>JANAVB010040216.1:6503450-7103450 GCA_029216955.1 Iris pallida | reverse complement strand
AACCGAGTCATAGGTCCATCTATCCATGAGAAATCTTCCACAAACCTTCGGTAATAACCCGCAAGTCTAAGGAAACTTCTCACCTTGGAGGCTGAAGTAGGAATCGGCCACGCCTTGACCGCTAAGATTTTTTCTGGATCTACTGATATGCCATTTCCCGTGACGATATATCCAAGAAACGAAATCTTCTCAAAAAAGAAGTCATATTTTCTAAGCTTGGCATAAAGCTTCTCTTTCCTCAAGGTTCCTAAGACTATCTGCAAATACTACTCGTGCTCTTCGTGGCTCTTTGAGTATTTCAAGATATCGTCTATTAAGACAACCACGAATTTATCCAAGTATTGATAGAAGATTTTATTCATGAGATTCATGAAGACCGCTGGAGCATTAGTTAAACCGAATGGCATTACCAAAAACTCGTAGTGCCTATATCACGATCTGAATGCAGTCTTCGGAATATCTTACTTTCGAACCTTTAACTAATGATAGCCCGATCGTAAGTCAATTTTAGAAAATAACTTGGCTCAGCTCAACTGATCGAATAAATTATCGACGCATGGCAAGGGTACTTTTTCTTCACTATCACCGCCTTTAAATTTTTGTAATCCATGCACATGCGCACTGTCCCGTCCTTCTTTGTCATGAACAAGACGGGTGCTCCCCATGGTAATGCACTAGCACGGATAAAACCCTTCTCTAGTAATTCGTCTATATGTGTCATCATTTCTACTAACTCCTTGGGTACTAGTCGGTATACTCGGGATGAGATAGGTTCGGCTCCCAAAATGAGCTGTATCGAAAACTCGATGTCTCATCGGGTGGTAATCTCGACAATTCTTCAGAAAATACATCTTGCAACTCGGTGATGGTAGGATGCTAAGGGACGTCATCCATCTCCATATGAGTTATTGATGTATATGGATCACTTCTTTCTTTCGATCCTCTAACAAACTTGGATTATGGCTCATTGGGTGGTCTTAATACAATGCTACCTCTATGGCTCAACAGTCTATCCCAAGAACTACATCAAAATTTGGCATAGAAAAAACCAAAAATCGTGCCTTTATATCTCTACCACAAATCACTATAGGAAAAAGTCTACAAATACTGCTTACAGGTACTATTTGCCCTAGTAAGAATTCTAATATTATTAGACAGTGATGTAGTAAAAATACTGTTTCTAGTTACAAAACTGATGGCTATGAATGAGTGTGTGGCTCCAGTGTCAATAACGTAATAGCAAAAAATGTAGCAACTAAAACTCTACCTGCTATAACTTCCCCTTCTGCTTCTGTATCCTCTATTGGTAGCAAAAAAGCATGCCCGTAAGTCTGGCTAGGGCCCTGAGCTCTGGCCCTGTTGCAATGTACTGCCTGGGGAGGTAATAGTGGGCGAGGTGCTCCTGCTGCTGGTGCCATAAGTCTTGGCACCTGCTGAACTGTTCGAGGTGCCAGAAGTGCTGGAGATATGGGCCTCAGGGCCTGCTGAGCATGTAGTAGGGCTTGCTGCTCGGGACAGTCTCTGGCCATGTGTTGTCCTGATCCGCATCTCATACATAATCCAAGGCAAAGTTGGTAGTCCTTCATAATATGACCTTGCTTTCCACAATAATTGCAGGTGGGCCTATGGTAAGGCATGCCCCTCTACTGTGGCTATGCCATGGGTCTTCGGATTGGTCTGCCTTGGGTCAATCTAGCTGGTGCAACTACTGGAGTGGGGCATCTCAATGTCTACTGCATCTCCTTGCGAAGGAGGTCCCGGCTACACGCTTCTTCTAGAACAACTGCATGAGAGACTCGAGACTAGGTGGTAGTGTAAGTCTTGAGCTCTCGTGTTAGTCCTTGGTGAAATTTCTTCGCTCTCTCATGCTCAGTCGAAATCAATGTCGCACCCAATTTGTTTAGGCGACTAAACTTTGCATCGTACTCGTCTACCGACATGTTCTCTTGCTTCAGATAGAGGGACTGGTTGTAGAGGATGTCTTGATCATATATAGGAAAGAACCTCTCATTGAATAGATCATAGAACTCCTTTCACGTCTGTTCAGTTCCTAGTATCCTCAACTCCGTCTTCCACCAGTGATGAGCGTTGTCCTCTAGGAGTAAGTCCACTACTTTCATCCACAAGTTTGCTGGCAACTATGACACCTTCAGTAGTTTCTCTGTGCTAATAAGCCATATAGAGACCTCTAGTGGTCCTGCGGTATCCTTGAAGAATTTGGGCTTCATATCGATGAAGTCCTTGATAGAGCCTTCATAGGGTTTTGGTGATGGTGCTGATACCGGGGCCGGAGGTAGAGGTGGGGATCTAGCTAGTACTGCCATCATGCTTTGCCTCATTCGTTCAGTATTCTGTCACTGAGCCTGTGTTATGGCATATATGAACTGGGTAGTGGGGTTTCCATCAGCCGATGGCGGAGGCATCAATGGTCTAAACTGTAGTAGAAACTGCTAAGGGAATGGTGGTGGTACATTTCTTTTTGGTGGTACTACAGTAGCCTGCGTAGTCTAGCTGACTGGTGGTACTTGGGTCTAGGTTTTCTGCTGTACCATTGACGGGATCATAGTAGCCTAATATTGTCCCTACTGGAACGGGGTAACCAGAGTCAGTGGTGGGACCTGCTCATCTTGAGTGGTTATATTACCAAATATGATAACAAATATGGAATCATGTCTGCTTCAAAGGTTCATTTTGCTAGCACGAAAGTAAGGATACGTTAGGACAGATTCAAGCATGAGGCAATTCAAACAATCAAAGGAGATTTTCAAAAGTTTGAAGTCAAAGGAGGTAATAAGTTGTGAATGAGATATTATTCCTATTCCTATATGCAGTTTTGTTTGGTAAAGTCATATCACAAAACAATATTTTTGCTGACATGCATGGGTTACCACAAAAATATGTAACACCTCAGTCCCAATATACGTAGGACTAGGCATATGAAACATGCCAACTGCAAGCAAATAAAGAATACTCCAATATATGAAATCTTCGTGCATATACATAAGCTATAAATAATAAAATTACAGGCCAGTCACAAATAATCTATATCTCATCCACAGAACACAAGAATAAAGTAATAGTCCAGATAGAATAAAATAAAAGAGTCCGGGTAGAGACAAATCTACTACCAAACAGCTATAAAAAATAGTCTGAGATAACTGGAGTCCTGCCTCTTAAAATAAAATAAAAAAATAATATCTACTAAAATGTGGCAAAATCATGTCCTCAAAAGTAAGTAGATCTCGGAAGACGAGATCTCATCAGCTGAGAAAGATGGATCCAGTAAAGAATCATACTCCTGAGGAAAGTCCTAGTCGTCGAAGCCTAGAGAGATCACCAGGTCCTCAGAGGGACATAACCAGATAAAAGAAAATAATATCCCATATAATTGTGTAACAAGATAAAGATGCATGCAATATGGTGCCTAACCATTCTACTGTGAATATGCAGTTAAGAACAAACCACCAACGTAAGGGCCTTCTGGCTTTAAATGGGATCGGCATAGTCTCCAATTGGGGCACCAAGGGCCAAGCACATAACGTCTCTATAAATGTCAGTGGCCAACCTGAGAAGGTAATCTCATACCGTATCTCTAGTGGTGCTTCCGGGTTATAGCAAAGAAAAGTAAAATAGTGGCCCATACATTAAGGAAATGTTCTCTCCACCTCATGTCTATCAATATCATCTCTATGACACATATAAACCTCTAATAACTACCAAGTCTTCTAATCATGCAGAAGTCTATTGGTACTTATATCCTAACTGTCATACGTCTCATACGTATCGATGGCTAGCTGACCACCCGAGTCTATGTCCTACATGTGACTCCCTACTCGTGATAAAGCAAGTTTCAAGACCATATGACATATACCAATACCTCATTTCAGTGGGTGGTCATCTTGTATTAAGTCATTATGCATAAAAATAAATAAAAGCCATAATGCAGTCACTCGTACCCAAATATTACTTGGACCCATAGTGTGATAGAAATATACAGATAACAAATAAATAAAAGAAATGAAATAGTAGTAATAAACAGTAAATAATGGTAATGTATCTTCCTGGAGGTGGTATGTAAATGACAATGTCCAACAACTCAAACCGTCAAAAATCAAGAGCAATGAAAGTCAACTCCCGAAAACGTCCTCGAATGCTGAAATAAATATCGCAAATGTTTTTGGCATAAAAGAAATGTCTAAGATCGTCTACCCATAAGTCTAATCGGGACACATGGATAAAATCATAATTTTGTGCCAAATTGGTGTTCGTCGTTGGACCCTCTCTGTACCGAAAAGCGTGCCAATACCTACGATCTCTAAAGTTATCAAATTATATGTCTACGGATCTGATTTGCTGATACAAACTCAACCGTATGTCCAAATTTAGATTTTGGTGAGCCGTGCACAATTTTGCCCGTTGGATCGGGTTATGGGCCTGCCAATATAGCGTTCCGGTCGACCTTCTCAGAATCGGACCAAACTTGGCTCACAGGACCAAAAAAATGAGTCGAGTCCAGTGGCGTAAGTTTCTTCTCGAGATGATGAATGTGCTCGAAGTTGTAAGCTAGTTTGCAAAGATGCCAATAGGGATATCTCGACTTAAATGTCTCAATTTTGTCGTGCACACACAACAAAATTGAGTTCCATCGAATTCCACACGTCCGCGAATTTGATACGCACCTTTCGATGCTTTCGATTCGGGACCACGTCGCCCAGTTTTTTAGGACGCACGCCGTATCAAAAAATTTTCTAAAATTTCTACTATTTTGAAAATGATTTATGTCGGTTTTGGGAGATCGATTTCTCGATGCACAATCGACAAAATTTCAATTAAAAAAGGGTAGCGAAGCCCTATAGGTTGTCTAGGATTGTCTTTAATTATATTTTTGAAATTCCTAGTATTTGGTTCGGAAATTATCTTCCAAAACTGGGTTTGGAGCGGGTTTTCTATTCTATTTTCTAACAAATTTCGCTCGACTTTGTGTTGATTTTTTGGACTACTTGGTTAGCTATATACGAATCTATTTACTAGGGTTTTAAGAGGACCATATAGGCTTCACGTAGGATTTTCTAGTTCAAAAATTAATTAATTGAAGGAGAAGAAATACGGGTTCAAAGTAATAATACATAACGTGCTCTGTGTAAGAGAGGGGTTCATCTGTTTTAGGGGTTTGTCGGCAACTTCTTTGGCAATTACAGGCGGTTGACAGCGACGACATGGGTCGTGGGGGTGTGCAGATGGTCGGGGAGGACATGGGATGGGAACTTGCCTTTAGGTTTTTGTTTTACTGTCGTTTACCCTTATATTTATATTTTACTGTCGTTTACCCTTATATTTATATACCCTTATATTTTATCTATATACGATGTGATCATCGTAGGTGATGAGGTCATTACAAATCTCTCCTGCGATGAAAATTCTTGGCTGGTGGACTAAGGAGCTTCGACGTACGTATCTCACAACAGGGTACTATTTTCTACTTACACGATAGGCGAATGTGGAGTGTTGAAGATGGGCAATGGAGACGTGTCGAAGGCGATTGCCGTTGGAGATGTGTATTTGAGAACGAAAATGGGTGCAGTTCTTGTTCTCAAAGATGTTCGTCATGTCCCTGTTATCCGTTTCAACCTGGTGTCGGTTGGAAGGTTGGATGACGAGGGATTCTTCGGTCTCTTCGGGAATATACATTAGAAGCTTTCCAGAGGTTCGATGGTGATTGCTAGAGGAAGCTAGAAGTCCGATCTCTACTATATGGATGGAGCGCACAGGGGGCACAGGAGGTGAACGCAGTCAGTGATGCATCGACCGAGTTATGGCACAGGCGGCTCGGCCATATCAGCGAGAAGGGGATGAGCTACTTGGTGAACATGAAGGTGATTCCAGGGCTCAAGTCTAGAAAGTTGGAGAAGTGAACGCACTGTTTAGCTGGAAAGCAAAATAGGGTGTCTTTCCAAAGTCACCCAAGTTCAAGGAAGCCAGCGTTGCTCGAGTTGATTCACTCGGATGTCTGTGGTCCTATGAAGGTAAAATCTATTGGTGGTGCTTCTTACTTTGTAACTTTTATTGATAACTATTCCAGGAAGGTTTGGGTCTATGCCTTAAAGACCAAGGATCAGGTGCTGGCTACTTTCAAAGAGTTTTAGGCCTCTGTTAAAAGAGAGACGGGCAAGAAGTTATTATGTGTTCGGTCCGACAATGACGACGAATACATTGGCCCCTTTGATGCGTATTACAGAGAGCAAGGGATACGACAACAGAAGACTCTGCCCAAGACACCTCAGCTCAATGGTGTAGCGGAGCGCATAGACAGGACACTAATGGAGAGGGTACGGTGTTTGCTGTTAGAAGCAGACTTGTCGGACAGTTATTGGGGTGAGGCTCTTCTCACAGCTGCTTATGTTATTAATTTATCTCCTAGTGCTCCTTTGCAGGGTGATGTGCCTGACAAAGTATGGTACGACAAAGAGCCATCATACAATCACCTGCGAGTGTTTAGCTATAAGGCCTTCGTGCATGTACCGAAGGACGAGAGGACCAAACTTGAGCCGAAGACAAGATGATGCGTCTTTGTCGGCTACGGTCGGGATGAGTTTGGCTATAGACTCTACGACCCGGTAGGAAAAATGCTCTACAAAAATAGGGATGTGGTATTCGACGAGGATTAGACCATGACCAACACTCAGGATTCCGAGACGCCTTCTGAAGCTGAGGAATTGCCTGAGTTAGAGTCATTTCGTTTCGAGCAGTTTCTAGAGGACATCTTAGAGGATCCAATTATGGGGGAGCCAGTACATGGAGTTGCTCCTAACCTTGATCATCAGCCTGCTGATTGTGGTCAGGGTGTCCCTCAGAAGGATGAGCATGCCGGGGAGACAGTTTCTGAAGGGAAGGAGGTTGTTGGTATACAGCCAGCACTAATGGCTCCACTGAGAAGAAGCGACAGAGATCGTCGACCATCTGCGAGATACTCACCGGATGAGTATGTGCTATTGACTGACGGAGAAGAGCCCGAAAGCTTTGTAGAGGCTATGGAAGATGAACACAGGTAGGAGTGGATGGGGGCTATGCAGGAGGAGATGAGTTTCTTACACTCCAATTCTACTTATGAGATGGTGCGGTTGCCAAAAAGCAAGAAGGCTTTGAAGAATCGATGGGTATTTAGGGTAAAGCAGAAGGATGATGCTACTCGCCCTCGATACAAAGCGAGGCTGGTAGTTAAAGGCTACGGTCAGCGGAAAGGCGTAGATTATGATGAGATATTTTTGCCTGTTGTCAAGCATTCGTCTACTCGGGTGGTGCTAGCATTGGCAGCCAGTCTCGACTTAGAGGTCGACCAGATGGACGTGAAGACGGCATTCCTCTACGGTGATCTTGAGGAGGAGTTATACATGGAGCAGCCAGAGGGATTCTGTGAGAAGGGCAAGTCATATTTGGTCTGCCGGTTAAGAAAGAGCTTGTATGGTCTGAAATAGGCTCTGAGGCAGTGATACAGGAAGTTCGAGTCGTTTATGGAAGAGCATGGTTATGTACGAACGACGTCGGATCACTATATATTTGTGAGGTATTTTGTCAATGATGATTTTATTATTTTTTTGCTCGATGTAGATGGCATGCTATTAGTGGGTCGAAATGCCACTAGGATAGCGGAGTTGAAGCGCCAACTGGGCGCGGCCTTCTTTATGAAGGATTTGGGCGCAGTAAAGACTATTATTGGGATAGAGATCAGCTGAGAGAGAGAGTCCAAGATGTTTTATTTGTCCCAAAAAAAGTACATTCACCGGGTACTTCAGTATTTCGGGATAGATGGGTCGAAGAAAGTGAGTTGCCCCCTTACGGCTCACTTTAAGTTCACTGAGGAGTAGTGTCCATCTACCGAGGATGAAAAGGAAGATATGGAACGGGTTCCATATGCTTTAGCTGTGGGTAGCCTTATGTATGCTATGGTGTGTATGAGGCCAGACATCGCTCATGCAGTTGGCACAGTTAGCAGGTATCTTTCAAATCCTGGAAGGGTACATTGGAGTGCCGTCAAGTGGATTCTACGATACCTTCATGACATTATCGATTTGAGACATTATTTTGGTGGTGACGAGCCAAAGCTGGTTGGGTATACCGACGCTGATATGGCTAGAGATGTAGACAACACAAGAAAAAAGGGAGGAAGGAGGCAAAAGTGTCATCACAACTTTGGGAGAGAAGACGAAGGATTGAAGGTCTTTTTCGGAGAAGAATCGGTTTCGGGTAATCTCTACTCGTCGTTCTTGTTCTTCGTAGCCTTGTAATTATTGTTCTTGCTTTCAAGTGTTGTGGGGATCCGATTTGGATCGGGAGAAGTTTGTAGAGGGTGTAATTCTTCTATTTCTTTAGTGGAGGCTTCTCAGGGTTGGACTCCGATCGTCCAATGATTTTTCCCGTAAGGGTTTTCCACGTCAAAAATTCTCTGTGTCTGCGTGGTTTGTTTTGGTGTTTTGGTTCGTGCGTTGTTTTGCTCGGTTCTCTCGCAGGTACTCTCTAGTTTGGGGAAAGGTTTCCGCATTTCTTTTCCAACATATACTGTATTAAGAATCATGGAATAGTAAAATAGATACCTTGGCTAGAACATCAATATGAATTATACAACTAGATGTTGATTTTAGTCATTTAATGGTTAAACTTAGAACAAATGGTTGGGTATTACTATTGAAGGCCTATTGGATAAATTATGTGAATCAAATATTGAATGATAATTTGATTGATAGGATGATAATTGTATGTTGGATATTAATTCTTGGTTGTATAAATAGAAAGTTGCTTAGAATGTTAGCGAATAAACTATTGTATGTGTAGAGTTGTGCCCTTGACCTTAGGTGTGTAATAGCTGGTTACATGGCTAGTTCAAAGTATAAGTAAAGTAGAAATTATGCTTAATGATATAGATAGTTTTTTACATGCACATGAATGGTTGAAGGATTAAAACGTGTCATGAAGTGACTGATATTGACCCTTGGGATATCTTAATTGTATAGATAATAGGTTATCATGATGTGAACTCGTTAGATTAAAATGGATTACTTGACCCTTGTTACATAAATTTATATAGAAGTTCTTTGTGAGACTTTGATGGTTGTAATACAACTAGAGATTGAATTATAACAAATGTGATTGACAGTGTCAACGTATAGTGCACCACATGGTAATAGTTGATTGGCATATAAGATTTATTGAATTATAATTTAGTTATTTGATTCTGTCATATAGACTAAGATGGTATGATTATTGATGTTGGATGATATGTATCATGGTTATATGATTGTATATGGTGATATACGAATATTTAATAAACTTGGTTTAACGAATGTGGAATTCCGTTATGATACTTTGATGACAAAGTTGATGGTTAATGCGAATTACTAAGTCAACCCTGATTGTATTGGAATGGAATTGACAAAAGTAAGGCGTGATAAAAAAAATGTTACTTTATTGAATAGTTAATAAGTAGGCTAGATGGTTTACATAAATTGAATGCATTGAAATTGCATGTCAGTTGGGAAAGAACTAAAAGCAAAGATTATAAAAGATAGACTATCAAAGTAAACAAGTTGGTTTTGTGACTTTTGAATAGTTAACCTAGTTTCATGAATAGATTAGATAGGTAGGAACACAAGTATGTTAATGGAATCTAAATTTATGAAAGTTTATGAGTGTAGAATTACAAGAATTATAAACTAAGAATTTTGTATTTGAATTGTTAAAAATATACATTATGGATTCAAGATTTGGAGCAAGAAATTATTTGATTAATTTGTCCATTTTGGGATGAATCAAGGATAAAGATTTCTTGGATGTAGTCCCTTGAATGTGATAATTAGTAGATAGGCTTTAACCCTAAATTGTTGGTTGTTACCTATTGTCAAGTTGGTCGACAATGTTGCATTGATTGTTCGAATTGGGATTATGTTCATAGATTGGGGTAGAGTCTCTTAGATTGATCGGATTGTTGGATGGCCCTAAGATAAGAGATAAGTATGGTCCCTAATAGTCGTCCATCTTAGATGATTTATCTAGATCAGGTTTAACTGTTGGGATAGCGAGCCCTAGAGACTTGGTCGAAAAGGTTAGGTGATTGTTGGAGACTCATAGGATGACCCTATTGATGTTATGTGAGGAATTATGGCAATGAGTGAGACCAAATTATCATATGTTGTGAAGTAAACTTCGAAACTGATTTGAGTTCGGGGAATTAGATGAGGATTGAGACTTAACTAATATAGAGAAGTATGTCTAGGAATTGATGGTTTTAGAAGTTTGATTTAATTATTGTAGAAGCATGAAAAATCTCAAGTTCAAGCGCATGGTAGCGGTGGATTGAAGTGCACCATTTGCTGAAGATAGTGATTCTTCAACAGTCTATGTGACAACTTTTGGAGTCTATGCATCATTTTTAAAGCAGTGAACTTTGAGACTATGCGTCAAAGAACTTGGGATGTGCACAACCAAGCCGTATGTTCAAGCAAGCCGCATAGCCTATTCTGACATCCCCATCGAAAGTTGAGCGATCTCGTGCAGTGTGCAGATGACAGTTACTATAAAAATGTCAGCATTGATGTCAACGTAATTACTATACTTTACAATTTTCTATTATCAGTGGTACATGGCAAGTTATGTCAACATTATGCGACGACTTCATATGGCAGCTCAAAAGCATCAGTATGAGACAAAAGCTTTATATGCCACGTGTATTATGTAGCCATATATTGCTTACTTTTTGGAGATCGTGTATTATGTAGCCATATGCCCCTTAACACATCCTATGTAACTGAAGCCACATGGTAGCATGAGCATGACATGCTTACATGACTCAACCCCATATTCTCCAGTTAACTTATGCACTATCGATTTATTATGCGCGTAAGACAGAAAAATAATAAATTTCTTATTTTAAGCGGAAATAGCCTTTTCCAGTGAGATTGGCTATAAAAAGAGGGACATGTACTTCCCACAGAGGCATATACATACACGCATGCACACATACAAACCCATGAGATAGGACTTTCAGTGACAGAGCCTACTTGCTATCCGATCTGCTACTGAGCCAAAGTTAGTAAGTTTCTACAATCCTTGCCTCAGATTGTCAACGGAGTAAAGAAGTCAATCGTAGACTTGATCTTCATCATCCCAATCCCTAGATTTTTGTATTTAGAATTTTTGTTTACGATTCTTTGTATACCCTCTTTTCTTTTATACAAAAGTTGTTACAATTTTTGTATAAGAACAATTGCCTTCAACGAGGTAAAATTATTTTGGTGAATAAGTTATAAAATATCGTTAATACATGTAATGGTTGCACTTCTATGTGATGGATATGTGATTGAAGTTATCTTGATGTACAAGTCATATTTAAAATTAATCCTTTGGAAATTTTGATGTTGATTTCACACTCGGAAGAGAATTAGATATATAACGTTGTTGATTAGACTTTGTGTTCAATGAATTATTGCAATTTAGTTCCACTGATTTTCATAGAATAGACCATGACAAGGTCGAAGGGAACTTTGGATTAATTAGAATTTGATAACACCGAGCTTAGAAAGTTGATAGAGTTTTCGAAGTGCGTAAGTTGAAATATTTTGGAAAAAATGGGTTGGAAGGATAGTATGTTGACTTATATATATAATATAGAGATTTTCTAGTGTCAGATGAATGTACAACTTGGAAAAAAATAATCATGGCTGGGATTCATTTTGAGTTACAAATAGACTTGTGTGAGATCTTCGTACAATGAGTATGATAGAGCAACAGTACGAAAATATAGAAGGAATGCTATTATGTTTTGAATTGTACAGAAGTCTTAGTGGAAAATTTTGTGTGCTTGAGGAGTACCTCATGAAGATTGATGCTAAGGGCCAGTTTGCTCGAGAGCATTGAATGCTTAGTATTTGACTAGAAGTTGTAATTGTAGCTCGTTTGATTTTATTACCATTGGTATTGGCTAAAGTGTACTATAATTTTTGGTCTTCGAGAATATGTATACGATCTAAGCCAAGTGGTGAGCTGAATCCAAATAAGGCTGCAAGGAGGAATGTTGCAGGTTAAAAAATTGCACGTGTCGGACAAAGAAAATAGATGGTAGATTGAAATCATTTGTATCAATTCACATGCTTTGACAATATTTATAATTGTCAAACTGCTAATATGGGATGTCGAAATGGAGATGAATGCGAAGTTTCTTGATAAATTTAGTTGATGCAGTGGAATGAGTTCATTTTAAGTTTCAAGGATGAAACTTTATTTAAGTGATATATTATGTAATGCTCCGCTCCGTCAGTGTATTATGCTGTCTAGTTGGCTCAAAAAGTCTTGTTGGACTTAGATTTATGCGGAGGGATCATTCAGAAAGTTATGTGATCATGACAGAAAGTTAATTCAGATAAAGGTGGGTGGCATTGGTCCTTCGCTCCTTTATCTTCAACTTAACAAAATGATTATGTTCATGATTTCTTATGTTGTTGCTAAATGATACATAGCAAGAAATTCACAAAAGATAATAAAATATAAGTAATAAAATTACTTTAATATAATGTAAAAGAATGATGATTATGTTGTATTGTTATAACAAAGATTTGGGAATGCTGGTTATGTTATATTATTTTAATAAATGTTGGGACCATTACGTCGTCGTTGGTGGAAAGTTCCTGGATTTGGGTAGTAAGAATGTTGAGCTACGCGTGGCTCGAAGGAAATATGGTAACACATGGTAAGTCCCTGGATTGGTACAGGTAAAAGTAAAGTCCCTGGATTGGGTAGGTAAAGTCCCTGCATTGGGCAGATGGCAAGTCCTTGGATTGGACAGTTGATTTTACGAGCTACAACTTGAGAGTGTGTGGCAAGATAAATGATAATTATGGCTTATTTATTTAAGTTTTTTATTGTCATTCATGATATGTTTAGCTAAGTTATATATGCATACACGGTCATGGATAACTTGTGCACAAGGTTTAGTTTCTCGAACGGTACTCCGACGGTACCGACCCGATTTGGCCTAGGAAGGAAAAGGATGGTGCTGATGTACTATCATCAATATTTTGGGACCTTCAGTGAGGCTAGCTATCTGCACTGTAAGGGATACGTTATACCAATAACAATCGAGATATCTCGTGGTTGGTGACCTTCATATAGACAGGAAGCATAGCTAATGATATCTTATGCGACCATATTAAGTTATTACTTTTTTATAGGAAATGAAAAATGACAGTATAAGAATCATCAAATGGTGAAAGTTATATTGTTTCTTTTATGTTCCTAACATATATGAATTTCTATTTAATGCTAAAAAAAGAAATAGTAAGACTACTATTAATAATACTCTATCACATGATTAATGTGTTAATTTTAGGTGAGTTGGGTTAACATCGCTTACTAGTACACGACAATGTATTGTCCCACTTCTCTGTGGGCCTCTACAGGTACGAGGAGTAGCTTGGCAAATCTGAGACATTGAAGAAATTATTGGGCGTGTAGAAGTTATTCTTGTAAATATGTTATCTTCTGTTACAAATGGCATAATGTATGTAACTTTGTAATTTTTTTTGTACCACTAAGTTGTGAGCAAAGTCTGCAAGGTCAATGTAAGCCAAGTTTGACAAATTTCAGTTGACTATTAAGAGCATTTGTATTTCATTGCACATAGCAATAAAAAAAAGATTTTTTTTCATATATTATGTTATGACTTTAATTTATCTGCTTAATTTTGTTGCAGTGTCATTGATTGGAGAAAATATCATTAATTGTGTTTGTTTTGCCTTGTGCTTGTGCATGTGCAATTTTGGCTTGTATGACATTATGTCCTGTGACAAATTTTTGACATGAAACTATGGGGACTGATCAATATTATCATAGGAAATTTTCCTAAAAAAAAAATAGGATTAGGCCTTACCTTCCAGAGGAGCTATAGTCATAGGTAGAGGAGGAAGCCATGGGAAGAGGAGGAGGAGGGGGATGTGTAGTTGGGCATGAGCATGGACACATGCACGAACACAAAGAGATAGAGAGAGATAGAAGAAAGATAGATCGAGAGTGAGAAAAGAGGATTGCATGTTCTACTGTTATAAAAATAGTGCACAGAACTGGGCGACGGCTAAGCAATACAAAGTGCCATCGCCAGGATAATCCAAAAAGTGAAGAGGTGTCACTAACATATCATATAGTGTTCCTGTGCAATGGCAGTGCAAAATAGTGATACCTAGTCGACGATTTGGCAATGCCCACATATTTAATATCAAAGATACCATTATTATTTCGTTCAACACCCGTGTATTGCTAATTGGCGACGGGATAAAAATTGTCGCCTAATAAAAAATATTTTGTAGTGATAAGTGTGGGCAGAAGAAGTCAGTCCTGAGGTCGACAAATCCTAGCTCTCAATTCAACAATAACAATAATAATAGTATATTATACATGAAAGTAATAAGGTATCCTAAAGTACATATCATATATGATCACAAAGCTAGTAATTATAAAATGCTACACAATCAGAGTCCAAATATGTACATGATTATACTATCATCCTATGACAAATATATATAAATCATGTTGACCGAAATCAGATGGCACATGTTTTAAAAATATAGGACTAACATTTGTCTTGGGCTAAATGCCACAAGATGAATACCGATATATCGAGTGATAAGTAGAGAAAACGCAATGGTCTTTTAGGACTAACACTTGCTTCATTTATAAGGAAGACCATTACATGTTGTTTTGGAGGATGGGGACTCTGCCCACACGAGTCGTTGGAGACCACAAGGGCAGGGGCCGGGTTGGGGGTGTCCGTCGGGTGGGGGTGTCTGGCCGCCGCTCGAGTGGGGGTGTCTGGCTGCCAGATGGTTGTTTGGCTGGAGGGGAATCGTCGGATGGGGGTGTTGCCGGAGCCGGGTGGGTTGGTGGAGGGGCAAAGGAGGTTACCGAGGAGGATGGAGGGTTGGCCAGGAAAGACATCGGAGGAGTAGAGGGGGTAGGCCGCTGAGGGAGGAGGATGGCGTCGAGGGTCATTTGGGGGGGGGGAGTTTTTTACTACAGAAAAAAAAATCTTTTACAACGTTTTATTTGCAACTCATCCTGAAAACGTTGTTAAAACGGGGGTCTTCTACAACCTTTATTGTAATAATTTTATGAAATACATGTGCAAACAATATTTTATATTCAAACATTAAGCTTTATTTAACAACGTTTTAATTTTGATAATGTTTGAATATAAACAACATTTTACAATAATTTTGACAATGTTTGAATACATGTTGTTTGCACATGAATATAAAATGTTGTTTAACAACATTAAATAAACAATGTTGTGAAATACATGTTAATAAAATGTTGCAAAAATTATTATTTTTGACAATGTTTATTTAATGTTGTCAAAGTTATTAATTTTTACAATGTTTTTAGAATATTGTAAAATTGTCACTGTTAATTGTTATATTAGAGTTATTAGTTATTGGGCTTTAGTCCCACATTGCTTAGAGTAATAGGAGAGGAGGCTAGCCTCTCCTATATATATGTAGTCTCTCTTCAATAAAACATCATTTATTTTATTCCATTCTACATGGTATCAGAGCCATAGAAGGAAGAAAAAAATTTCCACAACAAAAACCCCCCCTTCGCCGACCCCCCCTGCTGTTCGCCGACCCCCCTACTACACCCCCCTCTTCGTCCACCCTCCACCCCCCGATCCAGCACCCCCCTGCTGGTCGTCGACCCCCCTACTGCCCCCCCTTCGCCGACCCCCCCATTGTTCGTCGACCCCCCCTGCTGCCCGCCTTCGCCGACCCCCCTTCTGCCCCCCCTCCGCCGACCCCCCACCCCCCGATCCAGCACCCCTTGCCCGGATCTGCTGTGCAGACCCCCAGTTTCCTCCCCCTTCTTGGATCTGCTGTTTAGACACCCAGCTCTCCCACACTCCGGATCTGCGGTACAAATACCCGACTCTCCATATCCCGGATCTGCTGTACAGACACCCGGATCCCCCTACACCCCGGATCTGCTGTACAGACACCCGGATCACACACGATGGCTCAAAACCCTAACATTTTTCATCAGCCACCATACACCCTCCGAACCCTAGTTTAAAAAAATAAAAAAATAAAAAAACAAACAAACAAAAAAGATAGAAAAAAAATCAGTGGTCCAATGCTTTATTCCTAGATTATGTCGTTTGGACTTAACAAATGCTTTTCCTACCCTGATCTTCACATCCAAATCTACACAGAGAATGATCATGTTTTTTTCTCTGTCCTGACGTGTTCACTTTATATGTGCGCGACGGTGTTGACCACGTTTAGACAACATTCGTAAAGTTGGTGTGATTTTTGAGGTTGGAAAGAACTCGCAATGGTTGCTTCCATTTCAGGATGATAGATTCGAAGGCATATGATGGTAACGGTGTCATTAATATGATGAGCACTGGCACGACGATCTCTTCGACTTGACTTTTCGACCGTCGATTGGACGGTCCAGATGGTTACTCAACATGGCGGAAGAAAGTTGAGAAAACACTTCGTGGGATGCGACTATCTAAACATTTGACTAACGGCCCTCCAGCGATGACTGATCCCATATTTGAACAGTGGGAGACGGATGATAGTCGACTGTTTACACAGTTGATGAACTCCATGGAACCGTCCGTCGAGGACATGGTGCAAAATACGGACACGGTCAAGGAGCTATGGGAGGTCCTAGCAACGGCGTTTGATAGAAAATACGACTTGTCTCACATATACGACTCGGTTGTTGGCGTTTACCAAGCAACTTAAGGGGACAAGTCTCATAAGGAGCACTTCCGATCCTTCAAGGCTATGGTGGATGAAATTGATTGTGTTCTTCCTCTGACGTCGGATATCAATGAAGCTCGGGCTCAACGCGAGCAGCTTCATGTTATGGCATATCTTGCATCTCTCCGTCCTGATACAGACTCGGCTCGATCCCAGATCATTGCTGGTTTTGATGTTCCATCTTTGATGGAGGCCCACTTCCATGTTCTTCGGGCCGCAAAGGTGTTTGAGACCACTCTGGGAGATACTCCTGCTGATCGATCTGCCCTTGGTAGCGCTGCTTGTCCTGGCGGTCGTAGTGGACGACGAGGTGGTCGGACTTATGGTCGTGATGGCGGACACGGCAATGGTGGTCGTATGGGGGACGACTACGAACATGCTTCCACTGTGGCTAACAGGGACATTTCTAGTGGTAGTACCCTAAAGCTCATGTTGCCAATATTACTTTGGATGCTACTGATAATAGCGTTCGTTCGGTTCAGATGAGCAAAGATTCTTACACGGAATTTCTTGAGTTCCAGGCTCAACGTCGTGGTGAAGCATCAACGTCTGGTTCCACAGCCGGATATTCTGTAGCATGCATCATAAAATCCAAGCAGTGGGTAATTGACTCTGGTGCATCCTCACACATGACTGGTGACGCAGGTATGATACATGATTATGTACCTGTCTATCGTGCTTCTGGCATTACTGGTGCCAACGGCGGTTCTCTGGCAGTCCGTGGCCATGGAAGTGCCACTCTTTCTCTCAGACTGTCACTTACCTCTGTTCTACTTACCCCTGGGAACCCGTTTAATTTACTTTCTATCAGTCAACTTACTCGTGAACTTCATTGTTCGGTAACCTTTTTTCCTGATAATTGTATTTTTTAGGACCTGACAACTGGAAAGACTATTGGTAAGGGGCATGTGGCTGGAGGCTTGTACCTGTTTGATGCAACTCCTTCTGTTGTTTGTGCAAGCATGAAACTTGATCTGGTTGAGTTACATTGTCTGTTAGGTCATCCGTCGTCTCCAGTTCTCCAAAAAATGTACCCATCTTTAGCTATTCCCTCTTTTTTTTATTGTGAGCCATGTAGTTTAGCCAAGCATCATCGGATTTCTTATTCGGTGAGTCAAAATAATCTTGCAACCGCTCCTTTTGAGTTGGTACATTCTGATATATGGGGACCTTGTCCGACTGAATCTGTAATGGGTTTTAAGTACTTTGTCACGTTTGTCAATGATTACTCACGTGTCACTTTTATTTATTTAATAAAAAGTCATGCTGAATTATTTAACATCTGGTGTAACTTTTATGCCGAGATAACTACACAATTTGGTCTTCCAATCAAAACCTTTCGGAGTGACAATGGTCGTGAGTATTTATCTCGTGATCTTGATAAACATCAGGCCAGCAACGGCATCATCCACCAAACCTCTTGTGCGTACACACCACAACAAAATGGTGTAGCCGAATACAAGAATCGTCATTTATTGGAAACAACACGTGCTTTTATGTTTCAAGCACGTACTTCCAAGAGATTTTGGTCGGATGCGGTCCTTACAGCTTGTTATCTTATTAGTCGCATGCCGTCGTCAGTTCTCAATGGTAGCACTCCCTTCTCTAGGATTTTTCCTGGAAGAGAGTCGTTTCCTCTGCCTTCCCGCATCTTTGGTTGCTTATGCTATGTTCGAGATACCCGACCAACCCTTTCTAAATTGGATCCTAAGGCTATATAATGTATTTTTCTTGGGTATCCTAAGATCAGAAAGGGTATCGGTGTTTCTCTCCTGTCTTAAAGCGATATTTTTTCACTCGGGATATTACCTTTGTCGAAACAAAATTTTCTCCATTACCCCAATCAATAGGTCCGGCTCCTTGATCTATCCCGAAGAAAAAAATTTGTTGTTTCCTCCTCAAACACAACAACCCCCGTACGGGTGCCCTCCCTTACCGAGCCAGTCTCCCAGAATGGTGGTCCACATACACTGATTTAGTCATTACCGACATCAACCACAAAATCTTCCTCCTCTGGTTCCACCAGCAGCTCCGGCTCTAGTGAGCTGCCTCCATCTGTCCCTCTAGCAGCTCTACCAATTCTGTCAGCAGCTCCGGCAATTTCGCCTCTAGAACATTCTCGTCGTGCATGTCGAGATCATCCCTTGTATGTTAACAACTACAAAGGACTTACCAGTCATACTCAGTCTCTGGTAGCTACTATTGATGGGATTTAGATCCCCAAGACCGCTGAGGAGGGTCTCTGATATCCTGGTTGGCATGCTGCTATGCACAAGGAGATGAAGGCTCTCCAGGAGAATCATACCTGGGACTTAGTCGATCTACCTCGTGGTAAATAGGCAGTCGGCTGCAAATGGGTGTTCACGATTAAGGTAAAATCGGATGGCACTCTTGACCAATTAAAAGCTCGTCTGGTGGCCAAAGGTTATCTCAAACCTATGGTGAGGATTACTTCGAGACTTTTTCTGATGTGGCCAAGATAACGTTCGTTCGTGTCCTCATGGCCTTGGCCATTCGCTATAACTGGCCTTTACTTCAACTCAATATAAAGAATACTTTCCTCCACGGGGATCTTGATGAAGAAGTATATGTGATGCAACCTCTCGGGTTTGTTGCAAGGGAGGGTAAGGTGTGTCGTCTAAGGAAGGCCCTCTATGGCCTGAAACAATCACCTCGTGCATGGTTTGGTAGATTTACACAGGTGGTTACTCAATTTGGAATGTGTCAGTCGAAGAAGGACCATTCAATCTTCTATCGACACACATCTGCTGGAAGAATACTTCTTGGTGTCTACGTTGATGATATTGTAATCACGGGAGATGACAGCCAGGATATTGCAAGTCTCAAGAAGTTTCTTGGAGAATAATTTTAAACGAAGGATATGGAATCCTTGAACTATTTCTTGGGCATTGAAGTCACACGGGGTAAGCGGGACATTGTAATATCTCAAAGAAAATATATAGTGGATATACTAAATGATGCAGGCATGATGCAAGCAAAGGGAGCAAACTCACCTATAGATCTAGGGACAAAATTACTTCCAAACGAAGGGGTCCTGATAGCCAATCCAGATCAGTATCATCGAGTGGTTAAAAAACTCAACTACTTAGCAGTCATGACACGTCCGGATATTTCTTTTGCAGTAAGCATCGCAAGTAGATTCATGGCTTCTCCAAGAGTTCCACACTGGCAGGCAGTTCTCAAAATTTTGTGTTATCTAGTAAAAAATCCAGGAAAAGGAATTCGAATGGAGAATAATAGACACACTCGTATTGAGTATTTTACTGATGCTGACTGGAGGGCAAGTTTGACCGATAGACGGTCTAGATCTGGCTACTCAGTATTTGTTGGCAAAAATCTAGTATCATGGAAAAGCAAGAAACAAAGTGTGATAGCACGCTGAAGCTCGGAAGCAGACTATCGAGCTATTGCTCATGGCACGTCAGAGATATTATATATGAAGCATCTCCTACAAGAACTGGGAGAAGACGCAGGATCTCAAGTGGCAGACCTATGGTGTGATAACCAATCTGCTATTCACATTGCCACCAATCCAGTATTTCATGAACGGACGAAGCATATTAAAATTGATATTAATTTTGTTCGTGATGAATATACAAAAGGAGTGATAAAGTTTCAACATGTGCGGACTGGCGACCAGATAGCTGATATCTTCACAAAGCCTCTTCTGGGTCCCCGGGTTCAATTTTTATGTAACAAGCTGGGCATGATTGACATATATGCTCCAACTTGAGGGAGGGTGTTTAGTGTTATATTAGAGTTATTAGTTATTGGGCTTTAGTCCCACATTGCTTAGAGTAATAGGAGAGGAGGCTAGCCTCTCCTATATATATGTAGTCTCTCTTCAATAAAAAAAAATCATCTATTTTATTCCATTCTACATTCACATTCAATAACATTTATCAACTGTTGTAAATTTTCTATCTTTCACAATATTTGTGCGATGTTGTAAAATTAATTTTATTTTACCACTTTATAAAAACGTTGTCTATGTATTGTCGTTTTACAATGTTTAAGAAGCATTGTAAGGGTTATAATCAATAACTTTTACAAAATGTCGTAAAAGATGTGTATTTTACAATATTATAAATTTATTTTTATTCTACCACTATAAATAAATATTGTGGATGTATTTATTTTTTTCACTATTTTAAATTGCGTATCCATATGTCTAGAAGAAAAAAACCCATAATAAATTACAAGTTTCTTACATGTGTGTTTATGTGGTGGTGGGGGTAGGGTGTTGGGCGGGGGGAGAGGTGAGTTTCCCCCTAATTTTTGCATTACCCCCAAAAATAAAAGTCTTATTCTATTCTTTAAATTAGTTATTACAAGCTGTGGTAGCCAATAAATCATTTATACTAATTATTGTATCCGGTATCTTCTTCTATTCTTTAAATTAGCATGAGTTGATGTCACGCCCCAGAACCAGAATACTGGAGAGCGGGGGCGAACATAGCCAGCTACGTATATTGAAATAGAATACATCTCAACTATACGGTCACGGTTGTCTAGATATGAGGGTTTACTACAAGCCAACGGTCTCTTAAGGTCAAGCCTATTGTCTCAATCTCAAGCAAGTAATATAAGTACATGATGTTTGACCACCAAATATACAATAAAAGGCGTCCCAAATATTACATATTCAATTGATCATGAAGCTAGTCGTACAAAATGCGAGGACTAGCAAGAGTTTAGTCATACATGATCAACCCTAGGATTTGTTAATCATGTTTACAGCCCGTAGGCAGACAGTAAGTAAAGTACATCGAGCTAACAGGTGCTCGTTGACTAAACGCCTCAAAAGAATAAATTTTTACGATAGAGTGAGCGAAACAAAATAGAAAACCCACTCGTAGCCCGGGTTCCTTCTAGTCGCCACCATCGGGCTGGAGGTTCGGAAGATCCTCGAGAGCTGCTCCGAAATCTGGCCACACAAAACCAGTTGGGTCAAACCCCAGAAAGAGCAAGTGCCACAAAGGAGGCCACGAATAAGAACAAAACCAGCATATCAGAACATAAGAAAAGAAAATGGAAGAAGGTACAAGTAAATAAAGAGTGCAACAGGACAATAAACGACTAGTGACGTGGGACCATTCCGGGAGCCAGGTTACAACCCTTAAACCAGACAAGGACCGGGGTTGTAACCGTTCGCCTGAACATCACTCTGTCTCTACCCATTTATTGTTAGAGATAAGTAAAACAAGCATGTACAAGAGTAGCCAGGTACAGGGACTAGACAAGACTTAGACAAGGCTGGACATCATCCATTCACAAGCGGCCAAGCAATTACTACGGCTTACTACTTAACTAACTAGGGTTATCACAAGCCTTAATTACTAACAAGATGCAAGTGAGAAATTCCCAGTCCCAAGCCCTGCAGACCATCCAGTTATCCTTCCAAGAGTTGAGAGTATGGTTGGGTACATCGCCCCGGAGACGATATACCCTTAGGTGACTTAGAGGGTGCAACACATGACAGTGTGCTGGAAATGTGCTCTACTCGTCGGCAAGCTACAAGTCCAATTAAGAGCGCCCAGATAACAAGATTGCCTGTGACTAGAAATTCTCCATGAACTATAGTTAGATCTAATCATTAGCCTAATCCATGTTCAGTATGAATCTGTCACGCCCCAGAACCAGAATACTGGAGAGCGGGGGCAGACACAGCCAGCTACGTATATTGAAAATAGAATATATCTCAACTATACGGTCACGGCTGTCTAGATATGAGGGTTTACTACAAGCCAGCAGTCTCTTAAGGTCGAGCCTATTGTCTCAATCTCCAGCAATTAACAGAGTTACAAGATGTTTAGAGCATCAAATATATATATATAAGGCGTCCCAAATATTACATATTGGATGATCATGAAGCTAGTCGTACAAAATGATAGGACTAGCAAGAGTTCAGTCATACATGATCAACCCTAGGATTTGTTAATCATGTTTACAGCCCGTAGGCAGACAGTAAGTAAATGTGCATCGAGCTAACAGGTGCTCGTCGGCTAAACGCCTCAAAAGAATAATTTTACATATAAGTGGGTGAAACAAAAAGGGAAAACCCACTCTTGGCCCGGGTTCCGTCTAGTTGTCACCATTGGGCTGGAAGCTTGGTAGATCCTCGGGAGCCGCTCCGAAATCTGGCCATACAAAACCAGCTGGGTCAAACCCCAGAAAGAGCAAGTGCCACAAAGGAGGCCACAAATAAGAACAAAAGCCAGCATATCAAAACATAAAGAATAAAAGGAAAGTACAAGTAAAATAAAAGTACACAGAGCGATAAACGACTAGGGACGTGGAACCATTCCGGGAGCCAGGTTACAATCCTTAAACCAAACAAGGACCGGGATTGTACCCCTTCGCTTGAATAGTTTACTGTCTCTACCCATTTATCGTTGGAGATAAGTAAAACAATCATGATCAAGAGTTCCAGGTACAAGGGCTAGACAAGACTTAGACGGGGCTGGACACCATTCATTCACAATCGGCCAAGCAAGTACTACGGCTTACTACTTTAACTAACTAGGGTTATCACAAGCCTAATTACTAACAAGATGCAAGTGAGAAACTCCCAGTCCCAAGCCCTGCAGACCATCCAGTTATCCTTCCGCGGGTTGAGAGTTATAGGTGGGTACATTGCCCGGGAGACAAATGTACCCTTAGGTGACTTAGAGGGTGCAACACATGACAGTGTGCTGGAAATGTGCTCTACTCGTCGGCAAGCTACAAGTCCATTAATGCCTCCAGATAACGAGACTGCCTGTGACCGGGAATTCTCCATGTTCTAATTTGATCTAATCATTAGCCTATTCCAATTTAGCGCGAGTCCCTGGCCGTGGTACCCAGGGAGTCACGTCCTAGACATGATGCAAGACAAGACAAGTGGATTGTACAAGCAAGCAAGCAGGAGCACCCACGGTGTCAAGACAGGTCAAGTTAAGTTATCAAGTCAAGTCAAGTCAGGAGTGCGCCGCCACGGCCACTATCAAGTTATCAAGATAATTCATGTCAGGGTACTTGTCAGGAGTGCGCCACGACGGGCCACTATCATGTCAGGTCGGGTCATGTCAGGAGTGCACCACTACGGGTCGCTGTCATGTTATGCTAGTTCATTGTCATACCAGGCCATGTACAATAGTCATTCCAAGTATATAAGTAAAATCAAGTTCATGACAAAAGGCGTAAGGATATAAAATGGGCGTAAAATACCTGATACAATACCAATATATATAGGATCATAAAAGAGCCAAGACCAAGAAATAACAAATTCATCATAAACAAGTAGGTAGCACAAGGGGGTCAAAGGTTGGGCTACGCAGGGTATAGACTGCGCATACAAGGCTGCGCAAGAGTTGTCTTGCGCAAGGGTTACATTGCGCAAGGGTTACATTGCGCAAGGTGAGCAGTACGCAAGCAATACGCAATGCACAGTACGCAAGCCACTACGCAATGCACAGTACGCAGGCCAGCATACGCAGGGGCTACGCAAGTCACTACGCAATGCACAGTACGCAGGCCAGCATACGCAGGGGCTACGCAAGCCATTACGCAAGCAATACGCAATGCACACTACGCAAGCAATACGCAATGCACAGTACGCAGGCCAGCATACGCAGGATGCAATACGCAGGGTGCAATACGCAGGGTGCAATACGCAGGGTGCAATACGCAGGGTGCAATACGCAGGGTGCAATACGCAGAAGACCCTAAGCAAGGGTTCTACGCAAGCAACACTACGCAGGAGCTCTACGCAGAGGCCGTACGCGGGAGCCGCGTGGCCAACAAAAGGGAAAGGCTATGTTCTTCTCCTACCTCTGTCCGAGAGGAAGAACACCCAACCCAAAAACTTCAATTCTTCATAACTTTGCCAAATCAAAACCAAATTTAGATTTTCAAGCTCTAACTTGAGTAAAATTGAATTCTCTTCCATATGGAAGCATCAAAAACCCATAAAATCCAACTAAAATAGATCAAAACCATGTAAATCCGAAAATAGTTAAAACCTAGATCTAGAACAATGGAGACTCCAAATCACAAAATTCCAAGTTCTAATGTTGTTCTCCATGTCCAAATCTAGCTAATGAACAAATAAAAAGTGGTGCTTATTTAATGGCAAGATGCACTTGCCTATGGGTGTTGGTGGAGGAAGAAGAAGAAGAAGAAGAAGAAGAAATTAATGGAGAAATTATGGAGGAGAGAGAAAGTAGGTGGGTTATAATGAGGGTGTTGTGGTGTAATGGAGGTGGTGTGTAGGCTATGGTGTTCCATCATGACAAACCAAACCAAACCAATTAAAACCGAGCCGAACCAAAACCCGAAATACGAGAAAACCCAAAATTCTGCAAGTCGAGAAAATAAAAAAAATACAAGCCAAAAATCCAATCTACGAGTATAAATACGAAATACGGGAAATGAGGGTGACAGAATCCCTGACCTTGGGAACCAGGGAGTCACGTCCTAGACATGATGCAAGACAAGACAAGTGGATTGCACAAACAAGCAAGCAGGAACACCCACGGTGTCAAGTTGATTATACAAGTCAAGTTACAAGTTACAAGTTACAAGTCAAGTCAAGTCAAGAGTGCGCCGCCACGGGACACTATCAAGTTATCAAGTTAAATCATGTCAGGGTACTTGTCAGGAGTGCGCCACGACGGGCCACTATCATGTCAGGTTGGTCATGTCAGGAGTGCACCACTACGGGTCACTGTCGTGTTATGCGAGTTCCTTGCCATACCATGCCATGTACAATAGTCATTCCTGTCACGACCCGCACCCTAGAGTCTCGTGGACACGACTCGTGCAGCGATGCAAGTGTCTCGTGGACACGACTCGTGTCCGCACGACACGAAGGCCGTGTCAGTAAGTGTTTAACACTGTGTGCAGTGTAGTGTGCGGTCAGTGCGTGTCGAATTTCTCGTCCGACACGACACGAGAGTGTATCAAATTCGAGAGGGGGCTTGTCAGAGGATGCCCCCTCCTCTGTGCCAAGTGGCACGTGTCCACGTGTCCAATTAGTGGAGAAAATAGTGTCGAGTAGCAGGGGAACAAAGTGTGCACAGTGCTGTATCCAACTCGTGTGTTCGTGTCCAATTTGGACACGAAAAGGACCCTAATATCAACTCAGTCCTACCAACATACAATATACATATAATAAGCATCACAAATATGTAGTTTGTTTTGAAAACCAAGAACAAAAAGTCCTATGAGGCATTTCACCAAACAAGGGTTTCTAGCTTAGGATACGTATCCGATACGGACACCAAACCAATCCTATTTTTCACCAAACTTGACCTACAGTTCCCTGGTACCTAGATGCATGCAAATATGAAGAGAAAACACAATATTAACATGGTTTGAGGGTATTTACCTATTTGTGTGAAAACTCAAGAAAATACCAAGTAGGGGGGTGTCCTCTTCTCTTGGTAATGCCCAAAGCCCCTCAAATCCTCAATAGCAGGCCCTAACTAGTATCCTCTAGTGTAGGGGAGTCCAATGCAAGAAACTAGAGGTGATTTGGATCAAAAATGATCAAGTTATCAAGGTTTGAAGAAAAGGGAATTTTGTAGGATTTAATTTCATGTAAAATGCTCATGGATGAATGCAATGGGATTATATAGAATGTGTGGCTGCTAGGGGGGGGTGTCTTGGCCGGCCATGGCAAGGGGGGGTGTCCTATGGCCTTCCTTCAAGGTGAAGGCAAGGACTTTCTTGCCTAAGTTTTGGATATTTTGAGTAATCTATGGAAAAGATCTAATATGTAAATATCTAGATATTTCTTCTACTTTACCCATGGAAATATCTATCCTCAAGCTTCTAGGTTAGTGGCTAACCTATGGATTAGGGTAGACTAGGTTAGGGACTAATCATGGTACTTAACCATAATTAAATAATATTAAAACACATAAATACAAATAATTCCAAATAAATCCTAGAAAATTACCAAAATATCCTTTAGGCTAAAAAGCCCTAATTTGAAGTTCTAAACCTATGGCTAGGCTCACATGATCATGGTTAGTCTCTAGGTTATGAAATCTCTAGGGTTTACACTAGGGTTATACTAGTAAAGTCACAAAGTCATAAGTCGTGACTTAGAAAATAGTTTTAAATAACTAAAAATCACCAAAAATCATATCATGACCAAAATACCATTAATAAATAATAAAAATAATAAATTTTCAAAAATACCCTAATTTCAAAAAACTTGGTGTTACAAGTCTACCCACCTTAAAATAATTTCGTCCTCGAAATTTAGATGGTCGTACACCTCCTAGGTCAGACCTCCAACAATCAGGATCGAAGCTACTACCTAGCAACATACAAGGTCAACAAGCAAAAATATGGGTAGTAGACCTATACTGGGTCATGTCCAAGAATTAGCTGGCAGTTTTAGGTCATAAGGTGTCCTTAATCCAAATCGAAATCAAAAGTAACTCCATGGGGTAAATCAGGATGGAGCCTCGGGTCAGGAAAATCGTACTAAGCAAATGAAGCACACGATGGTATGCCTGAGTGGGACACTAAGGTCATAGGTGTAGAGTGTCATGTCTAGGTTACGTATGTGAAATAAGTTTTGAGAAAACAACTAGTCTTGTGCTCTTAATTTAAAAGTCACGGTAACGTGTCTACGGTGATCATAATTTAGAGTGGGAAAGGTCTATGGCCTAAATAAAACCAAAAATCGTGATAAAATAGTAGTGTAAAGGGCAGGTTAAATGGGACAGTCCTGGTCATAGGTATAGACTAGGAAGATAAGGAAACAATAAATCACAGGGCTAAAAGGGTTACCATTCTATGGTCAGAGCTACTCTATCAAAAAGGTATAGCATATACATTAATTTATTTAAGAGAAAATCCTTGAGAAAAGAAGTTATTCAAGGAATTATATTAATAGCTAAGCTACTCCTACTCCTACTCCTACACCTACTCCTAAGTAAGTGATGAAGAAACAAACAAACAATCGACAAAAACAAAAGAACTACCAGGTCAAAACTGATCACTAATAAAGAACAGGTAGGAGCAGATGGGATTGGATTTTAAGATAAATATAATGAAGCAAGGT
The DNA here is from genome assembly GCA_029216955.1 of Iris pallida. Classification (NCBI taxonomy): domain Eukaryota; kingdom Viridiplantae; phylum Streptophyta; class Magnoliopsida; order Asparagales; family Iridaceae; genus Iris; species Iris pallida. The sequence goes on along the minus strand of JANAVB010040216.1, from coordinate 7,075,565 downwards.
GGGAAATCAATGAAATTAAGTATGAGCACGAGCATCCAATGATGAAGATCCAGGTCATGGTAAATTTTAATTCAACTGGATACGAATACGAGGTTCATAGGCGATTAAAATAATTCCAAGGAGAATTGTCAAGGCTGTTGCGGACAAGATTCTAGGGCAAGTTTAACAGTCTCCATCCACGTAGATTAATATATGAAAAAGCGAACCAAAACGCAATAGGTTGATCAGACCATCATGCGCCGGTTCTGATTAGATATTATGTTAGTGGGTGTACACCCAATAAAATATATCATGATCAAGCTCGAAAAGGATAAGCTTGTAAAACTTAAGGATAAATTTATAGCATAAGATATAAGTAAGGGTGGAAATGATGAAAGAAGATACATAGTCCAAGATTCTTAACCAATCGGGTCAAGCATTCAAGATAAGGTACAAGGTTAAGTATTCAAGGATTCAAGCAGAACACCATCACATGCCAGGTCGAAAGAATTGAGCCAAGGTGGATCTCTAATTTGAAATAAGAATTAATTTAGTATCATGGTAGAGGTTATAGTTTAGCCATTTGACCAGAAAATCATATCAAGAAAATAGAGTACAAGGAGACGGGTTTTAGTAGGACATAGAATACCTACATGAAGGTAGGCTAGTCTAGGTCTTACATGTGAAGTTTGTTGGGAGGTAACAGCTAGTATTACACTCTGAATATCTAAGTCACGGTAAAGGACGTCCAATGATCTAGAATAGGAAGTGGGAGTTCAAGACGTGATAATTGATGCAAAAGTTAAAGAAGATCAAATTAACCCATGGAATAAAATTAATTAGGAATCCAGTAAGTAATTTAGGAACACAGTCCTAGGGATAGATAGGCTACTAGATGAATATAGTTAGGGTTCGATCAAATCAAGGTCAAGGTTAGAAGGTCTCAATAAAGTCTTTATTTGAGGAAATGTCGAGTAAGTCAGGTTTGGGATATAATCACATAGATTGGTAGAAAGAGTTGAGCAAGATGCAATAAATAGATGGGACAGTTCATTTTAATGGAAAGAAATTAGCAAGAGAATTAGATGGCAAGAAACAGATGAGAGTTTTCTCATAAATGTGATTGAGTACCTTAAAATAAAAGATATTAATCTAACACAAAGAAATTAAAATCAACAACTACAAAAATTTCAAAATCATCAACTAACACCAGGATTCAAAGTTCTACAGTGAATCCTCCAAAATCAAATTCAATCAAGGGAAAAGGAGTTTAAATCGAAATTTCAAATGAGATTCTCAAGGGTCATCCCAGGAATCTCTCAAAGTATCCTAACAGTGATTGAGTATCCTCTCTCACTAAGCCTATTCCTCAAATCCTATCACAGGCTGTAGTGATACTCTAGTTCGAATATCACTACATAAACTCGACCTGCATGGGCCCCCACTAAAAATGTGTCATGACCCGTACCCTAGAGTAAGGGCACGAAAAGTGGGTACGTCCAGCCTACGCCGCAGTGTCGGCGGTAGAACGCTGTCCTAGGTCAATCATCTAACAATATAAAAATACATGTACAGTTTATACTCTCCGAATGGAGGTGACATAACAATATACATCTCAATCACATCTAGGGTAGAAGAATGAAAGATAGATAGATAGACAGTAACTCAAAGAGAACAGTAGAATAGATAAAAATGTCCAAGTGTCTAGGATAACATAACACCAGAATGTCAACTCATAATACAATAAGTCTAAGAGTCAATATATCTCAACATCTCAAAATACAACTCAGAATGTGGGACAAAATGATAATACCGAAAGACTGTCTAGCTAAACTAGCCTAGACTACCGGGGCAACATCCTCAGCTGCAGGTGGATCCTGCTGAGGGTCCACAACATAAGTATCATCTAGTCCTGCTCCATAATAGGTGGTCACCAGGGCCTCATCCTCATCCTCTGTAATATTTTCAACAGGTCCAGTCAGGATAGGAACGAGCACAATACATCTCACACAGTTCATAACAGGTTAGGAAATACGATACAGGCAATAGAGTAAGATACTGGAAATGCTGAAAGGAAATGTACGCTGTAAAAGAGATAGCTGTAATGAAATATCTACTGTATATAGAGAACTATAAGTGACTAGTAATGTAGAGTACAAGATAGGCATGTGAATGGCTAGAATTTATACATGATTATACTACTGAGTTTGCACATGATTACACTACTTTGGAATTATTCACATGTCCACTTCTACTCCCCCATTACCCCAATCAATACATAAGGATCGAGACAAGTTACGTTATTATACATGATATCACATAGGGCCCATGAAAGGGTGCACATGATAGTACACATGAGGGCTCTGTGAACATGAGAGTACATGATCACATGAGTGCACATGCATGATGGAAGCACAGGAGTACATGATGAAAGTGAAACACACGTAACATGAAGTACCCGATGCTCCCGAGGGGGATAATATCTCATGTAAAGATCCATATAGTACCAATCCGTGTTACCAATGTGACAGCATCAAGTAAAGTAATCTAGAGCGAGAAGTAAAGCCTGAACAAGTATGAAACGGTCAGAGAATGTACTCGCCTGATAACTGAATGTCTGAAGAGGATATACTGTCTGAGGAGAGGTGTATGGCTCCTAATCAGAGCAATACAAGTCACAATGTATCCACAATGGTAAAAATAAAGTATACAATGCATACTACATGATTCTAGGTCAATCTGGTCAAAAGTCAACTCTTGGTCAACTCAATAGTCAAACTGGGTCACAGGAGATCAAACTGAGTCAAATAAAGTCAAACAAGGTCAAATAAGTCAAGGTTAGTCAAATCTAGGTTAAAGTCAACATTCTAATCAAACTAGTCAAATACTAGTCAACATGATCAATCTGGGTCAAGTTTAGGTCAATCTAGACTATCTAAGGTACTACACCACAAGGTTAAGGTATAACCAATACCTATACAAGTATACCACATATAAATACATATATATAATACCAACCTTAATCTTATATTCAAGCTAATCCCATATTCCAATCTCAAGTCATGACTCAACTCTAAGTATCTAACTTAACCCCATACATATCTTAATCTACATATGTCTTTTCACAAAACCCAAGTCACAATAGTATACTTATATATAGGTCAAACCTAAACCAACTAGTTAATAGCCTAGGGTTTAGTCAAATCTTAGTCAACAAGTCCTTCTATGTTCATCCAAGCCATTTCTAGGTCAATTTGGTCATGGTTGACCTATAGTTGACTTTGGTCAACAATGGTCAATTATCTAGTCAAACTAGGTCTACTAGTCAAGTTAGGTCAACCAATGTCAAACTAGTCATCTTAGGTTATTTCAAGTTCAATTTAGGTCAAGTTTGACCCTAGGTTGACTTTGGTCAACTCTAGTCAAACAAGGGTCATTAGTTAGTGTTTAGGTCATTAGGTCAATTGGGTTAGCCCCAATGCCATAGGCTAATCACTTAGGCCATAGGCTAGATAACTTATAGGTTTCTATATAAACTATACTTAGGAAGTCATATATATATATATATCTATACATATAGATATACCCATGTCTAATTACTACCTATATATATATCTATATATGCATAACTATATACAATTAATACCAATAACCCACATATATATAAAACCTTATATATATATTTACACATACAACAACCACATAGGCCTATAACCTATGTAATACACATATACCCTAGGTATCTATATATAGACACAATATATATAATTCTAATACAATTATATATATCATATATATATATATATATATATATATATATATATATATATATATATATATATATATATATATATATATATTTATATATATATATATATATATATATATATATATATATTCAAAAAATATATATATATATATATATATTCAAACATATATATATAGAGAGGGAAGAAAGTGAGAGGGAGAATTAGAGTGAGAGAGAGAGTGAATGAGAAAGAGGACAGTGAAAGAGAGTGACTAACACAGAAAGAAGAAGGGGGGGCTGTTCTCAGATTCCTGAGAACAGGAATTGGTCCCTAAACACATAATACACACACAGACAGTACACCTATATACACATATGTATATACATACACAACTACCTATACACACAACTACAAATCCTCAAATCTCACCTACACTCACACATACATATATACTACGTATTTATATACTGAAAATACATATATACATATATAAATCATATCAAAATTAGGTTTGAAATTCGTTTTTAAAAACTGGGAAATATCCTAAAAACTGGAAAATGTGCACTGTGCACTCGACAAGTAGGTAAACCTAATTTCTCATACAAAACCGAGCTAGGACTCGAACCTATAGGTTGGTAACTGATGCCCCACATGCATACGTGTCGTAGGTGTCCCTAGGTGTCCACCACGACACGACACGGCGTGTCCAAGTGTCTAAAAACACAATCGGGTAACACAGTGCACACACACACAAATACAGTATCGTGCACATGTGCAACTAGCTCTAGGACACGACACACACATCCTCGTGTCTCGTGGTCGTGTCCCTAGGTTCGCCTAGGGTCAGGCTAGGTGTCATTGTGTCTGTACGGTGTCCACGTGTCGCCGTGTCCAAATGGGAAGCCCGTATCAGAGCCCAATTTCTACGTGTGTGCTGTCAGTGAGTGACCAGTGCAGAGGCAATTTCGTGTCCGATACGACACGATAAGCCACAAAACTTGGGGGGCATGTTCGCAGACATTGCCCCCGTGTCCATGCCAAATTTGGCGTGTCGACGTGGTGTGTCGTGTCCGAAATTAAGGTCGAGTAGCAGGGGAGCGTGCACAGTCTCGTGCAGCGATGCAAGTGTCTCGTGGACACGACACGAGCCACGTGGGGCCTCGTGGTCACGTCCACGTGTAGCCCACATGTTGGGCTACACACTCGTGCAAACACGAGGTGTCCACGACTCGTGTCTGCGCGACACGAAGGCCGTGTCAGTGAGTGTTTAACACTGTGTGCATTGTAGTGTGCGGTCAGTGCGTGTCGGATTTCTTGTCCGACACGACACGAGAGTGTCTCAAATTCGAGAGGGGGCTTGTCAGAAGATGCCCCCTCCTCTGTGCCAAGTGGCACGTGTCCACGTGTCCAATTCGTGGAGAAAACAGTATCGAGTAGCAGGGGAACAAAGTGTGCACAGTGCTGTGTCCAACTCGTGTGTTCGTGTCCAATTTGGACACGAAAAGGACCCTAATATCAACTCAGTCCTACCAACATACAATATACATATAATAAGCTTCACAAATATGTAGTTTATTTTGAAAACCAAGAACAAAAATTCCTATGAGGCATTTCACCAAACAAAGGTTTCTAGCTTAGGATACGTGTCCGATACGGACACCAAACCAATCCTATTTTTCACCAAACTTGACCTACAGTTCCCTGGTACCTAGATGCATGCAAATATGAAGAGAAAACACAATATTAACATGGTTTGAGGCCGGTATTTACCTATTTGTGTGAAAACTCAAGAAAATACCAAGTAGGGGGGGTGTCCTCTTCTTTTGGTGATGTCCAAAGCCCCTCAAATCCTCAATAGCAGGCCCTAACTAGTATCCTCTAGTGTAGGGGAGTCCAATGCAAGAAACTAGAGGTGATTTGGATAAAAAATGATCAAGTTATCAAGGTTTGAAGAAAAAGGAATTTTGTAGGATTTAATTTCATGTAAAACGCTCATGGATGAATGCAATAGGATTATATAGAATGTGTGGCTGCTAGGGGGGGTGTCTTGGCCGGCCATGGCAAGGGGGGTGTCCTATGGCCTTCCTTCAAGGTGAAGGCAAGGACTTTCTTGCCTAAGTTTTGGATATTTTGAGTAATCTATGGAAAAGATCTAATATCTAGATATTTCTTCTACTTTAACCCATGGAAATATCTATCCTCAAGCTTCTAGGTTAGTGGCTAACCTATGGATTAGGGTAGACTAGGTTAGGGACTAATCATGGTACTTAACCATAATTAAATAATATTAAAACACATAAATACAAATAATTCCAAATAAATCCTAGAAAATTACCAAAATACCCTTTAGGCTAAAAAAACCCTAATTTGAAGTTCTAAACCTACGGCTAGGCTCACATGATCATGGTTAGTCTCTAGGTTATGAAATTTCTAGGGTTTACACTAGGGTTATACTAGTAAAGTCAAAAGTCGTGACTTAGAAAATAGTTTTAAATAACTAAAAATCACCAAAAATTATATCATGACCAAAATACTATTAATAAATAATAAAAATAATAAATTTTCAAAAATACCCTAATTTCAGAAAACTGGGTGTTACAATTCCAAACATATTAAGTAAAATCAAGTTCATGACAAAAGGCGTAAGGATATAAAATGAGCGTAGAATATCTAATAAAATATCAATATACAGGACTATAGAAGCGCCAAGCTTAAAGAAAATAAAACCAAATCTCCATGATTGGACAGATTGCGCAAGGGTCCCTGGGGTCGGGTTGTGCAGGAGTCAAGTGCGCCAGGGGCCAACTGCGCAGGGGTGAGCTGCGCAGGGTACCAACTGCGCAGGAGTGGATGGCGCAGCAGATGGATTGTGCTGGATCAGGTTGCGCAGGAATGGATGGCGCATGGATGGATTGCGCAGAAGTGGACTGCGCAAGAGCCATGCGCGCAAGGGGAAAGGGAACGCTGGGCTAAGAAGCGCCAGCGCAGTTCAGCTCAGCGCAATGCGCTGGCCGAGGGGATGCACAGTTCACCAAAGGGTGAGCTGCGCAATCGGCCTTGCGCTAAAGAGCGCAGGCCGAGAGGTCTGCTCCTCCAACCCGAGAAGTACTCCAAGAACTCCAAAACTTCAATTCTTCATATCTTTGTCAAATCAAAGCCAAATTTAGATTTTCAAAGGTCTAACTTGAGTAAAATTGAATTCTCTTCCACATGGAAGCATCAAAACAAGCAAAAATTAAAGTTAAATAGATCAAAACCATGTAAATCCGAAAATAATAAAAACCTAGATCTAGAACAAAGAAAACTCCAAATCACAAAATGACAAGTTCTAATGTTGATCACCATGGCCTAATCTAGCTAATGGACAAATAAAAAGTGGTTCTCATGTGGTGGCAAGGTGCACTTGCCTATGGTGTTGGTGGAGGAAGGAGGAAGAAGAAGAAGAAATGGAGAAATAAATGAGAGAATTATGGAGGAGAGAGAAAAGTAGGTGGAGTTTTAATGAGGGTGGTTGTGGTGTGTTGAGGGTGGAGCATAGGCTAAGGTGTTCCAATGCATATTAAACCAAACTAAACCAACCCAAACTAAACCAATTCTCCTCCACAAAATAAAACCAAGTCATGCCAAAACCCGTTTTACGAGAAAACCAAAATCTGCAAGTCGAACCAAAAATACAATTACAGGCCAGAATCTGAGAAAATAAAATACAGGTCCAAGATACATGCAGGCTTGATCAAAATACGTATTCAGAATATGGGTGTTACAGTTGAAAGAAACTTTAAAGGAAGAAAGTAAGTCGCTTTGTTACTAACAATAACATGTACATGTTGCGTGGCACTGACCAAACAGTTGTACACTAGGGAGCATGTAATCACTAAATATTTGCAGTAGTTGTATTCATTTGTTGTCTCAACCAAAGAACAGTAAGGCATAACACAACAATAATATCCGTTACATGCATCTAACCCAATTATTGTTCATGTAGTGAATATATACTTATTTGTTGCAAGTTTCAAATGTCCCCATGTCCACTGCCACCTAAACCTTTTTTTTGTAGGGTAGGCCCTGACTTTTTGGAAAACTGTCAACAAATCCGTTCAAAAGTCTAGCGTTATTTGGGACGGTAGTATCATTTATTTGGGATGGTAGTATCATTTATTTGTTGCAAGTTTCAAAAGTCCCTATGTCCACTGCCACGTGAACTTTTTTGTAGGGAGGCCCTGACTTTTTGGAAAACTGTCAACAAATCCGCCAAATATTTGACATTCTTGTCGAGTTATTTGGGACGGTAGTATCATTTATTTGAGACGAAAAATTTCAATAGTCCCAAATAAGAGATCCATTTTTCAATCTGTCACGAATAATACTATTTTTTTTGTTACAAAAAAATATAGTTGTCCCCAAAACAAATTGTTTAGGACGTTTTAGACTAGCATTCTTAATAGTGTCGTCCCAAAAGTCCACTTTTTTGTAGTGATTACTAAGGAACTCTAAAAAAAATGAAATTTAGGGCTCTACTCTCCTCTCTTCTGTACTATGACTAGTCTTCTTCTACTATGACCAGTTTAGGGCTCTACTCTACTTTCCTAATTTTTGTCAATATATTATTAAAGATAATAAAAATTGTGCCAATTCTCTTATGGAGGATTCTTTTCCGATAGCCTACCAAGTTCTGACCGAAGAAGGCTTGGATGATGATGATGATGATGATGGCAGCGGCATTAAAGGTCATCCTATAAGGTGACATGTCTACTTACTTTCAATTGCACTTGTAAAAGGATATGATGACTTTACCTGAAATTAAGTTATACTAAACCTTATACATATATACTTTGGATTAGCACTTTATCAGGTTATCCTCAAAGTTATATAGCTGGACCCAGTCATGAATAGGATCTTTTTCTAGGATTCCATAATTGACCGGTAAGCTAGCAGGTCTAATTAAGAATCGGAATCCAAATCCAAAAACTCACGTTTTATTTGAGGACACTCCACGATTGATGTGTCTTCGCATTGTGTCCACGTTTGACACAACAAGCACTAGAATCAAGACGGGCTTCACAACCATCTCATTGTGTATCTATCTTGCCGTATCATATTCGTGCGAGACTGTCAGTACAATGTAGGAATCATGTTTATGGGCCTTGCCAAGCGACAACCATACAAAATTTATGATAATGATTATGGTACTTGGGGTGTTACAAGAAAGTAAAGCTACGCTTGGAAGCGGGTACAAATTGAAATAATGAAATACCAGTTGTTCTTAAAAGCTTTCTTTAGCAAACTGTGAATGTATAGAATTAATCAAACAAGCAAATCCAAAAGTATATCATGAGCTTTGACAAAGAAGGTGTGCTCAATAGTTTTCTAAGCTAATGACGTATAACATTATTTACCGGCTCCATGAGAGAGAGAGAGAGAGAGAGAGAGAGATGATCCTAAATTTAGTTATCACAAATAACTATATATACTCCAACAATTAGTAAGATCCACAAGCTTTCATATCAGAAATCTTCAGTCAAACCAATATTTCCAGGAAATGCAAATGGCTAATTATGCAACATGTCAATCTATCATTAGCATAAAGCTACACCTAGCTGAACCCGCTAAATGGTCTAAAATTTGACTCTAAATAAGTCCCTCTAAAGAACAAACTACCCACCATTTCAAAATACAATACAACCTTCTGCAGCTTTTGACATCTTCAGAACCAACATGGATATTACTTGCAAGACGGAGCTTCTAGCTCATTATCTTATCTGCTTATAATGGAAATGTCAATCATTAATGTTTCTATTGAGATAATTGCATTGCATGATCTATAAATCTTTGGGGAGGAAGTTTGCTAATAAAACTGATTTAGGCATGAAGAGTTAAAATACGTAGATTGGTGCAAAGACATACCAGTGCTACGAAAAGCAAAAAGGGACACTAGGGGGGGGGGGGGGGGGGGGGGGGGGGGGGGGGTGGTCCTAGCGCACAAGGAGCCAAGAAGCATGAAGAATTTTTCTTACATAGTAAAATTAAATATGAGTTTCTCATTCACTTTCATTCTTTACTCATGGTCGCATTAGAGATAAGGAACATTTATGAGAGTTAGATTGGAACAAAGGGCTAAATATCTTTGTTGATGTTTATCGATAGGCTTCTTTGGTTCTTACTTCAATTATTGCATCAATTAAGGCCACAAAATTTGACTTTTATGGTGTTTTTTGTCAGCTTAATATTTGTTTGCAAAGTCGATAGAGTAATGCAGAGAACAAAAAAGAATAATTAACAACTCAAGTATGTTGTGCTCAAAAAAAAAAAAACAACTCAAGTATGTGCAAATAGACATTATGCAGTATGAATAGACCCACCAATATTGAGATGTCGTCTAATACTGTACTTTATTTCATTTCTTATGTATCTTGCTTGGAGAACTGAAAATAAAAAATTTGTTACAAAATAATATAGTGGCCTGTTATATTCGATCTTTTAGATGATAGGGAATTGTAAGACAATTAACAAAATAGATAGTTGGATAAGTTTCTTTAGTCAACTTAGGAGCATTTATGTGAACCATGAAGCATAGGTCATGCACATATGTCCAATGGTTCGGCACCAACATGACTGCAACACATGTGGGACAATGCAAATTTTATATATATATATATATATATATATATATATATATATATATATATATATATATAAAAGAAGAAGAAAATTGTTTCAAACATAATTTGGGATATACGTAGATAAATGTAACTCTCTCTCTCTCTCTCTCTCTTGGCTTGTTCAACAACAAATCCTCAAATATCTCCCTACAAAACGGCTCTCTCCGAAGACTAGTTCCCTCCCCCCTTCTCCCCGTCTTTAGGAATGGCGCTCCTTGCTTCTCTCATATTCTTAGTCCACCCCCTCCTTTATAAAAGCTCCCCATCCATTGTCATCCTCATTCAGGCCAATCGGACCATGCAATAAGTAGTCTTTTTCGTGGGTTCGGTTTGTTGGTCTGAGGTTTGGTCTGGAAGCACTTTCTTGGCTAGTAAACCAATTAGCCCAGACCTCTCCCTACCACCACTACCACCACCACAACACTTTGAAACACCACAAAAAAAAATCCTAAAGTACCAATAATACCCAAAAACAAAAAAAGAGTACCGGAACGATGGAAGCGAGGTTGGTAGTCTTGTCCCTCCTCTTCTTGGCCTCGGCCGTCCGCGCCAACATCGGGGACTTCGACGACCACTGGAAGCAGCGGGCCGAGACCGCCAAGGTCAAAGCACAAGCCGCCTACAGGCCTAATCCCGAAGTAGAAACCGAAAGGTTCAACCACGAAGTCCGCAAGTAATCTCCTCCTCCTCCCGCTCTTTATTAATACGGTTAGGGTTAGGGTTAGTATTAGGGTTTTCTATCTCGGCTCATGTTGTATGTAAATTGGCATCTTTAATTAGGGTCTTGGAGAGGAGCGACAACAGCACCAGGAGGAACCTCCGGTCGAGGTACTACGGTCCGTGCAGGGCGACCAATCCGATTGACCGCTGCTGGAGGTGCAGGGAGGACTGGGCCAACAACCGCCAGAAGCTGGCCGACTGTGGCAAGGGTTTCGGACGCAATGCCAAGGGCGGCAAGGGCGGCGAGATCTACGTCGTCACCGACGGCTCCGACAATGACCTCGTCACCCCCAAGCCCGGCACGCTCCGGCACGCAGTCATCCAGGACAGGCCCCTCTGGATCACCTTCGCCCGCGACATGGTCATCCGTCTCAACGAGGAGCTCATGATCAACAGCAATAAGACCATCGACGCCCGCGGCGCCAACGTCCACATCGCCTTCGGCGCTGGGCTCACCGTCCAGTTTGTCCACAACATCATCATCCATGGCCTCCACATCCACGACATCAAGGTCGGGAGCGGCGGCATGATCAGGGACTCCGAGACCCACTACGGGTTCAGGACCAGGAGCGACGGTGACGGCATCTCCATCTACGGGGCGTCCAACATCTGGATCGACCATGTTTCCATGTCCAACTGCATGGACGGGCTCATCGACATCATCCAGGGGTCCACCGCGATCACCATCTCCAACAGCCACTTCACCAACCACAACGACGTGATGCTCTTCGGCGCCAGCGACGCGTTCGAGGAGGACCAGATCATGCAGATCACCGTCGCCTTCAACCATTTCGGGAGGGGGCTCGTGCAGAGGATGCCCAGGTGCCGATGGGGCTTCATCCACGTCGTCAACAATGACTACACCCACTGGCTCATGTACGCCATCGGTGGCAGCAAGCACCCGACCATCGTCAGCCAAGGGAACAGATACACTGCTCCTCCCAACCCAAATGCCAAGGAGGTATTTTATATGCATCGAAAATGATATTTTATCCGCAGGGGTGACTGCCGGCGATGTGGCAGTCAACCGTTGGCCCTCCTGCTATTACCGGGGCCCATCCGGATCAGAGGCCAATGGAAGGCCGTCATGTCGGCCGGCGGAAGCATGATCCTATATGTATAGCCATGACTATAATCTGCAATTGCTCCAATTAATTCGCGTGGGATGATTCATATAAATATATTTGTGATTGAATGCAGGTGACGAAGAGGGACTACGCACCGGAGTCGGAGTGGATGCAGTGGACCTGGATATCGCAAGGCGAATCTGCTGAGGAACGGAGCCTTCTTCAGGTCTTCGGGTTCGACGGACGTCTCCAAGTTCAAGGAGAAGTACTCGAGGCTCGAAATGATCAAGTTCAAGCCGGGGGAGTACGTGACCAGGCTCACACGCTTCTCCGGCTGCCTCAACTGCAAGGTCGGCCAGCAGTGCTGATCATTGCCACTGCCACTGCCACCGCTGCCACTAGATGCATGGATCCGCGCTTGTGTGTTTTGTTGTAGCTTCAACGTCTACAATAGTGCGAGAGAAATAAAATGCACGAGACGGACAGGAAAATCATAAGAGCCAACTTCTATGAATTTCTTTCTTTTTCTTTTTTTAGTTATTTGTTTTGTGTCCACCACTATTCATTCATTCCATTTGTTCTGTAATACTATTGCACTTTCGTCTTCTTAATTATGTAGGGAGAATTTTGTCCGTTATCACATCTACGAAAACAAATTTATTTTTGAACAAAATGCTCTCTCCTTCATATCAATTTTTTTAAACTGTATTAGCGAAAGGTGAGCGTTTTTTCGGGAAATAGGATGATATAAAGTTTCATTTTTTTTTTCTTCTTTTCCTCGTTTCTCTCTCACAACACCTCAAGGATGAAGAAAATAAGGACTCGTTTGGATCAAGTTTTTATATTCCTAGGAATAGGTTTTCAATTCCTTTTCAACATTTTCATACCCATGTTTGGTTAGGTTGAAAATAGGTTGTTCAAAATTTTAAAAATTTTCATCTCCATGTTTGATTTACAAAGGGATATAAATATTAATTTATTTCGTTTTTCTTAATACCCTTTCATTAATTTCATGATGATCCATATGTTTGGGATAGAAGTTGAAAATTTGAAGATAAAGAGATGGTATAACCGTCCAAACAAAATAGTCAAACATCATTTTTAGGAAAGCAAATCTATTCCCAAGGGGGGGCTTGAGAATAGAGTCAATGGGAATAGCTTTCCCACCTAAGCCCCTCCTATTCCCTCCTCATTTCCAATCCTAAACATGGCAAACATGGATAAGGAATTCAAAACTCATTCCCAAGACACAAAAACTTAAACCAAACGCACCCTAAGAGGAAAAAGAGAGACGCATAGATAAAAACATTGAACCTATCTAAGGATAAGCTACTTAAGTCTACAATATAATGATTTTTCTTCCCAACGACGACTTTGATGTGATAGCATCGTTCTTTAACGATCAAAATTGATAAGTCCATCAGTCCACATTAGTTGTTCATGTACTACTAGAAGATTTGGCAGCAAGATTGGTCCTGTGATTTATGGAACCTAGGACAAATATAGAATTTGGACCATTTTTTCACATAATTTTTTTTTTTTTTTTTTTTGCATTTTTACAAACAAAATTATCAATTAAGCTATCAAAATCATCAATTAAGCTATAATATTTCTTTCCAGATTGGAGCCCTGACTTTTTTGTTATTTTTCGAATGGGTCTTTGTTTTTGTTTTTTTTTTTTTTTTTTTTTTTTGTGATGTATCTAATCTATCTCAAAATTATGAGGACTTCCAAAATTGGGGGTTCAGGACGGACGTCCATCTCGCCCTTGCCCTGGGCCGGCCCTGTTCGGCAGCTACCACATCCTTGGGTTAAGGAGTTACTCGGAATATGGTGCCAAGATATCAGTTTTAGTTTCATAATTAAGAGTATAAGTCGATATGTAATCTTTTATAATATGTTCCAAACATTGAATTTGATCCACATTCTTTGCATGAAAGAAAATATTGGATAGTATTGCAATACCTATTTCCTAGAGCCAATTTGTTATCACAAAGTAGGTTTAGTAGCATGGACCGTGAATATGGTACTAACAGTATTTGTGAGAAGAATTCTTCTAGAGTCCTCGCGTTATTGATAGATACGACATTTGTGGGAAGTTAGCTCGGTCCAATTTCAGAATGAGGGGTATAGTTCATTCATCTGACTGAATCCTCACCTCGGCGTAAATATGCAGATCTATGGAGGTTTTGTAGTTCATTATAGGTGTTTGGAGGTTTTCCATGCAACTTACCATCACCCATGGCGAAGGATGGCCGTCTTTTGAATCGCACTTTGTCTTTCCCTTGATGTCAGAACAACTCTCTATATATACTAACTTTCCCAAAGTTTTGTCTGCTCTCTGGGTTATGAATAGGTTGTTTTTTGCAGTGTTGCCAGAATCGGACCGGACCGGCGGTCCGACCGGTCTTGGACCATTTGGTTCTTGGTTTGGTTTTGAGAGACCTTATAGTTGTAAATTAAACCAAGCCAAACATACTAAGAACCAATCCAAGAAGTAAATATGGATATGTTATTTAGTTGAACCAAACCAAACCAAGTCTAGTTGAACTCCGGTTGAACCCCGGTCCGACCTACACAAAAAAAAAAAAATAGGTTCAATCATTGGTCCGATTTTTAAAACATTAGTTTTTTGTGAGCAACCATTTCTTGTTGCCGACGTAATTATTCTTGAACGTCCTAAACATAATTCACCAAGAGATTATCAGCCCCTTAGGAGGTGTGTGTTTGGTATGCTGAATACCAAATAACAAGTAGTTAAATTCTCTATAAAATTACATTCCCATTTTGGTAACGATATGAATATTTTCGGAAAAAATGAAAAAAAAAAGAAGAAAAGAAAAGAATCGAAAAGTAAAGAAAAAAAAAAACCAAAAACGAAAAAAGCAAAGAAAGGGGAAAATGAAGAAGAATAAAAAAGGTAAAAATTCAAAAACACACAAAAAAAACTAAAAAAAAGAAACAATAAAAAAAGAAACAGATAAAGAAAGAAAAAAGATCAAAAACGAAAAAAACGCCAAAAAAACAAAAATTTAAAACGAAAGAGGTCCAAAAACGAAAAAAATGATCAAAAACAAAAACCGACCAAAAAAAAGGAGAAAACAATCAAAATAAAAATAAAAAAAATGATAAAATATAAAAATCGAAAAAACAAAAAAGAACAAAAGAAATGACAAAAAAGATCAAAAACAAGAAAAGACAAAATAACGAGAAAAAAAGATCAATAAAGCAAAAAGAAAAAAAGCGACAAAAACAGGAAAAAAAAAACGAAAACGAAAAAATGAAAAAAGAAAAACAAAAAAATCAAGCTAAACGAAAAAAAAAAAAGAAGTCAAAACGACAAAAAAAGACCAAAAAGGACAAAAATAAGACCAAAATCGACTAAAAAGCAACAAAATCGACAAAAATGACAAACAAGAAAAGGACCAAAAACGAAAAAAATAACAAAAGCGACAAAAATGACCAAAATCAAAAAAAAAACCAAAAAAGCCCAAAAAAAAAACCCAAAAGATAAGAAGACAAAAATGACCAAAAATCGACAAAAGCGACCAAAACCACAAAACGACAAAAATGATAAAAAAAGGAAAAATAAAGACAAAAAGCAAGAAAAACGACAAAAAAGACCACAAAAATGACAAGAAAAAATGCAAGAAATAAAAAAACGACCAAAAAAATGACAAAAAGAGAAAAAAAAAATGACAAAAAAGATCAAAAATGAAAAAAAATAAAAAAGAAAGAAAAAAACGACAAAAAAGGATAAAGAAAGGTAAAAAAAAAAATTGACCAAAAAGGGAAAAAAGACCAAAAAACAAAAAACAAATTGATAAAAAAATAATAAAAAATGATCCCAAAAAAAAGAAAAATAATTGAAATAATTTTTTTTTTGTCCGGACCAAAAAGTATACCCACATTTTCTTAAGGGATAAGAGTCATTTTTTTGCAGGTAAATTTATCTGGATATTCGTAATTCTCGAAAATAATTTATTTTTATATTCTAAACAAACATCGTAATAGATCCTTGTCCTAAATTTTCCCGAGAATAAAATAAATTACCGTGTACCAAACACCCCCTTAGGGAGTTTGTTAAACAAGCACAGGGCTATTCATTTTAGGGACATAGGGATGATGTCGCCATCATATTGACCGTCTCACCAGCCTATTTCTTTTACTGAAAATGGAGTGGCTCTTCCTAATTAACCACCAATCTATAAAGGGACACGCTTGACCTAGCCAAAGTTGAAAATCCCGAGGATGACCTTCCCCTGAATCCTTTCTCTGAATCCATCATATGCCATATATAATTAAGATACTAAAAATCAATCAATATTATGGTACGATTGACCACAACGATCACACCCAATATTTTAGCCACATTCTTGCGAATATATAGTTACTTCGCTCGATAACCTCTTGGTGACGGGGAGTGCCAAGATGTGTTATGGGTCGTAGTTGCTTCTTTCCTAGAATGGGAGGGGGCATTCTGCTGCCTATCGATTAGTTTGACTGGTGTAGTAGAGGATATCCTACGTGAGGCTGAGTAGGTGTGTCGAATTCCAATGTAGGTATCATTGTGGTCGAGACTGATGTAGTCCTCTAACAAATAGAGAAGGATCACCATTTGTTAGTCCTAAGGAAGCAAAGATAGATCACACTAGCCAAGAACAGAGATTCACACAAAATTGTCAAAGTTTGCTTTCAATTTATTCCTGATGTTATTGTCGAGGTTAAGAGATTCACGCAATACTATTAAAGTTTGCTATCTTAATAAACTCGAGTCCAACGATACTCTTTCCAGAATCATATTAAAAAGACAAATATTAAACTCGTTCTTCCTTGCAAACACATTTGCAATTGAGATATAGAATGTTTACAAAATAGAGGAAGAAGGAGAAAAAGATAGAAAAAAGCATCTCGCTGGGTGATGATGTAAGTCCTCTGAATTTTATATATTTTTAAGTTATATTTTAATTAATATATTGGTTAGTATATATTTTTTCCACTATTATTTATTTTTTTGAGCACAAAAAATGTGAATCTCTAGAAATGTCTTTCATGTGCTTTGATCTAGACAAGTTTATCTTCATTTTGATATATCATATCCCACTCAAACATGTTCTCTTGTATTATATTTTCGTCGCATAACTTTCGGGTCAATTTAGGACAATTTGCTATCTACCATATGAAATGTCCTGTACCGTACAGTGCACTAAGCTGAGTCGATTGAGGCGATAAGGTACGAGTTTGATTTGAGGAGGTATGATTTCAATTTAAAGAAGTATTGATTGAGTTGGTTTCAATATGCAGATATCTAGCGCAGTCCTTTGCAATGAGCCGAAGCGTGGGCACGATAGTTGAATCAGTCGGTTAGTTCAAGTGAACGTGAAGTGCTAGCATGGTTAGCTTGGATGAGATGATCGTACAACAAGTTAAGGTGTCAGGCCGCATCGGCTCGGCGGAGCGATGGACGTATCAACTTAAGGTGGGCAAGTTCAGACCCTTCTTCCCTACTCCTTCATGCCTAATAAAATACACCCTGATATGCTAGTGTTGCTAGCGAGTTGGCGACCATGGCATGAATAAGTAAAAGTCTTAGTGTGTGTCGAACATTAAGATAGAACATTGTACATTAAACAATTGAGGTGACGTGCATTAAGTGCACGGGTCGCGGTAGGACATTGATGGTAGAATATTGAAAGGCAAAATTGAGATATGCATCAAGTGCATGACTCATAGAACATTGAATATTAGTCCCAGAATATTGAATAAGACATTGAGCATGCATCAGTGCACGGAGACTAAGCCAATGAGTTAGTAAACGGAATGGACAAGTTGTGTTGCAACGCCACAAAATCTATCATAACATTGAAGGGTATATTTCGTGCATTAAGGTATACAATTGTTGCACAGATGCCACGAAACTGCTGTTGTACAAATAACTCATGAATGGAACGCGTTGGATAGTATAAAGGTATTTGAAACTAAGCTGTTGAATCAATACAGACGTGTTGGGGCATAGTGCCGTTGGAACTTAAGATAAATTGAGTTGAACGAATTATATATTGAGAACTTAAGATTTGGTTGGAATGATATGACTTGCTTTTGCGCGTATTGCATGGTAAATGGACTTGGATAACATGTGCACGGGTTTTGGTATCCCGCGAATGAGTTACGACCGGGGCACGGGGACCGTTCGGCCTAGGAGGAAATTAAGATTGGTATTCGTAGTGCACTTCATTAGGACGGATTGCGACTGGCCACTAATGTGATAAGCCACAATACTAGTAAATTTGGGGTCCTCCGGATACTGGACTAGCAACCCATATGGAGAGCGATCGCAGGCTTTCACGTTGAGATACCAGTCCATTACGGTGCAGAACGTCGTGACATTCATATAGATAGGGCCGTTGGCAGAGATTAGACATGGGTGCAGGTCCTGCCACCCTTGCGATTATGATATAGTTGGTTAGTTAGTTATGTGAATTGTTGTTGGTTTGCTGGCTTAGCGATTCGAGATGGAGATGTGCATGATCACTATGTTTATTGATTATTATGTGGCTAACAGTGTCTGTTGCAGGGGCACAATACTGGACACATTTATGATTCAGTTGTTATCGATAACATGCTTTACTGTTTGAATCTTGCCATAAAACTGATTCTAAGGCAATAATAGAAAGATCACATAATAAGATCCATGCTTCACAAAACTTCTTAGTGTTGGTTTAGGCGAGTGGTTTTATATCGGTACGCGAGAGGATAAGTATTGATCCCTACCAGATTGCTAATTTTCCAAAGTTTTTGTCTGCTCTCTAGATTATGAATAGGTTTTTTGTTGAGAGTTGCCATTTCTTGTTGCCGACGTAATTATTCTTGAACGTCCTAAACATAATTCACGAAGAGGTTATCAGCCCCTTAGGGGGCGTTTGGTATGCTGAATACCAAATAACAAGTATTTAAATTCTCTATAAATTAAATTTCCATCTTGATGACTATATAAATATTTTCAAAACAATAAAAAGGAAAAAAATTGAAAAATAAAAGAAAAAACCCAAAAACAAAAAAAGTAAACAAAAATGAAAAAATGAAGGAGAAAAAAAAAGAAAAAGATCAAAAAAAAACAACAAATAAAAACTAAAAAAGAAATAATAAAAAGAAAAAGAAAGAAAAAAGATCAAAACGAGAAAAAAATGACAAAAAATGGTAAAAATAAGAAAGGATCCAAAAAATGAAAAAAATAATGAAAAACAAAAACAGACCAAAAACGAGAAAACAATAAAAAAATAAAAAACGATAAAACAAAGAAACGATAAAAATCGAAAAAATTACAAAAACGATCAAAAACAAAAAAAGATAAAATACCGACACAAAAAGAAAAAAAAAGATCAATAACGGAAAATCGAAAAAAAGAAGAAACAACAAAAAAGCGACAAAAAAAAGAAAACAAAAAAAAAGAAAAAACCAAAAAAAAATCAAAATAAACGAAAAAAGACAAAACGACCAAAGAAAGCCAAAAAGGACGAAAAGAAGACCAAAATCGACCAAAAAGCGAACAAATCGACAAAAAGTTAAAAAAAATGACAAATAAGAAAAAGAAGAACAAAAAAATGACAAAAGCGACCAAAAAGCCACAAAAATGACCAAAAGACCAAAAACAAAAAAAAACAAAAAAGGCCAAAACAACAAAAGACAAAAAATGATCAAAAATCGACAAAAGCGACAAAAACAACAAAATGACAAAAATGATAAAAAAAATTGACAAAAACGATCAAAAACGACAAAAAACAACAAAAAAGACAAAAAAGACCAAACAAAAAATAACAAAAAAAAGGCAAGAAAAGAAAAAGCCGACCAAAAATGAAAAAAAAATCAAAAATTAAGAAACTACAACAAAAGACAAAAATACGACAAAAACGATAAAGAAAGGTAAAAAAACGACCAAAAAGAAAAAAGACCAAAAAGCAAAAAAAAATAATAGATGATAAAAAAGACAAAAGGTTCAAAATGATCAAAAAATAAAGAAAAATAACTGAAACAATTTTTTTTGTCCGGACCAAAAAAAATACCCACCTATTCTTAAGGGATAAGATTTCTTTATTTTGCGGGTAAATTATTTATCTGGATATTCGTAATTTCCAGGAATAATTTATTTTTATAGCCTAAACAAACAATGTAATAGATCCTGTCCTAAATTTTCCCGAGAATAAAAAAATTAACGCGTACCAAACCCCCCCTTAGGGAGTTTGTTAAACAAGCACAAGGCTACTCGTTTTAAGGACATAGGGATTATGTCGCCATCATATTGACCGATCACCAGCCTATTTCTTTTACTGAAAATAGAGTGGCTCTTCCTAATTAACCACCAGTCTATCGAGGGAAACGCTTGACCGAGCCGAAGCTGAAAACCCGAGGATGACCTTTCCCCAAATCCTTTCTTTGAATCCATCATATGCCATACATAATTAAGATACCAAAAATCGATCAATATTATGGTACGATTGACCCCAACGATCACACCCAATATTTTAGTCACATTCTGGCGATATATAGATACTTCGCTCGATAACCTCTTGGTGACGGGGAGTGCTAAGATGTTTTACGGGTCGTAGTTGCTTCTTTCCTAGAATGGAAGGGGGCATTCTGCTGCCTATCGATTAGTTCGACTGGTATAGTAGAAGATATCATTTGCGAGGCTGAGTAGGTGTGTCGAATTCCAATGTAGGTAACGTCACTACCACAATCCTAGATAGGATTAATTTTGTCATTTTATATTATTTATATAGTATGTGTATTTAATTAATATGGTAGTTGCATTTATCGGTAGACTAGTCTATTTATTGGACCCTTGATTAGTGAACCTATTTGGATTTGTCATGACACTTGGACCTACATTTTAGGTTGGACATAGTTAGACTCAATTAGGTCATATTAAGTCATGGATAGGATTAGAATTATTTACCATTTTCGGCTAGAAACTTTCCTACATTAACTTAAGCCACATGACAACTAGAAGGGCATTATGGACATTTCCTTTAGGTTTCTAGGGTTCCCTATATGGTCGGCCATTGTATGGAGGAGGAGACTCATTCTTCACTTTCCATTTGTAACTCTAAGGACCCTGGTTGGTGCTCTACAAAAATCCTCTCCATTCCCAATCATTTCTCCACCAAAATCCTACCAATCTCTCTAATCTTCACGTATTCTTCATTCTAGAAGGCTAGGAGCTTGGAGACCAAGGAGCACAAGGAAAGGAGACCAATAGCTAGAGGGTTTGTGTCCTACTTGACAGTTGAGTCCACTTTGGGTGTTTCATTGGAAATCCATCTCCCAATAGGTAACTATTTGCCATTTCTTCTAGTTTAGATATTAGTTCATGCATGACACTATTAGGAAACTCACCCATGGACTAGGGGTAACCATAAGGGGAAGAACATGGCTCTAATGATCATGTTGGTAGAAGTTACATAGAGCTTTTGTGCCATTTTTAGGAAAATTAAAGGGTGACACGCCAAGTGTTTGTCATTTGGTTTGATAGACTAAATAGACATGTGAATGATGTATGAGGCTAATAATGTGTCCAAAAATGGATACATATAGGTTATATCATGACACAATAGGACACGAGATCAATTTGGGGATTTTTGGCCTCTTACACTTGTGGTGCACATTGTCACGAACTTTGTAGTTTAGGCTACATTTCGATCAGTGCGGCGATAAACTTCCTACTCGAAGACCCGTGCCAGCCTTTCTGAACCACTTTGTTAGATCGCTAAGGCGATATTGAGAACAATGCGGAGCAAAAGAGAGAGATTGGAAGTATAAAAACTTTACTGTACTAGAAAGAGACTACAACTTTGGGTGGTGAGGAACGAATGAGCCTTCCACTTATTTATAGGGCCTCCGAGGCTTACATAGAATATACAAGAAGAACAGCGATAAGCGGAAGGTCTGGGATAAAAACCCGAATGAAAAGGACTGAAGTGTAACTGTGATGAGGGTTCAACTGGCGGAATGCTCGGTCGCGGTAAAGACCATTGTGAGGGTCCGCACCGCCTGGGTATAGCCTTTTTGGTTCTCTTGATAGGAGGAGAACTCATCCCCGAAGGAGCCCGACGTTTCAACGGGTTACTCAGGGGCGCTTCCTCCTCTCTTCTCTCCCAGGATGAACTAGAACCGTCCGATAATCTATCATCCGACGATGCGAGTTCTTGAAGGTGCGTAAGGACCGACTGAGGTGCCTTAAATTTTGTCCCCTCAATCAAACTCCATTCTCGATCGTAGTCCAATGAGAATTATTAGTAATATAGTAAAACTTCACGACGGAGTACAAGATACGAGTCTCTTCGTGTATCATGGGGATCGTGAACTTCGTTCCAGTGCACCCAGTATTGTAATAGCACCATGCCCGGGCACCGTCCAGCAGACTTCCTTCATAACCAAGGCAAGAGCTTGGGTTGTCCATCATCATCTGGCTATATTCGAATTATCGCATAAACTGACTCGACAAATAGGGTTCCAGATACACCCGATTCTAATTCTGGTACAGTAAGTGTGAAGGACGGATGTACTGTATCCAATAGAAGGCACCGAAAGTCAGATCACTATCCACTTTGCCTTGGTCTATTAACACTTCGTTTACAAGGTAACCCTTGTACGAAAGAGAAACCCAATTGAAATCATAGCCGTCCAAGCGGCCTAACATCCACCTACAGATGGGGACGCCTTGGTGGAGCCATTTTGCCCCGTGAGAGTTACGCAACGTCGCATCCCCTTCCTCATAACCATCAATAGTGTTAGGGACTATCAAACCGAGGGAATTCATCGTCTCCTCCATGATACACTATTATCTTCCTCGAGAGTTCCTGCAGGCCTCGTAGGGTATTACATACCATAGCCGGGAGCAAAACGAGTGAATGTTTAAAGGCCAGTTTCACAGCTGGCAGAATGAGTTCCCGATTGATCCGCCCTACGGATCCAGAGCCTCCTGAAACTATGCCTTTCCGCAGCCATATCATCAGAAAAGCAGCCAGTGCTGCTTTTGGGCTCAGAGCAGTCAAGTTCTGAAAAAAGTGGTTGTGAATGGTAGAGGTCGATTTTCCTTCTGCTTCTACGAAGGGAGCGAACACCCCCGCTTTGTCCATCAGTGCTTCTACCTCGTCAGTAGTATATGCCGTACGCATGGTAAAGTGGACTGTCCCTGGCTTCGACGGGTATTTTTCGAAGATATAGTCCTGCCAAGCTTTAATGTGGGGATGAGTCTTCGCTGAGTCTTGGCATACGCACACTTGATGATGGCAAAGTAGTTCTTTGTACACTACCATCATTTCAGGATATTTGTTCTCCAGTACCAAAAATTTCTCTTTTCTAGGAGTATATTCCTCGTACGGTTCTTCGCCCCAGGGAAGCTTCGAGATAGCGTGCATCTCATGACGGGCTAGTCCCATCTCTCCGTGCAGAGTATAGAAGGTCCCAGTGTGATGATTATATATCTCCAACAAAGCCGCGAACAAGGGCTGATTGATATCTATACCATGTTCAGTAGTCCTGATGGCACGACGCAAGCCCGTACCTTGCAGATCTTCCTTGAATCTACCAATACCCACTGGATTAGCTCGCGCCATTCAGTCCTAGTATGGATCCAACCTTTGATCCGGAAGGCTCTTTGAGGATACATGCATCCCGTCGCCAGAAGCCGATTGGCGAAAAGTGAAGCCCGGAACGGATGTACATCCGTAGTAAAATTACTGAGCAGACGACCAGGGAGCAACAGGCGCAAAGTGTACGACGGACCATCGCGCGCACACTTAGAATGCCTATCCACCTGGAAATGGCCTGTCATTAAACCCCCTTACTCTGGGGCCAGTTTCCACTTTATATGATGTTTCTCGGTGAAGTAGAAAAAACCGAGAGTGGGAGGTGTCGGTTGATTGGCGGAACATACAAAGAGAGACCATCATTTTCGAAGTACCAATTCTCGTTTATCTCCAAGAGATCGGTCTCTTGCACAATCAGCTGATCACTAAAAAGGAACCAAGGTTTTAGCATCTCGACGACATCGGAAGGAAGAGACAACTTGCCGCAATCCATCATACGACGGAAGTATACAGGCTGTTGATCCCGTATCATAGCCAGTCGCTCTTTCAATTGACCTTGAGCAATCAACTTCTTGGCATGATTAATGAGTGCCTCATCGACATTTATGCCTAGGGCGCAGACCGCTGAATCGAAAAGGATATCCCAAAAAAGAGGCATAGACACAAAAACTGCACATGAACAAAATATTTCAGGAAAATGCAAATATTTTCTACAAAACCAAGCACAGAAACTACCTAGTGGCATTGCACCTCAGTGAGAAAGCATCCGCACAGTCACTGCACAAGCATCGGCACATGCACTACAAAAATTGTACTGCGTATCAGCAAGCGAGCGTCCATACAGGCAATTCATAAATTGCACTTCACGCAAACACTTCTAGTGAATATGCGCAATACCAGAAACCTCAACACATCTTACAATCATTACTTCATAAAAGTAACGACAATGCACATCGGTTGATAGAGCTTTAGTACATTCTCGGAACACCAATCAGAGGAATGGCATCCATGCACATCAGCGGAAAGAGCTTTAGCACATCTTCGAGATGCTACTCCGAAGAGTGAATGCTCATGCGCTTCAATAAACTAGGGTGTCGATGTTAATCGGACACCTACTTGCAACAGGAGGTCGCACGTCTCTGTGCACGTCAGCTCCAACGATTGGAGCGTTGTCGACGCTGACAGCCTCGACGGCTGCCTGCTTCCCTCTGGCCTATCTCGTCCTCGTCGTAGCCCCTCTGGCCTATCTCATGCTCGTTGCAGCCCCTCTGGCCTTTTTCGTGTTCGCTGCAGCCCCTCTGGGAACTTTCGGGGCTCTTGATTTCTTAGGAGCCATGGCGGGAAAATTAAGGCTTGGAGGACGAAGAAGAAGACTCTGGGAAGAAAAGCTTCTTCGAAAAGAGAGCACGGACGACAAAAAGGTTCTCTCTCGTCGAGCAAAACTCTATTTATAGAGCAAAGCCACATCTGCAAATAAAAACAAAATCCTTCATATTCGAAGAGACTCTTCGAACGTCATGGGAATTAAAATCGAGATCATGATGGTCGTTTCCTAAAAACGTGTCACGACCTGCATCCACTGTGAGGGTACGAGAACGTAACAACGCCCAGCCTACGCCGCAGTGTCGGCGGTAGAACGCTGTCCTAGGTCAATCATCTAACAATATAAAGGTACCTGTACAGTATACACACTCCTAATGGAGGTGACATAACCGAACAGTCTCAATCACATCTAAGGCAGATACAGAATAGTAAAGGTAGATAGAGAGATCAAAAGCACAATGTAATACAAATAAGAGGGAGAAAATCTAAGTGTCTAAGGTAACAACTCAAGAATATCCAGCTCAATACAAGTCTCTAAATATAACAACATCTCAGAAGAACAACTGAAAATCAAATAACAAAGCTGAAGAAAAACTAAAGCCTAGCTATCTAGCCTAGACTCTGGGAGTAGCATCCTGTACTGCAGTTGGATCCTCCAGAGGAACCAGTTCGCAGGTGTCGTCTAAGCCTGCTCCGTAATAGGTGGTGCATAGGGCCTCCTCCTCATCTCTGTAATATTTTCAACAGGTCCAGTCAGGATAGGAGCGAGTACAGTACATCTCAACAGATCATAGCAGGTTAGAAAATATAATCATGCAGTAAAGTAAGATACATGAACTGAAGAAAAATAGTATGTAAACAGAGAGAGAACTGTAATAGAAATATCTACTATACATAGAGAGCTAATAGTGACTAGTGAGTCAGAGTAAAATATAAACATGTGAATGGCATAGAAGATTCATGACTACAGCTAAGAGAGTGATTCATGACTACAGCTACTGGGATAATATTCACATGTCTATTTCTACTCCCCCATCCCCAATCAATACACAAAGATCTGTTCAAGTTATGTTAAGATTCGTGAAACTTCACATGGCTCATAAAATGAGTGATACGTGAAGGTGATTCATGATGGCTCTGTGAACATGAGAGTACATGTGTCACAAGCGATTCGTAAATCAGAGGAAGCATAGAGATACGTGATGATTCGTGAAACGCACAAAATATGCAGTATCCGATGCTCCCGAGGGGGATAACATCTCATGAAAAGATCCATATAGTACCAATCCGTGTGACCAACGTGACAGTATCAAGTAAAGTAATTTAAAGCAGGAAAATAATTCTAAACAGGATATGAAATGATCAGAGAATGTACTCGCCTGGTATCCTGAACGTTCGAAGAGAATATACTGTCCGAGGAGTGGTGTCTGTCTCCTATAGAACAGTACAAGTCACAACAAGTCTAAAATAAGGAAATAGACTGCTACAATACATCTACATAATGTTTGGGATCAATCTAGGCTAAAGTCAACCTTTGGTCAACTCTAGTCAACCCTAACAGTCAAACTAGGTCAATTCTAGTCTAATTAAGTCAAACTAGGTCAAACGAGGTTAAACTAGCCAAACTAGGTCTAAACAAGTTAATCTAGGCTTATCAAGTCTAAACTAGTCTATCTAGTCCAATCTAGACTCAACCAAGTCTAGCCTTACTAGCACTCACATCTCAAGAACAACAAGTCAAAAACAAGTCTAGTTAGCTAGTGCACAAGGACCATGGGCCATATACCTAGGCCATAGGCCAAATACAATAGGCAATTGAAAATCTACCACACAACCTACTACACATTACACATAGGCTAATATAACTATTACCCACAATACATGTATATATATGTAAGTACACATACATGTAGATTAGGAACATCTATATATATATATATATTTTATATATATATATATATACACATAGAGAATGCATAAATGTATATATATATATATATATATATATATATATATATATAGGATCCGGATCAAGAGCCCCGCCCGCGGAGCCCCGCCGAAGCCCCGCCCCCCCTGCACCATCGGATCGAGCGGGGCCCGCGAGGGGCCCACGCGATGCCGCGCGATACAACGGCCAAGGATCGCGGGGCTTCGGCGGGGCTCCGAAAACGGGGCTCCCGATCCGGACCTATATATATATATATATATATATATATATATATATATATATATATATATATATATATATATATATATATATATATATATATGTACACATAGAGAATGCATAAATGTGTGTGTGAAAGTCATGTTTGTGTGTGTGTGTGATATGAGGCTAGGGCAATGTGAGAGTGTAATCATATGTGTGTGAGTGTGAAGTTAACTCATGTGTGTTAGGAATGTGAGAGGGTGTGAAGGCCATGTGTGGCTGTGTACTCAGGATTTAGAGTAACATATATACATATATGCATTATGCCTACATACATTTACATATATTCATTTATACATATATTCATAGAGATATGGAGAGAGGTTTAAGGGGATATATATGTGTATGTGGTGAGAGGGTGTGAGTGCATAGGCTGAAAATAGTGTGACAGTTCCATACATGTGTGTGTGTGTGATAATGTGAGGGCTTGTGTGTGTGTGTGTCATTTAGATGTGTAGGCATGTGTGTATGAGTGATACTGGACTGTGACAGGAAATCAGAGAGTGGCATGTGTGTGGTTGTGTGTGCTAAAGTGGTCTGGGCATAACAGTGATGGGAAATTGGCAGTGTGTGTGTGTAGGATATGTAGACAGTGATATAATCTCAGTTTTTGAAGGAACAGAGAATGAGCCTACAAACTGAATTTGAAATCTCAGGTATATCAAATAACCTATCAAGTAACCTATTCAGTTTTTGGAAAGAAAATAGGAAACAAATCTCAGGTTGATAAACAGGTAAATCTCAGTTTTCAGTGAGTTTCAGAAATCAGTTCATAGGAACATTCAATCTCAGGTATTCAGGAATCTCAGTTTAATATTTCAAAAAAATTCTAAACTAACATTAGTCTAACATTCAGTTTAACCATTCAATCTCAGTGTACACAAGTAACCCAGGTGAATCAAGTGTCAATGTGTCACAGGTCTACATGCCACTGTCTTAGTGTTCTCAGGAAATCAAGTAAATGACAGTTATTAGGAGATCAATACGTGGGAGTATTGATGTGGGGGGGGGGGGAGGGGGGAAAACTGGAACTGGATTACCAGTTCAGTTTTCTGAACCTGGACAGGAATCCCCAATCCAATACCCAAATCACTAACTCTAATGCAAAAATGAAATTAAAACTAACCTAACAATCTCCTATCAGCTAACAGTCATGTGGGTGTACTACCTTAACAGCTAACATCCCAAAACAGGGAAGAAAATGAATCAAAAGTTTCAGAATTTTATATTCAGAAAAGGGGGTATCAGTGAAAAGACAGTGAATAAAGGGAAATTCAAGGAATTGAAATCAGTAAACTATCCAAACTTCAATCTAACATGACCATTCCTAGCACACATGAAGGTAAATCTAAACTAACACTAATATCACAAAAAATTAGTTTAAAATGCAAAACTTAAAACCCAAAACTGAAACAGTGAATGGGTTTCAATGTGTATCAGTCCATAATGGAAATCCTAGAATTTGAAATAAAAATCCATTAAAATCAATTTAAAATGGTTGGTAATAGAAGTGTAACATGTGTACGTGTCCAACATGTCAGTTCGTGTCCAAAACAGCATGACACAACGTGTCCATATCCTACGAACACCTTCCAGGCACGCACAGACACTCACAGTTTAGTATAGTCTCGTGCACGTGTGCCAGTCGGTCTAGGACACGACACACGACACGACATGCGTGTGTCCACGTGTTCACCTAGGGTAGGGCTACGTGTGTGCCACCCTGCAATGTGTCCACGAGTCCTACAGACATGATACGACACGCGTATCAGTGGTGTCTGTGCACTCGTACAGCAGCCCGCGCGTAGATCGTGCGACCAGTGCGGGGGCGATTGTGCCACGCACACTCCACGAGGTGCTCCCAAATTTTGGGAGCACGGTCGCAGACATTGCCCCTAGGCTCACACAAAAAATTGTGTCTCGACGTGTCCTGTATTACGAGTTCTAGCCCCCGATAGGCAGGATACGGCCTACGGGCTCGTGCAGCGTGTCCACGTGCAAAAACACGACACAAAAGGACACAAAACACTAGCACACCTTCACAAATATTGACACACACATCAAGATCTACAAATCCATGTAATTACATTTCAAAAATACGAAAATTTATTCCTATGTGGCATTTCTACAAACACCTAGTATACCTATCATGATACGTGTCCGATACGGACACGAAATGGACACAAATTGTGCCCAAATTTCGAGGACAGCTAGGAAACCCTAAAACCTAACCTTATATGCAAAGAAATCAGGAAAAACTATGAGTTTAGATGATTTACCTATTGAGTATCAAAACTCAAGAAAAGCTTCAAAGAGGGGATTCCAAATGGCAACTCCAAATCTCCAAATTGCATGCAAACTGAGGTGCTCCTCCAAAATCAGTATATAAACATAAATTAGATCTTATTGCAAAAGACTAGGACTAAAAAGAAGCTAAAATGAATTAATTAGGAATTTCTAAGGTTGGGGATTTACCTCTTTCTAAACTTGAGATCTATTTTCAAGAGAGGCCAATCCTAAATGAAAGAGGCATTAAATAGGGGTGGGAAACTCTAAGTTGGCTGCCATGGGTGGGTTTAATTTGGTTTTGGGCCTAAGTCATGGGCCTATGGCTTAATCACAAGTCTCAAAATTGATAAATCCTAAGTCCTTGACTTAAGCCATAAGTCATGAACTAGTTTCACTTAAGTAATCCTTCCTACCTTAAGACTAATCTCTAATGACTAAGAGTAGGTTAACTAGAGTTAGACTAGGGTCACCAACTAGGGTTAGTTCTAGGTTAGTCTACAAGTCTCAACTAGTCATAACTAACATAACACATAGCCATATTTAATTAATATCAAATTCATACAAATTCCCATAAATCATAATAAATTCAAATAAATCCTAGAATATCTAAAATACCCTCTAAGCTAAAATATACTAGTCAAACATCCTAATCACATGACTAGGCTCTAAGGTTACACTAGTCAAACACCAAAATCATAAGTCATGATTTAAATAGTTTTAAAATGATTAAAAATTACTAAAAATTATATTAGAATTTTAAATACCATAATTAAATAAATTAAAATACAAAATTTCAAAATTACCCTCATTTTAGAAACTGGGTGTTACAAGTCTACCCACCTTAGAAAAATTTCGTCCTCGAAATTAAAATGGTAGTAGTCTCCTAGGTCAAACACCCCACAATCAAAGTCTCAAACAACCCGTCAGATAATCATATGCGTCTGTCCAAAATCATGATACTCAGAATCTTTGTCATGCTAGTGAGCAAGGCTACGATAATCACAGAGTCCTCGACTAAGGTACATACCTCTAGAATTATGGTATTTAAAATTTTTGCATTACCGTATGCTTGGCAGCGAAAACCTTAAATTCCCACACCCGAGAAATACATCCAAAATCTGACTATATGTCCTCACAATGCCAGCTATCATGACTATAGAAGACTCTAGATTCCATAACTTAGACGACCTAGCCCATACGACTCATCTCGGAAGAAAACCAAATTGAAAAGAATGCCAGATCAAAACTTATCAACAATTAAGGAAGCAGATAAGAACAGATGGAATTGAATTTCAAGATAGATATAATGAAGCAAGGTGGGAATGGAATCAAAAAGAATAGAACCTGCAAGCACCTCTTCCACTACCTGAGCATCCTCGACTGTCATGGCGTAAGCTCGCCCCTGCTGGCCTCCTCCAGCCTGATGCTGATACTGCACAAATCTCTGCTGCTGCGTCGATAACGGTCTCCGCTGCTGACCTACCGGAGCCTTGGCTCCTCCTCCTGGTGTTGTGCCTATGTACTGGAAACACTCCCTCAGCTGGTGGTCCACTGCTCCACATAGTAGGTACCTGCCCAGCCTCTTCCAGCACTCACCCCATCCATGCCCCGGCTTCTTGCAGTAGGGGCAACTGACTGCCTGCTGTCTGGGTGCCTGATGCTGTCTGGGCTGCTGCTGTCCCTGCTGATGGCCGTGACCCTGGAACTGCTGCTGAACATGCGACCTCTTGGCCGGTCCTCCGCTACTGCTGCCTCCCTGGGAGTCTCGCCCCCTCTTGAGCCTAAGCTCAAGATCATCCTCTGCAGCTAAAGCGTCCACCAGGATCTCCTCAAATGTAGCGCTACGGGCATTATTGGTGTAGGACTTGACCTCCTTTACCAAGCCCTTTCGGAACCTCCGGGCCTTCGTCGTCATCGACAGGTCCTCCATAAATCTGTTTAGGCGGCAGAACTCTCTTGCGTACTCCTCCACGGACTGGTTCCCCTGGACTAGGGCCTCGAACTGGGTCTCGAGGGCTCCCAGCACTGCGTCTGGAAAGAACTTCTCCTTGAACAGCTTCTTGAATGCTGCCCAAGTCTGTCCTGCTGTACCGACCCTCGGGTCGGTCTGGTACCATGTACGGGCCAGATCCTGCATCATGCTGGCCGCTGCCTCTATCTGGAGCCTCGTCGGGATCTCAGCCAACCAAAAAATCTCCTCCATATGCTCGATCCACTCATCGGCATACAAGATCTCCTCTGTCCCTCGAAAATCTCTCGGGTGCATCTTCTGAAAATCTTGGATTCCCTTCTCCCGTGGCTGGTACGGCTGCGGGACTACCGTTGGCTGAGCTACGACTCTCTCTACCGCAATCACTGCCAGCTCAATGCCTCGTACGAGCTCTGCTATGTGCCTCTGCTGTTGGGTCTGCTAACCCTCCCAGCTGAACGGCGTCAACTGTCCCTGCAGGTGGCTGCTGCTGCTGGAGCACATCCGAAATCATCGGACTCGGCTCATGCCTCACTGCCGGTGGGGCTCCTCCAAAAGCTATCGAAATGCCTACCCCAGCTGGCATGACTGGGGCTGCGGTACCAGGGGCTGGCTGCTGAGCATGAAAGGTGGCAGACCTCTCATCGACGTCCCCCTGGCCCTGGCGATGCGATCGCGTCTCAACCATCCTGGAGACACAGATCAAAAGGAAACAACTGCTGAGAATGAGTCGAAATACCAAAGGAGGACAGTTTAAATTCAAGGACGACAATAAGCGGCAAAATATAGATATACGGAATCTAAATAAGAGTTTTTTCTATTTGTGATTGAGTACCTTCAAAAATAATCATAATCTTACTGCAGGCTGTAGTGATACTCTAGTTCGAATACCACTACATAAACTCGACCTGCATGGGCCACCACTAAAAATGTGTCACGACCCGCACCCACTGTGAGGGTACGAGAACGTAACAACGCCCAGCCTACGCTGCAGTGTCGGCGGTAGAACGCTGTCCTAGGTCAATCATCTAACAATATAAAGGTACATGTACAGTATACACACTCCTAATGGAGGTGACATAACAGAACAGTCTCAATCACATCTAAGGCAGATACAGAATAGTAAAGGTAGATAGAGTGATCAAAAGCACAATGTAATACAAATAAGAGAGAGAAAATCTAAGTGTCTAAGATAACAACTCAAGAACATCCAGCTCAATACAAGTCTCTAAATATAACAACATCTCAGAAGAACAACTGAAAATCAAATAACAAAGCTGAAGAAAAACTAAAGCCTAGCTATCTAGCCTAGACTCTGGGAGTAGCATCCTGTACTGCAGCTGGATCCTCCAGAGGAACCAGGTCGCAAGTGTCGTCTAAGCCTGCTCTGTAATAGGTGGTGCATAGGGCCTCTTCCTCATCCTCTGTAATATTTTCAACAGGTCCAGTCAGGACAGGAGCGAGTACAGTACATCTCAACAGATCATAGCAGGTTAGAAATATAATCATGCAGTAAAGTAAGATACATGAACTGAAGAAAAATAGTATGTAAACAGAGAGAGAACTGTAGTAGAAATATCTACTATACATAGAGAGCTAATAGTGACTAGTGAGTCAGAGTAAAATATAAACATGTGAATGGCATAGGAGATTCATGACTACAGCTAAGAGAGTGATTCATGACTACAGCTACTGGGATAATATTCACATGTCTATTTCTACTCCCCCATCCCCAATCAATACACAAAGATCTGTTCAAGTTATGTTAAGATTCGTGAAACGTCACATGGCTCATAAAATGAGTGATACGTGAAGGTGATTCATGATGGCTCTATGAACATGAGAGTACATGTGTCACAAGCGATTCGTGAATCAGAGGAAGCATAGAGATACGTGATGATTCGTGAAACGCACAAAACATGCAGTATCCGATGCCCCCGAGGGTGATAACATCTCATAAAAAGATCCATATAGTACCAATCCGTGTGACCAATGTGAGAGTATCAAGTAAAGTAATTTAAAGCAGGAAAATAATTCTAAACAGGATATAAAATGATCAGAGAATGTACTCGCCTGGTATCCTGAACGTCCGAAGAGAATATACTGTCCGAGGTGTGGTGTCTGTCTCCTATAGAACAGTACAAGTCACAACAAGTCTAAAATAAGGAAATAGACTGCTACAATGCATCTACATGATGTTTGGGGTCAATCTAGGCTAAAGTCAACCTTTGGTCAACTCTAGTCAACCCTAACAGTCAAACTAGGTCAATTCTAGTCTAATTAAGTCAAACTAGGTCAAACGAGGTTAAACTAGCCAAACTAGGTCTAAACAAGTTAATCTAGGCTCATCAAGTCTAAACTAGTCTATCTAGTCCAATCTAGACTCAACCAAGTCTAGCCTTGCTAGCACTCACATCTGAAGAACAACAAGTCAAAAACAAGTCTAGTTAGCTAGTGCACAAGGACCATGGGCCATATACCTAGGCCATAGGCCAAATACAATAGGCAATTGAAAACCTACCACACAACCTACTACACATTACACATAGGCTGATATAACTATTACCCACAATACATGTATATATATGTAAGTACACATACATGTAGATTAGGAAAATCTATATATATATATATATATATATATATATATATATATATATATATATATATATATATATATATATATATATATATATATATATATATATGTGTACACATAGAGAATGCATAAATGTGTGTGTGAAAGTCATGTTTGTGTGTGTGTGTGATATGAGGCTAGGGCAATGTGAGAGTGTAATCATATGTGTGTGAGTGTAAAGTTAACTGTGAGCACCCTGAATTTCGGGTTGATTTTTTTTTTTTTTTTTTATTTTTCTGATTGATTGGTTTTGATTAATATTTTATTTATTTATCTGTAAGTATACTTTTTTTATACCATTGATATTTGGAGTATCAGGGATGTTCAACTCTAGAAATCTTCTTCATGAGTTTTGGAGTGGACATGATTACCTTCATGACGGTATATAGTGTCCCATCCAAACTTGTTCCCTTGTGCACTTTTTGCTTCGTTGAACTTCGGGTCAAATTAGACCGTTTGATCATTAATTTATTTTCCCACACTTTTTCTTGATCATTTTCAGCGCGTTACCGTGACTTTTTAATTGGGAGCGCAAGACCAGTTATTTTCTTGAAACCAACTCCTCATTGATGATCTACTCGAGACGCTCGTCATCCATGACCTTCGTGTCCCACTCAGACACGTCATTTTGTGCTCTATTTGATTCGCACAACTTTTCCCATACGTGACCCAATTTTATTTCACTCCACGGCGTCACATTCATCTTCCAACTTGAATTGTGGGTCCCCTGTCGACTAAAACATGTCAGCCCCAACTATGGACATAGCCCACATTGAGCCTACTATCCGTCCGCCACTTGTGTCCCATTTATTGGAATCCCCATGTGCTACTTATTTGCCCATGATTATCAACTCCTATTTTAATTCGAATATTTTGCCATGTCCGATTTTCATCCAACCCGGTTTGACCGAACCCAGTCCAAGCCCCATATTATCCTCCATCACCACCCTCAACCTCTTTTTCCTTGAAAAAAATATCAGGTATTCCCCTACATATTTTTCTATATTTTATTGGGAATTTCTGTTGATTTAAAAATCCTTGGAATTACCTATTTTCTCTATTTTCCATCATAGCCATTGATATTCCCTTCATTAAACCATAGCCATTCATCCTGCATGGAACAAACCCCCTCACAGCCAACCCCTTGGCCGACCCTAATTTCTAGGGAGAGAACCTTTTCTCTCTCTCGTATTTAATATAACCTTTTTCAATCATCTCTCTTTCTCTTTCTTCCTATTTTTCCTACAACACTCACAACAACAAAAACACAACACCATCAACTTCAACACCAACAGCAGCCTACACCAAGCCATGCCCGACCACCCCAACCTCCTGGCCCGACCACCTCCTCCCCTGGCCGTCGGCCATGGCCGCCATCCTCCTTCTTTCCTCCATCTCCTCCACCTCATCGAATCCGCCACCACCATCATCCGTTCATCCAAACGACTCCGGCCAACCACGCTCGACGTGCTCTGCCGTCGTGCTCGCCGCTACTGGCCGCTTGAACGTCGCCCCTCGTCGTACCTCCGCGCGCAGCCCCGCGCGTGCGAGGACAGCAGCTACGGCAGCCGCGTGCGCGTATGCGTGCATGGGCGTACGCGCGAACGGCGATGCCGCGCCGCCGCCGGCCGCACACCGACGTGGCCGACCCCCTCCGTGGGTGGCACCCTCCGGGCGCACCCTAGGCTGCCTTCCCCTGGCGGCCAACGTCCTCCGGGACGCGCCGTCGAGGCGATTCGTGCGTTTTGAACGACGTCCCGTCGTGACGCGCACGGGATCGAGTTCGTTTTGACGCCCCGTCGCAGCGACTTTGCGCATATTTTCTCGGAGATCCGACCGTTGGATCGGCGATTTCTTTGCTCCGACGCAATCTCGGTATATCCACCTTCATTCCTGTCAATTTTCGTCCGTTAATTTTATCGTTTGGTACATCAAAACCGGCCACCAAGTTGACCGTTTAAATTGTATTAAATTTGGACAGTTTTGCGGGGCCAACTTCGTCAGCTTGTATCTCCTCCACCGCAGCTCCGTTTGGCGTGCTACCAGTTCCAGTACGAAGCTGGTATAACCTTCTTGCTATCCCTTCAGTTTTGTTTCATTGTGAGCTTGTTTGATTGGTTGAATTCGACGTCAAAGTTGGCCGTCCGAATTCGTAATTTCTAACTTGTAAAATTTCATTTTTGAACACGGGACTCCAGATTTCATTTCTGACACCACCATTAGACTTGTGGCATCGTTCTGGCATGTTTTCAAATAAAATTTGTTAGATTTGGAGAACGTGGGCCCTGGCACGTTTTTCGGTGCAAAGTGGATTACACATTTTGGGTCAACGGGACTTTTTGACGCCGGCTCATCGGAATCCAATTTCGGATATACCGTTGAGTTCGTATCGTCATTCTGGACCCGTTGACATATAATTTGCTTGGTTTTGGTGGACATTGGGTCTGGCACGCATTTCGGTGCAAGTCGGATACCAATATCCGGGTCAACGGGTCATTTTGAGATCGGCTCATCGGAATCCAATTTCGGAGATACCGTTGAGTTCGTATCATCATTCTGGAATCGTTGACAGGTAGTTTGCTAAGTTTTGAGAACTTTGGCTCCGGCACGTATTTTCGTGCAAACCGGAATTCTAAGTTCTGGTCAACGGGCCAAATTGAGATCGGGACAACGGAATCCAATTCTGGAGATACCGTTGGGTTCGTATCGACATTCTGGTTTCGTGGACATATAATTTGTTATATTTTATAGAATTGTTTTCTTGCACGTTTTTCGGTGCAAAACGGCTCCGATACGGATACCGTCTTGACCCGAAATTACCTTTTTGCCCTTGTGTCCAAATTGGACCGTTGGGTAGGCTATCCTAGCTAATTTGACCATTCTGGACACGTTGGCGATGTTCATTTCATCGTCCGACAATGTTTGTTGATATTTTCTCTGAGTTTAACCTTTTTATAATTAATTAATAATTAATTCACATAATGTTCGTATTTCAGGATTAGTACAACGAAACTGAGATCAGTCAATTCCAGTGATCTCATATCGCTAAAATTGACAAGTTGGATACGTGGATCACTATAATAAGATTATCAACCTTACCGATAATCTTCTTATCTCGATTTGCGTGTCGTAAGTTTTGACGTACAAATAACGAAGTACACTTTATATTAGACTAGAATTGACCCTGTTGACCAGAGTTGACCAGTTGACCCAAAGTCAACTGTAAATCAACACTTGACCTAGTTTGACTAGATTATTGACCGGAGTCGACCTAGAGTCATTTTGACTTAGAAGAACCTAGAATAATGTAGATTGATTATAGAGATTCATTTATTACAACTTGAACACCTTGTAACCTGTGTTGCTTTAAATAGGACTCTGTGGCTTCAGTGGGACCTCCTATACTTATCAGCTGTTCAGGTTATCGAGGCGAGTACATTCTCTGATCATTTCATATCCTGCTTAGAATTATTTCCTGCAGTAGATTACTTTACTTGTACTGTCACGTTGGTCATACGGATTGGTACTATATGGATCCCTTCTTGAGATGTTATCCTTAGGGAGCATCGGGTACTACATGATCTGTGTGTTTCACTTACATGGCGTATCATATGCTTCATTGGTTCTTTGATCACTTACGACATATACTCTTATGATCGTAGAGTCTTCCTAGAATCCTTATCCCATTTATGGGACTACTATGTATCACCTTCGGGGTCTATTACCTTCGGGGTCTATCACCTTCGGGGTCTATTACCTTCGGGGTCTGTTACATAGCATCATAACATAACCTGGCTGGATCCTTGTGTATTGATTGGGGGTACGGGGGAGTAGAAATAGACATGTGAATAATACCCAAGTAGTATCTTATCATAATCTCTTCCATAGTATCTTATCAGAATCTCCTATGCCATTTACATGTTCATATTGTACTCTGACTCACTAGTCACTGCTAGTTCTCTATTTATAGTAGATATTTCTATTACAGCTTACTCTCTCTATTTACATACTGCATTTCTTTCAGTACTTGCATCTTACTTTACTGCATGAATATATTTTCTAACCTGTGATGAACTGTTGAGATGTATTATGCTCGCTCCAGTCCTGACTGGACCTGTTGATAAATTTTACAGATAGCCTGGGATTGCCTGCTAGCCTAGAGGAGACATAGTAGAGGTTGTTTTGGTAGTTATTTCATTTTGTCTGGAGTTGTATTTACTTTTTGGATTACTGTATATGTATTTGAGTTTTGAGATGTATTTCTGGGTTTATGTATCTTAGACACTTAGACTTCTATCTCCTGTATCTCTTTTGGATTTCATGTTTTATCTATCATTATCATGCTCTATCTTAGATGTGATTGAGTCTGTATCTGCTATGTCACCCCCATTCGGGGAGTATAAACTGTTTAGACTTATACTGTTAGATGCATTGAGACCTAGGACCGCGTTCTACCGCCGACACTGTGGCGTAGGCTGGGCGTTGTTACGTTCTCGTGCCCTAACTCTAGGGTGCGGGTCGTGACACGTTTTTAGTGGTGGCCCATGCAGGTCGAGACAAAAGTGTAGTGGTATTCGAACTTGAGTACCACTACAGCCTGCACTAGGAATATGATATATTTTTGAAGGTACTCAATCACAGTCAGGAACCCTTGAGAGATTCCTAGGACGACCCTGGAGAATCTTATTTAACTTCGATTTGAAAAACTCTCTTTTTTCCCTTGATTTGATTTATTTTTACTTTTTGTTGTTAAATTTGATTTTAATGGATTATTATTGAAT
Organism: Iris pallida; assembly: GCA_029216955.1. Taxonomy (NCBI): domain Eukaryota; kingdom Viridiplantae; phylum Streptophyta; class Magnoliopsida; order Asparagales; family Iridaceae; genus Iris; species Iris pallida. Next base: position 7,036,594 of record JANAVB010040216.1, on the reverse strand, counting down.
TTGAGTTTGTATTTATTAATTTTGATGGATGATTATCGAATTTTGAATTTTGATGATAGTTGTTGCATTCGAGTTTGTATTTTGATGGATTTTGTTCATTTTTGAATTTTGATGTTCGTTAATAAATTTGATTTGATTTTTGAGTATTCATTATTGATTAATTTAATTTTTGGTAAGATGAAATTATATGGGCTAGGTCATCTATGTTATGGAATCTAGTCTTCTATAGTCACATTAGCCAGCATGGTGAGGACATATAGTCTGACTCTGGATATATTTCTCGGGTGTGGGAATTTAAGGTTTTCGCAGCCAAGCTAGCGGTACCGCGAAAATGTTAAATACCATGATTCTAGAGATATGTGCATAAGTCAAGGGCTCTGTGATTATCGTAGCCTTGCTTACTGGTATGACGAGGATTTAGAGTACCATGATTTTGGACAGACGCATATGATTATCAGATTATACTTTAAATATTTTCGAACATGTTTTCTCTACTTTGTTTCAGTCCTTCAAATTTTTTTATATTAATTGCTTTGTTTAGTTTGCTTCTCATTATTTAACTTAGGAGTAGCTTTAGCTATTTTCATAAACCTTTGTGTAACTTCTTCTATCAATTTCTTTTTAATACGATGAATCAATGATTTGCTAGACCTTATTTTGGATATGATATTAGCTCTAATTTCAAATAGTTTCCTCTTTTAAAACGGATAAGTAGAACAGATTTTATTACCATTTCTTTTCCTGCCAATATTTTAGTACCATCATTCCTTGTCTTATACAACTATCCTGATTATATCAATTCCGTCTCGTATCTCATTCTGTCAGCTGTACTTGAACTCTTGAATCTGCATATCATTTTTGTCTGAGAAATGTTGAGAAAGTGACGTAAATCATCTAGTATGGAAATGACGTAATTGGTTATTATGTGATGATTTGTAGGAATCAAAATGTTGGATGTCAAATGTAAAAAATTCGAAATGGAGATGTGGTAAAGGTTTTAAATGAAATCGAGGGATAAATGTTTTTAATTTAGAAACAATTGCAGAAAATTTGGTTATGAGTAATTCATGGATGTGTTTCAAAAAAAAAGGGATATTAGAGGTCAACCTAGTTTTGAGAACTTAGAAAATCTTGGTTATTGATTCTTGGGAACTATTACAAGGCTACGTAGAAATTTAATAATGGGAAGGAGAATTTGATTGTATCCGATGATCTTACAAAATTGAATTGGATATTGTAAGAGGGTGACTAGAGACAGAGAGAACACAAGGATTTTAAGCTATAGGAATTATTTTAGATGATTGGAGAAATTGTAGAATTCAAAAGGATAATATTTGAAAGTGAACGTTGAAGAAATTATGAAGGTTGATTTATAAACAAGAATAAAATTTTGTGTGACATAGTGGTATTGGAGTTAAATTAAATACGAGACTTGATTTAAACTAATTCAAGGATTTCATAAACTGGATTTAGAGGCTTCAGATCTAATTTAGAACGAGGCGAAGGAATTTAAAATTTTGATTTAAATGAATAAGTGTCGACTCCTAAATAAGAGGGGTATGCTTCATGGAAAATATTTTAGAAGTTTGAAATTTTGTCTATGGTGATCATGGTAAAAGTTTAGATGACTGAAGATTAAAAAAAAATATTTGAGGGTAGACATATAACGGTTGATTTATATTGGGATTTGTGAGAAAATATGATTAGCAAATGATAAACTGATAATATTAGAGAGAGATAATTTACTGACTTCGTATGAAATCTTTTCCTGTTTTTCTCTAAAAAGGTTTTCAATATCATTGAATCCTAGTTTCCTTAATCACGACCAAATCGAATTCGATTATCTTTTCTTATCATATTATATCTTGGTTTGTACTTAATTTTGATTGTGACCTGAATCTCTATCCTTGTATGCTCGATCTCAAACTTTGTTGAACCTGTCCTCCATATTGCCTAAATCTTGATTTCCCCAATTTGATCAACTTAGATCGTATCGAGACCAAATATTCTTATTACGTATTGTGATTGGAAATTTTCATAAAATTGGCTTTCATTCCTTAACTTTGATTCTGATATTCTTCTTTCTGGACCCTTTAAAGATAATGGGTAGATACTTTTCTTTATTTTTATGAAAAGTACCAGTTTTTATATAGGATGGTAGACTACATTACAGTTTTGATGGTTTGTTGTTTTTGTACCTTTTGTTTAGCACCCTAGACTGCTTGTGTGTTTTGATACCCTATGACCGATTCAGTTAGCATGACTAGTATACCTAGATGAGACTTTCACTACCACCGTATGCCATGACCCTGTATGCCGTTCTTTTTTTTGATGGTATGTTTTATTAAGTTCTGGGACTTTTATTGTGGGGGTTTGACCTAGAGGGAGTAGGGACTTTTATTGTGGGGGTTTGACCTAGAGGGAGTAGGGACATTTTAATTTCGAGGACGAAATTTTTATAAGGTGGGTAGGATGTGAGCACCCTGAATTTCGGGTTGATTTTTTTTCATTTTATTTTATTTTTCTGATTGATTGGTTTTGATTAATATTTTATTTATTTATCTGTAAGTGTACTTTTTCATGCCATTGATATTTGGAGTATCAGGGATGTTCAACTATGAAAATCTTCTTCATGAGTTTTGGAGTGGACATGATTACCTTCATGACGGTATATAGTGTCCCATCCAAACTTGTTCCCTTGTGCACTTTTTACTTCGCTGAACTTTTGTAACATCCACTTTTCCAAAATAAGGGTAAATTTGAAATTTTGCATTTTAAATTATTAAAAATATTGATTTTAGTCATGATATAATTTTTGGTGATTTTTAGTTAATTTAAAACTATTTAATTGTGTGAAATGTGAATTGGTGTTTTGCTAGTGTAACATTAGTCATGCATGACCTAGAAGACTAATCATGACCAATGAGACCTAATCATGTGTTTAGGATTTCAAATTTCATCTTTTAAGCCTAGGGGTATTTTAGTCATTTTGACACTTTTGTGATTTTGTGAATTATATTGATTAAGTATGTGTTAGTTAAATTGTTGAGTCTTGACCTAGAAGTTAGCCTAATCTAGATTGTTAATCATGATCCTAGAGACTAAGTTAGAGGGTTTCATTAAAGTAATGACATTAGTGAAATATCTAGATATTTGTAGATAGATATTTTAGACTAAAAGTTAAAGGAGGCTACTTTGATTGTGAACCATTGATTTAGCTAGAAATTGTTGGAGGAACCATAGCCCCTCATCCTAAACCCTAACCCTAACCTAATGACAGCCATCCTATCCTTTCCCCCACTATAAAACCCCTCCCAAAATTAGGGCAAGCCTCTTTTCTTTAGGGTTCATCAAGTTTAGGAAAGAGGTAATGTTCCAACTTCACAAATTCATAGAGAATCCAAATTAGCTCCTTTTCCCTTCAAACAAATTCCTATAGTCTCTAATTAATGTTTTCCTGCTGTTGGGATTGAGTTTTGACAGGGGGCACTCATTTTGAGGAGCTTTGGTGGTTGAAAGGACCTCTTACTTTGGTATGTTTTTGAAGCTTGGGAAACCAATAGGTATAATCCTAATCTCAGCCCCTAAATTCCATTAAAATTCATTTTTAAGGTCCCCTAGCCCTCACCCAACTGATAGGGAAACTAACCCTAGGATTCGAGCTCGTTTCGTGTCCGTATCGGACACGTATCTGAGTATAGCACAAGGTGCTCGACGAAATGTCCAAGTGGACTGTTCGAGATAGTTTTCCAAATGTTTTTGATTGAAAACCTAGATCTAGGTGTCGTCTAGGTATTTCCAGTGTCCTAGGCTAGTTTGTGTGTCGTGTCGTGTCGTGGGGACACGCGAACCCGTGTGTGCAGCCGTGTGCGCGCGGCACTGTTCATCCCCTGCTACTCGGGGTTGATTGCGCGCAGCACACGCCACGTGGCCGCGAGATATTTGGCATACGTGTTGGGGCGTTGACTGACATGAGGCTCGTCAAATTTCACGAGTCCTCGTGTCGTGTCGGACACGTTATTGGGTGTGCACGGGGAAAGGGCTGTTGTGCGCGTGTGCTGTGTGTGTGTTTTATCTGTTAAATCGATTTTTATGGTTGTTAAAATGTTGTTTAATGCTCATTAGATCCTAAAGATCATGTTTAAACCTCTGTGCACTGTGCTAATTAATTTGATTGGGGTTGAGTGATGTTTGGTTCGATTTTTGGTGAGAACAGTGTGTTCTCTGATACATTAAGATACATTGTGTTTCCAGTTTTGTTTGGACAATTAAAAACCATTTTCTGTTATGTTTTCTCTTTTAAATTGAACCCACATGTCACATTATATGTTAACATAGTCTTGGCAATCGAAAATCGAACTTGGGTTGTGTGTAGAGAAATCTGGTAAATGGGTTGAGTTCCTTATTCACTGTTTTGTGTCAAAACTGAGAATAGGATTTGTGATGATGTAAGTTATATTACTATTAATTGATTTCCCTTCCATATATTTTTCCCATGATCATTTTGTTAACTGCTATGTGTTAGACTGGATTGATTTCCATTTTCAAAAACCTGGAAATTGGTGTTGGCTAGATAAGGTTGTTCTCATTGTTGTTCTCAGTTTTTTTTTTCCAACTAAAATGAAGTTCATGTTAACTGATGCTGATTCCAGATAGAAAAACTAAGTTTTAGCAATCACTTGGACCCTCTTAACACTGCTAATTACCTATAATTAGATGCCTAATAGGTTCACATATGCATATTCTAAATTGTATGTTGAATTGGACTGTTTGGGTGGCCTGTGTGATTAACAAACCTGAGATTGTTCTCAGTTTCCAACTGAGAACGAAGTCTCAGACTTCATTAATTGTTTTCCCTTCTATTTGGTTCATGATGCAATATTGTTAACTGCTAATGAGATGTGGACTGAAATTAGTTTCTCATTGTTGAAAATCTGAGATTTGTTTGAATGATTGATTCCTAAAAACTGTCAATTACATCCCAGTTCATTGCTAGTTGCATTTAAGTGATTTCCTTCCCTTGTATTAAACTGTAAACTTAGTATAGGATTTCATTCCCATTTTTCTTGTCATTCAATCTGGAAATTCCTTTTGTATAGGACTGTTCTTGATGTGTTTTTGAATGACTGTTGAACTGTTTTGGAAATTTATGTGCAACCTGGGAATTATTGCCTGGGAATGAAGTGTCCAGTTTTGAACTGAAATGGAGTTGGTTCCAGTTTCATTTTTGAACTGTGCATTTAATCTATGTAACCTGGTAGCAGTCCCCTGTTCTTGGACTGTCCTGGGTTGTTCCTTTTCCTTGTTCCTGCATAATGTGTTAAACTAGATAACATTTTGCACTAGTGTATTGATCACTAAATATCCTTCCTGTAATACATTGTTAACTGTTAACTTCTTCCTTAGGACTGAATGTATATTCACTGTAAAACTGGAAATGTTAAGTTCAAACTGAAACTGCCATCACTATTTTCCTGCACTCCCATTTACCACTCACTGTTTCACTATTGTGCACACACACCACTACATTTCCCTTTCTCTTCTCTATGTGTTTATATATATAATAGATATATATGTAATAATGTATGTGTATATATAATGTATATATAGAATATGTGATAATGTGTATGTGTACATGATATATGTGTGAAATGTGTGTGGGGTTGGATTGGGTCATAGACTATGGGATTTAGAGGCTATAGGTTATATGCCCTATATTAGATTATAACCCACATACCAATATGTGTATGGGTAGGCTTGACATGGTGTTACCTAGACTAGTCTAGAAAGCCTAGAATAGTCTTGCTAGACATAGTTTAGACTAGATTGACCTAGAATCATGTAGAATGCATAGTAGGACTTCATTATATCATTTTAGACTTGTTGTGACTTGTGCTGTTCTGATTAGGAGCCAGACACCACTTCCTCGGGCAGTACTTTTCATATTGGACATTCAGATACATGCGAGTACATTCTCTGATCGTTTCATACTTGTCACGATTTATATTCTCGCTCTAGATTACTGTTACTTGATGCTGTCACGTTATCATCACGGATTAGTACTATACGGATCTCTTCTTGGGATGTTATCCCCCTTAGCGGGAGCATCGGATACTTTATGACATGTGTTTCATGTACATCATGTATTCTTCGCTTCTGCGTTATTCATGTACACTCATGTTCTCTCATGTTCTTACATGTACGTTCATGTACTTTCATGTTCTTTCATGTACGCTCATGTTTCACATGTGTTTCCTGTATAACCAAAACATCATGTACGTAACGTAACTTGACTAGATCCTTGTGTATTAATTGTGGGTAGGGGTGAGTATAAATGGTCATGTGATTTACCCATCATGTTCACTCTGTTACTTTTCATGTTTTATCATGTTCGCATCAGTCTTATGGGCTGATGTCCCACATGTTCACTCATGTACATCATGTTCAACCTAAGCCAATTACATGCCATCTCGTACTCTAAATCACTAGTCACTTACTGTTCTTACTTATCATGTATATATTTCCAGTTATCAAATATCTCTCCTGTTTTATGTACATCTTCTTACAGCGTTTCATGTATCTTACTCTATTGCCTGCTTTATATTTCCTGCCTTGATATGAACTGCATGAGATGTACTGTGCTCGCTCCTGTCCTGACTGGACCTGTTGAAAATATTACAGAGGATGAGGATGAGGCTCTTTACACCACCTATTACGGAGCAGGCTTAGACGATACCTGCGATCTGGCTCCTCTGGAGGACCCAGCTGCAGATCAGGATGTTACTCCCATAGTCTAGGCTAGTCAGCTAGGCTTTATCTTTCTTTTCAGCATTGTTTTTGGCTTTCAGTTGTTGTTTTGAGATGTATATATTCTTTCATGTTCTGTAGTTGAGACTTGTACTTGGAATATTTTCTGAGATGTTATCTTAGACTCTAGACTCTTCTGATTATCTGTACTTCACTTTTGAGTTCTATATCATATCGTACTTTTCTTCCTTAGTTGTGATTGAGTATAAACTGCCTGGTATTATATTGTTAGATGTTGTGACCTAGGACAGCGTTCTACCGCCGATACTGCGGCGTAGGCTGGACGTACCCACTTCTCGTGCCCTTACTCTAGGGTGCGGGTCGTGACACGTTTTTAGTGGTGGCCCATGCAGGTCGAGTTTATGTAGTGGTATTCGAACTAGAGTATCACTACAGCCTGCAGTAGGAGTAGAATATTTGGGGGTACTCAATCACAGTTAGAATTCCTTGAGAGATTCCTGGGATGCCCCTTGAGAATCTCATTCCGAACTTCTAATTTGAATTCCTTTTCTCTTGTTTTGATTTACCCTTACTCCTTGAAATTTGTATTTGATTTTGATAGATCGTTGTTGATTTGATTTTCTTATCGAGATGAATTTTATGACCCGAGTTACGGTATCTTCTGATAACATATGTTGACAGAAATAACAGGGATGGTAAAACGTCTACTTTATTATGGAATCTAGAATTTACCGCAGCTATATTAGCCGGCGTGGCAAGAACATAGGGACCTGACTTCGGATGTACATATCTTGATCAAGAGATTGAAATTTCTCGCAGCTATACTAGTCGGCATAGCGAGGATTCCAGACGACTTGATCATAGAGATGCATACCCCAGTTATGGACTCTACCGTTTATTGCAGCCTTGCTTACTAGCGTGGCGAGGATTCTGAGTATCATGATTTTGGACAGACGCATGTGATTATCAGATTATATCTTGAAGGTTTTTAAAGTATCACCTCTTTCATTTCTTTTCTGTTAAAAAAAATTATTTCCATCATCAAATAACTTAGGAGTAGGGATAACTTTAGTTGACTAGTCTAATTCCTTGTAAATTTTTATTAGTTATAACTCTTTCTTAGTATGATGATTTGATGAGTTGTGATTTGGCCTTTATCTTAGGAATGATAGTATAGCCCTGGCTTTAGAGTAGGGACCCTTGTAGCTGGTTCTCTGTTGTTTATATTTACCAGTTTTATATAGGGTGGTAGACCGCCTTACAGCCTTGGTGATTTGTTGTTTCTGTAACTTTTCCAGTTTAGCACCCCAGATTGCTTGTATGTTTTGATACCCTATGACCGTTTTGGTTTAGCTTGACTAGTATACCTAGGTGAGACTTTCAACTGCCACCATATGCCATGACCATGTATGTCATTCTTTTAAATTGTAGGATTTAGGTAAGTTCTGAGACCATGATTGTTGGGGACGAGACTCTAGAAGAAGTACGACCATCTTAATTTCGAGGACGAAATTCTTTTAAGGGGGGTAGACTTGTAACATCCACTTTTCCAAAATAAGGGTAAATTTGAAATTTTGCATTTTAAATTATTAAAAATATTGATTTTAGTCATGATATAATTTTTGGTGATTTTTAGTTAATTTAAAACTATTTAATTGTGTGAAATGTGAATTGGTGTTTTGCTAGTGTAACATTAGTCATGCATGACCTAGAAGACTAATCATGACCAATGAGACCTAATCATGTGTTTAGGATTTCAAATTTCATCTTTTAAGCCTAGGGGTATTTTAGTCATTTTGACACTTTTGTGATTTTGTGAATTATATTGATTAAGTATGTGTTAGTTAAATTGTTGAGTCTTGACCTAGAAGTTAGCCTAATCTAGATTGTTAATCATGATCCTAGAGACTAAGTTAGAGGGTTTCATTAAAGTAATGACATTAGTAAAATATCTAGATATTTGTAGATAGATATTTTAGACTAAAAGTTAAAGGAGGCTACTTTGATTGTGAACCATTGATTTAGCTAGAAATTGTTGGAGGAACCATAGCCCCTCATCCTAAACCCTAACCCTAACCTAATGACAGCCATCCTATCCTTTCCCCCACTATAAAACCCCTCCCAAAATTAGGGCAAGCCTCTTTTCTTTAGGGTTCATCAAGTTTAGGAAAGAGGTAATGTTCCAACTTCACAAATTCATAGAGAATCCAAATTAGCTCCTTTTCCCTTCAAACAAATTCCTATAGTCTCTAATTAATGTTTTCCTGCTGTTGGGATTGAGTTTTGACAGGGGGCACTCATTTTGAGGAGCTTTGGTGGTTGAAAGGACCTCTTGCTTTGGTGTGTTTTTGAAGCTTGGGAAACCAATAGGTATAATCCTAATCTCAGCCCCTAAATTCCATTAAAATTCATTTTTAAGGTCCCCTAGCCCTCACCCAACTGATAGGGAAACTAACCCTAGGATTCGAGCTCGTTTCGTGTCCGTATCGGACACGTATCTGAGTATAGCACAAGGTGCTCGACGAAATGTCCAAGTGGACTGTTCGAGATAGTTTTCCAAATGTATTTGATTGAAAACCTAGATCTAGGTGTCGTCTAGGTATTTCCAGTGTCCTAGGCTAGTTTGTGTGTCGTGTCGTGTCGTGGGGACACGCGAACCCGTGTGTGCAGCCGTGTGCGCGCGGCACTGTTCATCCCCTGCTACTCGGGGTTGATTGCGCGCAGCACACGCCACGTGGCCGTGAGATATTTGGCATACGTGTTGGGGCGTTGACTGACACGAGGCTCGTCAAATTTCACGAGTCCTCGTGTCGTGTCGGACACGTTATTGGGTGTGCACGGGGAAAGGGCTGTTGTGCACGTGTGCTCTGTGTGTGTTTTATCTGTTAAATCGATTTTTATGGTTGTTAAAATGTTGTTTAATGCTCATTAGATCCTAAAGATCATGTTTAAACCTCTGTGCACTGTGCTAATTAATTTGATTGGGGTTGAGTGATGTTTGGTTCGATTTTTGGTGAGAACAGTGTGTTCTCTGATACATTAAGATACATTGTGTTTCCAGTTTTGTTTGGACAATTAAAAACCATTTTCTGTTATGTTTTCTCTTTTAAATTGAACCCACATGTCACATTATATGTTAACATAGTCTTGGCAATCGAAAATCGAACTTGGGTTGTGTGTAGAGAAATCTGGTAAATGGGTTGAGTTCCTTATTCACTGTTTTGTGTCAAAACTGAGAATAGGATTTGTGATGATGTAAGTTATATTACTATTAATTGATTTCCCTTCCATATATTTTTCCCATGATCATTTTGTTAACTGCTATGTGTTAGATTGGATTGATTTCCATTTTCAAAAACCTGGAAATTGGTGTTGGCTAGATAAGGTTGTTCTCATTGTTGTTCTCAATTTTTTTTTTCCAACTAAAATGAAGTTCATGTTAACTGATGCTGATTCCAGATGGAAAAACTAAGTTTTAGCAATCACTTGGACCCTCTTAACACTGCTAATTACCTATAATTAGATGCCTAATAGGTTCACATATGCATATTCTAAATTGTATGTTGAATTGGACTGTTTGGGTGGCCTGTGTGATTAACAAACCTGAGATTGTTCTCAGTTTCCAACTGAGAACGAAGTCTCAGACTTCATTAATTGTTTTCCCTTCTATTTGGTTCATGATGCAATATTGTTAACTGCTAATGAGATGTGGACTGAAATTAGTTTCTCATTGTTGAAAATCTGAGATTTGTTTGAATGATTGATTCCTAAAAACTGTCAATTACATCCCAGTTCATTGCTAGTTGCATTTAAGTGATTTCCTTCCCTTGTATTAAACTGTAAACTTAGTATAGGATTTCATTCCCATTTTTCTTGTCATTCAATCTGGAAATTCCTTTTGTATAGGACTGTTCTTGATGTGTTTTTGAATGACTGTTGAACTGTTTTGGAAATTTATGTGCAACCTGGGAATTATTGCCTGGGAATGAAGTGTCCAGTTTTGAACTGAAATGGAGTTGGTTCCAGTTTCATTTTTGAACTGTGCATTTAATCTATGTAACCTGGTAGCAGTCCCCTGTTCTTGGACTGTCCTGGGTTGTTCCTTTTCCTTGTTCCTGCATAATGTGTTAAACTAGATAACATTTTGCACTAGTGTATTGATCACTAAATATCCTTCCTGTAATACATTGTTAACTGTTAACTTCTTCCTTAGGACTGAATGTATATTCACTGTAAAACTGGAAATGTTAAGTTCAAACTGAAACTGCCATCACTGTTTTCCTGCACTCCCATTTACCACTCACTGTTTCACTATTGTGCACACACACCACTACATTTCCCTTTCTCTTCTCTATGTGTTTATATATATATAATAGATATATATGTAATAATGTATGTGTATATATAATGTATATATAGAATATGTGATAATGTGTATGTGTACATGATATATGTGTGAAATGTGTGTGGGGTTGGATTGGGTCATAGACTATGGGATTTAGAGGCTATAGGTTATATGCCCTATATTAGATTATAACCCACATACCAATGTGTGTATGGGTAGGCTTGACATGGTGTTACCTAGACTAGTCTAGAAAGCCTAGAATAGTCTTGCTAGACATAGTTTAGACTAGATTGACCTAGAATCATGTAGAATGCATAGTAGGACTTCCTTATATCATTTTAGACTTGTTGTGACTTGTGCTGTTCTGATTAGGAGCCAGACACCACTCCTCGGGCAGTACTTTTCATATTGGACATTCAGATACATGCGAGTACATTCTCTGATCGTTTCATACTTGTCACGATTTATATTCTCGCTCTAGATTACTGTTACTTGATGCTGTCACGTTATCATCACGGATTAGTACTATACGGATCTCTTCTTGGGATGTTATCCCCCTTAGCGGGAGCATCGGATACTTTATGACATGTGTTTCATGTACATCATGTATTCTTCGCTTCTGCGTTATTCATGTACACTCATGTTCTCTCATGTTCTTATATGTACGTTCATGTACTTTCATGTTCTTTCATGTACGCTCATGTTTCCACATGTGTTTCCTGTATAACCAAAACATCATGTACGTAACGTAACTTGACTAGATCCTTGTGTATTAATTGTGGGTAGGGGTGAGTATAAATGGTCATGTGATTTACCCATCATGTTCACTCTGTTACTTTTCATGTTTTATCATGTTCGCATCAGTCTTATGGGCTGATGTCCCACATGTTCACTCATGTACATCATGTTCAACCTAAGCCAATTACATGCCATCTCGTACTCTAAATCACTAGTCACTTACTGTTCTTACTTATCATGTATATATTTCCAGTTATCAAATATCTCTCCTGTTTTATGTACATCTTCTTACAGCGTTTCATGTATCTTACTCTATTGCCTGCTTTATATTTCCTGCCTTGATATGAACTGCATGAGATGTACTGTGCTCGCTCCTGTCCTGACTGGACCTGTTGAAAATATTACAGAGGATGAGGATGAGGCTCTTTACACCACCTATTACGGAGCAGGCTTAGACGATACCTGCGATCTGGCTCCTCTGGAGGACCCAGCTGCAGATCAGGATGTTACTCCCATAGTCTAGGCTAGTCAGCTAGGCTTTATCTTTCTTTTCAGCATTGTTTTTGGCTTTCAGTTGTTGTTTTGAGATGTATATATTCTTTCATGTTCTGTAGTTGAGACTTGTACTTGGAATATTTTCTGAGATGTTATCTTAGACTCTAGACTCTTCTGATTATCTGTACTTCACTTTTGAGTTCTATATCATATCGTACTTTTCTTCCTTAGTTGTGATTGAGTATAAACTGCCTGGTATTATATTGTTAGATGTTGTGACCTAGGACAGCGTTCTACCGCCGATACTGCGGCGTAGGCTGGACGTACCCACTTCTCGTGCCCTTACTCTAGGGTGCGGGTCGTGACACGTTTGGGTCAAATTAGACCGTTTGATCATTAATTTATTTTCCCACTCTTTTCCTTGATCATTTTCAGCGCGTTACCGTGACTTTTTAATTGGGAGCGCAAGACCAGTTATTTTCTTGAAACCAACTCCTCATTGATGATCTACTCGAGACGCTTGTCACCCATGACCTTCGTGTCCCACTCAGACACGTCATTTTGTGCTCCATTTGATTCGCACAACTTTCCCCACACGTGATCCGATTTTATTTCACTCCACGGCGTCACATTCATCTTCCAACTTGAATTGTGGGTCCCCTGTCGACCAAAACCTGTCAGCCCCAACTATGGACATGGCCCACATTGAGCCTACTATCCGTCCGCCACTTGTGACCCATTTATTGGAATCCCCATGTGCTACTTATTTTCCCATGATTATCAACTCCTATTTTAATTCGAATATTTTGCCATGTCCGATTTTCATCCAACCCGGTTTGACCGAACCCAGTCCAAGCCCCATATTATCCTCCATCACCACCCTCAGCCTCTTTTCCCTTAAAAAAAATATCAGGTATTCCCTTACATATTTTTCTATATTTTATTGGGAATTTCTGTTGATTTAAAAATCCTTGGAATTACCTATTTTCTCTATTTTCCATCATAGCCATTGATATTCCCTTCATTAAATCATAGCCATTCATCCTACATGGAACAAACCCCCTCACAACCAACCCCTTGGCCGACCCTAATTTCTAGGGAGAGAACCTTTTCTCTCTCTCTCATTTAATATAACCTTTTTCAATCATCTCTCTTTCTCTTTCTTCCTATTTTTCCTACAACACTCACAACAACAAAAACACAACACCATCAACTTCAACACCAACAGCAGCCTACACCAAGCCATGCCCGACCACCCCAACCTCCTGGCCCGACCACCTCCTCCCCTGGCCGTCGGCCATGGCCGCCATCCTCCTTCTTTCTTCCATCTCCTCCACCTCATCGAATCCGCCACCACCATCATCCGTTCATCCAAATGACTCCGGCCAACCACGCTCGACGTGCTCCGCCGCCGTGCTCGCCGCTACTGGCCGCGTGAACGTCGCCCCTCGCCGCACCTCCGCACGCAGCCCCGCGCGTGCGAGGACAGCAGCTACGGCAGCAGCGTGCGCGCGAACGGCGATGCCGCACCGCTGTCGGCCGCACACCGGCGTGGCCGACCCCCTCCGTGGGTGGCCCCCTCCGGGCGCTCCCTAGGCTACCTTCCTCTGGCGGCCAACGTCCTCCGGGACGCGCCGTCGAGGCGATTCGTGCGTTTTGAACGACGTCCCGTCCTGACGCGCACGGGATCGAGTTCGTTTTGACGCCCCGTCGCAGCGACTTCGTGCACATTTTCCCGGAGATCCGACCGTTGGATCGGCAATTTCTTCGCTCCGTCGCAATCTCGATATATCCACCTTCATTCCTGTCAATTTTCGTCCGTTAATTTTATCGCTTGGTACATCAAAACTGGCCACAAAGTTGACCATTTAAATTGTATTAAATTTGGACAGTTTCGCGGGGCCAACTTCGTCAGCTTGTATCTCCTCCACCGCAGCTCCATTTGGCGTGCTACCAGTTCCGGTGCGAAGCTGGTATAACCCTCTTGCTACCCTTTCAATTTCGTTTCATTGTGAGCTTGTTTGATTGGTTGAATTCGACGCCAAAGTTGGCCGTCCGAATTCGTAATTTCCAACTTGTAAAATTCCATTTTTGAACACGGGACTCCAGATTTCATTTCTGACACCACCAATAGACTTGTGGCATCGTTCTGGCATGTTTTTATATAAAATTTGTTAGATTTGGAGAACGTGGGCCCTGGCACGTTTTTCGGTACAAAGTGGGTCCCACATTCTGGGTCAACGGGACTTTTTGACGTCGGCTCATCGGAATCCAATTCCGGATATACCGTTGAGTTCGTATCGTCATTCTGGACTCGTTGACATATAATTTGCTTGGTTTTGGTGGACATTGGGTCTGGCACGCATTTCGGTGCAAGTCGGATACCAATATCTGGGTCAACGGGTCATTTTGAGATTGGCTCATCGGAATCCAAATCCGGAGATACCGTTGAGTTCGTATCATCATTCTGGATTCGTTGACAGGTAGTTTGCTAAGTTTTGAGAACTTTGGCTCCGGCACGCATTTCCGTACAAACCGGAATTCTAAGTTCTGGTCAACGGGCCAAATTGAGATCGGGACAACGGAATCCAATTCTGGAGATACCGTTGGGTTCGTATCAACATTCTGGTTTCGTGGACATATAATTTGTTATATTTTATAGAATTGTTTTCTTGCACGTTTTTCGGTGCAAAACGGCTCCGACACGGACACCGTTTTGACCCGAAATTACCTTTTTGCCCTTGTGTCCAAATTGGACCGTTGGGTAGGCTATCCTAGCTAATTTGACCATTCTGGACACGTTGGCGATGTTTATTTCATCGTCCGACAATGTTTATTGATATTTTCTCTGAGTTTAACCTTTTTATATTTAATTAATAATTAATTCACATAATGTTCGTATTTCAGGATTAGTACAACGAAACTGAGATCAGTCAATTCCAGTGATCTCATATCGCTGAAATTGACAAGTTGGATACGTGGATCACTATAATAAGATTATCAACCTTACCGATAATCTTCTTATCTCGATTTGCGTGCCGTAAGTTTCGACGTACAAATAACGAAGTACACTTTATATTAGACTAGAATTGACCCTGTTGACCAGAGTTGACCAGTTGACCCAAAGTCAACTGTAAGTCAACACTTGACCTAGTTTGACTAGATTATTGACCGGAGTCGACCTAGAGTTGTTTTGACTTAGAAGAACCTAGAATAATGTAGATTGATTATAGAGATTCATTTATTACAACTTGAACATCTTGTAACCTGTGTTGCTTTAAATAGGACTCTGTGGCTTCAGTGGGACCCCCTATACTTATCAGCTGTTCAGGTTATCGAGGCGAGTACATTCTCTGATCATTTTATATCCTGCTTAGAATTATTTCCTGCAGTAGATTACTTTACTTGTACTGTCACGTTGGTCACACGGATTGGTACTATATGGATCCCTTCTTGAGATGTTATCCTTAGGGAGCATCGGGTACTACATGATCTGTGCGTTTCACTTACATGACGTATCATATGCTTCATTGGTTCTTTGATCACTTACGACATATACTCTTATGATCGTAGAGTCTTCCTAGAATCCTTATCCCATTTATGGGACTACTATGTATCACCTTTGGGGTCTATTACCTTCGGGGTCTATCACCTTCGGGGTCTATTACCTTCGGGGTCTGTTACATAGCATCATAACATAACCTGGCTGGATCTTTGTGTATTGATTGGGGGTACGGGGGAGTAGAAATGGACATGTGAATAATACCCAAGTAGTATCTTATCAGAATCGCTTCCATAGTGTCTTATCAGAATCTCCTATGCCATTTACATGTTCATATTGTACTCTGACTCACTAGTCACTGCTAGTTCTCTATTTATAGTAGATATTTCTATTACAGCTTACTCTCTCTGTTTACATACTGTATTTCTTTCAGTACTTGTATCTTACTTTACTGCATAAATATATTTTCTAACCTGCGATGAACTGTTGAGATGTATTGTGCTCGTTCCAGTCCTGACTGGACCTGTTGATAAATTTTACAGATAGCCTGGGATTGCCTGCTAGCCTAGAGGAGACACAGTAGAGGTTGTTTAGGTAGTTATTTCATTTTGTCTGGAGTTGTATTTACTTTTTGGATTACTGTATATGTATTTGAGTTTTAAGATGTATTTATGGGTTTATGTATCTTAGACACTTAGACTTCTATCTCCTGTATCTCTTTTGGATTTCATGTTTTATCTATCATTATCATGCTCTATCTTAGATGTGATTGAGTCTGTATCTGCTATGTCACCCCCATTCGGAGAGTATAAACTGTTTAGACTTATACTGTTAGATGCATTGAGACCTAGGACAGCGTTCTACCGCCGACACTGCGGCGTAGGCTGGGCGTTGTTACGTTCTCGTGCCCTAACTCTAGGGTGCGGGTCGTGACATTAACTCATGTGTGTTAGGAATATGAGAGGGTGTGAAGGCCATGTGTGGCTGTGTACTCAGTATTTAGAGTAACATATATACATATATGCATTATGCCTACATACATTTACATATATTCATGTATACATATATTCATAGAGATATGGAGAGAGGTTTAAGGGGATATATATGTGTATGTGGTGAGAGGGTGTGAGTGCATAGGCTGAAAATAGTGTGACAGTTCCATACATGTGTGTGTGTGTGTGTGTGTGATAATGTGAGGGCTTGTGTGTGTGTGTGTCATTTAGATGTGTAGGCATGTGTGTATGAGTGATACTGGACTGTGACAAGAAATCAGAGAGTGACATGTGTGTGGTTGTGTGTGCTAAAGTGGTCTGGGCATAACAGTGATGGGAAATTGGCAATGTGTGTGTGTAGGATATGTAGACAGTGATATAATCTCAGTTTTTGAAGGAACAGAGAATGAGCCTACAAACTGAATTTGAAATCTTAGATATATCAAATAACCTATAAAGTAACCTATTCAGTTTTTGGAAAGAAAATAGAAAACAAATCTCAGGTTGATAAACAGGTAAATCTCAGTTTTCAGTGAGTTTCAGAAATCAGTTCATAGGAACATTCAATCTCAGGTATTCAGGAATCTCAGTTTCATATTTCAAAAAAATTCTAAACTAACATTAGTCTAACATTCAGTTTAACCATTCAATCTCAGTGTACACAAGTAACCCAGGTGAATCAAGTGTCAATGTGTCACAGGTCTACATGCCACCGCCTTAGTGTTCTCAGGAAATCAAGTAAATGACAGTTATTAGGAGATCAATGCGTGGGAGTGTTGATGTGGGGGGGGGGAAACTGGAACTGGATTACCAGTTCAGTTTTCTGAACCTGGACAGGAATCCCCAATCCAATACCCAAATCACTAACTCCAATACAAAAATAAAATTAAAACTAACCTAACAATCTCCTATCAGCTAACAGTCATGTGGGTGTACTACCTTAACAGCTAACATCCCAAAACAGGGAAGAAAATGAATCAAAAGTTTCAAAATTTTACATTCAGAAAAGGGGGTATCAGTGAAAAGACAGTGAATAAAGGGAAATTCAAGGAATTGAAATCAGTAAACTATCCAAACTTCAATCTAACATGACCATTCCTAGCACACATGAAGGTAAATCTAAACTAACACTAATATCACAAAAAATTAGTTTAAAATGCAAAACTTAAAACCCAAAATTGAAACAGTGAATGGGTTTCAATGTGTATCAGTCCATAATGGAAATCCCAAAATTTGAAATGAAAATCCATTAAAATCAATTTAAAATGGTTGGTAATAGAAGTGTAACATGTGTACGTGTCCAACATGTCAGTTCGTGTCCAAAACAGCATGACACAACGTGTCCATATCCTACGAACACCTTCCAGGCACGTTCAGACACTCACAGTTTAGTGTAGTCTCGTGCACGTGTGCCAGTCGGTCTAGGACACGACACACGACACGACACCACACGTGCGTGTGTCCACGTGTTCACCTAGGGTAGGGCTACGTGTGTGCCACCCTGCAACGTGTCCACGAATCCCACAGACACGATACGACATGCGTATCAGTGGTGTCTGTGCACTCGTACAGCAGCCCGTGCGTGGCTCGTGCGACCAGTGCGGGGGCGATTGCACCACGCACACTCCACGAGGTGCTCCCAAATTTTGGGAGCACGGTCGCAGACATTTCCCCTAGGCTCACACAAAAAATTGTGTCTCGACGTGTCCTGTATCACGAGTTCTAGCCCCCGATAGGCAGGACACGGCCTACGGGCTCGTGCAGCGTGTCCACGTACAAAAACACGACACAAAAGGACACAAAACACTAGGACACCTTCACAAATATTGACACACACATCAAGATCTACAAATCCTTGTAATTACATTTTAAAAATACGAAAATTTATTCCTATGTGGCATTTCTACAAACACCTAGTATACCTATCATGATACGTGTCCGATACGGACACGAAATGGACACAAATTGTGCCCAAATTTCGGGGACAGCTTGGAAACCCTAAAACCTAACCTTATATGCAAATAAATCAGGAAAAACTATGAGTTTAGATGATTTACCTATTGAGTATCAAAACTAAAGAAAAGCTTCAAAGAGGGGATTCCAAATGGCAACTCCAAATCTCCAAATCTCCAAATTGCATGCAAACTGAGGTGCTCCTCCAAAATCAGTATATAAACATAAATTAGATCCTATTGCAAAAGACTAGGACTAAAAAGGAGCTAAAATGAATTAATTAGGAATTTCTAAGGTTGGGGATTTACCTCTTTCTAAACTTGAGATCTATTTTCAAGAGAGGCCAACCCTAAATGAAAGAGGCGTTAAATAGGGGTGGGAAACCCTAAGTTGGCTGCCATGGGTGGGTTCAATTTGGTTTTGGGCCTAAGTCATGGGCCTATGGCTTAATCACAAGTCTCAAAATTGATAAATCCTAAGTCCTTGACTTAAGCCATAAGTCATGAACTAGTTTCACTTAAGTAATCCTTCTTACCTTAAGACTAATCTCTAATGACTAAGAGTAGGTTAACTAGAGTTAGATTAGGGTTACCAACTAGGGTTAGTTCTAGGTTAGTCTACAAGTCTCAACTAGTCATGACTAACATAACACATAGCCATATTTAATTAATATCAAATTCACACAAATTCCCATAAATCATAATAAATTCAAATAAATCCTAAAATGACTAAAATACCCTCTAAGCTAAAATGTACTAGTCAAACATCCTAATCACATGACTAGGCTCTAAGGTTACACTAGTCAAACACCAAAATCATAAGTCATGATTTAAATAGTTTTAAAATGATTAAAAATTACTAAAAATTATATTAGAATTTTAAATACCATAATTAAATAAATTAAAATACAAAATTTCAAAATTACCCTCATTTCAGAAACTGGGTGTTACAAAACGAGGAGTTATCATTAACTTTAAATGAAACGATGGCTCAAGGCATTTAATGTTGAAAGCTAGGCTTGACGACAGCCTATCAGCAAGCGTGTTGTGCACTTTTTAAAGTCACGTGTCATTTCATGTTTCTGTTCAAAGTGTTCCGAACTTGTTCAAGTTTGAAAACTTTAAAGCAGGTCTTGTAGAAGCATGAAAGCACAGGCAACATCTATACTACACAGAAGCACTGAAAACACCAAAATTGCTGCGCTCATCACCCAGAATCACAAGAGAATTAGTGCATAAAAAGAAGTCCTTTATTAAAGATAATGTCTATAAAGATTTATTACAGGTTCTTCATGATTACATGTAAAGACTAAACACCTAAAGTCAACAAATGTGTAATCTTTAGAAGTGCGCAGTCGCCAAAAGCGTAGCAGCGTCAGAGTGAATCATTTCCTAGTTAGGGCAAACCACTTCCTAGTCAGAAGCGGAGGAATTCCAATATGGCTAATGAAGCGGCTATTGGCCCGAACAAGAATATAGCTCCTGCTCGCAACACTGCTTGTGGCTCTTCCAGCATAACAGGGCACACTGCCGCTATTGAGCAGAGCAGAGCACAGCCTACGGCGCTTCGGGTTGGCAATAAATCTAAACCTAGCAGCTTGGACCTCGAAGACCTCCAAGATGTTGTTCAAGTTCGAACTCCTTATGCCAAACGCTCAAGTGTATCTCGAAACTCAGTAGTAGTTCTTCTACAAAGCCACAACTTCTTTAAACGAAGAGATCTGCAACCAACAGTCGACTTATGCAAGGTACATGGCCGTACAAAGCTAAGTCGGGGTCAAGCATGATAGGGAAATGATAAGAAACTATGAGCAAAGTGCTAACTGAAAGCTCCTCTTTATATATAGGTTGTGTGGTCCAACCCACAGGCCACGTGGTGGTCAGTCAAATGATTCTGGAGTAATAGGATGAACCTAGGACTCAGCACAATGAACCTTATTTATTAGATTCGTTTGACTAAGCCTTGTTACCGCTTCTAGAGCCCCCAAACAGCGGTAATTAAAGAGGATGTTGACTCAGCCAGTTAAGGGCGGTCATTTAATGTTCTTAGGAGAAATGATTTCGACAGAACTCACTCCTTCGGTTCAACCCAGAAGCGCTGCTCCTTCAAATCCAATCCAGAAGCGCAACCCATTCAACAGCTCCTTCATTTGACACTTCGTTGCCTCGGCACAGTCTCATCGTCGTCGAAAAGTGCAGTGACTTTGTTGCCTCAACAGTCTCCTTGTCGCCCAAAAGCATAGTAACTTCGTTGCCTCAGCACAGTCTCCTTGTCGCCCTAAAGCACAGTGACTTCGTTACCTCAGCATAGTCTCCTCGTCGCCCAAATGTGTAGTAACTTTGTTGCCTCAGCATAGTCTCCTCGTCGCCCTAAAGCAGAGTGACTTCGTTGCCTCAGCACAGTCTTCTCGTCGCCTAAAAGTGCAGTGAATTTGTTGTATCAGTACAGTCTCCTCATCGCCCTAAAGTATAGTGACTTCGTTGCCTCAGCAAAGTCTCTTCGTCGCCCAAAAGCGTATTGACTTCTTTGCCTCAGCACAGTCTCCTCATCGTCCAAGAGCGTAGTGATATTGAAACCTTACCAGAAGTGCAGCTCGTATAATGCACAGTTCTATGAGGTAGCATTGTTCCACATGGATACTCTAGCATCTATATCTTTTCAGATATGATCCAATCGATTTTTTTAAACTGCCACTCCTAAGATAAGAACAAAGTTTGGTTTTATTGATAGGAGCAATATCCAATTGGTTTGTTTAAACTGTCGCTCCTAAGATAGGAACAGAGTTTGGTTCTGTTGACAATGGCAGTATCCAATCGATTTGTTTAAACCGCTACCCCTAAGATAGGGACAAAATCTGACTCTATGGATAGGAACAAAACCTACTCGGCTTCATCCGATCAAGATTATTAAGCCATAAGCATACGCCATGTGTCATTTATTCGGTTATGTTGATAACCACTCGAGATCTTGATAAAAGAGAATCTTAGCATCCACCACGTGTTAGCTTAGCAGCAACCCTCACCGTGCAGTTATAACAGATTTTCTCATATCTCCACGCGCAGCGCTCCCACGCGCCCAGAAAAAACCTTATGCACATCGCATATGTGCTGATCTATAAATAGAAGGAGTTGGCCTTCATTGGAAAGGTCAGCATCTTCCTGATTAGCAACCCCGACTACAACACTCGGGCATTAGAAAGTCAAAGCAAGTTTAAGCCGTCGTCAGATCATCAACGGAGTAAAGGAGCCGCTGCAGTGCTCGATCTCCACAGTCACACTTCCTAGAAATTTCTGTAATTAATCCTCCTGTTTAGGAGTCTTTTTTTGGTACTTTTTATACGTTTGAATACAAAAAGTTCGTTCAACTTTTGTCATGGAAAACATAAATATACAAGGATGGCTACACGACCGTGGATAAGAATCACCAAAGGGTTATATATTATTGCTTTACATTATGTTGGCTAAGAATAATATGCATGCTTTACTTCTGTCGGATATGAACTGCTAATTGATCCTAAGCTAAGACAACGAGAAAGACCACTTTTAATAATATTTTAATAATATGATTACTTAGTGTTGTCTTCTTAGGTGAGTTGGGCCAGCACCGCTCGCCAGTACATAGATGAATGTACTGACCCACGTTGTGGGTATCATTTCAAGTGCTCATGCATGGGGAAATCATTGATCAGTACTTGGCATCGACAAATCAGATGGATGTGCAGAAGCTCTTCTCACAAGATGATGTCTTCTGCTATACGGGACATAATGTGTGGAACATAGTAACTCAGTTCTACGAGTGAGATTGTAAGCCAAAATTGCAAGTTCATTGTAAATCGAGTCGACATGTTCGGTTGTAAGACTAAATGGTAAGTAAATTCAGTTAGCCTATTCAGAAGCCTTGTAACCTTATGTAAATTGTGTATTCAACTGTAAGTCTTGTAATCAATTTAAATTATCAATAAAGCGACATGTTTTTTCATATATTGTTGTGACTTCAATTTATCTGCTTGGTTTGCTGCGATGTTGTTGTTTTCGGAGAAATACTAGGAACTGTAATAGTTTTGCCTTGTACAATTGCAATCTAGACTTGTATGGCATCACGCCAAGTGGCTAGTTTTCAATCCTCCGGGATCGGGGAGTGATAAAATGGTATCAGAGCACGGCTTTACGTCCTTAGATTCTTATTTGATTTATTTCAAATTAGAGGTGCTCCTATGATGATTCAAAGCTGCTTCCGTGATTACTCAAAGTTGCTTCCGTAATGAAATCAAAGTTGCCTCTACGATTACTCAAAGTTGCTTCTGTGTTAAAATCAAACTTGCCTCTATGATTACTCAAAGTTGCTATCACGATAAAATCAAAGTTGCCTCTACAATGACTCAAGTGCATCTGCGATTATTCAACGTTCCTTCCAAATTATTCTAAGTTGCTCCCTTGACTAGAAATTCGTTGATCCTCCTGGCCGCTCACTAGGTGTTCCATACAATAAGTCTAAATATGTGGCTGTGATTTCTGTGCTTTATTAAATTCTTAATGATACAAAAACGAATAAAAATAATATGATGCAATAATATTTTGGTAAAGTGTGCTTGATTTTTTAAGTGTGGGATTCATAGAAGTAGATTGTTATGTGGTGATGGCATGTTATGTTGGAAAGGAAATGTGCATGATTTCAGTGAGTGGGAATCGACAGAATTTCGAGTGGGCTTATATATGTGGGCTTAGTTATGTTTCAGATGCGAGGGATTTATTAGTTGGTATTTGTGGTCAGCAGAGCTACAGCGGAAGGATAGTCCAGAATGGACGTTGGATCGGTACGAAAGAGGAATATTGTGCCGAGAATGGCTTGAGGTCTGAGTGGTATATGTCTTTACCCTTTTAGTGATAAGATGACCCTTGACCCTGTTCCTAGCATAGTGATGCTTTACCTGTAAGGTATTGGGTAGTATCGAATTGTAGCTGGGATTACGATTGGTACATGACGGCTAGATGTGTCCCTTGATAACTAAGTTCGAATAACTCATTGCGATATTTTAATATGTTCGGATGAACCGTCGTTAGACCCTGATAGTTAGCATTATGCTGGGTAATAAGAAATTAAAAATATGAAATGAATGCCTTTGTTAGGAATGGTACGAATTATAGATTCAGGTGATGACTTGAATCAGTTGGGTAGAAGGATTGTAGGCTCTGTAACGATGGTGGGGTGTTGCTATCAAAAGATTTTGGGAGAGAAACATAGACTGAATATAGAATGATGTTGGAATTGAGTGGATGGAATTACATGTTAGACATCGACAAATTGATAGTGATGTTATGTGCTTATCGAATGTTGTGAGTGATTTAGAAGGATGCAGAGAGTTACATCAACGACCCAAAAGTAGAGAATGAGAACTTGAGAACATAGATGGATTTTGTACATGCAGTTATGCTTGAGAGAATTCGACGTGTCCTGTCACGACCCGTTACCAAAATTGTTGGGCCGGGCCGGGCCGGGCCGGGCCGGGCCATGTCCAGCCTACGCTTGTGTTATAGTGTAGTAAGCTGTACTAAATAGAGACAGTAAATGATCTAAGATACTAACAGTGCTAATATCACATTTTAAATGTTCATCATAACATAACATCTATAAGCGAAAACAAATAAGTTTGGATTTAGTTATTACATTTCTAAAGTATCAAACTGGAGACAAAGTCCAGTGGCAAAAGGTGGAGTCTAAACAGTTTTCAACATACTAAAACCAAAAGAGAACTAAGTTCAACGCTACTAAATGAGGTTCCCTGCGGGGACTTCCTCGGGGGCAATGGCTATGTCCTCTGTAGCAGATCCATAGTAAGAGTCACAGAGCATTTCTTCCTCAGAAAGTATGCCTACAACGTTTTCTGTCAGGAAAGGAGTTCTACAAACTAAACATACTGAGCATGGAATGAAAAGAGATGTGCTAAAAAGAAACATGTCATATCATAGTCTATCATATAGAAAAGTATATTTGTCATGGTGTCTTACATATATAGTGTTTGAAACTCTAGTTAGTACGTGATCGGTCAATAGGTATAAAACGTACCGATGTAGAAGTCTACATGAATAAAATGTACATACGTACAAGTCTACAAGTATAAATGTACTGCTCGTACAAGTATAAGGGATAAGGCCTACGGCATGGATGTATAAGATGCAACCGAGCTCGCTACATGTACTAAGTTACAGTCTGATCACGTACTCAACTAGTAGTTTCTCCATCCCCAGGGTATAATCATGGGTAAAGATAATAAGAGCAGTATAAAGCATGTGAAACATATGAAAAGTACATAGAAACATGTGAGATGTGATTTCAGTTGCAAATAGCTAAATTAACAATATTCATACGCAGTTCATTATCATGAACGGTAGGTCAAGTTTATAGATTGTACTTGCCTCGAGCAAGGCAATATAATGAGAATGAATAGGAAGAAGTCTGGTGTCTTGTCACTGTCAAAAGAGGTATAACAATCTCAGTTCCTATTCTATGTTCAAGACTCTAAACTACTAACTCTAACACTAGTGGTGCGACACGACTTCTAACTAGGACTCCTAGCTAAGTTATGACTTAGCATAGCGGACTAATTAGGTGACATTAAACTTATAATCAACACTTAGAGTCAAACTATGATGGTGGGCAAAAACTACGACACTTAATTACCCAAAAACATAAATTACCATACAAGGCATAATTGGTTAAGTATAAATTCAGACAGTCCATTATTTTCCAATAATTATTTAGGTAGTTATAAGGCTCCAAGAAATATGATATAAAATCCCAAAATCATCTTTGTTAATTATAATAATTTATTATAAATTTTTCGGAATTTCTAAACTGCCATGGATATTTACTAAAAATCAGGATACATAGTTATCTTAAACGTAGGCTCTGAATACCTATTTTTTGATGGTAATAAATATGTAAATTAAATTCTAAAAAATAATATTAAATTAGCTAAATTAACACAGTATTTAATTCTAATTTTTTTCTGAATTTTTTAGTATTTAAAGACTATTTTAAAAATTAAAATACAACAAGATACAGTTTCTAAAATAATCAATTAATTATTTAATGTATTTGTCCATGTATACAAAATTGAACCTAAGTTCAAAATACGGGATACAAGGCCATGAATTGTAATGCCCCGCTCCGTACGGTGCATTATGTTGAGCCGTTGACTCGAACAGTTGCGTTGACCCGATTAAGTATCAATGCGAATTGATACAAGAGTATGTTGACCCAAGAAATACATCGAGTCGGATCGATGCAAAGAGTTACATTGACCCGGGGAACGCATCGAGTAAGATTGATGAAGGTGTTAAGTTGGCCCGAGAGAAAGTATTGAGTCGGTTCGAAGATTCTAAAAAATCGAATCGACGCAAGGCATTAGTCCGATTTGGACAAAGTATTGATTTAGTTGGTTTCGTGTGCATGCTATACGTTTACACTGAAATATAAGAGGTCGACATTTTGCCATATTTACTACGGGGTTCGCAAAACCAAATTACCACCTCACAACAGACTGAGGCATAGGCTCGATAAGCCAAATCGGTCGTATAATTCAATGAAGCACGAAGTCCTCGAATGGCTAAGTCAGAAGAGTTGGCCGTGCGACGAAGTTATGAAATCGAGCCGCATCGGCTCGACAAAACGACAAGACATATCGACTTAAGGTGGGGGGACATTGACTTCTCTTTTCTACTCCTTCATGCCTAAGTAAAATATATCATTGTATGCTAAGTTAACCTATCGACCACGGACGTGGCTCGATCGAGAGATAAACATAGTGCATGTCGAACACTAGATAGAATAATTAAAATAAAACGTACATCAAATATGCGAGTCGCTATGGAACATTGAATATTGCAAAGGCAAGCGCCTCGGTGCGTAAGCCATAAGAACATGGGATAATTGTATCGACAAGTGCTTCAACGCACGAGTCATTCTGTGCCTCCAGCGTAGTTGTTAGTATGCTAGAACATTGAAAGACTATATTAGCACGAGTGTCTCGGTGCACGAGCTATAGAACAATGAATACACTATTGAGGCGTGCCTCAGTTGCACGAGTCGGAGGGAAGGAACATACATTGAACACTAAGGCATAGAACATGGAATTATGGTATCGAGGCATGTCAAAGCATGCATACATACACAAAAATCATAAAAGATGGCTTCGTTGCAAAAAGAACAGTTGTGGCATGAATGTGATGGAACTGTCACTCGAAGAATAGAGAACAATTGTGTCAAAGCGTACATACGTGCACGAGGATCATAAAAGATGGTTTTGTTGCAAAGAGAACAGCTGTGGCATGATTGTGACAGAACTGTCAAATATGACATGATGCCTCAAAAATGTTCAGGACCTACGGGTCGTTCAGTTGACGAACATTGAGTTGGGGTATGATGCCATTGAACATTGAAACGAAGTATGAAATGTGAGAACATAGAAAGTTAATGTGAGAAATACGAGATGATATGAAGTCTGAGTCACAAATTCAAGATATGTTTGGTTGTTTGAATAAGACGCGCAATGCATGGTCGAATGGACTTGAGAAATAGATTGGAGATAATCTCCTGTGCACGGGTGTTCCCTCGAACGGATTTCCGTCGGGACGCCGGGACCGTTTGGCCTAGGAGGGACGTTAAACTTTGCCTGGCACATATCTCTAAGATGATTAGCGACCGATTATTGATGTGAATGCTGCACTGATTGGTATGCAACGGTAAGCCTCTGGTTATTAGGATAGCAACCCATCCCGTGAGGCGCCGGGGTACCCAAATTGAGAAAAGAAAAGAAAAGAAAAGAAAAGAAAAGAAAAGAAAAGAACAGAAAAAGAGAAACATCTTTAGTCCATTCTGGCATGGATACGCCAACGACCTTCATATATTTAAGGAATGGTAGGCCGAAAGTGCAGGAACAATAGATCCTGCACTGAGCACTTATAATATGACAGGGAAGGAATGAGACGTCTTCACCTTGCGTTGGTGCAAGGGCGAATGCGTCGATGTTGGTAAGAAGTCATGAAACAACATGATATTGCTATTGGTTGCCTGCTTGCTTATACGAATCAAATAACATACTTTCCATGATAACATGTTTTACTGCTTTCGAATATGCCATGAAATTGATCCTAAGGAGAATATAGAAAGTAACTAAATTATATGTTGTATGAATCAATACATTACAAAATGTCAGTTTAGTTAAAGTAGGTCTTAATTAGTACAGCGATGATGAAAGTACTAATCTTCCACTAGTTTGCCAGCAGAGTCAGGGAATGGTCTGCTTGATGCGAAGCTTCGCTTGATCGCGCTGAGGCATGGAATGTCATAGCATTTGAAGCGTGCAATCGCTTTGACGCTCGGACATGCAACATGATTGATGCGGCCGAGATATAGAAGGCATGTTGTATGGAACGGTAAAATACTTTGTGGGCAAGAGAGAACTTGAGTGTTGTAGCCAATTTGGCATATTCAGTTGGGCTATTGAAAGCCTTTGTAATCTCAGTTCATTTATCAATAAAGAGAATTGTTTCATATACTCTATTTTCTTTCATTGCTAATATCAAATCAAAGATAACCATTTGAGAACTTGTTATCTTGCCTTGGATGAGTGCAACTCCAGACTCGTACGACATCACGTCCTAGCGAGGACGATGATTTGAATAAATCGATGCGAGGACAAGCGATTTTTCGGGTCAGGACGTGACATGAATCAAGTCCAATATGACTTGTACATGTCTTGAATTTATTTTGGCTCACTTGAGTCCACACAACCCATGCTAGGTTTGGGCTCAAAGTGGCCGTATTGAACAAAATATGCAAAAAGCATAAAGTACGTAGTTGAATACGCAAGTAAATACACATTCCATAAATGAAAGTAATATAATAATATAGTAATAATACTGTAGATTTATTTACAGAATATAATATATACATATATACATAGGGTAATACTGTAACCAGTTTACATACAAAATGTTGTATGTATAGTTTTATGCAATATATGAATATTACTTACATTTTTATTTATTAATTTTTTTTTTATATATGTAAGTAATATATATATATATATATATATATATATATATATATGTAAGTACATATAACCCATTTATAAAAAAAGCCGACCCAGGGACTCCAACTGCTGTGCAAAACACTCACACATTTAAAGGGAAAACCTACAAAAGATCCCCACCTCCAATGTCTTCGAACTCAAGATCAAGCAACAACAGCCTCCCGTCCCAACCAGTGGGCTAACACTCTCAAGTGTTGCAAAAGTCTCCTAGGTACTTATCTTACCCTTGATGGGAGGAAAGAGAAGCAAAAAATAAAAAGAGAAACCATAACATACAAAATCTCCCTCCCTACTTGTTCGCCAAACAGTCATCTTCCCTAGCTAACAAGTGCGACCAGTTCTACTCCACCATAAATCATCTAGCCACTGAGGTTAGATGTAGGTTGCATGTTACATAGGATCTAAATATGGCAATATGAAGGAAAGAGGAGAGGGTGGAATCTCTTAAAGTGTTGGCATGTTGCCGGCCACCCGAAGCTCGATGAGGTCACCGGTCGCTCGAGGTGGGCGTCCAACGGAGTAGTCTTGCTGCCCCGGTCGACTTCAGATCTGAAAAGAGGAACGGGTGGGTGGCCTGGGCTCGGCGGCTTGGGATTTCAGTGGAACACTCAAGAGCCAAATATATAGGGAGAGGAGAATGAAGAGATAGGAAAAAGAATGGACGGCCGAGATAAGCGCAGGGCAGCCGTATGGCGTGCGCCTGGCATAGCCAGGGAGCACAGCTGTGCTCGCTGTGGAAAGGAAGAAGGAGGTTATACAGTACACCTAGGGTTTCCGTTGGATTTAAAAGAACGGGTTAAAGGGTTGAGTTTGGGTCTGATGCGGGTTTGCCGCCCGACCCGGACCCGATATCCCTAAGGGCTCGTTTGGATCAAGTTTTTGGATTCCTAGGAATAGATTTTCAATTCCTTTCCCATGGGAAAGGAATTCAACATTTCCATACCCATGTTTGGTTAGGTTGGGAATAAGTAGTTCAAAATTTTAAAAAAAATTATTTTCATGTTTGATTCACACATGGATAGGAATCTTAATTTATTTAGTTTTACTTTAATACCCTTTCACTAATTTCATGATGATTCACATGTTTGGGATGGGAGTTAAAAATTTGAAAATAAAGCGAGGGTATAACAGTCCAAACAAAATAGTCAAACATCATTCCTAGGAAAGCAAATCTATTCCCAAGGAAGGGCTTGGGAATAGCTTTCCCACATCCATAGGAATAGCTTTCCCACCTAACCCTCTCTTATTCCCTCCTCATTTCCAATCCTAAACATACCAAACATGGGTAAGGAATTCAAATCCCGTTCCCAAGCCTCAAAAACTTGAACCAAACGCCCCCTAAGGGTGGTGGGGTGGTCCTAACATTGGGCCGAGCCAGCGTTGAGAAAGGGGGAGGTAGAAGTGTAGGCTGTTGGTTAGTATTAGGAGGGAAATAAATACTAGAAAAATTTATATTAAGCCTAGGAGTATATAAACTTTAGTTATTTACACTTCTAAAACAATTCAAAGAAATTACAGGACTAAATTTATTAATCACAAAGTGACTTCCAAAATTGCATATCCATATTTTTTTGTTTTAAAACTCATTTAAAAATTCTAAATAATTATAGTAAATTACTCTAAGGCTAAAATTGTCATTTAAGCTAAAAAAATCCCCAATTTAATTAGAAAATAAGTTCAGGGGTTACAAATCTTCCCTTCTTGAAAAATTTCGTCTTCAAAATATGCAAGGGTAGAAGACAACTACAAACACCAAGCAACATCTAAAACATCAAGTGGGCACAGATGGCTCTCCCGCACCCGGTAGGTCGAATAGATAAGGATAGTTCTCCCTCATGTCTGACTCTCTCTCCCAAGTGGACTCTTCTGGTGAGTGACGGTTCCATGTAACCCGGACCAAGGGTATGTGTCACGCCCCAGAACCAGAATACTGGAGAGCGGGGGCAGACATAGCCAGCTACGTATATGAAATGGAATCCATCTCGCTATACGGTCACGGCTGTCTAGATACATGAGGGTTTATCTATAAGCCAGCAGTCTCTTAAGGTCATGAACAAGCCTAGTGTCTCAATCACAAGCAAGTAAGTAAAGTTACAAGATGTATGATCATTAAATATACAATAGTAAGGCGTCCCAAACATTACATATTCAGCTGATCATGAAGCTAGTCGTTACAAAATGTGAGGACTAGCAAGAGTTTAGTCATACATGATCAACCCTAGGATCTGTCAATCATGTTACAGCCCGTAGGCAGACAGTAAGTAAATACAATCGAGCTAAACAAGTGCTCGTCGGCTAAACGCCTCAAAAGAATATTTTTACAATAAAGTGGGAGAGCAAAAATAAATCCACTCGTTGCCCGGGTTACGTCTGGTGATCACCATCGGGCTGGAAAAGCGGTGGATCCTCTGGAGCTGCTCCGAAATCTGGCCACACAAAACCAGCTGGGTCAGACCCCAGAAAGAGCAAGTGCCACAAAGGAAGCTTCACTTAGGAACTAAAACCAGCAATCAGCACAGGGTATAAATAAAAGTAAGAACCGAAAATAAAGAAAATACATCAGGATGATATACGACGAGATAACCATGGAACTATTCAGATATCCAGGTTACAACCCATAAACCAAACAAGGACCGGGGTTGTAACCCTTCGTCTGAACGGAGCTTGGTTTCTCACCATTTATCGGTAAAATAAATACAGGCATTCAAGTCATGCAGTAGTCTGGAACAGGATCAGGACAAGGCTAGACATGTTAGACTCCATTCAATCATATCACGGCCAAGCAAGAATTACGGCTTAATACTTTAACTAACTAGGGTTATCACAGGCCTAATTACTAGCAAGATGCAGTGAGATTATTCCACAGCCACAAGCCCTGCAGACCATCCAGGTTACCCAGGTCGAAAGATTAGGGTTGAATTCAGGTGGGTACATCGTCCAGGAAACGCATGTACCCTTAGGTAGCTTGAAGGGTGCAACACATGACAGTGTGCTGGAAATGTGCCCTACTCGACGGCAGGCTACAGATCCCAGGCGCGCCCAGGTAACGGGATTGCCTGTAGCTGGGAAATCTCTTCATGACTAATGTGTTAATCTAGTTGTTAACCTTAGTCCATTTCAATAGGTACTCCTGACCGTGGTACTCAGGAGTCCCTCCCTAGACATGATGCAAGACAGGACTGGTTTATTTGTACAAGCACAATCGCCCACGGTGTTCATGTAATTTATACAGGTCATGTTATGTCAGGTAGCCGTCGCAACAGCTTTTCAAGATATATCATGTCGGTTATCATGTCAAGTGTACTTGTCAGGAGTGCGCCACGGCGGGCCACTATCAGGTCATGTCAGGTTACTCATGTCAGGAGTGCACCTCTACGGGTCACAATCGTGTCAAGTTTAGTTA
This sequence comes from Iris pallida, assembly GCA_029216955.1. Lineage (NCBI taxonomy): Eukaryota > Viridiplantae > Streptophyta > Magnoliopsida > Asparagales > Iridaceae > Iris > Iris pallida. Next base: position 7,004,305 of record JANAVB010040216.1, on the reverse strand, counting down.
TTAATTCCAAGCATATTACATAAATTCATGATTTTCAAGTTCAGGACAAAAGGCGTAAGGATATAAAATGGGCGTAAAATACCTAATAAAGGAGTTACAAAACACGGACAAATAATGATAAATAATGGTACACAGGACCATAAAAGTTATGCGGCTCAGGCTTATGCGGCCAGGAAGGAGGGGGCGCATGCGGCTCAAATAGGAGAGCTCATGCGGCCAGGGTTACTAGATCCCATGCGGCCAGGGCAGGGAGGGGGCGCATGTGGCTGGAAGTGCAAGGGCGCATGCGGCTGGAAGTGCAAGGGCGCATGCGGCTGGAAGTGCAAGGGCGCATGCGGTCCTTAGGAAAGAGAACCCATGCGGCTGGCGGGATGGGTTCTTGCGGCTCGCAGAGCAAGGATCCATGCGGCTCGATGAGGAGGACGCACATGCGGCTGGGTTCAGTGGTTGCTTATGCGGTCGGGGTGAGCGAGTCATGCGGCCAGCGGAAGAGAGTCCATGCGGTTGGATAGGATCCGGCTCATGCGGCTGAGGAAATGAAGGATCCATATGCGGTCGGGATTAATCAGGGTCATGCGGCCCAGACTTACAAGTCTATGCGGTTTAAATAAGAGAGAGCATATGCGGTCGATGGGGGAATGAGCCCATGCGGCCAGGAAGGAGATCCAGCCTATGCGGCTGAGAGTCTTATGCGGCCCAGTCACTGGCCGCATGAATTGTCATGCGGTCAAGTCAAGTCTAAGCACAGTTCATCTTCTCCAAATTTCTGAGAGGAAGAACACCATGAGGGCCAAGTTCTCAAGCTCCACAACTCCATCATCCGGAGCCCAAATCCGAACTTCCTTAGGTCAAAATGGGGTAGAACGGGCTACTCTACAACATGGAACCATCAAAACTCAGAAATAGCAGGATTAAATAGATCAAAACCCCAAAAATCCGAAAATGAAACAAATATAGATCTACAAGGATCTAGCCATGGAAAGTGAAAATGCCAAGTTCTAAGTGCTTTTGAATGTAGTAAGGAAGAGAATGAAGTAATAAAATTTAAGTTCCTCCATGAAGCAAGTTGCACTTGCCTAGACCTCTCTCTTCTCTCTCTGGTTGGTAGGGAAGTAAATGAAGAAGATGAAGATGGGATTAATGAAGAGAGAGAAAAGAATGGACTAATAAATACAAATGGAGGTGGTAGGTAGGGGGTTCAACAAAGGGTTCATCATGAACCCAAGCAAAACCAAGCCAGGCCGAACCAACCAACTCGAACCAGGAATAGACCAAGCCAAGAAGGAAATGCCAAGCCAGGAAATCATGCAATAAAATACGTACACGTATTCCAAGAATACGTGATACGAACCACAGGCATTACAACTCTACCCACCTTAAAAGAATTCCGTCCTCGGAATTTAATCAAGAGGCTAGAGGAGCAATGACAAGCTACATTAATCACATGCAAGCTATAACTAGGCAAACAATCACTCATTCAAGCAAGGAATCGAAGGCATGAGGCATAAGAAAGACATTATATCTCACGAGTCAAACAGGTTGGGGTATCGCGATCGGATATCATCCTCACGCTCCCACGTTGACTCCCCCAAAGAGTGATGACCCCAAGCAACTCGGACTAACTTGATAGTCTTGTTCTTGAGGATCTTCTCTCTCCGGTCCAATATAGACACGGGCCTCTCCTCATACGAAAGGTTGGTACCAACAACCAATTCTGAATGATCCAGGATGTGGCTCGGGTCTGGGATATACCGTCGTAATTGGGACACATGGAACACGTCATGCACCTCGCTTAGCGACGGCGGAAGAGCGAGACGATAGGATACATCTCCTACTCGCTCCAGAATGTCAAACGGTCCTATATACCTAGGACTAAGCTTTCCCCGGACGCCGAAATGAATGACGCCAAGGTTAGGCGAAATCCTCAGGAATACATGATCGCCGACCGAAAACTCGAGAGGACGCCGATGAGAATCGGCCCAATGACGCTGGCGATCTTGTGCAACTCGAAGATGATCTCGGACTCTCCTGACCACCTCAACTGTCTGGGCAATCATTTCTGGACCGAGCATCTGCCTCTCTCCAACATCATCCCAGGCTAACGGGGATCTGCACTTCCTACCATACAGTGCCTCGAACGGTGCCATCTGGATACTAGCCTGGAAACTGTTATTGTATGAGAACTCCACTAGGTGCAAGTGATCTTCCCATGAACCACCGAAGTCAAGTGTACAGGATCGCAACATGTCTTCAAGAGTCTGGATCGTGCGTTCCGACTGGCCATCTGTCTGCGGGTGATAAGCTGAGCTGAACTGGAGACGAGTCCCCAAACTCTCTTGCAAGCTACGCCAAAAGTGCGACGTAAATCTAGAATCTCTGTTCGAGGTGATACTGACTGGCACCCCATGCAATCTGACAATCTGCCTGAGGTACATCTCCGCTAGCTGAGCCGTCGACTGACCAACTCTGAATGGGAGAAAGTGAGCCACCTTTGTGAGCCGATCAACTATAACCCAGATAGCATCTCTACCAGCTGGGGATCTAGGTAATCCAGTCACAAAATCCATGGTCACATGCTCCCACTTCCATTCTGGAATCGGCAAGGGCTGAAGAAGTCCAGCTGGTCTCTGATATTCAGCTTTAACTTGTTGGCAAACCAAACACCGAGAGACAAACCGAGCTATCTCCCGCTTCATGCCATTCCACCAGAAGTGCTGACGGATATCTCGGTACATCTTCGTACTGCCAGGATGGATGGAATACTGAGAACTGTGTGCCTCTACCATGATCTCCTGCCTGATATCTCCACTGGGTACACAAAGACGCTTACCATGTCGAAGTGTACCATCCTCATGAATGCATAACTCTGGTCTTCGTCCTGCCTCGCACTCTGCTCTGAGTCGCTGAAGCTTGGAATCTGCCGACTGCGCCATCCGGATCCTCTCGACTATAGTAGACTGAACTTGCATGCTGGCCATTAATGCCACACTGGAAGGGAGAACAACTTCTATACCTATCTTCTGAAGATCTGCTAACAGCTCTGGTTGCGCTGTTAGGAAATAAACTCCGGCTCTCCTGCTCAAAGCATCTGCAACAACGTTGGCCTTCCCAGGATGATACTGCAGGTTGACATCATAATCCACGAGAAGCTCCAGCCACCTTCTCTGACGCATGTTAAGATCCTTCTGAGTGAAAACATACTTCAGGCTCTTGTGGTCGGTGAAAATCTCCACCCTGTCTCCATATAAATAGTGCCTCCATAACTTAAGTGCAAATACTACTGCTGCCAGCTCCAAGTCATGGGTTGGGTAATTTCTCTCATGATCACGAAGTTGTCGTGACGCATAAGCTATTACCTTCCCATGCTGCATCAGAACACATCCTAAGCCTCTGCCTGAAGCATCATAATATACTGAGAATCCTCCGGTTCCATCTGGAAGCGTGAGAATAGGAGCTGTTATCAATCCTCGCTTCAACTGCTCAAAAGAACTCTGACACTCTGCCGTCCAAGCAAACTGTGCATCCTTGTGGGTCAACTGCGTCAATGGCGCTGATATCCGAGCAAAATCCGAAACAAACTGCCGGTAGTAGCCGGCCAATCCAAGAAAACTACGAACCTCTGCAGCTGTGCTGGGCACCGGCCACGACTCAATAGCAACAATCTTCTGGGGATCCACTTCTACTCCTCCTCGAGTGATGATATAACCCAAGTACGAAATGCGATCGAGCCAGAACTCGTATTTACTGAACTTGGCATACAACTGGTGCTCCCTGAGAATCTGAAGAACAACTCTGAGATGCTGCTCATGCTCCGTCTCACTCTTGCTGTAGACCAAGATGTCATCCAAGAACACAACCACGAACTGATCCAAGTAAGGCATGAAGATGCGATTCATGAGGTCCATGAATACTGCCGGCACATTGGTTGCTCCAAAAGGCATAACAAGGAACTCCCAATGCCCATATCTCGATCTAAAAGCTGTCTTCGGGATGTCCTGCTCTCTGACTCTGATCTGATGATAACCTGAGCGCAAATCAATCTTCGAGAATACTGAAGCCCCCTTGAGTTGATCAAACAAGTCGTCTATCCTTGGAAGAGGGTATCTGTTCTTGATTGTCACGGAGTTCAAGGTACGATAATCAACACATAACCTGGACGTACCATCCTTCTTTTTCACAAGAAGCATCGGAGCTCCCCAAGGCGATCCACTAGCACGAATGAATCCCTTGGCTCGAAGTTCTTCAATCATCTTGTACAAGATCTTCAATTCTGACGGCGCCATCCTGTAGACTCTCTCTGACACAGGGGCTGTCCCGGGAATCAAGTCTATAGTGAACTCGATCTCCTGCTCTGGAGGCATACCTAGAAGCTCTTCTGGGAAAACATCTGGGAACTCATCTACTATCCTGGGCAACTGCACTGCTGCTACTGCCATCCGCAATATCGGAGGAGAAGGCTCAACTTTACCTTGGGAAAAGGAAAACTCCGGCTCGCCTGGAATGCAAAAAATGACCCTGCCAATGTGGCAGTCTATTCCAGCATACTGGTTCCTCAACCAATCCATCCCTAAGACCACATCATAATCGGCCATCGGGAACTCTATCAATCTAGCGGGGAATTCTCTACCGCTAACTACGATCCGACACGAGGAAAACACTCTATCTACTCCCACAAGTCCGTTACCAGTAAGTATATTGAGCCTTACTGATAATGACTCGGGCTCCAATCCTACCCGTGTCGCGAATCGTGCAGACATAAAAGAATGCGATGCACCAGAATCAAATAAAGCTGAAGCTGGAAAGGAATTGACGAGAATAGTACCTGCCACTACCTCACCTGGTGCCAACTCTTCCTCCACGGTCATCACCATAGCCTGACCGTGCCCTCGGGGTGCTGGTCCCCTCTGCTAAAATCCTCGCTGCCTACTCTGACTCTGAGCTTGGGCTTGTGCATACTGTTGGGGGTTCTGCTGCTGGAACATCTGGGACTGAGGCGGCAAGGGCCTCGACAATGGGTACTGCTGTTGCTGCTGGACCGGTGCTGGTCCTCTCACCGAAGAGCTAGAAAGGTTGGACGATGATGAACTACTCCTATTCGGGCAGGCTCCAACCCTATAGTCCGGTGCTCCACAAGCCAGGCACAATCCCTGCGTCCTGCGACATTCTGCCACCACATGGCCTGGCTTCCCACAATGAGAACATCCCACTACGGAAGCCTGCTTCTGCTTCTGCTGCTGCTGAGGGTGCGTCGGAGTTGAATGCTGAACCGACGTTACTGAGGCCGCTCGCCTCGGAGCTCCAATAGTCAAAGCCCTGGCTGCCGGGGCTGGGGCTGAAGACTGATTCATCTGGCCATGGGATCTCTTCCGACCTCCGACCCTATCCACAATCCTCTGGAAGGTATACTCGTGCCTCCGGGCTGCTCTCAAGACCGCATCAAAAGTCTGATGCTCAAACTGCTCAACTGCCAAAAGAATCTCCAGGTGAAGCCCTTGCTGGAATCGCTGGACTCTATCATACTCGGTTGCCACCAAGGTGGGAGCAAACCGACTGAGTCTCGAAAACTCGGCCGCATATCCATCGACCGTCCTACCTCCTTGCTTCAGATTGGTAAACCTCGTCTGTAGATCATACCGAGCCACGGCATCGAAATACTTGGTCTGGAATCTCTCTCTGAACACTGCCCATGGAATGGGTGCTGCTAATCCAACGGCCTGCGCTGCCCACCAGCTGCGGGCAAGATCTAACAACTGCAGGCGCACAACTGCCACCTTCTCGTTCTCTGGAGTCCGGGCTGCTTCTAGAATCACCTCTGTGTCCTGAAGCCAAGCATCTGCCGCGATAGCATCTTCACTACCGTCGAAGAATGGAGGGTTCAAACGCTTGAAGCTGTTGGCCGCGCTGTTACCCTGATGACCTCCTCTGGTCAAAGCATCCGTCACAGCCTGTTGCAAGGCATCTCCACGACGATCTTGAGAAGCTATCAAGGTCCTGACGAGTCCTACTAATGTGCCATCATCAGGTTCGGTAGGCTGAACTGGCTGAACTAGGGGCTCTCCATCAGAAGGTACGACTCTGGAGGCTACCCCAGAATGCTGGGCTTGATCTCCAGGTTGCTGCTGGTCCGCGGGAGGTGCTCCGTCTTGCCGATCGGCAGGACCACGAACAATGCCGCTGAAGAAGACGACATAGGGAACAATAAGGAAGGACCAGGACAGATCAATGATACAAGCATATGATCAGGACAAGAATCCAGGGATTCAGAAGATACGAGCAGAGATCAAGGACGGATATTGATTGAGACATCTATTCGGTAAACCCTCACATATCTTGATTTACAAGACCTGTATGGGCTACCACTTAAACCATGTCACGCCCCAGAACCAGAATACTGGAGAGCGGGGGCAGACATAGCCAGCTACGTATATGAAATGGAATCCATCTCGCTATACGGTCACGGCTGTCTAGATACATGAGGGTTTATCTACAAGCCAGCAGTCTCTTAAGGTCATGGACAAGCCTAGTGTCTCAATCACAAGCAAGTAAGTAAAGTTACAAGATGTATGATCATTAAATATACAATAGTAAGGCGTCCCAAATATTACATATTCAGCTGATCATGAAGCTAGTCGTTACAAAATGTGAGGACTAGCAAGAGTTTAGTCATACATGATCAACCCTAGGATCTGTCAATCATGTTACAGCCCGTAGGCAGACAGTAAGTAAATACAATCGAGCTAAACAGGTGCTCGTCGGCTAAACGCCTCAAAAGAATATTTTTACAATAAAGTGGGAGAGCAAAAATAAACCCACTCGTTGCCCGGGTTACGTCTGGTGATCACCATCGGGCTGGAAAAGCGGTAGATCCTCTGGAGCTGCTCCGAAATCTGGCCACACAAAACCAGCTGGGTCAGACCCCAGAAAGAGCAAGTGCCACAAAGGAAGCTTCACTTAGGAACTAAAACCAGCAATCAGCACAGGGTATAAATAAAAGTAAGAACCGAAAATAAAGAAAATACATCAGGATGATATACGACGAGATAACCATGGAACTATTCATATATCCAGGTTACAACCCATAAACCAAACAAGGACCGGGGTTGTAACCCTTCGTCTGAACGGAGCTTGGTTTCTCACCATTTATCGGTAAAATAAATACAGGCATTCAAGTCATGCAGTAGTCTGGAACAGGATCAGGACAAGGCTAGACATGTTAGACTCCATTCAATCATATCACGGCCAAGCAAGAATTACGGCCTAATACTTTAACTAACTAGGGTTATCACAGGCCTAATTACTAGCAAGATGCAGTGAGATTATTCCACAGCCACAAGCCCTGCAGACCATCCAGGTTACCCAGGTCGAAAGATTAGGGTTGAATTCAGGTGGGTACATCGTCCAGGAAACGCATGTACCCTTAGGTAGCTTGAAGGGTGCAACACATGACAGTGTACTGGAAATGTGCCCTACTCGACGGCAGGCTACAGATCCCAGGCGCGCCCAGGTAACGGGATTGCCTGTAGCTGGGAAATCTCTTCATGACTAATGTGTTAATCTAGTTGTTAACCTTAGTCCATTTCAATAGGTACTCCTGACCGTGGTACTCAGGAGTCCCTCCCTAGACATGATGCAAGACAGGACTGGTTTATTTGTACAAGCACAATCGCCCACGGTGTCCATGTAATTTATACAGGTCATGTTATGTCAGGTAGCCGTCGCAACAGCTTTTCAAGATATATCATGTCGGTTATCATGTCAAGTGTACTTGTCAGGAGTGCGCCACGGTGGGCCACTATCAGGTCATGTCAGGTTACTCATGTCAGGAGTGCACCTCTACGGGTCACAATCGTGTCAAGTTTAGTTATTAATTCCAAACATATTACATAAATTCATGATTTTCAAGTTCAGGACAAAAGGCGTAAGGATATAAAATGGGCGTAAAATACCTAATAAAGGAGTTACAAAACACGGACAAATAATGATAAATAATGGTACACAGGACCATAAAAGTTATGCGGCTCAAGCTTATGCGGCCAGGAAGGAGGGGGCGCATGCGGCTCAAATAGGAGAGCTCATGCGGCCAGGATTACTAGATCCCATGCGGCCAGGGCAGGGAGGGGGTGCATGTGGCTGGAAGTGCAAGGGCGCATGCGGCTGGAAGTGCAAGGGCGCATGCGGTCCTTAGGAAAGAGAACCCATGCGGCTGGCGGGATGGGTTCTTGCGGCTCGCAGAGCAAGGATCCATGCGGCTCGATGAGGAGGACGCACATGCGGCTGGGTTCAGTGGTTGCTTATGCGGTCGGGGTGAGCGAGTCATGTGGCCAGCGGAAGAGAGTCCATACGGTTGGATAGGATCAGGCTCATGCGGCTGAGGAAATGAAGGATCCATATGCGGTCGGGATTAATCAGGGTCATGCGGCCCGGACTTACAAGTCTATGCGGTTTAAATAAGAGAGAGCATATGCGGTCGATGGGGGAATGAGCCCATGCGGCCAGGAAGGAGATCCAGCCTATGCGGCTGAGAGTCTCATACGGCCCAGTCACTGGCCGCATGAATTGTCATGCGGTCAAGTCAAGTCTAAGCACAGTTCATCTTCTCCAAATTTCTGAGAGGAAGAACACCATGAGGGCCAAGTTCTCAAGCTCCACAACTCCATCATCCGGAGCCCAAATCCGAACTTCTTTAGGTCAAAATGGGGTAGAACGGGCTACTCTACAACATGGAACCATCAAAACTCAGAAATAGCAGGATTAAATAGATCAAAACCCCAAAAATCCAAAAATGAAACAAATATAGATCTACAAGGATCTAGCCATGGAAAGTGAAAATGCCAAGTTCTAAGTGCTTTTGAATGTAGTAAGGAAGGGAATGAAGTAATAAAATTTGAGTTCCTCCATGAAGCAAGTTGCACTTGCCTAGACCTCTCTCTTCTCTCTCTGGTTGGTAGGGAAGTAAATGAGGAAGATGAAGATGGGATTAATGAAGAGAGAGAAAAGAATGGGCTAATAAATACAAATGGAGGTGGTAGGTAGGGGGTTCAACCAAGGGTTCATCATGAACCCAAGCAAAACCAAGCCAGGCCGAACCAACCAACCCGAACCAGGAATAGACCAAGCCAAGAAGGAAATGCCAAGCCAGAAAATCATGCAATAAAATACGTACACGTATTCCAAGAATACGTGATACGAACCACAGGCATTACAGTATGATCTTGTTCCTCAGATTCTTCTCCCTTCGGTTCAGTATCTCCAAGAGCTACTCTGCAACGACAAGGCTAAGTCCGATCTCCAACTGTGAATAATCCAGTACATGGCTAGGGTCGGGAACGTATCTCCTCAGCTGAGACACATGGAAGACATCGTGAACGCCCTCCAAGTTGGGTGGTAATGCAACCCTGTAAGCTACCTCTCTGATCCTGTCGAGTATCTCAAAGGGTCCAATGTATCTAGGGCTCAACTTGCCTTCTCGTCCAAATCGGATCGTCCCTCTGGTAGGAGATATCTTCACTAACACCATATCTCCGTTAGCGAACTCCAGTGGTCTGTGACTGGCATCCGCCTAATGTTTCTGCCTGTCTTGAGCAACTCGAAGCCTGTCCCTGTTCATCCTGACTTGTTCTGCAGCTTCAGTGATATCTTTGGTCCAAGCATGAATCCCTCTCCAACATCATCCCAAAAGAGCGGTGTACGACATCATCGTCCATATAATACCTCAAATGGTGACATACCGATGCTGGCTTGGTATTTGTTGTTGTATAATAACTCTACCAAGTGGAGATGACTCTCTAATGATCCTCTAAAGTCCAGTACACATGTCCTCAACATGTCTTCAAGGGTCTGAATCGTTCTCTCAGACTGTCCATCAGTCTGTGGGTGGTATGCGGTACTGAACTTAAGCTGACTGCCTAGCTCTTCTTACAAACTCCTCTAGTAATGGGGTATGAATCTGCTATCCCTGTCCAATACGATGCTCACCGAAACTCCGTGTAGGCATACTATCTGCTGCATGTATAGCTCTGCCAACTTTTCGGTGGAAAGTCTCACCTTGAAGGGTATGAAATGTGCACACTTCGTCAGCCTATCGATGATGACCCATATGGCATCCTTTCCTCCTTGGAAACGAGGAAGCCCTGAAACAAAATCTATGGTGATATTTTCCCATTTCCACTCGGGAACGGGTAATGGCTGCAATAGACCGGCTGGTCTCTGACGCTCTGCCTTCACCTGCTAACAAACTAGGCATCTCGAGATAAAACGTGATACGTCTCTCTCCATTCCGTGCCACCAAAGATGCTCCCGTAAGTCACAGTATATTTTGTTGGCACCGGGGTGAATCGAATATCACGACTAATGCACCTCCTACAAGATTGTCTCTTGCAAGTCGCCCTCCGATATGCACATCCGGTTGTCGTGCCTTAATGATCCATCCTCTGTTGTGGTGAAAACATCTACTAATCCAACTAAAGCCTGTACGCTAAGTCGGCAGAGGCTCTCATCTGTACTTGATCTGCTCCATCAGACCTGACTGTATATCCAGTGCCATCTCTGTATCTCCGCTCTAGGTAGAATCATCTCAATATCGCACTTCTCCAGATCTTCTCGCAAATGTCGATCTATCATAAGGTACCATGCCATCGTATGCCTACTCAGTGCATCTACTACGACATTTGCCTTTCCAGGATGGTACTGCAAGGTAATGTAAAAGTCCTTCATCAACTCAATCTACCTTCTCTGCTTCATATTCAGTTTCTTCTGCGTAAACACATATTTCAAGCTCTTGTGATCGGTGAAGATCTCTACCGCTCTCCGTACAGATAGTGCTTCCATAACTTAAGTGCAAAAATCACTATAGCTAACTCCAGGTCGTGAGTAGGATAGTTCTACTCATGAGTCCGTAGTTGCCTAGATACGTAGGCGAACACTTTCCCATGCTGCTGCAAAATATATCCTAGCCCCTTTCCTGAAGTGTCGCTGTAGATGGTAAAGCCTTCTGATCCTGATGGCAATGTCAGGACTGGTACCATCGTCAGTCTTCTCTTCAGCTCATCAAAAGCTGCCTGGCAGTCCTCTAACCAAATGTACTCTGCATCCTTCCATGTCAGCATCATCATAGGTTTAGCTATCTTGGCAAAGTCCTGGAAAAACTTTTTGTAGTAGCCGGCTAATCCCAAGAAACTTTTGATCTCCATAACTTATGTTGGGGTCTTCCATGTCTCGACGACAGCAATCTTCTTGGGGTCCACTGAGATCCCCTCTCCAGTGACCACATGACCGAAAAACTCTACTCGATCGAGAAAGAACTTGCACTTTAACAGTTTGGCATACAACCTCTCCTTCCTCAGAATACTGTAATGACCGTGGTTCGTATTACATATTTGGAATACGTATATATATCTTGACTCGTATTTTATGTCTCCTGGCTTGGTTCGGCTTGTTTGGGTTGGCTTGGTTCGGCTTGGGTTGTTTATTGGTTCATCATGAACCAAGAGGAGAACCCTTACCTACCACCACCATCCCCATTTATTAGCCCAACTCTTTCTCTCTCTTCGTTACTCTTCTTCTTCTCCACCATTACTTCTTCACCTACCAGGAAGAGAGCTTAGGCAAGTGTAGCTTGCTTTATGGAGGAACTTCGTTTTTATTGTTCCAATCTCTTCCTCTCGAGATTCTAACACACTTTAGTACTTAGCATTTTTAATTTCCAAGGCTCAATTTATGTGGATCTAAGTTTATAGAATTTTAGGATTTCTTGGATTTTGATCTACTTAACATTGTTATTTCCAAGTTTTGATGGTTTCATGTTGTAGAGAATTTTATTCTGCCCTATTTTGACCTATGGAAGTTCGGATTTGGACTCTAGATGAAGGTTTTATGAAGCTTGGAAGCCATGGCTTGCATGGTTCTTCTTCTCGGAATAATGGAGAAGAAGAACAGTTCCGTGGCCGCATGAACTTTCGTAGCCGCATGAACTTTCGTGGCCGTATGAATTTATGTGGCCGCATGAAGTTTCGTAGCCGCATGAAGTTCTGTAGCCGCATGAACTTCCATGGCCGCATGAAGTTCCGTAGCCGCATGAACTTCCGTGGCCGCATGAAGTTCCGTAGCCGCATAAACTTTCGTGGCCGCATGAAGTTCCGTAGCCTCATGAAGTTTTGTAGCCGCAAGAACTTTCGTGGCCGCATGAAGTTCCGTAGCCGCATGAACTTCCGTGGCCGTATGAAGTTCCGTAGCCGCATAAACTTTCGTGGCCGCATGAAGTTCCGTAGCCGCATGAAGTTCTGTAGCCGCATGAACTTCAGTGGCCGCATGAAGTTCCGTAGCCGCATGAACTTCCATGGCCGCATGAAGTTCCGTAGCCGCATGAACTTTCGTGGCCGTATGAAGTTCCGTAGCCGCATGAACTTTCGTGGCCGCATGAAGTTCTGTAGCCTCATGAAGTTTTGTAGCCGCAAGAACTTTCGTAGCCGTATGAATTCCGTAGCCGTATGAACTTCCGTGGCCGCATGAAGTTCCGTAGCCGCATGAACTTTCGTGGCCGCATGAAATTCCGTAGCCGCATGAAGTTCCGTAGCCGCATGAACTTCCGTGGCCGCATGAAGTTCCGTAGCCGCATGAATTTTTGTGGTCACATGAAGTTACGTAGCCGCATGAACTTCCGTGGCCGCATGAAGTTTCGTAGCCGCATGAATTTTCGTGGCCGCATGAACTTCCGTAGCCGCATGAACTTCCGTGGCCGCATGAACTTCCGTAGCCGCATAAACTTCCTTGGCCGCATGAACTTCTGTAGCCGCATGAATTTCCGTGGCCGCATGAACTTCCGTAGCCGCCTGAACTTCCATAGCCACATGAATTTCTCTTGATTCCCAATCGCATAAGCGCACATGCTTTCTGCCGCATGGCTCCCTCCTCAAGTCTTGTCCTCTTATTATTTATTATTATTAATATTAGTATTATTAAACTGAAATGTCACATTATGTTTATGTCATGTAAATTTTGACATATTTTCTGAACACGATAGCGACCCGCCGTGGCACACTCTCGACAAGCAAACTGACATGATATATTATGACATGCTGTTACGACAGCTAGCCTGACATGACAAGTATAAATGACCTGGACACCGTGGGCGATTACATTTGTACAAATAAACCAGTACTATCTTGCATCATGTCTAGGATAGGGATCCCTGAGTACCACGGTCAGGGATACCTACAGTAAATGACTAAGGCTAATAAACTAGAATAATTCAATAGACATGAAGAGATTTCTAGCTACAGGCAATCCCGTTATCTGGGCGCATTAAGTGGACTTGTAGCCTACCGACGAGTAGGGCACATTCCCAGCACACAGTCACGTGTTGCATTCTTCATAAACGGACATTCGACCTGGATAATCGGATGGTCTGCAGGGCTTGTGGCTGTTGGGATAATCTCATTGCATCTTGCTAGTAACTAGGCCTGTGATAACCCTAACTAGTTAAAAGTATCATGCCGTACTCTTGATTGGCCATGATTGATTGGATGGAGTTTATTCCAGCTTAGTCTTATCCTGATCCTGTGCAAGATTTTGACATGACATGATTATTGATGCTTGCCTTAACAATAACGATCGGAGGTCTAGTTCTGTTCAGGCGAAGGGTTACAACCCCGGTCCTTGTTTGGTTTAAGGGTTGTAACCTGGCTCCCGGAGCAGTTCTGTGTCCTCTCTTCATTTATTATCTTGTTGCAACCCCATGCCATGTTCGTCATGTTTTACCTTACCTTAATACCATGATTATTTATACTGGCCTTAGCAATAAAGATCAGGGGTCCAGTTCTGTTTAGGCGAAGGATTACAACCCCGATCTTTGTTTGGTTTAAGGGTTGTAACCTGGCTCTCGGATCAGTTCTGTGTCCTCTCTTCGTTTATTGTCTTCACTGTACTAATAGTATTTGAGACGAGTTTCTATTCAGGTGAAGGGCTGCAACCCCGGTCCTTGTTTGGTTTAAGGGTTATGACCTGGCTACTTGAATGGTTTCCTCGTACTCAGTTTACTGTTGTTACCTCTATTATTATCAGTTATTTATTTATTATCTTTAATATTCTATTATGATTTGCTGGTTTTAGTTTCTAAGTAAAGCCTCCTTTGTGGTACTAGCTCTTTTTGGGGTCTGACCCAGCTGGTTTTGTGTGGCCAGATATCGGAGCAGCACCAGAGGATCCACCTGTCTTCCAGTCAGATGGTGACCACCAGGCGTAACCCTGGCAACGAGTGGGTTTCTTTTTGTCTACCCACTTTATTGTAAAAATTATTCTTTTGAGACGTTTAGCCGACGAGCACGTGTTAGCTCGTATTTTACCTTTACTTACTGTCTGCCTACGGGCTGTAACATGATTGATAGATCCTAGGGTTGATCATGTATGACTGAACTCTTGCTAGTCTTGACATTTTGTACGACTAGCTTCATGATCATCCAATATTAATGTATGGGACACCTTGCTATTATATATTTGGTGCTCTGACATCTTGTAACTATTATTGCTTGCTTGAGATTGAGACAATAGGCTTGTTCACGACCATAGGAGACTGTTGGCTTATAGTTAAACCCTCATGTATCTAGACAGCCGTGACCGTATAGCGAAGTAGGTTGCACTTCAATATACGTAGCTGGCTATGTACGCCCCCGCTCTCCAGTATTCTGGTTCTGGGGCGTTACATGGTTTAAGTGGTGGCCCATGCAGGTCTTGTAAATCAAGATATGTGAGGATTTACTGAATAAATGTCTCAATCGGTACTCGCCCTTAATCTCTGCTCGTATCTTCTGAATCCCTATAATCTTGACCTGATCACATGCTTGTATCGTTGATCTGTCCTGGTCCTTCTTTATTGTTCCCTATGTCGTATTCTTCAGCGGCATTGTTCTTGGACCTGCCGATCAGCAAGGCGGAGCACCTCCCGCGGACCAGCAGCAACCTGGAGATCAAGCCCAGCATTCAGGAGTAGCCTCCAGAGTCATGCCTACTGGAGGAGAGCCACCATTTTAGCCCATCCAGCCTGCAGAGCCTGATGATGGCACTTTGGGGGGTCTTATCAGGTCACTATTAGCCTCCCAGGATCGTCGAGGAGATGCCTTGTACTAGGCGGTGGCAGACGCTTTGACCAGAGGCGTTCATTAGGGTAATAGCACGGCCAACAGCTTCAAGCGCTTGAACCCTCCCTTCTTCGACGG
This sequence comes from Iris pallida, assembly GCA_029216955.1. Taxonomy (NCBI): domain Eukaryota; kingdom Viridiplantae; phylum Streptophyta; class Magnoliopsida; order Asparagales; family Iridaceae; genus Iris; species Iris pallida. Next base: position 6,989,096 of record JANAVB010040216.1, on the reverse strand, counting down.
CAGTGAAGATGTGATCGCTGCAGATGCATGTCTTCAGGATACAGAGGAGATTCTAGAAGCAGCTAGGACTCCATAGAACGAGAAGGTGGCCGTGGTGCACCTACAGCTATTGGATCTTGCCCGCAGCTGGTAGGCTGTGCAGGCCGTTTGTAATGCCTGTGGTTCGTATTACGTATTTTGAAAATACGTGTACGTGTCTTTTCTTGTATTATTCCTTGATTAGCTCTCGGCTTGGTTTAACTCTCGGTTTGGGTTGGCTTGGTTCGGCCGGCCCAATGCTTGGTTCATCATGGGCCAAGGGTGGAACACCTTAGCCTATGCTTCTCCTTCATTTCCACCACAACCCCCTCTTTATTATCCCCACCAACCTTCTCTCTCTTCCATAATTCTCATTTACTTCTCCTTCCCCTACCATTACTCTTCTCCACCAACCAAGAACAACATAGGCAAGTGCAACTTGCTTCCACAAGAGAACTCTTTTTGATGGTTTCATTAGCTTCTCCTCATGATTCTAAACCACATTAGAACTTGTCATTTTCCATTTTGAGGCTTTAATTCTTGTAGATCTAGAGTCTTGCTATTTTCGGATTTTTGGTGGTTTTGATCTATCAAGCTTCTTTGTTTTCAAGTTTTGATGGTTCCATGTTGTGGGAAATTTCATTCTACCCAATTTTGACCTTTGGAAAGTTGGATTCGGACTTGTTTTGACCAAGATATGGACTATTGAAGCTTAGATTCAACTTTAGAGTTCTTGCTGTTCTTGCCATTTGGAGAAGACAGTGAACAGTGAGCTAGCTTTTTAGCTTATGCCGCTGAGCTGTACGCTGCTCTTTAGCGGGCGTACGCTAGCCTTGGTACGCTGCTCTTTAGTGAGCGTACACTAACTTGTGTACGCTGCTCTTTAGCGAGCATACGCTAGCCTTCGTACACTGCTCTTTAGCGAGCGTACGCTAGCCTTCGTACGCTGCTCTTTAGCGAGCGTACGCTAGCCTTCGTACGCTGCTCTTTAGTGAGCGTACGCTCACCTTGATACGCTGCCTGTTGGCAGCGTGTCTTGAGCGTACGCTAGCTTGAGCATACGCGTGCCTTGGTACGCTAGCTTAAGCGAGCAAGGCATACGCTGGCCCCTTTCGTACGCTAGCTCGAGCGTACGCAGTCTTGAGCGTACGCTAGCTTGAGCGTACGCTGACCTGTAGCTTGAGCGTGCCCTTGTGTACGCTGACCCTTGCGTACGCTCCCCATTGGAGGTGTATGGAACCTTTGGTACGCTAGCTCGAGCGTACGCAGACCTGAGCGTACGCTAGCCTGAGCGTAGCCTGGCTTGGGCGTAGCCTGATTACCCTTGATAATCATGGATTTGTTTAATATGTTTGGAAATGATACCTGAACATGATACGATAGTGACCCGTAGTGGTGCACTCCGGACATATTGACCTGACATGACCTGATAGTGGCCCGTCGTGGCACACTCATGACAAGTATACTTGACATGATAAACCTGACATGTTATATCTTGATAAGCTGTTGCGACGGCTACCTGACATGACATAACCTGTATGAATAACCTGGACACCGTGGGCGATTGTGCTTGTACAAATATTCCAGTCCTGTCTTGCATCATGTCTAGGACAGGAACTCCTGAGTACCACGGTCAGGAGTACCTACTAAAATAGACTAAGGTTAACAACTAGATTAATACATTAGTCATGAAGCGATCTCCCAGCTACAGGCAATCCCGTTACCTGGGCGCGCTTGGGATCTGTAGCCTGCCATCGAGTAGGACACATTTCCAGCACACTGTCATGTGTTGTACCCTTCAAGCTACTTAAGGGTACATGCATTTCCTGGACGATATACCCACCTGAATTCAACCCCTAATCTCTCGACCTGGGTGACCTGGATGGTCTGTATGGCTTGTGGCTGTGGAATAATCTCACTGCATCTTGTTAGTAATTAGGCTTGTGACAACCCTAGTTAGTTAATGTATCAAGCCGTAATTCTTGCTTGGCCGTGAAGTGATTGGACGGAGTCTAACCAGTCTAGTCTTGTCCTGATCCTGTTCCAGATTATTGAATGACCAGAATGTTTGTATTTATTTTACCGATAAATGGTGAGAAACCAAGCTCCGTTCAGACGAAGGGTTACAACCCCGGTCCTTGTTTGGTTTACGGGTTGTAACCTGGTTATCTGAATAGTTCCATGGTTATCTCGTCGTATATCATCCTGGTGTATTTTCTTTATTTTCAGTTCTTACTTTTATTTATATCTTGTGCTGATTGCTGGTTTTAGTTCTTAAGTGAAGCCTTCTTTGTGGCACTTGCTCTTTCTGGGGTCTGACCCAGCTGGTTTTGTGTGGCCAGATTTCGGAGCAACTCCAGAGGATCTACCGACTTTCCAGCCAGATGGTGGCCACTAGACAGAATCCTGGCAACAAGTGGGTTATTTTTGGCTCTCCCGCTCTATTGTAAAAATATTCTTTTGAGGCGTTTAGCCGACGAGCACCTGTTTAGCTCGATTGCACTTACTTACTGTCTGCCTACGGGCTGTAACATGATTGACAAATCCTAGGGTTGATCATGTATGACTAAACTCTTGCTAGACCTAACATTTTGTAACGACTAGCTTCATGATCAGCTGAATATGTAATGTTTGGGACGCCTTACTATTGTATATTTAATGATCATACATCTTGTAACATTTACTTACTTGCTTGTGATTGAGACACTAGGCTTGTTCTTGACCTTAAGAGACTGATGGCTTGTAGATAAACCCTCATATATTTAGATAGCCGTGACCGTATAGCGGTGTGGATTCCATTCCGTTATACGTAGCTGGCTATGTCTGCCCCCGCTCTCCAGTATTCTGGTTCTGGGGCGTGACATGGTTTAAGTGGTGGCCCATGCAGGTCTTGTAAATCAAGATATGTGAGGGTTTACCGAATAGATGTCTCAATCAGTATTCGTCCTTGATCTCTGTTCGTATCTTCTGAATCCCTGGATTTTTGTCCTGATCATATGCTTGTATCGTTGCTCTGTCCTGGTCCTTCCTTATTGTTTCCTATGTCATCTTCTTCAGCGGCATAGTACCTGACCCGACCGACCAGCAAGGCGGAGCACCTCCCGCGGACCAGCAGCAACCTGGAGATCAAGCCCAGTATTCCGGAGTAGCCTCCAGAGTCGTGCCTTCTGGCGGAGAGTCACCAGTCCAGCTAGTTCAACCTGTAGAACATGATGACGGCACTTTGGTAGGACTCGTCAGGACCTTGATAGCTTCCCAAGACCGGCGTGGAGATGCCTTGCACCAGGCAGTGGCGGATGCTTTGACTAGAGGTGGTCATCCAGGGAACAGCACGGCCAACAGCTTCAAGCGCTTGAACCCTCCCTTCTTTGACGGTAGTGAAGATGCTATCGCGACAGATGCATGGCTTCAGGACACAGAAGTGATTCTTGAAGCAGCCAGGACTCCAGAGAACGAGAAGGTGGCCGTTGTGCGCCTGCAGTTGTTAGATCTTGCCCGCAGCTGGTGGGCAGCGCAGGCCGTTGGATTAGCAGCACCCATTGCTTGGGCAGTATTCAGAGAGAGATTCCAGACCAAGTATTTCGATGCCGTGGCTCGGTATGATCTGCAGACGAGGTTTACCAATCTGAAGCAAGGAGGCAGGACGGTCGACGGATATGCGGCCGAGTATTCCAGACTCAGTCGGTTTGCTCCCACCTTGGTGGCAACCGAGTATGATAGAGCCCAGCGGTTCCAGCAGGGACTTCACCTGGAGATCTTGTTGGCAGTCGAGTAGTTTGAGCATCAGACTTTTGATGCAGTCTTGAGAGCAGTCCGGAGGCATGAGTATACCTCCCAGGGGATTGTGGATAGGGTCGGAGGTCGAAAGAGATCTCACGGCCAGATGAATCAGTCTTCAGCCCCAGCCCCGGCAGCCAGGGCTTTGACTATTGGAGCTCCGAGGCGAGCGGCCTCAGTAACGTCGGTTCAGCATTCCACTCCGATGCACCCTCAGCAGCAGAAGCAGAAGCCATCTTCCGCAGTGGGATGTTCTCATTGTGGGAAGCCAGGCCATGTGGTGGCAGAGTGCCGTAGGGCACAGGGATTGTGTCTGGCTTGTGGAGCAGCAGACCATAGGGTTGGATCCTGCCCGAATAGGGGTGGTTCATCATCGTCCAACCTTTCTAGCTCTTCGGTAAGAGGACCAGCTCCGGTCCAACAGCAGCAGTATCCATTGCCAAGGCCCTTGCCGCCTCAGACCCAAGTGTTTTAGCAGCAGAGCCCCCAGCAGTATGCGCAAGCCCAGGCCTTGAGTCAGAGTAGGCAGCGAGGGTTTCAGCAGAGGGGACCAGCACCCCGAGGGTACGGTCAGGCTATGGTTATGACCGTGGAGGAAGAGTTGGCACTAGGTGAGGTAGTGGCAGGTACTATTCTCGTCAACTCCTTTCCAGCTTCAGCTTTATTTGATTCTGGTGTATCGCATTCTTTTATGTCTGCACGATTCACGACACGGGTAGGATTGGAGCCCGAGTCATTATCAGTAAGGCTCAATATACTTACTGGTAACGGACTTGTGGAAGAAGATAGAGTGTTTTCCTCGTGTCGGATCGTAGTTAGCGGTAGAGAATTCCTCGCTAGGTTGATAGAGTTCCCGATGACCGATTATGATGTGGTCCTAGGGATGGATTGGTTGAGGAACCAGTATGCTAGAATAGACTGCCATATTGGCAGGGTTGTTTTTAGCATTCCAGGCGAGCCGGAGTTTTCTTTCTCCCGAGGCGAAGTTGAGTCATCTCCTCCAGTTTTGCGGATGGCAGTAGCAGCAGTTCAGTTGCCCATGATAGTGGATGAGTTCCCAGATGTTTTTCCAGAGGAGCTTCCAGGTATGCCTCCGGAGCGGGAGATCGAGTTCACTATAGACTTGATTCCCGGGACAGCCCAAGTATCAGAGAGAGTCTACAGGATGGCGCCGTCAGAGTTAGAGATATTGTACAAGATGATTGAAGAACTCAGAACCAAGGGATTCATTCGTGCTAGTGGATCGCCTTGGGGAGCCCCGATGCTTCTTGTGAAAAAGAAGGATGGTACGTCCAGGTTATGTGTTGATTATCGTACCTTAAACTCAGTGACAATCAAGAACAGATACCCTCTTCCGAGGATAGATGACTTGTTTGATCAACTCAAGGGGGCATCAGTATTCTCGAAGATTGATTTACGCTCAGGTTATCATCAGATCAGAGTCAGAGAGCAGGACATCCCGAAGACAGCTTTTAGATCGAGATACGGGCATTGGGAGTTCCTTGTTATGCCTTTTGGAGCAACCAATGCGCCGACAGTATTCATGGACCTCATGAATCGCATCTTCATGCCTTATTTGGATCAGTTCGTGATTGTATTCCTAGACGACATCCTGGTCTACAGCAAGAGTGAGGTGGAGCATGAGCAGCATCTCCGTGTGGTTCTTCAGATCCTCAGAGAGCACCAGTTATATGCCGAGTTTAGTAAATGCGAGTTCTGGCTCGATCGCATTTCGTACTTGGGTCATATCATCACTCGAGGAGGAGTAGAAGTGGATCCCCAGAAGATTGTGCTATTGAGTCGTGGCAAGTGCCCAGCACAGTTACAAAAGTTCGCAGTTTCCTTGGATTGGCTGGCTATTACCGGCGATTTGTTTCAGACTTTGCTCGGATTTCAGCGCCATTGACGCAGTTGACCCGCAAGGATGCACAGTTTGCTTGGACAGCAGAGTGTCAGAGTTCTTTTGAGCAGTTGAAGCGAGGATTGATAACAGCTCCTATTCTCACGCTTTCAGATGGAACCGGAGGATTTTCAGTGTACTGTGATGCTTCAGGCAGAGGTTTAGGATGTGTTCTGATGCAGCATGGGAAGGTGATAGCTTATGCGTCACGACAACTTCGTGATCATGAGAGGAATTACCCAACCCATGACTTGGAGCTGGCAGTAGTGGTGTTTGCACTTAAGTTGTGGAGGCACTACTTGTACGGAGATAGGGTAGAGATTTTCACCGACCACAAGAGCCTGAAGTATGTTTTCATCCAGAAGGATCTTAACATGCGTCAGAGGAGGTGGCTGGAGCTTCTTGTGGATTATGATGTCAGCTTGCAGTATCATCCTGGGAAGGCCAATGTTGTTGCGGATGCATTGAGCAGGAGAGCCGGAGCTTATTTCCTAACAGCGCAACCAGAGCTGTTAGCAGATCTTCAGAAGATGGGTATTGAAGTTGTTCTCCCTTCCAGTGTGGCGTTGATGGCCAGCATGCAAGTTCAGTCCACTATAGTCGAGAGGATCCGGATGGCGCAGTCGGCAGATTCCAAGCTTCAGCGACTCAGAGCAGAGTGTAAAGCAGGACGAAGACCAGAGTTATGTATTCATGAGGATGGTACACTTCGACATGGTAAGCGTCTTTGTGTACCCAGCGGAGATATCCGGCAGGAGATCATGTCAGAAGCTCACAGTTTGCAGTATTCCATCCATCCCGGCAGTACGAAGATGTACCGTGATATCCGTCAACACTTCTGGTGGAATGGCATGAAGCGGGAGATAGCTCGGTTTATCTCTCGGTGTTTGGTTTGCCAACAAGTTAAAGCCGAACATCAGAGACCGGCTGGACTTCTTCAGCCCTTACCGATTCCAGAATGGAAGTGGGAGCATGTGACCATGGATTTCGTGACTGGATTACCTAGATCCCCAGCTAGTAGAGATGCTATTTGGGTCATTGTGGATAGGCTTACCAAGGTAGCGTACTTTCTCCCGTTTAAAGTTGGTCAGTCGACGGCTCAGTTAGCAGAGATGTACCTCAGGCAGATTGTCAGATTGCACGGTGTGCCAGTCAGTATCACCTCGGACCGAAATTCAAGATTTATGTCACACTTTTGGCGTAGCTTATAAGAGAGTTTGGGAACTCATCTCCAGTTCAGTTCAACATATCACCCGCAGACAGATGGACAGTCGGAGCGCACGATCCAGACTCTTGAAGACATGTTGCGGTCTTGTACACTTGACTTCGGTGGTTCATGGGAAGATCACTTGCACCTGGTGGAATTCTCGTACAACAACAGTTTCCAGGCCAGTATCCAGATGGCACCGTTCGAGACACTGTATGGCAGGAAGTGCAGGTCCCCGCTAGCTTGGGATGATGTTGGAGAGAGACAGATGCTTGGTCCAGAAATGATTGCCCAGACAGTTGAAGTGGTCAGGCGAGTCAGAGATCATCTTCGAGTTGCCCAAGATCGCCAGCGCCATTGGGCCGATTCTCATCGACGCCCTCTCGAGTTTTCGGTCGGCGATCATGTATTTCTGAGGATTTTGCCTAACCGTGACGTCATTCATTTCGGCGTACGGGGCAAGCTTAGTCCTAGGTATATAGGACCGTTTGACATTCTGGAGTGAGTAGGAGATGTATCCTATCGTCTCGCTCTTCCGTCGTCGCTAAGCGAGGTGCATGACGTGTTCCATGTATCCCAATTACGACGGTATATCCCGGACCCGAGCCACATCCTGGATCATTCAGAATTGGTTGTTGGTACCAACCTTTCGTATGAGGAGAGGCCCGTGTCTATATTGGATCGAAGAGAGAAGTTCCTCAAGAACAAGACTATCAAGTTAGTCCGAGTTGCTTGGGGTCATCACTCTTTGGGGGAGTCAACGTGGGAGCGTGAGGATGATATCCGATCACGATATCCCGACTTGTTTGACTCGTGAGGTATAATGTCTTTCTTATGCCTCATGCCATCAATTCCTTGCTTGCATGATTGATTGATTACCTAGTATAATTACCTATGAATAGTGTAGCTTGTCATTGCTCCTCTAGCCTCTTGATTAAATTTCGAGGACAGAATTCTTTTAAGGTGGGTAGAGTTGTAATACCTGTGGTTCGTATTACGTATTTTGGAAATACGTGTACGTGTCTTTTCTTGTATTATTCCTTGATTAGCTCTCGGCTTGGTTTAACTCTCGGTTTGGGTTGGCTTGGTTCGGCCGGCCCAATGCTTGGTTCATCATGGGCCAAGGGTGGAACACCTTAGCCTATGCTTCTCCTTCATTTCTACCACAACCCCCCTCTTTATTATCCCCACCTACCTTCTCTCTCCTCCATAATTCTCATTTACTTCTCCTTCTCCTACCATTACTCTTCTCCACCAACCAAGAACAACATAGGCAAGTGCAACTTGCTTCCACAAGAGAACTCTTTTTGATGGTTTCATTAGCTTCTCCTCATGATTCTAAACCACATTAGAACTTGTCATTTTCCATTTTGAGGCTTTAATTCTTGTAGATCTAGAGTCTTACTATTTTCAGATTTTTGGTGGTTTTGATCTATCAAGCTTCTTTGTTTTCTAGTTTTGATGGTTCCATGTTGTGGGAAATTTCATTCTACCCAATTTTGACCTTTGGAAAGTTGGATTTGGACTTGTTTTGATCAAGATATGGACTATTGAAGCTTAGATTCAACTTTAGAGTTCTTGCTGTTCTTGCCATTTGGAAAAGACAGTGAACAGTGAGCTAGCTTTTTAGATTATGCCGCTGAGCTGTACGCTGCTCTTTAGCGGGCGTACGCTAGCCTTGGTACGCTGCTCTTTAGTGAGCGTACGCTAACTTGTGTACGCTGCTCTTTAGCAAGCGTACGCTAGCCTTCGTACGCTGCTCTTTAGCGAGCGTACGCTAGCCTTCGTACGCTGCTCTTTAGCGAGCGTACGCTAGCCTTCGTACACTGCTCTTTAGTGAGCGTACGCTCACCTTGATACGCTGCCTGTTGGCAGCGTGTCTTGAGCGTACGCTAGCTTGAGCGTACGCGTGCCTTGGTACGCTAGCTTAAGCGAGCAAGGCGTACGCTGGCCCCTTTCGTACGCTAGCTCGAGCGTACGCAGTCTTGAGCGTACGCTAGCTTGAGCGTACGCTGACCTGTAGCTTGAGCGTGCCCTTGTGTACGCTGACCCTTACGTACGCTCCCCATTGGAGGTGTATGAAACCTTTGGTATGCTAGCTCGAGCGTACGCAGACCTGAGCGTACGCTAGCCTGAGCGTAGCCTGGCATGAGCGTAGCCTGATTACCCTTGATCTTCTATAGCCCTGTATATTGATATTTTATTAGATATTTAACGTCCATTTTATATCCTTACGCCTTTTGTCATGAACTTGATAATCATGGATTTGTTTAATATGTTTGGAAATGATACCTGAACATGATACGATAGTGACCCGTAGTGGTGCACTCCGGACATATTGACCTGACATGACCTGATAGTGGCCCGTCGTGGCACACTCATGACAAGTATACTTGACATGATAAACCTGACATGTTATATCTTGATAAGCTGTTGCGACGGCTACCTGACATGACATGACCTGTATGAATAACCTGGACACCGTGGGCGATTGTGCTTGTACAAATATTCCAGTCCTATCTTGCATCATGTCTAGGACAGGAACTCCTGAGTACCACGGTCAGGAGTACCTACTAAAATAGACTAAGGTTAACAACTAGATTAATACATTAGTCATGAAGCGATCTCCCAGCTACAGGCAATCCCGTTACCTGGGCGCGCTTGGGATCTGTAGCCTGCCATCGAGTAGGACACATTTCCAGCACACTGTCATGTGTTGTACCCTTCAAGCTACTTAAGGGTACATGCATTTCCTGGACGATATACCCACCTGAATTCAACCCTAATCTCTCGACCTGGGTGACCTGGATGGTCTGTATGGCTTGTGGCTGTGGAATAATCTCACTGCATCTTGTTAGTAATTAGGCTTGTGACAACCCTAGTTAGTTAATGTATCAAGCCGTAATTCTTGCTTGGCCGTGAAGTGATTGGACGGAGTCTAACCAGTCTAGTCTTGCCCTGATCCTGTTCCAGATTATTGAATGACCAGAATGTTTGTATTTATTTTACCGATAAATGGTGAGAAACCAAGCTCCGTTCAGACGAAGGGTTACAACCCCGGTCCTTGTTTGGTTTACGGGTTGTAACCTGGTTATCTGAATAGTTCCATGGTTATCTCGTCGTATATCATCCTGGTGTATTTTCTTTATTTTCAGTTCTTACTTTTATTTATATCTTGTGCTGATTGCTGGTTTTAGTTCTTAAGTGAAGCCTTCTTTGTGGCACTTGCTCTTTCTGGGGTCTGACCCAGCTGGTTTTGTGTGGCCAGATTTCGGAGCAACTCCAGAGGATCTACCGACTTTCCAGCCAGATGGTGGCCACTAGACAGAATCCTGGCAACAAGTGGATTATTTTTGGCTCTCCCGCTCTATTGTAAAAATATTCTTTTGAGGCGTTTAGCCGACGAGCACCTGTTTAGCTCGATTGCACTTACTTACTGTCTGCCTACGGGCTGTAACATGATTGACAAATCCTAGGGTTGATCATGTATGACTAAACTCTTGCTAGACCTAACATTTTGTAACGACTAGCTTCATGATCAGCTGAATATGTAATGTTTGGGACGCCTTACTATTATATATTTAATGATCATACATCTTGTAACATTTACTTACTTGCTTGTGATTGAGACACTAGGCTTGTTCTTGACCTTAAGAGACTGATGGCTTGTAGATAAACCCTCATATATTTAGATAGCCGTGACCGTATAGCGGTGTGGATTCCATTCCGTTATACGTAGCTGGCTATGTCTGCCCCCGCTCTCCAGTATTCTGGTTCTGGGGCGTGACATGGTTTAAGTGGTGGCCCATGCAGGTCTTGTAAATCAAGATATGTGAGGGTTTACCGAATAGATGTCTCAATCAGTATTCGTCCTTGATCTCTGTTCGTATCTTCTGAATCCCTGGATTTTTGTCCTGATCATATGCTTGTATCGTTGCTCTGTCCTGGTCCTTCCTTATTGTTTCCTATGTCATCTTCTTCAGCGGCATAGTACCTGACCCGACCGACCAGCAAGGCGGAGCACCTCCCGCGGACCAGCAGCAACCTGGAGATCAAGCCCAGTATTCCGGAGTAGCCTCCAGAGTCGTGCCTTCTGGCGGAGAGTCACCAGTCCAGCTAGTTCAACCTGTAGAACATGATGACGGTACTTTGGTAGGACTCATCAGGACCTTGATAGCTTCCCAAGACCGGCGTGGAGATGCCTTGCACCAGGCAGTGGCGGATGCTTTGACTAGAGGTGGTCATCCAGGGAACAGCACGGCCAACAGCTTCAAGCGCTTGAACCCTCCCTTCTTTGACGGTAGTGAAGATGCTATCGCGGCAGATGCATGGCTTCAGGACACAGAAGTGATTCTTGAAGCAGCCAGGACTCCAGAGAACGAGAAGGTGGCCGTTGTGCGCCTGCAGTTGTTAGATCTTGCCCGCAGCTGGTGGGCAGCGCAGGCCGTTGGATTAGCAGCACCCATTGCTTGGGCAGTATTCAGAGAGAGATTCCAGACCAAGTATTTCGATGCCGTGGCTCGGTATGATCTGCAGACGAGGTTTACCAATCTGAAGCAAGGAGGCAGGACGGTCGACGGATATGCGGCCGAGTATTCCAGACTCAGTCGGTTTGCTCCCACCTTGGTGGCAACCGAGTATGATAGAGCCCAGCGGTTCCAGCAGGGACTTCACCTGGAGATCTTGTTGGCAGTCGAGCAGTTTGAGCATCAGACTTTTGATGCAGTCTTGAAAGCAGTCCGGAGGCATGAGTATACCTCCCAGGGGATTGTGGATAGGGTCGGAGGTCGGAAGAGATCTCACGGCCAGATGAATCAGTCTTCAGCCCCAGCCCCGGCAGCCAGGGCTTTGACTATTGGAGCTCCGAGGCGAGCGGCCTCAGTAACGTCGGTTCAGCATTCCACTCCGATGCACCCTCAGCAGCAGAAGCAGAAGCCATCTTCCGCAGTGGGATGTTCTCATTGTGGGAAGCCAGGCCATGTGGTGGCAGAGTGCCGTAGGGCACAGGGATTGTGTCTGGCTTGTGGAGCAGCAGACCATAGGGTTGGATCCTGCCCGAATAGGGGTGGTTCATCATCGTCCAACCTTTCTAGCTCTTCGGTAAGAGGACCAGCTCCGGTCCAACAGCAGCAGTATCCATTGCCAAGGCCCTTGCCGCCTCAGACCCAAGTGTTTTAGCAGCAGAGCCCCCAGCAGTATGCGCAAGCCCAGGCCTTGAGTCAGAGTAGACAGCGAGGGTTTCAGCAGAGGGGACCAGCACCCCGAGGGCACGGTCAGGCTATGGTTATGACCGTGGAGGAAGAGTTGGCACTAGGTGAGGTAGTGGCAGGTACTATTCTCGTCAACTCCTTTCCAGCTTCAGCTTTATTTGATTCTGGTGTATCGCATTCTTTTATGTCTGCACGATTCACGACACGGGTAGGATTGGAGCCCGAGTCATTATCAGTAAGGCTCAATATACTTACTGGTAACGGACTTGTGGGAGTAGATAGAGTGTTTTCCTCGTGTCGGATCGTAGTTAGCGGTAGAGAATTCCTCGCTAGGTTGATAGAGTTCCCGATGACCGATTATGATGTGGTCCTAGGGATGGATTGGTTGAGGAACCAGTATGCTAGAATAGACTGCCATATTGGCAGGATTGTTTTTAGCATTCCAGGCGAGCCAGAGTTTTCTTTCTCCCGAGGCGAAGTTGAGTCATCTCCTCCAGTTTTGCGGATGGCAGTAGCAGCAGTTCAGTTGCCCATGATAGTGGATGAGTTCCCAGATGTTTTTCCAGAGGAGCTTCCAGGTATGCCTCCGGAGCGGGAGATCGAGTTCACTATAGACTTGATTCCCGGGACAGCCCAAGTATCAGAGAGAGTCTACAGGATGGCGCCGTCAGAGTTAGAGATATTGTACAAGATGATTGAAGAACTCAGAACCAAGGGATTCATTCGTGCTAGTGGATCGCCTTGGGGAGCCCCGATGCTTCTTGTGAAAAAGAAGGATGGTACGTCCAGGTTATGTGTTGATTATCGTACCTTAAACTCAGTGACAATCAAGAACAGATACCCTCTTCCGAGGATAGATGACTTGTTTGATCAACTCAAGGGGGCATCAGTATTCTCGAAGATTGATTTGCGCTCAGGTTATCATCAGATCAGAGTCAGAGAGCAGGACATCCCGAAGACAGCTTTTAGATCGAGATACGGGCATTGGGAGTTCCTTGTTATGCCTTTTGGAGCAACCAATGCGTCGGCAGTATTCATGGACCTCATGAATCGCATCTTCATGCCTTATTTGGATCAGTTCGTGATTGTATTCCTAGACGACATCCTGGTCTACAGCAAGAGTGAGGTAGAGCATGAGCAGCATCTCCGTGTGGTTCTTCAGATCCTCAGAGAGCACCAGTTATATGCCGAGTTTAGTAAATGCGAGTTCTGGCTCGATCGCATTTCGTACTTGGGTCATATCATCACTCGAGGAGGAGTAGAAGTGGATCCCCAGAAGATTGTGCTATTGAGTCATGGCCAGTGCCCAGCACAGTTACAAAAGTTCGCAGTTTCTTCGGATTGGCTGGCTATTACCGGCGATTTGTTTCAGACTTTGCTCGGATTTCAGCGCCATTGACGCAGTTGACCCGCAAGGATGCACAGTTTGCTTGGACAGCAGAGTGTCAGAGTTCTTTTGAGCAGTTGAAGCGAGGATTGATAACAGCTCCTATTCTCACGCTTTCAGATGGAACCGGAGGATTTTCAGTGTACTGTGATGCTTCAGGCAGAGGTTTAGGATGTGTTCTGATGCAGCATGGGAAGGTGATAGCTTATGCGTCACGACAACTTCGTGATCATGAGAGGAATTACCCAACCCATGACTTGGAGCTGGCAGTAGTGGTATTTGCACTTAAGTTGTGGAGGCACTACTTGTACGGAGATAGGGTAGAGATTTTCACCGACCACAAGGGCCTGAAGTATGTTTTCATCCAGAAGGATCTTAACATGCGTCAGAGGAGGTGGCTGGAGCTTCTTGTGGATTATGATGTCAGCTTGCAGTATCATCCTGGGAAGGCCAATGTTGTTGCGGATGCATTGAACAGGAGAGCCGGAGCTTATTTCCTAACAGTGCAACCAGAGCTGTTAGCAGATCTTCAGAAGATGGGTATTGAAGTTGTTCTCCCTTCCAGTGTGGCGTTGATGGCCAGCATGCAAGTTCAGTCCACTATAGTCGAGAGGATCCGGATGGCGCAGTCGGCAGATTCCAAGCTTCAGCGACTCAGAGCAGAGTGTAAAGCAGGACGAAGACCAGAGTTATGTATTCATGAGGATGGTACACTTCGACATGGTAAGCGTCTTTGTGTACCCAGCGGAGATATCCGGCAGGAGATCATGTCAGAAGCTCACAGTTCGCAGTATTCCATCCATCCCGGCAGTACGAAGATGTACCGTGATATCCGTCAGCACTTCTGGTGGAATGGCATGAAGCGGGAGATAGCTCGGTTTATCTCTCGGTGTTTGGTTTGCCAACAAGTTAAAGCCGAACATCAGAGACCGGCTGGACTTCTTCAGCCCTTACCGATTCCAGAATGGAAGTGGGAGCATGTGACCATGGATTTCGTGACTGGATTACCTAGATCCCCAGCTAGTAGAGATGCTATTTGGGTCATTGTGGATAGGCTTACCAAGGTAGCGCACTTTCTCCCGTTTAAAGTTGGTCAGTCGACGGCTCAGTTAGCAGAGATGTACCTCAGGCAGATTGTCAGATTGCACGGTGTGCCAGTCAGTATCACCTCGGACCGAAATTCAAGATTTACGTCGCACTTTTGGCGTAGCTTATAAGAGAGTTTGGGAACTCATCTCCAGTTCAGTTCAACATATCACCCGCAGACAGATGGACAGTCGGAGCGCACGATCCAGACTCTTGAAGACATGTTGCGGTCTTGTACACTTGACTTCGGTGGTTCATGGGAAGATCACTTGCACCTGGTGGAATTCTCGTACAACAACAGTTTCCAGGCCAGTATCCAGATGGCACCGTTCGAGACACTGTATGGCAGGAAGTGCAGGTCCCCGCTAGCTTGGGATGATGTTGGAGAGAGACAGATGCTTGGTCCAGAAATGATTGCCCAGACAGTTGAAGTGGTCAGGCGAGTCAGAGATCATCTTCGAGTTGTCCAAGATCGCCTGCGCCATTGGGCCGATTCTCATCGACGCCCTCTCGAGTTTTCGGTCGGCGATCATGTATTTCTGAGGATTTCGCCTAACCGTGACGTCATTCATTTCGGCGTACGGGGCAAGCTTAGTCCTAGGTATATAGGACCGTTTGACATTCTGGAGCGAGTAGGAGATGTATCCTATCGTCTCGCTCTTCTGTCGTCGCTAAGCGAGGTGCATGACGTGTTCCATGTATCCCAATTACGACGGTATATCCCGGACACGAGCCACATCCTGGATCATTCAGAATTGGTTGTTGGTACCAACCTTTCGTATGAGGAGAGGCCCGTGTCTATATTGGATCGAAGAGAGAAGTTCCTCAAGAACAAGACTATCAAGTTAGTCCGAGTTGCTTGGGGTCATCACTCTTTGGGGGAGTCAACGTGGGAGCGTGAGGATGATATCCGATCACGATATCCCGACTTGTTTGACTCATGAGGTATAATGTCTTTCTTATGCCTCATGCCATCAATTCCTTGCTTGCATGATTGATTGATTATCTAGTATAATTACCTATGAATAGTGTAGCTTGTCATTGCTCCTCTAGCCTCTTGATTAAATTTCGAGGACAGAATTCTTTTAAGGTGGGTAGAGTTGTAATACCTGTGGTTCGTATTACGTATTTTGGAAATACGTGTACGTGTCTTTTCTTGTATTATTCCTTGATTAGCTCTCGGCTTGGTTTAACTCTCGGTTTGGGTTGGCTTGGTTCGGCCGGCCCAATGCTTGGTTCATCATGGGCCAAGGGTGGAACACCTTAGCCTATGCTTCTCCTTTATTTCTACCACAACCCCCCTCTTTATTATCCCCACCTACCTTCTCTCTCCTCCATAATTCTCATTTACTTCTCCTTCCCCTACCATTACTCTTCTCCACCAACCAAGAACAACATAGGCAAGTGCAACTTGCTTCCACAAGAGAACTCTTTTTGATGGTTTCATTAGCTTCTCCTCATGATTCTAAACCACATTAGAACTTGTCATTTTCCATTTTGAGGCTTTAATTCTTATAGATCTAGAGTCTTACTATTTTCGGATTTTTGGTGGTTTTGATCTATCAAGCTTCTTTGTTTTCTAGTTTTGATGGTTCCATGTTGTGGGAAATTTCATTCTACCCAATTTTGACCTTTGGAAAGTTGGATTCGGACTTGTTTTGATCAAGATATGGACTATTGAAGCTTAGATTCAACTTTAGAGTTCTTGCTGTTCTTGCCATTTGGAAAAGACAGTGAACAGTGAGCTAGCTTTTTAGATTATGCCGCTGAGCTGTACGCTGCTCTTTAGCGGGCGTACGCTAGCCTTGGTACGCTGCTCTTTAGTGAGCGTACGCTAACTTGTGTACGCTGCTCTTTAGCAAGCGTACGCTAGCCTTCGTACGCTGCTCTTTAGCGAGCGTACGCTAGCCTTCGTACGCTGCTCTTTAGCGAGCGTACGCTAGCCTTCGTACACTGCTCTTTAGTGAGCGTACGCTCACCTTGATACGCTGCCTGTTGGCAGCGTGTCTTGAGCGTACGCTAGCTTGAGCGTACGCGTGCCTTGGTACGCTAGCTTAAGCGAGCAAGGCGTACGCTGGCCCCTTTCGTACGCTAGCTCGAGCGTACGCAGTCTTGAGCGTACGCTAGCTTGAGCGTACGCTGACCTGTAGCTAGAGCGTGCCCTTGTGTACGCTGACCCTTACGTACGCTCCCCATTGGAGGTGTATGGAACCTTTGGTACGCTAGCTCGAGCGTACGCAGACCTGAGCGTACGCTAGCCTGAGCGTAGCCTGGCTTGAGCGTAGCCTGATTACCCTTGATCTTCTATAGCCCTGTATATTGATATTTTATTAGATATTTAACGTCCATTTTATATCCTTACGCCTTTTGTCATGAACTTGATAATCATGGATTTGTTTAATATGTTTGGAAATGATACCTGAGCATGACACGATAGTGACCCGTAGTGGTGCACTCCTGACATAATGACCTGACATGACCTGATAGTGGCCCGTCGTGGCGTACTCCTGACAAGTATACTTGACATGATAAACCTGACATGTTATATCTTGATAAGCTGTTGCGACGGCTACCTGACATGACATGACCTGTATGAATAACCTGGACACCGTGGGCGATTGTGCTTGCACAAATATTCCAGTCCTGTCTTGCATCATGTCTAGGACAGGGACTCCTGAGTACCACGGTCAGGAGTACCTACTAAAATGGACTAAGGTTAACAACAAGATTAATACATTAGTCATGAAGAGATCTCCCAGCTACAGGCAATCCCGTTACCTGGGCGCGCTTGGGATCTGTAGCCTGCCGTCGAGTAGGGCACATTTCCAGCACACTGTCATGTGTTGTACCCTTCAAGCTACTTAAGGGTACATGCGTTTCCTGGACGATGTACCCACCTGAATTCAACCCTAATCTCTCGACCTGGGTGACCTGGATGGTCTGCAGGGCTTGTGGCTGTGGAATAATCTCACTGCATCTTGTTAGTAATTAGGCTTGTGACAACCCTAGTTAGTTAATGTATCAAGCCATAATTCTTGCTTGGCCGTGAAGTGATTGGACGGAGTCTAACCAGTCTAGTCTTGCCCTGATCCTGTTCCAGATTATTGAATGACCAGAATGTTTGTATTTATTTTACCGATAAATGGTGAGAAATCAAGCTCCGTTCAGACGAAGGGTTACAACCCCGGTCCTTGTTTGGTTTACGGGTTGTAACCTGGTTATCTGAATAGTTCCATGGTTATCTCGTCGTATATCATCCTGGTGTATTTTCTTTATTTCCAGTTCTTACTTTTATTTATATCTTGTGCTGATTGCTGGTTTTAGTTCTTAAGTGAAGCCTCCTTTGTGGCACTTGCTCTTTCTGGGGTCTGACCCATCTGGTTTTGTGTGGCCAGATTTCGGAGCAACTCCAGAGGATCCACCGACTTTCCAGCCAGATGGTGGCCACTAGACGGAACCCTGGCAACGAGTGGGTTATTTTTGGCTCTCCCGCTCTATTGTAAAAATATTCTTTTGAGGCGTTTAGCCGACGATCACCTGTTTAGCTCGATTGCACTTACTTACTGTCTGCCTACGGGCTGTAACATGATTGACAAATCCTAGGATTGATCATGTATGACTAAACTCTTGCTAGTCCTAACATTTTGTAACGACTAGCTTCATGATCAGCTGAATATGTAATGTTTGGGATGCCTTACTATTGTATATTTAATGATCATACATCTTGTAACATTTACTTACTTGGTTGTGATTGAGACACTAGGCTTGTTCTTGACCTTAAGAGACTGATGGCTTGTAGATAAACCCTCATATATCTAGACAGCCGTGACCGTATAGCGGTGTGGATTCCATTCTGTTATACGTAGCTGGCTATGTCTGCCCCCGCTCTCCAGTATTCTGGTTCTGGGGTGTGACACCGTTGGATGATTGGCCCCTATTGCCTGGACAGTATTCAGGAAGAAATTTCAGACCAAGTATTTTGATGCTGTAGCTCGGTATGATCTACAGGCGAGGTTCACCAATCTGAACTAGATGGACAGGACGGTCGATGGATATGCGATCGAGTTCTCCAGGCTTAGTCGATTTTCTTCCACCTTGGTGGCGACCGAGTTCGATAGAGCCCAGCGGTTCCAGCAGGGGCTCCACCTAGATATTTTGTTGGCGGTGGAGCAGTTTGAGCATCAGACCTTTGATGCAGTACTGAGGGCAGCCCGGAGGCATGAATATACCTTCCAGAGGATCGTAGATAGGACCGAAGGTCGGAAGCGATCCCATAGCCAGATGAATCCGTCATCCGCACCAGCCCCGGCAGCCGCATGAACTTCCGTAGCCGCATGAATTTCTCTTGATTCCCAGCCGCATAAGTGCGCATGCTTTCTGCCGCATGGCTCCCTCCTCAAGTCTTGTCCTCTTTATTATTATTTATTATTATTAATATTAGTATTATTAAACTGAAATATCACATTATGTTTATGTCATGTAAATTTTGGCATATTTTTTGAACACGATAGTGGCCCGTCGTGGCACACTTTCGACAAGCAAACTGACATGATATATCATGACATGTTGTTATGACAGCTAGCCTGACATGACAAGTATGAATGACCTGGACACCGTGGACGATTGCGTTTGTACAAATAAACCAGTACTGTCTTGCATTATGTATATGATAGGGATCCCTGAGTACCACGGTCAGGGATACCTACAGTAATTGACTAAGGCTAATAAACTAGAATAATTCAGTAGACATGAAGAGATTCCCAGCTGCAGGCAATCCCGTTATCTGGGCGCATTAAGTAGACTTGTAGCCTACCGACGAGTAGGGCACATTTCCAGCATACAGTCACGTGTTGCATTCTTCATAAACGGACATTCGACCTGGATAACCGGATGGTCTGCAGGGCTTGTGGCTGTTGGGATAATCTCATTATATCTTGCTAGTAACTAGGCCTGTGATAACCCTAGTTTGTTAAAATTATCAAGCCGTACTCTTGATTGGCCGTGATTGATTGGATGGAGTTTATTCCAGCTTAGTCTTATCCTGATCTTGTACAAGATTGTGACATGACATGATTATTGATGCTTGCCTTAACAATAACGATCGGGGGTCCAGTTCTGTTCAGGCGCAGGGTTACAACCCCGATCCTTGTTTGGTTTAAGGGTTGTAACCTGGCTCCCGGAGCAGTTCTGTATCCTCTCTTCGTTTATTGCCTTATTGCAACCCCATGCCATGTTCGTCATGTTTTACCTTACCTTAATACCATGATTATTTATACTGGCCTTAGCAATAAAGATCAGGGGTCCAGTTCTGTTCATGCGAAGGGTTACAACTGTAACGCCCCAGTCCCAAAATATATAGGACCAAGTACGTGAACATGCCAGCTGCACATATACGAAGAACACTCCAAAATATGGAATCCTTATATATGCACATAAGCTGTAAATAAATAATCACAGGCCAGAATAACATATCTAATCTCATCACAGCTTAACACAGAAGATAAGGAAGTCCAAATAAATAAATAAGAGTATCAAAAGATAGCCGGGTGAACATACTCACTCCAAACAGCTATGAAAAATAGTCTCACAAGATCGGAGTCCGACCTCCGCAAAATAAAAAGAAAAGAGATGTAAAATAATGTCTACAACTGTCTCAGATAAGAAATAGACTAGAAGTCATAAGGCACTGCCTCGTCATCAATGTAAGATAGCTCCAAAGCCGCTCCGTACTCCTGTGGAAAATCGTCTAAACCTGGAGAGATAACCAGGTCCTCAGGGGACATAGCAAGATACAAGAAAACACTATGCCATATAAACTGTGATAATATAATAAGAGAGAAAGGTATGCATGCAGTCTGGTTCCTGACCATTCTACTGTGAATATGCAGTTGAGATACATTCCTTCGACGCATGAGTCCTAGCTGAATATAGGATCCGGTATAGTCCCCTCTTGGGCACCAGTGACCAAGAGCATGACGTTGAAAAACGACAGTGGCCAACCTGAGAGGCTCATACCCGTATCTCCAGCGGAGCTTCCGGGTTACAAGGGAAGTGCAATCGAAGCCCATACGTCAGGTAATGTTCTCCCCACCCAATGCCTAGTATCATCATCTCCATAACTGACGTGTACCTCTAGTAACCGCCAAGTCTTCTATCATGCAATTCTATTGGCAGTTATCCCTATCCGTCGCACGCTCCATACGTATCGGTGGCCAGCCGACTACGCGGATACGTGTCCTACATGTGACTCACATTACGTGATACAACAAGTGTCAAGGCCGTATGAGATATACCAATACCTCAACATCAATGGGTGGTCAATAAACTAAGTCAATGCAAGAGAATAAATAAAGCAAGAAAACGACCGATAGAGTCGCTTGCACCCAAGTGTGACTTGGACGCACAGTTTAAATAACACGAAACAAAATGCTGAAAATAACAACTGAAAATTGTAGAAGCATGAAATTTCACAACCAGAAAGCCCATGCGCCAGACACTACATACGCCAGAGCTCGGACAAAATACTTCACAGCAAAATCAACAAATATAGACATTTGAAAGAGGATTTTTTATTTATACATAAAAGTCTATTACATGTCTAGAGAAGGTTGTACAAAGAAGAATTTCTACAAAGGAAAGATCCTAAGTCTACGACCAGCAGCTACCATGCGCCTCAAGACAGTTGCAGTAGTCACCATGCGCCTCCAGACAGGCGCAGCAGTCACCATGCGCCTTCAACCGGGCGCATCCTGCCATGCGTACTCAGTAGGGCGCATCCCTTCAGCAGCTCAGTTATGTGCCATTCTTCCAGCCAGGCTCACCTGGCCGAGCAGGACGAGGGTGGCAATTAACCCCCCATCCAGAGAAAGAGCCTCCAAAGACCAAGGAAGACCGCAATCGAAATGCGGCTAAAGGAGCAGCTTCCAAACCCACCAGAGTGGGCAACACCCACTTTGAAGGAAGAAAGAGCCTAGCACCGCCATTCCGATCTACGGCTCTTCCTGCACAACGAAGACGAGGCCCGGGCATCCCTATCTTTGGATGCAACAGGCACCTTCCGCCTGCCTCGGAAGCCCTCGACTCCGGCTTTTGGATGTAACAGTCACCTTCAAGTGCATCAATGACGACATGGCGTCTCATCTTCACCCTCGGGAGCATTTCGTCAACAGAATGCACTCGAGTACCCAAGTTTATGTTGGAAGTACGTGAGAGAACGAGAAACAAACCTTCTCTCCATGCCACTATTTATGGGCCGGGCAGATCAAACCCACGCGCCAGGTGGCTAGCTCTCCGAATTCCGTACAATGAACTTATATTTAATGGATGAACCGGACGCCTCGAATTCAGCCAAACGGCTATTTAAATCACTCGAGGAACGAAACAGCCGTACGCGCTCTTCGACTTCAGGCGTATCACACAGACGCGCCCTTCAGTACCAAGCGTATCACAGAGGATGCGCCCCCATGCGTCCCCATACCCAGTGGAACGCCAATCGACGCGCCCCCTCAGCTGTCCATCGAATGTCAGAAATATTAAATGCTGAACTGACAGAGTTGGCAGCACACCTCCCAAAGTCTGGACAGTTGACAGCTTTTTTAGAAAATGAAGCGTCGGCAACGTCAGCATCATCATGACTTTACTCCGACGGCTACTGCCACGTGGCCACTCAACCACCCGCATGCGCCTCTGCAGCCATGCGTCCAAATCTGCATGCGCCTCAAAATCCATGCGCCTCAGACTCTTCAATGATCCCTAAAGACAGAAAAAAAAGTCTCCATTTGAAGCTCTGCATGCGCCTCAAAAGCCATGCGCCCCAGACTGCTCTCTGATCCCAAAAGACAGAAGGAAAGTCGCCTGCATGCGCCTCAAAAGCCATGCGCCCAGAATGGTTCGTGACTCATAAAGGTTACGAGCCAAAGTCTTCTCATGCGCCCAGTCCTAGGCGCATCCCACCAGATCATTCTCCATCAAATCCGAGATCTCCGAGCTTTGAGTCGACGACACGTGTCCTTTGACTCAACTCACCCAAGATCTCAGCAACAGAAAGATCCTCTTCTCTGCTACGTGCCGGCTCACAACAGCAGTATGAAGAATTCAAACCCTCGATCAGGGCGCATCATCCATGCGCCTCCATCAGCAATCTCCACGTGGCATCCCCACGCACCGGCGTATCCTACATATGCGCGCATGAGCAGCCAACCTGTCCAGCTATAAATAGAGGGATTATTTCCTTCTCACCCACGGACAACACAGAGAACACCCAACGAAGGACCATATCACCAGAGAGGCAGATACAGACACTCAACGTCTTCCTCCTCTCAGCAAGCTCCAGCACCCAGAGCAATCCAAACCTTCAGAGAACCGATAACCGTCGTCATCTCGTCAACGGAGTCAACGTATTACCACTCGCTCCATCGACATAAGGGACCCAGATAAACAAAAGTGTGCTCCTAGGACTACATCTAAGTCCTATATTGTAACACTGTTCTGTTTGTATTGAAATTTGTAATCAAACAATTTTAATGGCAAACAAGCTGGCGACTCTGCTGGGGACCTCTTTCTCCTCCACCGAGAAAGTCGTGTCGCAAGCCGATAACGTGAAGGTGGGTTCCTCCCACAAGACGCTAGTCGTGCACCTCAATCAACAGGCGTACGAGGAGTTCATTTCTGAAGGAAGTGCGAGTCCTTCGAAGCGGCTGCCGAAGTCGATGAAGACCCGCTAAGTCTGGGTGCGCAAGGTCGACGCCTCGGGCACCACCACTGAAGGGGATGCGCTAATCCAGCCTTCCCTTCCTGCTGACGTCCTCAGCAACCAAGGTGTGCCCATTGATGCAGTACATCTCTCGGGGAAGCGTGCGGCTGACCACATTCCCCAGCCATCTCCCTCTCAGGCGAGGAAGATGCGTCGACGGAGCAGGGGCGCAGCCAATGCCCCGCGCATCACCTCTGAGGCGCCACAAAAAGTCTCTGTCTTTGACAGACTCACTCGCTGTTATGGCAAGGAGAATTTGGATGCTGAGTACTATGCACCCCAGCGGGCTAGTACGAAGAAATCCAAGGCGGCACGGGCCATGCGCCACAAACGTGCTATGCCAGCAGCAAGTCAAAAGCATGCGCTCACAATCATGCGCGCTGCTGATAGCAAGCTGTACAAGGTCGACTCAGGTGCTTCTGTACCAAAAATGAGCCGACCTTTAAAGCCCTCATCTCACTTGGGCGCATCTACTGCGTGCACAACCAAGTCGAGTGAGGCAAACTCAGTGGTCTTGAACTCCCGCGCCTCCTCTGGTTGTGCGTCTGAGGTCCGTTCAAGTCACTTCAAATGTTGTGGTTTCCCCACTACTGATCGGGATGCCTGTTTGGTATTAGATCAGGGGGCGCAGCACTCACCTGACCACTCCGGCGTTTGGCCTTGCCATGCGCCTGAAGGGGGTGTGAAGGTAGCACTCTCCTCCAACAACCTGCGTAACGTGATCACTCACAAGCGCCGGTCAGGAGAGTCGACCAACAAGCACGATGCGCCTCTCACGGGGCATACTTGTGCGGTGGTCACCATCAACTGCTGTTGCAAGGCGGCAGTACCACCAAGGCAGTCAGTCTTCCAGCGACTGCAATCATCGACACCCCTCCGACATCGACTTGGGATGAAGGTGTCAACAGAAGAGGAGCCAAGGGTTGCTTCATGCAACGTGATCTCCAGCTCCTCGTCAGTCCGAAAGACGACTAGCAATTCCTCGTCCTCATCCAAAAGCCAGCCGAGGAAAACCAAGGCAGCTGTCTCGTCCTCCGGAGTATTCGAAGGTACTCGGTCGAGGAAGAAGTTCTTGGAGGAAGCTGGGGGTAGTCAGACCCTTGTTGAGCCTCCTTCCGAAGACGAAGATGTCCAAAGCACAGCGGCGGCGAATCTTCATCCTCGAGGCGAAGTCAGCCTCCCAGAAGCCCCTCAAAATGAGAATGTCGCCCAGAACACAGCTGGGGGTAGTTCCGAAGACGAAGAGGCCCTTCAAGACGGAGCTGAGGGTAATCAGACCCTTGCAGATGCGCCCCTCGAGAATGACCTCCAGAACGTGGCTGGGGGTGGCCAAGATGAAACTCCAGGAGAGGCGACTCCCCTACATGAGAGTGAGGCCGAGGGCGAAGCCTCAACCAATCCATCCACTCCCGGCCGTGTCATGACAGTATACATGGCTGGGGGTGATTCCGAGTCTGATGCGCCGCCGCAGGACATCGTCCAGCGCATAGACACATTAGAGGGAGGACTCAAAACCCTCTCTGCTTCTATGCAAACACTGACTCAGGCGGTGTTTGAAATACGGTCGGCCTTGACCCGAACACCTTCGACCGGTCCCGACCCAGGGGCCAATGGGGAGTCGAGTGTACCCCTTCAACGGGTATCCTCAGACACAGATCGCCGAGAAGTACCCCGGACGTCTGAGCCCTCGAACGCTTAACTCCAGGTGGTACCACCTTCCCCGACTCCCAGCTCCATGGAGGATGTGGTCGAAATGATCAAGGACTTGCGGGAGCGCTTTGTGTCCAAAAACAGGCAAGAGGAGCGCCAGAAGATGGGTATCCCCCAACCCTATCCCCTAGAGTGGAACAAGGTGGTTTACCCTCCAAAGTATAAACCACAAACACTGACGCCATACGACGGGAAGGACTCTCCGTGCCGCTACCTGACGTACTTCCAGTCCCAAACGGGACATCTCCCGAAGGAGGACGCGCACCACACTAGCATATTTGTCGGAGCATTAAAGGGAGTGGCGTATGACTGGTACTGCAGCCTCTCCGACAATTCCATATCATCCTTCGACGACTTGACGCGCCTCTTCCTCGACCGCTTCTACGACGGCGGGAAGGACATGACGATGGCGTCCCTCATAGAGATACGCCAGAAGGAGAAGGAAACGGTTCGGGTGTTCATCGAACGCTTCCGACAGGCCTGCTTCAGACTACCTCCAGGTATGCCGGAACATGCGCTCCTCTCCTCTTGCAGCATGAACATGCTGCCTGCAGTCAAGCTCTGGCTCAACTCTACTCCTCCTCCCGACTGGAGCTCCCAGATCATCGAAGCAGAAGCCGCAGAAAAGAAGGCGGCCAATGCACGTCTTCTGGGGGTCAGCTTCCCTGCCTTTGATGACAAGAGGAAAAGGGGAAGCAGGCATTGACTGTTAATGCCTCAAAAGGCGCATCTGCGCCTACTCAGAAGCCTCCACTTGCACCAAGGCCCAAGAAGGTTTATTCGTTCAACGACGAAGACACCCTACAACTTTTTGAAATACTGAAGCAGGGTGACAAGATCAAGCTACCGGACCCAAAGTGGCCCGATGAAGTTGGAAAAGTGGACAACCTGAGGTACTGTCACTACCATCGGTTTGTCAGACACCCGACTAAGGACTGTTATGTCCTCAAAAATTAGATCCAGCGCATGATCAATGCAGATGTAATCTCTATCGACTACGAGGAGAAGATGGTGTCAGCCAATGTGGTGTTACTCCAGTTCGGCACCTTGCCGCCAACTACCACACAAGATGGCGTCGTCCCCATCCCTAAGGCGACAATGGAGGTGGTTAACTTACCACCTACCCATGACAATGTGAGTGGACTCATCCCACTCACCACATCTCGAGGAGAGGTCCTATGGGTCCACCCCGACCTCGTCTCCGAGGTGACTCAACCGGAGGTACGTCCTACCTCCAAATCCAAAGGCAGGAAGATCAAGTCTTGCAGCATGGTCTCTTCTTCAACGGAAGAGGCACTCCCTGTGCAGACGTGTGCACAACAAAACGTCCAACCCGACAAAGTTGCCGTCGAGGTGGTGCCTCCTTGCACCATCCCTGCTGTCCAGGAAGAGGGCCCGTCTAAGCCCTCAGCAGCCGATAAGCAGAAGCAGGTGGAGGCTCGTTTCGACAGACCTCTACGAAAGGAGAATGCTTCGGGGCTAGCCAAGCCCCACAACTTCGATATACTGGCACAACTGGCCAGTACTCCTGCCCGCCTATCTTTGTTCGAGCTCCTGCGTCTTTCCAAAGACTCCCGAGAAGCTCTCTGTGAAGCTCTGAAGGATGCTGAATCCTTGCTCAGTCAGGTCAAGCAGCCTGAAGACCTCCCAACTACTTGTGCGCACTGTCAATGTGCGGATGAAGTTATCCCAAACATAACTTTCACCCAACAAGACATGCTGCTCAAGCACCACCGACATAACCGGCCGCTATATTATACAGGGTATATTGGTTCAGTCAAGGTAAACCGGATTCAGATCGATCCGGGGTCTTCTCTCAGCATCATTTTGAATGCACTGCTATCAACACTGGGGATCCCAATGTACCGGCTGGCGCCCTCCAACACAACCATCAGTGGCTTCAACACTAGCAAAAGCGAGCCACTGGGCAAAATTTGACTGAAGTGTCACATCGGTAACCTCAGAACTGAGGTGACCTGCTATGTTGTGGATGCCGAGGTCAACTACAACATCCTGCTCGGTCGACCATGGCTACATGAGTACATGGTGGTGCCATCCACGCTCCACCAATACATGAAATATGTATCCACCAACGGCGTCATCCGGACGGAGTTCGCAGACATCGATCCTTTCAAAGGGATTGAAGCCTACTTCACCGATTCCGACTTATACAAGTCACTTGACAAGGAGGAAGCCAATGATGCTGATGACGAGGCAGAGACGGCAGCTGAGCCGGACATGGAGCCTGAGATGACTTCCGATGCCCCTTTGAAGATCCGACTCAAGGGCAAACCGCCCCAGAAGGTGCCTCCAATGAGCATCAAGCTATCAGGAAAAGCACCAACTCCTGAAGCTCCCCTGAAGATACGCCTCAAGGGAAAGCTGCCTCAAACATTGGCTCCCCTGGTGGCAAAATTACAAGGAAAGGCACCAATCACTGGAGGCGCAGTTGAGGCACCTCTGAAGGTGCGTCTTAAGGGCAAGCCGTCGCAGTCATCCAAGATGCCAGGGAGGGCTCACATAACCCTCTCGGACCCCAAAATCAAAGCTGTGATGGACTCTCCTGATCCAACCCCAGTGCTTACAGATGAGGAGCTTGGCGAATATATCTCTGCTGATGTAGATGCACCCTCCTTAGACAATATAATCCCACGGGATAAAATCTCGTATTTTATCAATAATAGAGTGTCTTTTAATTATTCTTGTCTTCCACATTGGAATGCCATGTATACATTAGATGACGCTCTACGGTCGTTGCAAACACAAATAACGACCGTCCATCATGTAAATCGAGTAGTCCCGTCTCAAGGAGTCTGTTACATAGTCCCTCCACGAAGTCGAGACGAAGGATCCATCATCTTTGGCAAAGTCGAGCATCATCAAGACCTCCCGCCACTCGAGCCAGAACCTGATACCGGCAGAATACAAGTCTATCGGTACACGGATACGGCAAAGCACATCATCCAAAAGATGGGCTACGACCTGAAAAGCAACAAAGGCCTAAACTACGGCAAGGGTCGACGTCTCCCTCTCCGGCTTCCAACACCTAAAGGAAAGCCGCAGGACTATTACAATCGGACTCGACGGGGGGTAGGCTATGTCACGCCGCCATCAACTCCAGAGAGTTCAGACGCAGAAGACGTAGAACATTCCCACTTGTCCGAAGCATCGACTTGGGATTCCGATACCAGTATCGGATCAGTCTTCAGGAAAGTGCTGTCAGCTAACATGACATCAGCACAACCTCAAAAAGATGAAGGCGAAGACCAAGCGCCGGAACCCTTCGAAGAAGAACCCTGGGCTCAATGCCTAGGAGAACAATGGGAGTCTCGTTTCGAGTTACGTGAACCTCCCACCGAAGACGAAGTCGAGCAGATCGACCTTCGGGACGGGTCTTCTTCCAAACCCATCTTCATCAGCAAAAGTCTAGAAGGAGAAGACCGAGAGTCTTTAATCCAACTGGCTAAGGAGTATATCGACGTCTTCGCCTGGAGCTACGAAGACATGCCGGGACTCGATCCACAGATTGCAATGCATAGGTTGAACATCTTACCCGATGCCAAACCTATTAAACAACAACAACGACGCTTCCGGCCGGACATCATGAATGCCATCGATCAAGAGGAGGACAAGCTCTTGACCAGCGGCTTCATCCGTGAGGAACAACACCCAGATTGGGTAGCCAACGTCGTACCTGTCACCAAAAAGAATGGAAAGATACGAGTCTGTATCGACTTCAGGGATCTCAACTCTGCTTGCCCGAAGGACGAATTCTCGCTTCCAATCACTGACGTGATGATCGACAACACGTGTGGCTTCGAACGCATGTCTTTCATGGACGGGTATTCAGGCTACAATCAAATTAAGATGTTTCCCGATGACGCGAAACACACGTCATTCAGGACTCCAAAGGGTGTTTTCTGCTACACAGTGATGCCTTTCGGCTTGAAGAACGCCGGTGCGACATACCAATGAGCTATAAGCACCATCTTCCGTCAACATCTTCGCAAGACAGTCGAATGCTATGTTGACGACATCGCAGTCAAGAGTCGCCTCAAAGGAGATCACCTACAGGACCTGAAGACAGTCTTCGATCTCATGCGGCCACATCAACTCAAGATGAACCCCGCTAAATCCTTTCTGGGGGTTTCTAGCGGAAAATTCTTGGGCTTTGTCATCACGGCGAAAGGCATTCATGTTGATCCCGAGAAGACCAAAGCCATCCTCAATATGGACCCTTCGAAGAATCTTTGACAACTTCGGGGCTTACAGGAACGTCTGGCATACATCCGGAGGTTCATAACAAACCTTTCCGGTAAATGTCAACCCTTTACTCAGCTCATGAAGAAGGGAGTCTCTTACGTCTAGACAGTGGAGTGCCAAAAGGCTTTCGACGACATCAAGGCTTACTTGACAAGCCCGCCAGTCCTGGTAGCACCTGTCGCCGACAAACCATTTCTCCTCTACGTCCGTGCCATGGATCATTCCCTTGGCGCTCTGCTGGCTCAAAACAGCGATAAGGGCTACGAGCAAGCGATCTACTACCTCAGTCGAACGCTCATCGGGGCCGAACACCGGTACAATCCCGTTGAAAAGGAGTGCTTGGCCTTGGTGTTTGCCATCCAGAAGACTCGCCATTATGTCTCGGGCCAGACAATTCATGTCATCTCCCGAGTCAATCCACTCAGAGTCCTCATGACGAAGCCAGGGTCATTAAACTCCCGGCTGGCTACATGGGCGATCCTGCTAACACCATACAACATGGTGTTTGTGCTACAAAAAGCCGTTAAAGGTCAGGCCCTGGCCGACTTTTTAGCTGCACACCCCATCCCGGAGTCCTCAAGACTCTATGAAGATATCCCGGATAAGGTTCAAGAATCAAACGTCACCGAAGGAAGCTCCGTTTGGCGGATGTTTTTTGATGGCACTTCAAGAACAGGCCCCAAAGGCCAGATCGTCGCAGGAGTAGGGGTAGTCTTAGTCTCTCCCGATCAGCTGGTCATCTAGCATGCTTATTCTCTTTCGAAGCCGTGCTCCAATAATGTTGCCGAGTATAACGCGCTCATTATGGGACTCCAGCTGGCACAACAGCTGGGGGTGGATCATCTAGAAGCCTACGGCGACTCGAAACTCGTCGTAAACCAGATTCGAGGGCAATACGAGGTTCGCCATGAAGATCTGATCCCTTACCATGAAGTTGCATTGAACATCATTTCAACCTTTACCGGGTTCTTCATCGAACACGTACCTCGTCTACAAAACCTAGAGGCTGATGCTCTGGCTGGCCTCGCGGCCTCATTAGCAGCACCCCTTGGGACTCAACACTATGTCACGGTAGTTGGCCGAGACTTAGTTTGTCCTAGAAATAACCTATGCTTACGAGTGGCCCACGCCATGCCGACAAGTACTGGTGTTAATATCCGAGACTGGAGGTTCCCGTTCATCGACTTCGCCGTCTACGGAATTCTCCCAGAGGACCCGAAGGAAGCCGTCTCAGTCAGGAGATGTTTTCTTCGATTCTATTATGATACAGCCACTAAAATGCTGTACCGACGCACCTACGATGGGCTTCTCCTTCGATGCCTGTCCAACGAAGAGGCGACCGAAGCTCTTCGAGAAGCTCATGACGGAACTTGCGGAGCTCATCAACCTGGTCCTAAGTTGCAGGATCGACTGCGACGCATGGGCTACTATTGGCCAACCATGGCCGCTGATGCTGTCGACTATGCTAAGAAGTGCCATGCGTGCCAACTTCACGCAGACTTCATTCATACGCCGTCAGAACCACTACATCCTACAGTCGCCTCCTGGCCCTTCGAAGCCTGGGGCATGGACATTGCAGGACTGATCACACCTTCTTTATCAAGGGGGCACCGCTTCATCCTGGCCATTACCGATTACTTCTCCAAGTGGACAGAAGCAGTCCCATTGGAGGAAGTAAAGAGCTCCAGGGTGGTAAGCTTTATCAAACACCATGTTATTTACCGTTTCGAAGTACCCAGGCAGATCATCCATGATAATGGTCCTCAGTTCTTTAGCTATATTTTTAGCAGATTCTGTGACAAGAATCGCATTCAGAACGTAGCCTCAACCGCCTACAATCCGGCAGCAAACGGATTGGCCAAGGCGTTCAACAAAACTATCGTTAGGCTGCTCAAAAAGGTCGTGTCATCCAACAAACGCGACTGGGACGAAAAACTTGGCGAATGTCTTTAGGCCTACCGCACAACGGTACGAACCCTAACAGGCAACACACCATTCTCCCTGGTCTACGGGAGTGAAGCGGTACTGCCTCTCGAGATCCAGATACCCTCACTCTGCATAGCAATCACGAACAAACTCACAGAAGAGGACAATCAACTTCGTCGTCTGCAGGAGCTGGAGGCACTTGACAAAAAACGTCTCCTAGCTCAATAACGTATCAAACTCTACCAAGCCCGTATATCACATGCTTTCAACAAGAAGGTCAAACAGAGAACTTTTCAAGTTGGCAACCTGGTTCTGGCAGTCAGGAGACCGATGGTGTTAACTCACAAGATACCAGGAAAGTTCGAGCCCAAGTGGGAAGGACCTTTTATCATTGAGACGGTATACTCAAACGGTGCTTACCGCCTCACCAAACCCAATGGGGACTTGTTCATGATGCCCATCAACGGCAAGTTCCTGAAGAAGTACTACTCTTGACATCTTTCAGATATGTGCTTCCACAAGGGGATCTATGGACCCAATCATCAGGATTCACAGACAATTCTCTTCCAACAAAACCATACGCTTACGGAACCCAGCTGTTCCGTAGCATCCTCCAGTAGAAAGACAACCACGTCCACATCACCTCTGAGTTGTCCCTCTACACCCAACAAAGCAGAATCTTATATTTTGTAAGCCTACGCTATCCTTCATGTTTACCACGTCCACATTACCTCTGAGTAAACATCTCGTACAAACAACCCCTGCGTTGTCGTACATTGATCGCAGAACTTCCACGTCCACATCACCTCTGAGTTGTTCAGTGTATCCCCCAGGATCATTCCTACCACGTCCATAATACCTCTGAGTAGGAAGATTCTATTATTTGAACCCCAATGATTGCCACATCCATATTACCTCTGAGCAAACATGTTGGTTCCTTCAAACTTATTATCTGTACCTGAAAGCCAAGGTGCGCAAAGATAATAGGTCGACACAAATCATCAAGTTCATGATAACAAAAATGAACACATCACAAGAAAGTTGCGTACTTCTTTATTTTCTAAAAAAGAGAGAGTACAGAACTACACTATCCCCCAGCAAGAGTTGCAAAAACATAAAAAGGAGAGGCTACAGTCCCTAAACATCTCCAGGGTTGGCTGAGAGCTCTCTAACTCGACATCTCAAGTCGGCTGCATGAGTCTCCACAGTCGCCAGGACTCGACGCTCAGCTTCTTGACACATCAATTCAACAGCCTCAGCGAAAGTATCATTCTCATGCTTCTCATCAAGCTGTTGTCGCTGCCGAGCCAGGGCAAGAGCCCGGTGAGTGAAAGTTGCTTCCTCCTTCTTGAATGCTACGTGTTCAGCTTGGACACGTTCGGCATCTAACTGGAGTCGTACCCGTTGGTCCTCAAGGCGGCGCATCTGGGCGTTGATCTCCGCAATATTGGCGTCCAATGCAGCTCGCGTTTCCATTATCTCCTTCATGGACTGAGACAACTGCTCTATCGCAGCCTCAGTCTCAGCCACCTCGCGCTCCCAGATGCTCACAGTGGCCTGGTAGGAAGACTCAATCTCGACGATCAACTTCTCCTTCTCCGCATCTATCAAGACGGAAAGGTTATTTTGCTGGATGCGCTGAAGTTCCGTGAGCCGCTGGTCCAGTTCGATCACCGAAGCCTCCAGGATCTCGGCCATATGGTCGTGGCCTTGGTGAGCGCGGATCAGCTCGATATAAGGCATTGCCAGAGTTCTTGCCATCGCAAAGCTCCCGTTGGCATCCATCACCGCAGATATACCCCTCTGCAGCATTTTATACACCCCTTCGACGATGAATTTCACATATTCATCTGCGTCCGCCAGCACCTGCAGCGTCATAGCAGGAGTTGGAGGAGCTACTGTAGTTAGCGGACCGGAAGAAGATCTGCCAACCTCAACCTGCGAGACTGGAACCTCGGTATCAATAGGCTCTTCATCAACATGGGCCGGACTACTAGCCCGAGGAGCCGAAGGAACAGAGGAAGCCGGCACAAGCGTCGAGATAGTACCCCAAGTAGGAGGAGCAACAGAGGGTCCCACACCCTTACCCTTCTCAAGTTCGGAGGAACCACCGACGTCAACGTCCACCTCTTCTGCCCCCAACGTCCAATCAGCGATCAGTACCTCCTCTGGCAGAACGGGGAGATCGACACTCATCTCCTGGCCCGCCCCGGAAGACAGGACTGGCAGATGAGTCTCATCCTTCTCAAGTCCCTCTACAGGGACAGGATCTGTCGCTACCTCCTAATCGATAGCTACCTCAAATTCCACGGGTGAGGCCGGGGTAGGACTCGACAATGATACAGCCGACCTCCCCTCATCATGACAAGGAGGGGAATCAACCCTCTCCTCTGTTCCAACCATATCTGTTGCCCCCACAACAGACTCTTGCAACTCTGGAGCAACGTCATCCGAAGACGATGAACTCCATTCCACTTTACCACCAGGAAGCCGCGTGCCTGCTAAACCCTCCGCATTCGAAGCCCCCGTTGTGGCCTTCATTTCCTCGGAAGCTGCTACACCCTCAGCTTCCCTCCTGACGTAATCTGGAGATACTGGAATCTCTATAACGACGGCATCCTCCGAATTCTCCTCCATGGGAGACATCATAGTCGGCGGGATGCGCACTCCAAACGAGCCCGCCATCTCTTTTGGCCAACTCCCACCCATTTTTGGAGTACGAGGCTTTCTTTTTAGCGGCTCCTACAAAAAAGGGAAACATCGGTTATATGAAATGTGGAACCTAAACCAGACTATGTGGGACATCCTTACCTCCGCGGATGCCGAATCCGATGACACCGTCGGTGACGACGCCTTCTTCTGCTTCTGCGGCACAGGAGATCCAGCCCCTGTATCTACACGTCGTTTTGATTGATCGACCGAGGGTTCTGCCTAACCCCCTGTGGACACGGAAGAGGCACCCCGATAACCCGCCCCTGGCGGACGATGCGATCGAGCTTTCGCTGGCATGTCCTCGGTCACTGCTAACTGAGTGCCTGCGATAAGACTAGTCTCCCTATCATATCCGGGAGGCGCGACAGCCATAACACAGTAAAATTTGGCGGCCGAGTAAAGAATGGGCGGCCGCGAATCTGGGATGGGCAACGTGAAACGAGCCCCGGTACATCCGGCATTATAGTAATGCCAAGCTCGTGCACCATCCAACAAACTTCCAGCATACCCCAGAGTGATACTGGGGTTATCCAACATCAGCTGAGCATAACCGAATTACCGTGCAAAGTGGCTCGGTAAATACGGTTCCAAGTAGCACTGATTTTTGTTCTGGTACACCAGATGGGATGGCCGGATACTTTGCAACTAGTGGAATCCCCATAGAGGCAGAGTGGTGGCGCCTTCGCCCGAATCCTTTAAGTCTTTGTTGGCCTCAAAACCCAAGAAGATTGGACTAACTTTGGTGATCTCCCAACCCTGAAGATGGGATAAAACCTTTCTACAAACAGGGACGCCAGTGTACGACCAGCTCCTCCGGTGAAAACGGCAAAGAAATGCATCTCCGATCCTGTAGTCTTCTTCTGAACCTGGACTCATCACATTGGGATGGTGTAAAATTAACCACCCCATCAAGTAGTGAAATGGCAGTTCGGCATGCGAGAAGTTATTGTTTCTACCTCGGTCATGAATCACATTTCCCGTAAACTCTCGCAAACCTCGCTGCAGGTTGCATACCATTACGGAAAGTAGAGCCAAACGCCGGCCAAAGACCAACTTCACGACTGGCAGGATTAAGTTTCGCGTCACCCTCTCTACAGAGCCTGATCCACCTGAGAAGACGTAATCTCGAAGCCAAACCATGAGGTATGCGACTAATACTGCTTTCGAAGACATCCGATAAGCAAGATGCCAGAAGCAGCTGTAGAAGCGTTCGTCCGACTGTTGGTCTTCATTCCCTCGGGGATTCTTCTCACCTAAACTGCTCATTTCGGAGAGCACTTCGCTACGAGAGAGCGCTGGCGGAGTAGAAAACTGCGAGGGATCCTCTTTGTCTTGTCTAAAGACATAATCTCTCCAAGCGGTCACATGGGGCTGCGACCCGCTTTTATCCCTTTTCTGCATGTAGTAATGATGACTCGCCACTTCCTTGAAAACGGCCGTCATTCCTCAGCTCTGTCCCCCAGGACCTGAAGCTCTTCGTTGGTTAGAAAGTACTCTTCATAGGGTTCCGACCCCCAAGGGAGCTTTGACACCTCATACATCTCATAAAGTACGAGCCCTAACTCCCCCACCGGAGTAAAAAAGGTCTCGGTGTGGATATCAAACATCTCCAAGAGTGCGAGAAACATATGCCTATTGATGTCAACACCCGCCTGGGTAGCACGGATCGCGGCAGTCAACCCAATCTCTCGGAGCTCAGTCCGAAACCGCGGCAAGATCCAGAGTGTCAGTTTATCCCATTTTGAAACGTAATGGCACCAACCCTCCACCCGAAACTCTCCTTTCGGGTATGAGCGTTCCATCAACAGCATACGGTGTGTAAAAGTCGAAGCACTATAAGCAAACGTATCAATGGGAACATCACTGTAAAGGCTCCCAGGACGTAGAGTCCGCCAGGTGAAAGAAGACCCAGACCGTACGGCGGTCAGAGTATCCCTTTGGTCGGAGGTAGAATCAATTTGGATGATGCCAATCACCGCTCCCCCCTGAGAGGGGGTAAGATCTCAAGACATCCTCCTCTTAGAAGCAAGACGACAGAAGGAAGTCAAAGGCCATTGACGTTCAAGTTGCTTAACAGTCATATGCACCCCATTTGCTGCAAAGAACCAGTCCTCCTTGACCTTCAACACCGTTGCTTCAGTGGAAGTGAGGCGGTCCCCGAATAGGAACTCAGGCTTCAAGAAGGTCACTTTATCAGATGTGGCAGATTTTAAAACTCTACGCTCCATCATCCATTTGAGGAACCCATACTGTTGTTCCCGGATTTGATTCATTCTCTCGGGATGCTGATCCAGCATAAGAACATCTTGAGCAGGGTTTACCACTTCCTCGTCATAATCTACCCTCGTCTGACTGAGGGCAACCTCCAAAAGCACTTCATTCAAAGGCGGGATAGTCATTGACACTAGCAAAGATTCAAAAATGTTAGAAGTAACAAGAGAGTCTAAGACCCATCAGAAGCACATAGTGTGTCTAAAAAAGGAGCTTCGGCGCATCATCAGGGTTTAAACCCATGCGCATTAGCAGTGCTTCGGCGCATCATCAGGGTCTAAACCCATGTGCGTCAGCGGTAGAGCCTCAGCGCATCATCAGGGTTTAAACCCATGCGCGTCGGCGGGCAAAGCCCGCGGCACATCATCAAAGACTCAAGGTCTATGTGCGTTGGTGTACATAAAATGAGACTCACCAACCACCTCCGGCCGAACTTCGACAGGCCGACGGGGGACGTCAGCCGCCACAACTTTCACAGGCTCCTTTCCTTTCTCCATTCCCTTGCCAGTACCGCCGCGAGGAGTCTTGGGAGCCATTCTCTCAAAAAGGAAAAGTTAGGGTTTTGAAGAAGGACTCTAAAGAAAGCTAAGGCACAGAGAAGAAGAACTCTCTCTCTCTCCATCTCTCACCTATTTATAGGGCTTGGTCGCACGCGTGAACCGATGACGAGTGATCTCAGCCGTCGCCTCGAGTTCTGTGAAGAGATAACAGCAAATAAAACCAAAAGATCATTATTAATCTTTTCGGTTACTGAGGCATCATCATATGCATTAATCGAGAGGAGCATGCGCCCGAACAGGCATGCGCTCCAACAGTCTTGTGCCCTGACCTCCATGCTTCTTATTCAAAGTATTCCAAAACTTATCCAAAAGTTTTGAAAACTTTGAAGGGGGTC
Organism: Iris pallida; assembly: GCA_029216955.1. Classification (NCBI taxonomy): domain Eukaryota; kingdom Viridiplantae; phylum Streptophyta; class Magnoliopsida; order Asparagales; family Iridaceae; genus Iris; species Iris pallida. The sequence continues at coordinate 6,951,982 of JANAVB010040216.1, read as the reverse complement.
TTGTAGAAGCATGGAATTTCACAACCAGAAATCCCATGCGCCAAACACTACATACGCTAGAGCTCGGACAAAATACTTCACAGCAAAATCAACAAATATAGACATTTGAAAGAGGATTTTTTATTTATACATAAAAGTCTATTACATGTCTAGAGAAGGTTGTACAAAGGAGAATTTTTATAAAGGAAAGATCCTAAGTCTACGGCCAGCAGCCACCATGCGCCTCAAGACAGGCGCATCAGTCACCATGCGCCTTCAACCGGGCACATCCTGCTATGCGTACTCAGCAGGGCGCATCCCTTCAGCAGCTCAGTTATGTGCCATCCTTCCAGCCAGGCTCACCTGGCCGAGCAGGACGAGGGTGGCAATTAACCCCCCATCTAGATAAAGAGCCTCCAAAGACCAAGGAAGACCGCAATCGAAATACGGCTAAAGGAGCAGCTTCCAAATCCACCAGAGTGGGAAACACCCACTTTGAAGAAAGAAAGAGCCTAGCACCGCCATTCCGATCTACGGCTCTTCCTGCACAACGAAGACGAGGCCCGGGCATCCCTATCTTTGGATGCAACAGGCACCTTCCGCCTGCCTCGGAAGCCCTCGACTCCTGCTTTTGGATGTAACAGTCACCTTCAAGTGCATCAATGACAACATGGCGTCTCATCTTCACCCTCGGGAGCATTTCGTCAACAGAATGCACTCGAGTACCCAAGTTCATGTTGGAAGTACGTGAGAGAACGAGAAGCAAACCTTCTCTCCATGCTACTATTTATAGGTCGGGCAGATCAAACCCACGCACCAGGTGGATGGCTCTCCGAATTCCGTGCAATGAACTTGCATTTAATGGATGAGCCGGACGCCTCGAATTCAGCCAAACGGCTATTTAAAGCACTCGAGAAACGAAACAGCCGCACGCGCCCTTCGACTTCAGGCGCATCACACAGACGCGTCCTTCAGTACCAAGCGCATCACAGAGGATGCGCCCCCATGCGTCCCCATACCCAGTGGAACACCAATCGACGCGCCCCCTCAGCTGTCCATCGAATGTCAGAAACATTAAATGCTGAACTGACAGAGTTGGCAGCACACCTCCCAAAGTCTGGACAGTTGACAGCTTTTTCAGAAAATGAAGCGTCGGCAACGTCAGCATCATCATGACTTTACTCCGATGGCTACTGCCACGTGGCCACTCAACCACCCGAATGCGCCTCTGCAGCCATACGTCCAAATCTGCATGCGCCTCAAAAGTCATGCGCCTCAGACCCTTCACTGATCCCTAAAGACAGAAGAAAAGTCTCCATTTGAAGCTCTGCATGCACCTCAAAAGCCATGCGCCCTAGACTGCTCTCTGATCCCAAAAGACAGAAGGAAAGTCGCCTGCATGTGCCTCAAAAGCTATGCGCCCAGAATGGTTCGTGACTCATAAAGGTTACGAGCCAAAGTCTCCTCATGCGCCCAGTCCTAGGCGCATCCCACCAGATCATTCCCCATCAAATCTGAGATCTCCGAGCTTTGAGTCGATGACACGTGTCCTTTGACTCAACTCACCCAAGATCTCAGCAACAAAAAGATCCTCTTCTCTGCTACGTGCCGGCTCACAACAGAAGTATGAAGAATTCAACCCATCGATCAGGGCGCATCATCCATGCGCCTCCATCAGCAATCTCTACGTGGCGTCCCCATGCACCGGCGCATCCTACATATGCGCGCATGAGCAGCCAATCTGTCCAGCTATAAATAGAGGGATCATTTCCTTCTCACCCACGGATAACACAGAGAACACCTAACGAAGGAACATATCACCAGAGAGGCAGATACAGACACTCAACGTCTTCCTCCTCTCAGCAAGCTCCAGCACCCAGAGCAATCCAAACCTTCAGAGAATCGATAACCGTCGTCAGCTCGTCAACGGAGTCAACGCATTACCACTCGCTCCATCGGCACAAGGGACCCAGATAAACAAAAGTGTGCTCCTAGGACTACATCTAAGTCCTATATTGTAACACTGTTCTGTTTGTATTGAAATTTATAATCAAACAATTTTAATGGTAAACAAAAATAAGAATATAATAATCACAGAGTAAGGTGGCAAGGTATCTTGCCTGCGGTGCGAGAAAGGCAAATCCAAGAGTAGCAAGTGTCAGCACCGAAACTCACAAATCATAGATGACTCCAAATGCTGAAAAAAACATCAAAAATGATCTCGGTGAAGAAGATATACCTAGGAAATGCCTGTCCAAAAGTTAAATTCTGGAACAGGGGCAAAATCGTAATTTCGGGTCAAAATGATGCCCGCCGTTGGACTCGTTTTGCACCGAATCGCGTGCCAAAGTCTATGGTCTCTAAAGTCGTCAAACTACATGTCTAAGGTTTCAGTTTGAGGAGAGGAACTCAACGGTATGTCCAGTTTTGGATTCCGAGGAGCCGTGTACAAAATCGCCCGTTTGAGTGGGTCGCAGGCCCGCCAAAAATGGATTCCGACTCGACCTTCTCAGAATCGAACCAAACTTGGCATACAGGACCAGAATTTTGATCCGGACCTGTTGGCGCAAGTTTCGTCTCGATTCGACGACTGTACACGAAGTTATAGGCAAGTTTGCAAAACGTCGATACGGAGGTATCTCGACGGATACGCGTTGATTTCGCCGCACACACACGACGAAACTGAGTTCCGTCAGTTCCCACATGTCCGCAACGTCCATACACGCCTTTCGATGCGTATAGTGCGCGACCACTTCGCCCGGTTTGTCGAGGCGTACGTCGTATCGGACAAAATTCTAAAATTTTAATATTTTTAAAACAGTTTTTCTCCCAAGTTTATCGTTCCGTAACTTCCTGTACATTATGTTGGCCCATTGGTCATAGTCAACCTGATTTTAATAATTGATCAAAACTCTGTCTGTATATACGAAGCTTGTTGGGACATCTCAGCTTCTTGGACATAAGCAAGATTGGATATTCACTCCGTTCAAGACTGAAGATCTGTTTGCCTACTTGAGTCTGTACTTCCTATGCAATGTAATTTTTCATTTTATTTGAGTCTAGAAATACGTTGTACACCGAGTCGTACTGGCAAATAGGCTACTCCCAAATAGTTCAAAATGTTTTTAAAATGACCTATCAAAATGTTTACAAAAAGGTTTTCAAAAAGGTTTTCAAAAATCACCAAAAATCTTTTTTAAAAACCCTAACCTAACCCTGACAGAACTCGGCCAGAGTTCGGCCAGAGTTCGGTTGGTGGCCGTTTGATTTTTGAATTCTCTGGAACTTGGTCCTCCTGCAGTTGCGGATTTGACCGAGATTTGCTCATCGAGTTCTGCCCGAATTCTGTCCGAATTCTGACAGAGTTCTCCCTTTGGAATTCCTATAAATAGAGATGGATTTCGATCATTTCAATTCACTCATTCACTTTCAATCTTCTCTCTATCTAAAAAGCTTTCTGCCTTCCAAAGAGTTTTCTAGAGCTTTCATTTTCAGATCCCAAGCCAGTTACAATCCTCTAGTCGATTTGCCAGTGCGGTACGGTCTAGAAGTTTCTGAGAGATTGCAATCAGAAGGCTTGATTGAAGAATACCTCTTCACATTTGAAGTTGGACGAGTTCTTCGTGTCAAAGCTCGCGTTGTAGAAGTTGCAAGGACTTCGTAAGAAAACTTGCGGTTTTTCCTATAGTGGATTCAACTGGTAGCAAGAGTTCTACCGACTGGATTAGTCCTCAACAGAGGGATACCAGTATACATCGCTGTCTTTGCGTTTGCTTTCTGAACTCTGCCTTTACATTATTTTAACTGTGATTATATACTGTGATTGTGTTGCTAACATTTTTTTATTTAGCATTATTCCGCTGCCAACTCTATTCACCCCCCCTCTAGAGTATTACGCTTTACTATATCGTTCCTACATATTACATGAAAATTTAATCGAAAAGATGGGTTTCCATCTCATATAGGTTAACTAGGACTGTCTAACTTATTTCTTTCAAATTCTTAATATCTGGGCTGCAATCGCCCTTCCAAGTCAGGGGTTTGGGGGTTTCTCGGGTTCTGTTTTTCGAGAAATTTTTCTCTACTTTCCCGAATCTTTTCTGGTATTTCCTAAGCATTAGAAATTTTTCTAATTGCTAGAGTTTCAAGATGGTTTTGTTGTCTACGCATAGAAGTCGATAGATCGACTTTTCGTCGAACGGATGCAAAAAAATTGGATTCGGAAGATGGTACCTGAGTTCTGAACAAAAACAGGGTGTTCCCTGTTTCCCGGTCGGCTTCGAGCGGTTGGCCGGCGATCTGGTCGTCGGCGACGTCGAGCAGGCCGTCGACTGCGTGCGCGAGGGTGTGGGGAATGTCTTGGAGTCGGAGTTCGGGCTGAGGATGCAGTGGATCGATGGTTTTTTTTTCCAAATTCCTATTTTCGGTTGATATATATATAGGGGGTTTTAAACTTCCTATTTTTAATTGGATTAAAATCCGTAGGGTGGCAGGATTAGGTCTGGGTTTGCCGCCTATATAGAGGAGAATCTGCTATAGAGGAGATTTAGTAAAAAAATTTGAATTTAAAACGATATAGATTCGAAGTTTAATTCTACTCTCCGAAGTCCCCTCGGCTTGCTTCAGCCGCTCGGGTTGGAGCGGGTACTGTTCACATGAACAGTACCCCACCAGCTCTCATTTATTTATTAATATTTCTTTTACTTACTTACTTTCTTAAACGTAAGAGGCTTTAGTTGGCCGCCCCTTTTGTTGGGGTGGGGGCCGGCCTGCTCATGGCTTTTTTTTTCTAAAAAATATATATATATATATATATATATATATATATATTATTATATATATATATATATATATATATATATATATATATATATATATATATATATATATATACACAATCATATATATATATATATATATATATATATATTTTATATATATATATATACACACATACATAAACATATGAATACAATCACAAAGAAAAATCCTATAAGTTGTAAATAAGTAACAAAATGTTTATAATAATCATAGAATATAATTAAAATACGTCAAGCACATAATCGTCCATATTATATATATATTTATAAATACACACATATATTCTAATTACCTCTTTAGTTCTAATTAATATAGCAAAAAAAAAATTTTTATCACTAAATTAGTTAGAAAATATTGGGGGTTTACATCCTACCCAACTTAAAGAAAATTTCGTCCTCGAAATTAAACTATGGTCGGGGGATCAAATGCAATGCAAGGAGAATAATAGTAACTTAAGAGCTTAAAATGCAAGACATACCTTCGTCTTCGAATAAGTGCGGGTAGCGATTACGGATGTCGTCCTCGCGCTCCCAAGTAGACTCCCCTAGCGAGTGATGCTTCTATGCCACGCGAACCAACGGAATTGATTGATTCCGCAATACCTTCACTCGACGATCGAGGATACCTACTGGTTGCTCTTCGTACGACAAACTTGGTCCAACTGTGATCTTGGAGTGATCAAGCACATGATTGCTGTCTGCCACGTACCTCCTCAACTGAGATACATGGAATACGTCATGCACTCCCTCTAGCGATGATGGCAATGCCAATCTGTAGGCAACCTCTCCAACACGTTCCAAGATATCGAAAGGCCCGATGTATCTTGGACTCAACTTGCCACGTCCTCCGAATCGAATCGTGCCTATAGTGGGGGATATCTTCAAGAACACATGGTCACCCTCTTTGAACTCCAAGGGTCGACGACGATTATCTGCCCACTGCTTCTGACGATCCTGCGCCGCTCGCAGGTGTCCCTGAATTTTCTTCACTGTCTCCACTGTGCTTAAGACTAACTCGGGACCCAATAGCTGTCGCTCTCCTATGTCGCTCCAACAAACAGGAGACCGACACTTCCTACCATACAACGCTTCAAACGGAGCCATCTGAATGCTCGTTTGATAGCTAATGTTGTAGAAAAATTCCACAAGATGGAGATGGTCCTCCTACGAACCGCCAAAATCAAGCATACATGCTCTCAACATATCCTCTAGCGTCTGAATGGTACGCTACGACTGGCCATCTGTCTGCGGATAATACGATGTGCTAAACTTCAATCGGGTGCCCAAACTCTCTTGTATGCTCCTCCAAAAGTGCGAGGTGAATCTCGAGTCACGGTCCGACACAATACTAACAGGCACACCGTGCAATCTCACAATCTGCTCCATATACATCTCTGCCAATACCTCTGTCGACTGGCCCACTCTAAAAGGTAAGAAATGGGCTGACTTCATAAGTCTATCAACAATCACCCACACTGCATCACGTCCCCTAGGACTCCGAGGAAAACCCGTGACGAAATCCATAGTAATGTGCTCCCACTTCCACTCGGGAATGGGTAGCGGCTGCAATAATCCGGCCGTCCTCTGGTGCTCCACCTTAACTTGTTGACATACCAAGAACTTGGCAACGAAACGAGCTATGTCCCGCTTCATTCCATACCACCAATAATACTGTCGTAAGTCACGATACATCTTGGTCCCTCCGAAATGAATAGAGTATGCCGAACTGTGAGCCTCGGCCATCAGCTCCTGCCGTAGATCTTCATTGGGTACATAAATGCGATCACCACATCGCAGTGTCCCATCTGATTGGATCCTCAAACCTGTCTGCTCTCCTGCTTCAGTTCTCTCTCTGAGCCGTCGAAATCTAGCGTCATTGGGCAATGCTGCCTTGATACGCTCTACCAAGGATGATTGTACTTGAAGGTTGGCTAATACGCCGTCTGCTCCTGGTAATACTACCTCAATACCAAGCTACTCTAAGTCTCTAATTAACTCCTTCTGTGTGGTCAAAAATTGTTCCATGGGCTTACGAAACAATGCGTCTGCCACGACATTAGCCTTGCCCGGATGATAATGAAGCTCGATCTCATAATCCTTCATCAACTCCAACTAACGTCGCTGTCGCATATTCAACTCCTTTTGTGTGAACACGTACTTGAGGCTCTTATGATCAGTGTAGATATCAACCTTCTCGTCGTACAAGTAGTGTCTCCATAGCTTCAAAGCAAAGATAACCGCTGCGAGCTCTAGATCGTGGGTCGGATAATTCTTCTCATGCACTCTCAACTGTCGCGATGTATATGCTACTACCCGACCGTGCTGCATAAATACACATCCTAATCCCTTTCCGGAGGCATCGCTGTAGATCACAAATCCTCTTGGGCTCGATGGTAGTGTCAGGATCAGTGCTGTGGTCAATCGCTTTTTCAACTCGTCAAAAGCGGCTTGACACTCGTCTGTCCATACAAACTCTTGATCTTTGCAAGTCAATCGAGTCATAGGCCCCGCTATTCGAGAGAAATCTTCTATGAACCGTCGGTAATAACCCACAAGTCCGAGGAAACTTCTCACCTCAGAAGTTGATGTGGGAGCGAGCCATGATTTGACTGCTGTGATCTTCTCTGGGTCTACTGATATACCATCGCCCGTAACAATATGACCAAGGAATGATACCTCCTTGAGAAAGAAATCACACTTGGTAAGCTTCGCAAAGAGTCTCTCATTCCTCAATGTTCCCAAAACTATCCGTAGATGCTGCTCATGCTCCTCTTGGCTCTTGGAGTAAATCAAGATATCGTCTATAAAGACTACAACAAATTTGTCCAAGTATTGGTGAAAGATCTTGTTCATTAAATTCATGAAAACTGCGGAAGCATTGGTCAAACCGAAAGGCATGACCAAGAACTCGTAGTGTCCATACCTCGATCGAAAGGCCGTCTTGGCAATATCTTCCTTCCGAACCTTCAATTAGTGATAACCCGATCGTAAGTCAATCTTGGAGAATACTTTTGCTCCACTTAGTTGATCGAATAGATCGTCTATACGTGGCAGGGGATACTTGTTCTTCACCGTCATTGCATTCAGTGCTCTGTAGTCTATGCACATGCGCACTGTCCCGTCTTTCTTAGGTACAAAAAGAACGGGTGCTCCCCATGGTGACGCACTGGCACGAATAAATCCTTTCTCTAATAAGTCATCAATCTGCGTCTTCATCTCTACCAACTCCTTGGGTGCCAGACGATATACTCGAGATGAAATAGGCTCGACTCCGGGAATAAGCTCAATGGAAAACTCAATATCTCGGTCAGGTGGTAGTCCTGGCAACTCCTCGGGGAATACATCCTCGAACTCGGTGATAATAGGGTGCTGAGGGGTATTGTGCATCATCATGTGAGTTCCCGATGTGGGTGCATCACAACTATCTCCGTCTTCTTTGGTGAACTCAAACTCTGCGCATTCGGTGGTCTAAAGATAATACTGCTCCTATGGCAGTCGATAAGAGCGAAATGTTGGCTCAACCAGTCCATTCTAAGAACCACATCAAATGTCGGCATAGGGAATACAAGAAGTCGTGCCATCATCTCTCTGCCATTTATCACTACAGGAGAAAGTCTACAAACACCACTAACAGGTACAACTCCTCCTCCAGTGAGGATTTTAACATTCTTAGCTAAGGGTGTGATGGGGATGCTATGTCTAGTGGCAAAACTAGTGGCTATAAATGAATGTGTGGCTCCAGTATCAAATAATATAATAACAGGAAAAGATGTAACTAAAACCATACCTGATATGACCTCTGCCTCTGTCTCTACATTCTCAACAGCTAGAGAGAATGCCTTTCCTTGGTTCTGTCCTGGGCCTTGAGCTCTGGCCTTTTGGTACTATGCTGTCTGTAGGGGTAATGGTGGACGAGGTACTAGGGCTGTGGGCCTCTGGGCCTGATGTGCCTGAACTAGAGCCTGCTGCTCAGGACAATCTCTGGCCAAGTGCTGTCCTGATCTACATCTTATACATAAGCCCAAACGAAGTCGACAGTCATCTCTAATATGCCCCTGCTTCCCGCAAAAGTTGCAGGTGGGCTTCTGATAAGGTGTGTGCCTCTGCTGGTACTGTCATGTAGTCCTCCTGATAGGTCCACTCTGAGTAGCTCGGGCTGGTGTAGCTGCTGGGGTATGGCGCCTCGATGTCTGCTGCTGTTCCTTACGAAGAATATCCTGAGCACGAGCTTCTTCCAAGACAGCTGAATGGGAGACTCGAGACTGAGTAGTCGTATAAGACTTAAGCTCTGGTGCAAGCCCCTGGTGAAATCTCCTCGCCTTCTCTAACTCTGTCGGAATCAATCCCGCACCAAATCGACTCAGGCGATTGAACTCCGAGTCATAATCATCAACTGTCATATTCCCTTGCTTCAGATGGAGGAACTGGTCGTAGAGACCATCTCGAACATGAATAGGGAAGAATCTCTCATAAAATGCATCATAGAACTGCTTTCAGGTGATCCCAGTGCCTAATCATCTCTCTTCCGCCTTCCACCAGTAGTGAGCATTGTCTTCTAAAAGTAAGTCCACTGCTGTCATCCAATCTCGAGCTGGCAACTGGGATGCCTTCAGTAGCTTCTCAGTACTAATAAGCCACTGTAACACCTCTAATGGCTTCTCCGTCCCTCTAAAGGCCTTGGGGTTCATATCTGTGAAATTCTTGATAGAGCCTTCATAGGGATGCAGAGCCGGTGCTGGTGCTGGTACTGGAGGTGGTGGTGGTCTAGCCATAGCTGCCATCATCGTCTGTCTCATCAGCTCAGTCTGCTGCCACTGAGCCTGCATCATGGCATACATAAACTAAGTAGTAGGGCTCCCATCTGTCGGTGGTGGGGGCATCTGAGGTCCCGACTGTGGAAGAAAATGCTGAGGGAATGGTGGTGGGGGAGGCAGTGGTACATTCCCTCCTGGTGGCATGGTAGTAGTTTGTCCAGCCTGGCTGCCTGGGGGTGCTGCGACCTCTGGGTACTCCGTCGTCGGTGTCGTAGTAGGCTGCGACAGTCCTGGCTGGTAGGGTGTCGCTTGAGTCATGGGAGGATTCTGTCCCTCCGAAGTAGTCTCCTCACCAGTTGTGAGGGACAAGGCAGAAGTGCGTCCGCTTCGTAGATTCATACTGTTGGCACGAGAAAGATAAGTTGATATTAGGAAAGATTAGATATGGGATAAATCAAATAATCAAGGAAGTTTCAAAAGATTGGAAGTCAAGGGATAGTAGTAGTTCTGGATGAGATATTCCTATTCCTATATGCAGGCTTGTTGGGCACAGTCATGTAACCCAACAATATTAAATTGCACCTGCATAGGCTACCACAAAAACATGTAACACCCCAGTCCCAAAATACATAGGACCAAGTACGTGAACATGCCAGCTGCACATATACGAAGAACACTCCAATATATGGAATCCTCATATATGTACATAAGCTGTAAATAAATAATTACAGGCCAGAATAACATATCTAATCTCATCACAGCTCAACACAGAAGATAATAAAGTCCAAATAAATAAATAAGAGTATCAAAAGATAGCCGGGTGAACATACTCACTCCAAACAGCTATGAAAAATAGTCTCACAAGATCGGAGTCCGACCTCCGCAAAATAGAAAGAAAAGAGATATAAAATAATGTCTACAACTGTCTCAGATAAGAAATAGACTAGAAGTCATAAGGCACCGCCTCGTCATCAATGTAAGATAGCTCCAAAGTCGCTCCGTACTCCTGTGGAAAATCGTCTAAACCTGGAGAGATAACCAGGTCCTCAGGGGACATAGCACGATACAAGAAAACACCATGCCATATAAACTATGATAATATAATAAGAGAGAAAGGTATGCATGTAGTCGGGTTCCCGACCATTATAATATAAATATGCAGTTGAGATACATTCCTTCGACGCATGTCTTCTATCATGCAATTCTATTGGCAGTTACCCCTATCCGTCGCACGCTCCATACGTATCGGTGGCCAGCCGACTACGCGGATACGTGTCCTACATGTGACTCACATCACGTGATACAACAAGTGTCAAGGCCGTATGAGATATACCAATACCTCAACATCAATGGGTGGTCAATAAACTAAGTCAATGCAAGAGAATAAATAAAGCAAGAAAACGACCGATAGAGTCGCTTGCACCCAAGTGTGACTTGGATGCACAGTTTAAATAACACGAAACAAAATGCTAAAAATAACAACTGAAAATAAGAATATAATAATCACAGAGTAAGGTGGCAAGATATCTTGCCTGCGGTGCGAGAAAGGCAAATCCAAGAGTAGCAAGTGTCAGCACCAAAACTCACAAATCACAGATGACTCCAAATGCTAAAACAAACATCAAAAATGATCTCGGTGAAGAAGATATACCTAGGAAATGCCTGTCCAAAAGTCAAATTCTGGAACAGGGGCAAAATTGTAATTTCGGGTCAAAACGATGCCCGCCGTTGGACTCGCTTTACACCGAATCGCATGCCAAAGTCTATGGTCTCTAAAGTCGTCAAACTACATGTCTACGGTTTTAGTTTAAGGAGAGGAACTCAAAGGTATGTCCAGTTTTGGATTTCGAGGAGCCGTGTACAAAATCGCCCGTATGAGTGGATCACGGGCCCGCCAAAAATGGGTTCCGATTCGACCTTCTCAGAATCGAACCAAACTTGGCATGCAGGACCAGAATTTTGATCCGGACCTGTTGGCACAAGTTTCATCTCGATTCGATGACTGTACACGAAGTTATAGGCAAGTTTGCAAAACGTCGATACGGGGGTATCTCGACGGATATGCGTTGATTTCGTCGCGCACACGCGACGAAACTGAGTTCCGTCAGTTCCCACACGTCCACAACGTCCATACTCGCCTTTCAATGCGTATAGCACGTGACCACATCGCCCGGTTTGTCGGGGCGTACGTCGTATCGGACAAAATTCTAAAATTTTAATGTTTTTAAAACCGTTTTTCTCCCAAGTTCATCGTTCCGTAACTTCCTGTACATTACATGAAAATTTAATCTAGAAGATGGGTTTCCATCTCATATAGGTTAACTAGGACTATCTAACTTATTTCTTTCAAATTCTTAATATCTGGGCTGCAATCGCCCTTCCAAGTCAGGGGTTTGGGGGTTTCTCGGGTTCTATTTTTCGAGAAATTTTTCTCTACTTTCCCGAATCTTTTCTGGTATTTCCTAAGCATTAGAAATTTTTCTAATTGCTAGAGTTTCAACATGGTTATGTTGTCTATGCATAGAAGTCGATAGATCGACTTTTCGTCGAACGGATGCAAAGAAATTGGATTCGGAAGATGGTACCTGAGTTCTGAACAAAAACAGGGTGTTCCCTGTTTCCCGGTCGGCTTCGAGCGGTTGGCCGGCGATCTGGTCGTCGGCGACGTCGAGCAGGCCGTCGACTGTACGCGCGAGGGTGTGGGGAAAGTCTTGGAGTCGGAGTTCGGGCTGAGGATGCAGTGGATCGATGGGTTTTATTTTTCAAATTCCTATTTTCGGTTGATATATATATAGGGGGTTTTAAACTTCCTATTTTTAATTAGATTTAAATCCGTAGGGTGCCAGGATTAGGTCTGGGTTTGCCGCCTAGATAGAGGAGAATCTGCTATAGAGGAAATTTAGTAAAAATTTTTGAATTTAAAACGATATAGATTCGAAGTTTAATTCTACTCTCTGAAGTCCCCTCGGCTTGCTTCAGCCGCTCGGGTTGGAGCAAACAGTACCCCACCAGCTCTCATTTATTTATTAATATTTTTTTTACTTGCTTACTTTCTTAAACGTAAGAGGCTTTAGCTGGCCGCCCCTTTTGTTGGGGTGGGGGCCGGCCTGCTCATGGCTTTTTTTTTCTAAACAATATATATATATATATTTTTCTAAACAATATATATATATATATACACACACACATACATAAACATATGAATACAATCACAAAGAAAAATCCTATTAGTTGTAAATAAGTAACAAAATGTTTATAATAATCATAGACTATAATTAAAATACGTCAAGCACACAATCGTCCATATTATATATATATTTATAAATACACACATATATTCTAATTACCTCTTTTAATATAGCAAAAATAATTTTTTTTATCACTAAATTAGTTAGAAAATATTGGAGGTTTACAACAACCCCGGTCCTTGTTTGGTTTAAGGGTTGTAAACTGGATCCCGGGGCAGTTCTGTGTCCTCTCTTCGTTTATTGTCTTCGCTGTACCAATAGTATTTGAGACGGGTTTCTATTCAGGTGAAAGGCTGCAACCCCGGTCCTTGTTTGGTTTGAGGGTTGTGACCTGGCTACTTGAATGGTTTCCTCGTACTCAGTTTACTGTTGTTATCTCTATTATTATCAGTTCTTTATTTATTATCTTTAATATTCTATTGTGATTTGCTGGTTTTAGTTCCTAAGTGAAGCCTCCTTTGTGGCACTTGCTCTTTCTGGGGTCCGACCCAGCTGGTTTTGTGTGGCCAGATATCGGAGCAGCACCAGAGGATCCACCGGTCTTCCAGCCAGCTGGTGACCACCAGGCATAACCCTGGCAACGAGTGGGTTTCTTTCTGTCCTCCCACTTTATTGTAAAAATTATTCTTTTGAGGCATTTAGCCGACGAGCACGTGTTAGCTCGTATTGCACCTTTACTTACTGTCTGCCTACGGACTGTAACATGATTGACAGATCCTAAGGTTGATCATGTATGACTGAACTCTTGCTAGTCTTGACATTTTGTACGACTAGCTTCATGATCATCCAATATGTAATGCATGGGACGCCTTGCTATTATATATTTGGTGCTCTGATATTTTGTAACTATTATTGTTTGCTTGAGATTGAGACAATAGGCTTGTTCACGACCATAGGAGACTGTTGGCTTGTAGTTAAACCCTCATGTATCTAGACAGCTGTGACCGTATAGCGAGGTGGATTGCACTTCAATATACGTAGCTGGCTATGTACGCCCCCGCTCTCCAGTATTCTGGTTCTAGGGCGTTACAAATACCCAGTACTGTACGCAAGTGCTCCTCGTGCTCCTCTAGCGTCTTCGAGTATATCAGTATGTCATCGATAAACACCACGACGAACTTGTCCAGATACTAGTGAAATGTCTTGTTCATCAAGATCATAAAGACAGATGGTGCATTTGTGAGTCCAAATGGCATCACCAAAAACTCGTACTATCCATACATGGTGTTGAATACAGTCTTCGAAATGTCTTCAGCTCTGACCTTCACCTAGTGATAACCCGATCTCAAGTCTATCCTGGAGAATAACTTCGCCTCACTCAACTGATCGAACAAATCATCTATCCGAGACAAAGCATATTTATTCTTAATGGTGATAACGTTCAATGCCCGGTAGTCGATACAAAACCGGACTATGCCATCCTTCTTCGGCACAAAGAGAACTGGTGCTCCCCATGACGAAGCACTGGATCGGATAAAACCCTTGCTCAACAGGTCGTCGATCTGCTTCTTCATCTCCCTGGCCTCCTTGGGTTTCACTCTATAGCAAGCTCGGGATTCTGGGGATGAATATGGGACTAGTTCTATAGTGAACTCAACATCTCTGTCGGGTAGAAGTCTTAGAAGATCCTCTGGGAAAACATTCATAAACTCTATAATGATAGGATGTGACGGTGCTTGCTCTCCAACTACGGCACAACAGTTCATCTCTAGGCTGATCTCTGGCCCCGAACTCCTGACACTGAATGGTGTCTCTCCTGGGACTAAACAGAATGCTACCATTATGACAATCAATGACTGCATGAGAGTTACTGAGCCAATCCATTCCCAATACAACAACATATCCGGGAAGTGGCATCACAAACAATTGTCCCCTAAATTCTCTTCCAGCTACGGTAATGGGGTACCTATAGATGTCTCTAATGGATACTGTCCCGCCTCCTGTAATTAATCTACTCATCTTCTTGGTGGGTGTAGCTACTAAATGGTGTTTTTACAAAAATTCTAATGACATAAAGCTATGCGAAGCACCAGAATCAAATAAGCATATGGCTGAAAAATACGCAAATAAATATGACCTGTGATAACGTCTGCCAAGTACTCCGGCTCTAGCTCTGGAACCCGCTCTGGCTCTGCTGCCTCAAGAGGCAAACCGTAGGCCCTCCCCTGGGGTCCTTTCTGTATTTGCTGCTGTTGCTGCCTAAACCTCTACTGTTGGGTCTGGAGAGGTGGTCCTCTAGGTGGTGCAAAATCTGGTGCCCTTCCTGCTACTGGGCACTCTCGAAGTTAATAGGTAAAAGACCCACATGCGAGGCACTGTCTCAGCCTCTTCCTACAGATAGCATACTCGTGGCCCGGCCTCTTACAGTATGTATATGTAGCTGCTCTCTACTGCTGCGTTCCTAAAGTCCTGGAAGGTGGTGCAGGCTGCTGTTGTGGGGGTGGACGATAGGCCGGCTGGTGCTGCACATGTGCCTTCGGCTGAAATATCGGGCGCTTAGAAGGCCCCTCATGGTATCCCGCAAATGGCCTTTTGCAGGCCAGAAGACGCTCTTCAATACCCTGTGCTAACTCGAGTCTCTGATAGTAGTCGATCGTCTCATTTGCAGTCAGGAAGACGCTGCTATCTAGGGCAAGTCCATGGCAGAATCTGGGCGCCACCTTCTTCGGGTCTGCAACCAAGCTCAGGGCAAAACGGCTCAGATGGCTGAACTCTGCCGCATACTCATCGATAGTGCGGTTCCCCTGCTGTAAGTTCTGGAACTGGAGTCCCAATGTCACTCTAGCAGTGGACGAGAAAAACTATTTCTTGAACTCGGTCTTAAACTCGTCCCAGGTAGCTCACCCTAGGGTAAATAGTAGCTCGTTCCTAAACCAAATCCCAGCTAAGTCCATCAGCAAGAATCCTGTTGCCTCGACTTGGAGATCATCAGGCAGTCTAGCCCCAGTGAGCTTCCTCTCTACTAAATCTAGCCAGTCATCAGCAACTACTATGCCCTCGTCCCTATAAACTCCTTGGGGTTCAAATTTATAAAGTCCTTGATGTTTCCAACCCGGGGCTGAGGCTCTGCAGGTTGTGGGGTCACAGTGCACTCCGCAGTGCGATCCATGCTCTGGCGAAGTAAAGCGGCCTACTCCTGGTGGGTCGCTAGGAACCCCTGAAATAAGGTAAGTTGCTGGTTCCCATCGAGGGTAACGGTAGTCTGAGCAGGTATGATCACGGGTGGAGATGGAAGTATCGGGGCCTGCTGAGTCTGTTAGGGCTGGGGTGTGGCAGGTGGGAGGTGGTAGAGGCATATGAGTCTGCTGGGCGTACTGGGTAGAAGGTATCTAGATCTGCTAGGTGTGCTGGGTGAGAGGTGTTGGAGGTATCTGGGTCTGAGGGATAGTGGTATAGGGATATATGGTAGGGTGCGTAGGTGGACGTGGAAGTGCTACGGTCACAGCCATCAGGTCTATGAGCTGAGCAGAAGGTGCCCTGTCATCAGAGGCAGTGGACTGGAATGAGCGTGTGTGAACCATCTATTGTAAGATTAAAGGGACTTATAAGGACTTAAGCAGGAATCAATTTCAAACAAGAGGCTAATTACAATTAATGGTCCTATGCTGTGATGAGTTTTCCCTAATGTTGCAATCCTAGTAATCCTCTGGGTGTTCCAGATGTTGTCCCTAGTATTATCAAGTTGTCCTAAGATCCTAATTGCAGGCATGCTTGGTACAATGACGTAACCAAACAATTTAAGTTTAGACCTGCATGGGCCACCACTAAAAATATGTCACGATCCATACCCAAATTGTTAGGCAGGACCGGGCCATGCCCAACCTATGCTTGTGTTATAGCACAGTAAGCTGTACTAAGCAGAGACATAAAGGATCTAAGATACTAATAGTGCTAATATCACATTTTATATGTTCATCACAACATAACATCTATAAGCGAAAGCAAATAAGTTAGGATTTAGTTATTACATTTCCAAAGTATCATACTGGAGACAAAGTCTAGTGGCAAAAGGTGGAGTCTAAACAGTTTTCAACATACTAAAACCAAAAGAGAACTAAGATCAAGGCTACTAAATGAGGTTCCCTGCGGGGACTTCCTCGGGGGCAATGGCTTGGTCCTCTGCAGCAGATCCATAGTAAGAGTCACAGAGCATTTCTTCCTCAGAAAGTATGCCTACAACGTTTTCTGTCAGTAAAGGAGCAAGTACTGGTTCTACAAACTAAACATACTGAGCATGGAATGAAAAGAGATGTGCTAAAAAGAAACATGTCATATCATAGTCTATCATATAGAAAAGTACATTTGTCATAGTGGTTTACATATATAGTGTTTGAAACTCTAGTTAGTACGTGATCGGTCAATGGGTATAAAATGTACTGATATACAAGTCCATATGAATAAAATATACATACATGCAAGTCTACAAGTATAAATGTACTGCTCGTATAAGTATACGGGATAAGGCCTACGGCAAGGATGCATGAGATGCAACCGAGCTTGCTACATGTACTAAGTTACAATATGATCAGGTACTCAACTAGTAGTTCCCCATCTCCAGGGTATAATCATGGGTAAAGATAATAAGAGCAGTATAAAGCATGTGAAACATATGGAAAGTACATAGAAACATGTGAGATGTGATTTCAGTTACAAATAGCTAAATTAACTATATTCATACGCAGTTTATTTTCATGTACGGTAAGTAAAGTTTGTAGTTTGTACTTGCCTCAAGCAAGGCAATAAGAATGCAGAGGAAGAAGTCTAGCTAAGTTATGACTTGGCAGAGCGAACTAAATGGTATAACAATCTCAGTTCCTATTCTATGTTCAAGACTCTAAAATACTAACTCTAACACTAGTAGTACAACACGACTTCTAACTAGGACTCCTAGCTAAGTTATGACTTGGCATAGCGAACTAATTGGGTGACACTAAACCTATAATCAACACTTAGAGTCCAACTATGTTGGTGGACAAAAACTACGACACTTAATTACCCAAAGACATGAATTACCATAAAAGGCATAATTGGTTAATTATAAATTTAGACTGTCCATTGTATTCTAATAATTATTTAGGTAGTTATAAAGCTCCAAGAAATACGAAATAAAATACCAAAATTATTCTTGTTAATTATAATAATTTATTATAAATTTTCTAGAATTTCTAAACTGCTATGGATATTTATTAAAAATCGGAATACATAGTTATCTTAAAAATAGGCTCTGAATACATATTTTTCTATAGTGATAAATATGTAAATTAAAATCTTAGACAATTATATTAAATTAGTTAAATTAACATAGTATTTAATTCTAATTGTTCCTGAATTTTGACAGTATTTATAGACTGTTTTAAAAATTAAAATACAGCAAGATACAGTTTCTGAAATAATCAATTAATTATTCAATATATTTGTCCACGTATATAAAATTGAACCTAAGTTCAAAATACGACCCAAGTCCATGAATCTAGTCCAATATGACTTGTATAGGTCTTGAATTTATTTTGGCTCACTTGAGTCCACACAACCCATGCTAGGTTTGGGCTCAAAAAGGTCGTATTGGGCTCAAAAAATATATATATATATATATACACAGCATAATACTGTAACCTGCTTACATACAAAATGTTGTATGTACAGTATTATACATTATATGAATATTACTTACATATATAATATATATATGTATATACATATAACCCATTCATAAACAAATCCGACCCAGGGACTCCAACTGTTCAAAACACTCACACATTTAAGAAAAAAAGGGAAAACCTACAAAAGATTCCCACCCCCAACGTGGGGCTTCGAACTAAAGATCCAAGCTATATCAGCCTCCTGTCCCAACCAGTGGGCTAACACTCTCAAATGTTGGAAAAGGCTCCTATGTACTAATCTTTCCCTTGATGGAAGGAAAGAGAAGCAAAAAATAAAAAGAGAAACCAAACCATACAAAATCTCCCTCCCTACTTGCTCCCCAAACAGTCATTTTCCCTAGCTAACAAGTGCGACCAGTTCTATTCCACCATAATCATCTAGCCACTGAGGTTAGATGTAGGTTGCATGTTACATAGGATTTAAATATGGCAATATGAAGGAAGGAGGAGAGGGTGGAATCTCTTAAAGTGTTGGCTTGTTGCCGGCCACCCGAAGCTCGACGAGGTCACCGGTCGCTCGAGGTGGGCGTCAACCGGAGTAGTCTTGCTGCCGCAGTCGACTCCAGATTTAGAAAGAGGAACGGGTAGGTGGCTTGGGCTCGGCGGCTAGGGTTTTGCAGTGGAACAATCAAGAGCCAAATTTGCAGGGGAGAGGAGAATGAAGAGATGGAAAAAAGAATTGACGGCCGAGATAAGCGCAAGGCAGCTGTACGGCATGCGCCTAGCACAGCCAGGCGCATAGCGAGACGCCCTTGGCAGTGATATACGCGATGAAGGCCCAGCAATGGTCTTTTCCTTGTCGGCGATGGATTTCCTTGGTGCCATTGGCGATCGTCGGAGGAGCTTCGAAAGTTAGAAGGAAGAAGACGAAGGGTTTGAGGAAAATAACTTTCAGCAAAAAGTTAAAATTCCTCTTTGAACGACTATTTATAGCCTAAAGGGTATTTCGAAACTGTTGCGCAACTTGTGCCCAAAAAGTGGAGTTGGTTAAACATTGACTGGCGCGACTCGTGTCAAAATTCTCTAATTCAAAGTATTTCAAATTTTGAAATCTTTCAAACTTTAAAAACTTTGAAGGGGGTCTTGTAGGAGCCTAAAAATCAATGGGCACCCCTCTCAACAAAGCTCCAGCATCAAGTGGTGCCAGATCACTAAGTTGTGCCAGTCTCAGGTAGCGTCTAAGACATCTCAGGTTGCGCCTGAGCCAGGGTGCACGAGCTCTACGTGACAAGCATCCTCGAGAAGCCATAACGGCTACCGTCATTATTGACAGCTCTGACAGCTCGTCAGTTGAAGAAAACTCATTCGAATCCCGCACAACACGACAATCGAGAAGATTTTATCAGCATGCAATTAATGCTGACAGCTAGCTTGCACAAGTTATCAAGAAGCGCGAGAATCAATTGTCATAACATAAAAGACCCAATCAAAGGCGCCAGACATCAAGTTGCGCGCTCGTGCCACCTAGAGTATTGGTGCCACCTGTATATTTCAGTATCACGAGTGCATTGGAATCGACTGTGCCATAAGATCACACTTTGGTCAAAAGATATGGCCATTATGGCTAACCGTGACCAAATCGATGATTCAACGACCAAAACTGAGTTCTACGAATTAATTAAAATATTAGATGAACTTATTAATTACTAGAAAAAAAATATATGTCATAGATCTCAGTATTATCTTTCCGAAACATCAAACGGTTCACGATTATGATTCCTGGTTCTCCAAGAATCTCGAAAACACCGAAACGTGTCAAATTTATGACAACCGACATGCCACACTAATCTCGAAGAACGTGTCCACTACACTGCCCATGACCATGCACATCTCACTCAAACGATGTCATGCATACCCAGTAGTTCAAGTAACCGTTCACGCAACTGAATAGAAGGCGCACAACCTAAAGTACGCGCAACTCAGAAAACAGTTATTTTAGAACTCTATAAATAGAGTTTCAAATCAGTACTAAAGCATCACTAATGATCATAAACTACTGACAAAGTTCTGTTGCATTCTCCAGAGGCTTGTGTCGTCGATATCACATCGTCCAAGGGATAAAATAATCGTCTACTGATCAAATTCCTACTATTGTACTTCCCCAGAAATTAATTATACTCTTGTACTCTTTTCTTAGTTTGTAATCTAACTTTTTTTTGCAAACAATTATGTTGGACCAGCCTCCGGAGAGGATGATGCAAATTCAAGATCAGCACTTCACTTTCCTCCAACACATGATGGAGAGTGGCAAACTCAAATATGCTGAATCTGACAATGTGTCCTTCATAAAACCTAAATTTTTGTTCAGTGACTGCTTGACCTCAACTGAAGCGAAGGTGTTAAAGGTCAAAGAGGACTAGTTCTTTAAAGCGAAGGATATAAATATGTACATTCGACAAGTAGACCATCAATGACCCTTGACGGCCTTCCGCAGTCTTGCTTCAAAGAGGAGAATGAAGGGGAGCTTACTCCATCTCAGGGAGGGGCAGTGGCAGGAACCATTCGGATCAACACCACCTCCAATTAGAGGGATACCTTAGCCGCTTTACTGGATGGAACCTCTTATCATTGGTAAACTCTGTACCCTGGAAGCATATATAGTAATGTTTCCCCTGATACCTTAGCCTTTAGTGCCTCGACTTTTGTCAACTGCATGCTGGCGGCCAAGATTTCGTACCCAAAAGGGGAGTTTCGGTGCCATTATGTGCAGAAGTAGGATGTGTTGACCCTCTGGATTTTGTCAAAGTTCAAGAACGAACTCAAGGAGACTAGTTTGACTGCTGCTCTCCGTGCCACTCAGGCGGGCATAACGATAAATTGGCCTATGTTCCTTGCTCTTATGGAGCTTGTCAATTCCCATACCGATACTTTTTATACACCCGAAGGGGAGTTAGGATTGGCACTTCATAAGATGTACGAGGTCTCAAACGTTCCTTGGGTATCAAAACCTTATGAGGAGTATTTTCCGACGAATGAGGAACTCTTGGCTTTGGAAGAGAAGGATCCCGAGATGATGGCAGTCTTCAAGAAGGTGGTGAGTCATCATTACTTGAACCAATGGAGGGACAGAGGTAAGGTACAACCTCATGTGACTGTTTGGAAAGAATACATCTTCAATCAAGACATAAGGGATCCATCGAAGGTTCGGTTTGTTACCCCGCAGGGGCTTAGTCATGCAGAGGTACTTGTTGAGATGACCAGGCTCAGTGAGCAGAATCCTCATGAAAACAAGAACAACGAGCCGTCTGACCACAACCATAGTTGTTTCTGGCAATGTGTCCACAGAATGTCTCCAAAGGCGGTACTGACGGCCTATCTGATGATATGGCTTCGAGAATACGTGTTTTCTGGTGGATCCGATTCTATAGAGAGGGTAACCAGAAATCTCATCTTGCCTACTGTGAAGCTGGTTTTGGTTTCCCTTTTGCTTTGCTTCCCGCGATGATGTGCAACCTGATATAGGATTTGAGGGAGTTTACAGATAATGTAGTTCACCAGAGGGGAAGAAAGGATAACTTCCCTCGTACGGAGCAGCCCTTTCATTATCTGATGGGTTGGTTGTTCTTGCACTATCCTAATATGATGAGCCCCGACACAGAAGAGGACCATGTTGCTGGTGACGCCTTTATCCGCCGCTACTACAGAAAGAAGTAGCTGCATACAGGCGTCCCTGCTTGTA
Source organism: Iris pallida (assembly GCA_029216955.1). Classification (NCBI taxonomy): domain Eukaryota; kingdom Viridiplantae; phylum Streptophyta; class Magnoliopsida; order Asparagales; family Iridaceae; genus Iris; species Iris pallida. Next base: position 6,929,842 of record JANAVB010040216.1, on the reverse strand, counting down.
GGAAAGTTCTCTCTTACCTCCAGGGGTAAAAGATCATCAAAGTTGCCCAGTTTTTCTTGGTTTTAAATCAGATAAAGAGCTGGAGGATTCTGGCGAGGATTCCATTACTCTACCGATGTGGGAATTCTGTTGGTTGCAGAGCATCCGACCTTCACAATTAGTGTACCGGAATATGAATCATTATTTTCTAGAGCTGTACCTGTCGAGCTGTTTTGCTCGCCAATTTGGCTATACTCAGTTGATGTTGAGAAACCCAAGTAACTGCTTCGGGTTTATTGGAAGTTTGTTTGATGGAGCCCAGGGTTGGCAGTATTACAACGTCGGGTGCACCGGAGTGCGGTTTACGATGCCGGTTCACAATCTCCGGCTGCATATCATATTTTTTGCCGTCAAGCTCTATTGTGCGATGAATATTGTCTCTCCTGGGTATGATAGGAAGGCCAGTTTTATTGTTGGGACACAACTTGAGGCGTCCAAGAATATGCTGCCAATGGCTCGAGCGTATCGTCCGCTCGACGTTACAGCTTTTATGGCCGCCCCTACAGCACAGATAGGGGGCTCTCAGAAGGAACCTGTGGATGGCTAGATGAAGAGGCATGCTTCGACAGAGGCAGATTCTTCTGCACCCAAGAAGCCCAGGAAGGTGCTGGCAACTAAGTCGGGAACTACAGTACTGCCTTCAGCAGTACCAGCAAAGCCAATTCCTGTGGCGATAAGTAGATTAATACCAGTCTGACTTGATCTTTCTTCTTGTGCTTATACGTCTCTTCTTTGCAGGAGGTATTGAAGAAGAAACCCTAGTCTTTGAGGCTAGGTTCAGATAGACCGAAGGAGGTGACGAGCTCGTTTGATGAGCATATCCCTCCGATTGTGCTATCTTTCGTGGAAGAGATTTTGGATGATGTTGTTCCAGTGAAAGTTTCGGCCACTTTGGATCGTGCTGGAGATGATGCTGCTGATGTAGTGGCATCTGAGAACGTTGAGCCCTCTCCGTCAACTGTTTGGGGGGATAAAGTAGAGTCTTCACAGGCGGTGAAGTAAACAACCGTAGGAGCCCTAAATACTATTATGGGGGCCCTAAAGGAAGTTATCATACAGGACCCTCTAGGTGAGGAGGTTGAATGGGACTCATCTTCTTCGGATGATGTCCCCCAAGAAGATGTTGAGAATGTTGAAGAAGACTCCGTGACGGGCGAGGAAGAGCAGACTGAGGAGTTGGTGACTGAGCCCTTGCCTAGTCATGATATAAAGGAATCGGCTTTGCAAGAAACTTTACTGCCGAGTCCTACGCCTGTCCCAGTGATGGGGACTAAGATGGGAGGAACGACTCATTTGCCGAGCCCTACTCCCGCTCTAGAAATAGGTGCTGACAAGGAAGAAGTGGCTCACTTGCCGAGTCCTACTACTGTTTTACTTGAAGATACGGGAGCATCCATTCTGCCTCCTGGTACCGACCTTGTCCCTTCGTCAGGGGTAGAAGGATCTGCCCCAGCTGCAGATGTTGCTTCAGGTTCTGTTACGGCGGACCCGGATATTGGTAGACCCTCTGGGGTAGGTTGATATAAGGGCAAGGGCCCTATGGTGGAGGACTCCCCCCTCATTCCTTCTACTTGGGGGATGGTGTTGGATCCTTCAAGAGATTCGGCTCTGACAGTTGGTAGTCCTGTCGACATCGCCAGTGGGACAGATGTTGACACAAAATTACAATCAAACAAATATTGATACAATTGACGACATGATACTTGTAATATTTCAATACGACAAATAAAGACTGAACTCAGTATAAGATGGACGACAGCTCGCACCTGCTATGTTAAATATTTTAAGTCTGTATTTTACACTTTTATTGAGTCTAGACATATGTAAACTGAGTCGTACTGAGCAATTTGAGACTTAACCTATACCCATACCTCAAAACAAAAGCTCCACAAAAATCCAAATAAGCCCATTTACCTATTGGACCAGTTCTGTGCTCTGGAGACAGACTTCGGGCCGAACTCAGCCTCCATACAGAGTTCGGACCAAACTCTGCCTCCTAAAATCTAGGATCCTAATTTTTATGGTTGGCTGGATGCAAGTTGTCCAACGGCCAAATTTTTGAATATTTGACCCAGAATTCTGGCCGAATTCTGCATATCTGGTATCCTATAAATTGCTATAAATTCTTCCATTTTCAATCAATCCAATCTTCTCTTCTCTTCTCTCTAAAGCCTTATACAAGCCATACCCTTCTCATCTTCTAGCCACAAGCTCCCTAAGCCTCGAAGTGCTCAGTACTTTTCAGTTAGGAGTTTGTGCAAGAGTTCAAGAAGTTGTTTGGAAAATTCCAAGCATCGCCACTGCGATCTCTGTAAGAAGTTGAGGTGGTCTTCTGAAGAAAAGGCACGTGATGTAACTACTATTTCACAAATAGTAGATTTAATCCTTAGTTAGAGTTCTCAGGCCTGGACTACTCCTCCACGAGGGAAACCAGGTTAAAATTGGCTGTGTTTGCGTATGCTTTCTCGCACTTTACTATTTCCGCATTTACTCTGATTATTTACTGTTGGTGAAAGAGTTTAATTTTTAATTGGACATTTTTTGTCATAAACTCCATTCACCCCCCTCTAGAGTTGCCTATTTGTTCTTCAATTGGTATCAGTGCTCTGTTCTCTCAACAAGGACTAACATCCTAGAGCTGATTCATGGCAACCACACAATCCATGATTTCCAATCACGGTGATGGGCAGTCCACTCATAGGCCTCCCCTATTTGATTGGACAAACTACAGACAAACTACACCTATTAGAAAACAAGGATGAGCTTTTATCTCAAGTCGCTAGACTTCGACCTGCGGACCATTGTTACCGATGGTTACAAAAAGCCCGCCAGGATAGTTGTCAATGGTGATCTCATTGAGAAACCACATGACTAATATTCTGACGAGGAGAAGAAACAGGCGAGTCTAGACGCGAGAGCTATTAATGCTTTATTCTGTGCTATAGACAGGAATGAGTTTAACAGGGTCTCAACATGCACCACCTTTCACGAAATATGGAGACTTCTAGAAGTGACGCATGAAGGAACCACTCAAGTCAAGGAGTCAAAAATAAGTCGTCTCACTCAAGAATATAAGGCATTCAAGATGAAGCCAAATGAGATGATCACACAAATGTTCACAAGATTCATCAACATCATCAACCCTCTGTCTTTGCTCGGCAAGCAATATACAAATCACGAGAAGATTCGCAATCTACTTAGGGGGCTACCAAAGATTTGGAACCCTAAGGTGACAGCCATCATAGAAGAAAATGATCTCACGACTATGTCCATGGAGACTTTGATGGAAAAGTTGATGACTCATGAGCTTGACCTCAAAGACTTCGAAGAGCCTGCTCCTAAGACAAAGAAGATTACCCTTAAAGCTCACCGACGAAGGGCTGATCCTGAAGAGACGGATGACGACAACTCGGAAGGTGATGATCAAGCTCTCCTTGTCCGAAACTTTAAGAAATTCCTTCGCTTTAATCAAAGAAAGAAGGAACTGCAAGAAGATGACGAAGACGAGCCAACATGCTACGGTTGCAAGAAGACTGGACACGTCCGAAAAGACTGTCCATTCGCAAAGAAGAGCAACCGATATGAAAAACCATACAAGAAGGCTTCCTCAAGAAAATATGCCAACACAAGCATTTGGCATGAAAGCGAAGCTAGTGATTCTGAGGAAGAAAAGGACTCTCCTCAAGATACTGCCAATGTATGCCTAATGGCAACATCCGACAAGGTAACTAGCGAAACTCTCGATGATTTTACTTTTGACGAACTTAGCGATGCATTCAATGATTTACTCAATGACCACAAGAAAGTCATTAGTAAATATAAACACGCCAAGGAAAAGATCAAAAGTTATGAAGTCGAGATTCAAAGACTCTCTTCATTGCTTGATAATATCAAAGACACTTCACCCACGGAAGTCACAAATGAGGTGTCTAAGCTTAAATCAAGCCTACATGATGCCGAAGCACCTATTAAAAAGCAAACACAAGAGATCACATTACTCAACACTGAGATTGCTGAAGAAAAGAATAGACACAAGATCTCTATTACTAAGATTTATGGTTTGAATACTAAGATTAATGAACTGCAGGCTGTCTCTAAGAAATTAGAGACTAGATTGGGAAAACAGGTTGCTCAACCTCAAACCTAATCACATAAGACACACACAAAGCACAACACTGCTCAACATAGTCAAACACGTCATCCACCTGCAGCACGTAAATATGCTTACATGTATACCCACTTCCATATAGCACACAAACCACATACACATAGAAATCTTTCTCATAACTATCATTCTAATGCGACACATAATCACCATGCTACACATAGATATAATTATCACCATGCTGCACATAAACACAATCACCACCATACTGCATATAGATTTAATCATCATCCTGTAGCCACATATAGTCATCATCATACTGCTCCACACCACTCTTACCATGCTACATATAGACATCATCAATATGCTACTCCACACCACTCTACATATAGACATTATCAACATGCTTCTAACATAAATAGGAATGCTATTTGTGCTTATTGTGGATTACATGGACACATCTCACCACAATGTGGAGATAGGAGATTAGTAGATAGAAACATATATGCATGGTTGCCGAAAACTAACTTTTCAGGACCCTCAAGAACTTGGGTACCAAAGGTCACATCTACTCTTGATGTAGGTGGACCTTCCCTCCTCAACTAAGAGTAAATAGATTCTCGATAGTGGATGCTCGCGACATATGACGGGAGACGCAAATCTTTTCGTATCACTATCGAAGAAGAGAGAAGGATATGTATCCTTCGGTAATAACCTAAAAGGGTATATTATAGGTAATGGTACTATTGGTCATCCTCCTTCTCCTGTAATAAAGGATGTCTGCCTAGTGACCGAGTTAAAGCATAACTTGCTCAGCATAAGTCATCTTGCTGATCATGGATATGATATTAACTTTGGATAATCTAAATGCTATATTTATGATAGGTCAACAGGAGACATCATTTTTGATGGGATAAGAGAGGATAACATTTATATTTTCTATCTATCTAGAGATACTAATAGTGCAGAATGATGTCTCTATGCTCACAAGGATGAAAGATTACTATGGCACCAGCGTCTTGGTCATGCCAATATGGATACTATATCCAGGCTATCGACTAAGAAGCTAGTTAGAGGCTTGTCCGACATCACATTCAAAAAGGACACGATATGTGCCGAATGTGAGTTAAATAAGGCAACCAAGTCCTCATTTCATTCCATAAATTCTGTAAGTACTATTAGACCCTTACAATTACTTCATATGGATTTATTTGGCCCTAGTAGAGTAGCCAGTCTTGGTGGAAAACTCTACGCTTTTGTTATAGTAGATGACTTTTCTAGATTTACTTGGGTTTTTTTTCACACAAACAAAAGTGATGCCATTTCAGTTTTCAAAATTTTTGCTAAAAAGGTTCAAAACAAAAAAGGCTACATGATCACTTGAATCCGAAGTGATCATGGAGGCGAATTCGAAAATACTGATTTTGAAAAGTTTTGTGATTTAAATGGTTTTGATCATGAGTTTTTGTGTCCAAGAACTCCTCAACAAAATAGTGTTGTGGAGCGAAAGAATAGGACTCTTGGCGATATGGCTAGAGTCATGCTGAATAAATTTTTACTTCCGAAATATTTTTGGGCTGAAGCTGTCAAAATAGCGTGCCATATTTTAAATAGGGTGCTTATTCGTCCTATTATGAAGAAAACACCCTATGAGCTTTGGTTTGGAAGAACTCCAAACGTTTCATATTTTTGAGTTTTTGGTTGTCGATGTTTTATCCTTAACACCAAAGACAACTTAGGCAAATTTAATGCCAAAGCTGACGATGGTATATTTCTTGGCTATGCGGCCAAGAGCAAGGGATATAGAGTATTCAACAAACACTCATTAATTGTGGAAGAGTCTACCAATGTGACTTTTGATGAAGATAACAGTGCAGCAACTACTCTTGATGATGATGTTGAGCCATTAACTTCTACTCCGATGAATACCCCTACTGAGACCAATTCTCTGGAGGGCTTGCCAAAGAAATTCTCTTTCAAGCCGTCACATCCAGAAAATTTGGTTATAGGTGAGGTTTCACGCGGAGTAAGTACTAGATCATCATTAAGAGACTCCATTGCTAGTACTGCCTTTATTTCACAAATTGAGCCGAAAAACATTGTAGAAGCTTTTAATGATGAGTTTTGGATTTCTGCCATGCAAGAGGAACTTAACCAATTCGAGAGGAGCCAAGTCTGGGAACTTGTTCCTAGGCCGGGAAATCACTCGATTATTGGTACTAAATGGGTTTTTCGAAACAAAGTAAATAAAGATGGTCCAGTTACACACAACAAAGCTCTTCTAGTAGCTCAAGGATACAACCAAGAGGAAGGTATCGACTACGATGAGACATATGCTCCTGTTGCGAGATTGGAATCCATTCGGATGCTTTGCACATTTGCTAACTTTCAAAATTTCAAATTGTTTCAAATGGATGTTAAAAGTGCTTTCTTGAATGGATTTATTAAGGAGGAAGTTTTTGTAAAACAACCCCCTGGTTTTGAAAATCACAAATTTCCCGACCATGTTTTCAAGCTCAAAAAAGTGCTCTATGGCCTCAAACAAGCCCCTAGAGCTTGGTATGAACGGCTAAGCAATTTCTTGCTTGAAAAAGGTTTTTCAAAAGGGAAAGTTGACACTACACTTTTTATAAAATCTTTCAAAGGCACTATTCTCTTAGTGCAAATTTACGTTGATGATATTATATTTGGTTCTATTGATGAAACTCTTTGTTAAGATTTTGCCAAGTGTATGCAGACCGAGTTTGAGATAAGCATGATGGGGGAGCTCAATTACTTTCTTGGACTGCAAGTCAAACAAAATCAAATGGAACTTTCATCTGTCAATCGAAGTATACAAATGACATGCTGAAGAAATTTGACCTTGACAACGTCAAACCAATTAGCACTCCAATGGCTACTACAACTAAACTAGAACCAGTTGAAAGCGAAAAACCTGTGGATCAACGTAAGTATCAAGATATGATAGGCAGTCTACTGTATTTAACTGCTAGTCGCCCTGATATTATGTTTAGCGTTTGTCTGTGTGCTACATATCAAGCAAATCCTAAGGAATCACACATGTCTGCCGTTAAGCGTATCTTTTGATACCTTAAGGGTACGGTTACAGTGGGCCTATGTTATCCCAAATCAACATCATTTGACCTCATTGGTTACTCTGATGCTGATTTTGTCGGATGCAAGGTCGACCGTAAAAGTACAAGCGGCACGTGTCATTTATTAGGAAAGGCTCTAGTCTTTTGGTTTAGCAAGAAGCAGAATTCTGTCGCACTATCCACAACAGAAGCTGAATATATAGCAGCTGGTCGTTGTTGTGCACAAATTTTGTGGATGAAGCAAACCCTTGAAGACTATAACTTATCTTTTATACACATTCCTATAGTTTGTGACAACACTAGTCCTATAAATCTCACTAAGAACCCCATATGTCACTCACGCATAAAGCACATTGAAATACGTCACCACTTTTTGCATGATCACCAGCAAAATGATACTATTAACTTAGAATTTATTGACACTGATCATCAGCTAGCAGATTTCTTTACAAAACCACTATCCGAAGAGCGTTTCAACTTTCTTTGTCGTGAACTAGGAATTTTGGATGAAGCTGTTATTCATTAAAGTAACCTGCGTAAATATCGATTATGTCTTGATTTTTTATGATGAAATTGCTATAGGTACAAGCCGAAAGGGTTCTTCTGACATCAAGGCATAAAAGCCTAAGCGACATGGTGCACTAGTCCTCAGGACTACAGCTAGCTGGGATCCGGCCCCTGCAGCTACCCCATGGCAACTTCAAAATATTAAATTATGGCATAATTCTTTGTTTATTACATGGTATACTTTTATTTATCACATGCTAAAATTTAAAATTTCAAACTTCACTTTGATTCAACGTCGACTTCTTGCTATTATCTACTAGGTTTTCTCATTTTGTATATACATCTATCCGTTATCGTATTCCTTTTAGTATTTTTTTTTCTTTCTAGCCTGATTTCTGTTCTGGCTACAGAAACCAGAATTTCGGCCGAACTCTGCCTTACCCAGAGTTCGGGCCGAATTCGGTCTGGCCGTTCCAGAACCGAAAGCAGGCTCAGTCGCTGATCAAAATATGATCCAATGGTCCACAATTATTTCGACCATTCGAGCCCTTACACTTAAAACCGGGTTCTCCTCCTCTTTTGCCTCCATCGCCACCTTCTAAACTTCTCCAAACTACATCTCTTCAAACCCTAACCCTAGTTCTTCCATTCTAGTGCATCTTTTTTCTCAAAATTCAAGGAGAAGGATTCTCTCACCATTCTCTTTCATCTTTCATCAACAAATTGAGGTATATTTTCACACTTCTCTCCATCTAAATTTTCTCAATTTTCTTCATTATTTCCTGGCTCCCAAGTTGTTCAATAGAGGGAAGAGACTTCGAACCGAGGGTGCGTCCTCTTCGAATGCTCCTCCTCGTGTTGAACAACCTAATCAACAACCTATTCACCCGTTGTTCAACCCACATCGTCCACTCGACCCCAACACGTACGATGACCGGATATTTGTATCACTAGACGCTTCCAATGAGTGGTTTAGTGATTTTCGATCACGTCCTGTGTATGCGGGTTATCCTATAAATTATACTATCTTTTCACTATATGATTCACTATTTCTTGATCTATGTCTTGATGAACTTGTCACTTACGCCGAGTTATGTACTCTTTCGCACCACTGAACTCACATGCCTACTCCAACTCTTCCAGATCATCGAGTTATGTACCCGCAAGTGCCTCTGAACTTACATTCCGGTCACTCTTTCAGATAGTAAGTCATGTATGACCATACCTCTGAACTTATTTCTCTGAAAGAGCTCCTCCCTCATGATCCACTACCCGCACTCTCAGTGCACAAAAAGGGTAACAGATCCACAAAATTTCTAAAACGACCACGTCGATGTTACCTCTGAGTCGTTTCACTTCCGCCAAAAACAAATCACCCCTCTACACAGAACGTCCATGTCCTCATTACCTCTGAGTCGTTCTATGTACCCCTTCATGGAGCCCACTCCTGCCATGTCCTCATTACCTCTGAGTGGGAAGGCTCCATCGAAGAAACCCTCATATTTGCCATGTCCTCATTAGCTCTGAGTAAATATGTTGGTTCTCCCTCGACTTATTATCTGTACCGAAAAAAACCCCAAGGTACGCCAAGGATAATAGGCCTTCAAATGTCCTCTGTTGACCACAAATATCCTCCGTTGAGTCCACTCCTGCCATGTCCTCATTACCTCTGAGTAGGAAGACTCCACGGTAAAACCCCCATACTTGCCATGTCCTCATTACCTCTGAGTAAGTATGTTGGTCTTCTCTCGTCTTATTATCCGTATCCTGAACCGGGGTGCGCCAAGGATAATAGGCCCACAAATGTCCTCTGCTGACTACAAATGCTGTACTAAGTTTCCTAGTACATGCACATCATTTCTCACCATGCCCCGGGAGCCCAGCTGCTCCATGGCATTCTTTCTCCCGATACCAGGAACGTCCATGACCACCTTACCGTGGAATTATTCTAGGTATCCCTCTCAAACTTATTATCCGTACCTAAAACCAAGGTATTCCCAGGGTAACAGATCCACAAAAAGTCCCCAGTGGGACAAGAACGTCACAAACACAACAAGTACAAGAAATAAAGGATGAGTCAAAACATGCTCATTTATTCAGAATCCAAGGTACTATATTATTTGGGATTATGTCTCTATTACAAGATGGAAAAAGAAAAGAAAAGAACATGAACATAAAAAAGCAAAAGAGCCGACTATGGCTCGACGGTACATAATTCCAGAAGGCGATTCCTCATCAAGGCGATCCGACTATTCAAGGCTAAACTCTTGGGATCCTGCTCCAAAAGACGGCTCAAATCCAAGGCAATCAATACAAAGATTTGCACACGTGGCATGAAGACGTGGCAAGAAGACTATGCGGCTCAGATGGCCAAGCGGCTGAGGAGGCCATACGGCTGAGACATCCATGCGGCCAGAACATCCTATGCGGTCCGAAGAATTTTTACATGGCCATGCTTCTTATTCAAAGTATTTCAATTTTGCAAATTAAAAACTTTGAAGGAGGTCTTGTAGAAGCATGGAAAAGAATAAAGAAAGACCTATGCGGCTCCAACAGAAGGATCCCCATGCGGCTCAGGATCTCCATGCGGCTCAGAAGTCCATGCGGCTCAGGGGTCCATGCGGCTCGAATAGATCCATGCGGCTCAGAAAGAAGCCACGTGGCCTTCAAACAGTTCTTCTCTATATGCGGCTGCATTTAATGCCCTGACGACTGCTCTGACAAAAACAACAGCCATGACAGCTCTGACATAAAGACGCAATAATAACTGACATGATGGCGTGTTCATAGAAAAAAGGAGAAAATCTCCTTACGGCTGGTAAAATCCACCAAGTCCTGAGGCCACTCTATGCGGCTGCCCATTTGCATGCGACTAACTATCCCCATGCGGCTGCCCATTTTGCATGCGGCTAACTATCCCCATGCGGCTGCCCATTTTGTATGCGGCTAACTATCCCCATGTGGCTGCCTATTTTGTATGCGGCTGACTATCCCTATGCGGCTGTCCATTTGCATGCGGCTGCCTATCCCCATGCGGCTGCCCCTCTGCATGCGGCTACCTATTCCCATGTGGCTGCCCCTCTACATGCGGCTGCCTATCCCTATGCGGCTGCCTATCCACATGCGGCTGAGAGGACCCCCCCATATGCGGCTCGGCCAGGATGATCCAGTTGAGACACGTGGCGCTCTTCGCTACAATTGAGACACGTAGCAGTCTTATCTTCCCCAGAATTATGGGTGCTAACAAATCCTGACAAAATTAGATTTGTTGCGATCGTCATAATGGCCCAGATCAAATCAAATCAAGCAAATTGGACACGTGGCAGGCTATCACAAATCACGAAGATTCATGGCAATTAATATTTATTGCCCACAGAGATTTGATGTAATCTACATTAATTACCTAGATTTGCTATAATCAGAATGAAGGGCCCAGATTAATTGATCCTTAACCGCCGACTTATCAAGGAGGCAATCATTGCAAACCCTAATGATCGCATCCCACTCCTATAAATAGCAAGGTGCCATTCTCTTGCAAAAGAGAGGATTTTCTAGAGCACTAGAGCACCGGAGGAGAGCAGAAAAAAGAGAGAGAGCACTACAGAGACATCCAGCAACCGAAGGCGCAAGGGAGTCTCCCCACACGTCCAAGAGCATTTCTTCACCGGAGCCAAGGCTGCATCCGATCGTCCAAGGAGTAAGGCAGAGCTGTCGTCGCTTTTCCGAGCCTCTACCGTCACTCTCCAGAATCTAAAATAAACATTTGTACCTAGATTGCTGTACCTAGGTTTTCGTCCCTAGGCTTTCTTTGTACAAGCGAGTTTGTATTATGAAGTAAAAGTCCAGTCCTCCGATATAATTGTTCTGTTCTTTTATAATTCATGGCAAATACTGAGGACAGTGTTCGACCTGATGCGAGCGCACAACTTGAAGATGAATCCCATAAAATCCTTCTTGGGCGTATCCAGCAGGAAGTTCTTGGGTTTCATCATTACTTCCCAGGGTATCCACATAGACCCTGAGAAGACGAAGGCAATCATGGAGATGGGTCCCCTGAGAAATCTTCGTGAACTCTGAGGCCTTCAAGGGAGGCTGGCCTACATCATGAGGTTTATCTCCAACCTCTCTGGACGATGTCAGCCATTCACCTACCTCATGAAGAAGGGTGTTTCATTCGTATGGGATAAAGAATGGCAGTGCGCCTTCGACAGCATCAAAGAATATCTGTCGAACCCTCCAGTCCTGGTGGCCCCGGTTGCTGGAAAATCATTCCTGCTCTATGTGCGAGCAATGGAGCATTCTCTCGGTGCTTTACTAGCGTAAAATAATGATGCAGTCCATGAGCAGGCTATATATTACCTCAGCCGAATGATGATGGGGCCGGAACACCGATACACTGTCGTAGAAAAGGAGTGCCTTGCTCTGGTGTTCGCCATTCAGAAGATGCGACACTACGTCACGGGACAAACCATCCATGTCGTATCAAGAGTCAACCCCCTCAGGGTCCTCATGACCAAGCCAGGTGCACTCAGCTCTCGCCTCGCTACCTCGACGATATTACTGTCTCCCTACCACATGATATTCGTCCCGCAGAAGGCTGTTAAAGGTCAAACTCTGACAGACTTTTTAGCAGCTCATCCAGGTTAGGAGTCAGCCAGAATAGATGAAGAGATTCCAGATGAGGTCGCCAATTCAAATGCGATTTTCGATGATGCCATCTGGCAAATATTCTTCGACGGCACTTCCAGAACTGGGCCCAAAGGCAACATCGTCGCTGGAGTCGGAGTGGTGCTGATTTCTCCCTCTGGGCTGGTGATCAATCAGGCCTACTCCCTCATGGAGTCTTGTTCAAACAATATGGCCGAGTACAACGCTTTGGTCATTGGCCACCGACTTGCAAAGGAACTGGGGGTAGAGTATCTTGAAGCATACGGCAATTTGTCGCTAATCTTTAACCAGATCCGGGGCCCATACGAAGTTCGTCATGAAGACATGATCCCCTATCACCAAATAGCGATTGACATCATCTCATCCTTGGAAGGATTCTTTATAGAATACGTTTTCAGGCTCCAGAACATTGAAGCCGATGCCCTAGCAGGCCTTGCCGCTTCCTTAGCAGTTCCTAATCATGCTCATCATCTGGTTGACATAATAGGCCGTGAGTTGGTCTGTCCCAGGAATGATATTTAATGTGTTGAGAGTTACTCCGCTCAGACAGTCGACGAAGCTCCCGACTGGAGACAACCATTTATAGACTTTGTAGTCTACGACATCCTGCCAGAGAATCCAAAGGAAGCCACTTCTATCAGAAGACGTTCCCTCAGATTCTTCTACGATACAGAGACAAAAATGTTGTATCGGCGATCATACGATGGATTTCTGTTTTGGTGTCTGTCAAATACAGAAGCCAAAAAAGATGTACGTAAAGCTCATGATGGCATCTGTGGAGTCCATCAGCCTGGCCCAAAATTACAAGATCGCCTTCGCAGAATGGGCTATTACTGGCCCACGATGGTTGCCGATACGATAGACTATGCAAGAAAGTACAAATCCTGTCAAGTCTATGCAGACTTCATCTACCAGCCATCCGAGTTTCTACATCCGACGGTGGCATCCTGGCCATTCGAAGCATGGGGAATAGACATTATTGGTCCAATTACTCTGCCTTCGTCCCGAGGACATCGTTTCATACTCGCAATCACAGATTACTTCTCCAAATGGGCGGAGGCTATTCCGCTGGAAGAAGTAAAGACTTCAAACGTGATCAGCTTCCTCAAACATCACGTTATCTACCGCTATGGACTGCCCCGAAGGATCATCTACGACAATGGTCCGCAGTTCGCAAGTCATGCCTTCTATCGGTTTTACGACAAACACCGAATCCAAAATATTGCTTTAACACCATACAACCCGGCGGCTAATGGTCTGGCTGAAACGTTCAACAAAACAATCATCAAGCTTCTCAAGAAGTTCGTGTCATCAAACTACACGACTGGAATGAAAAGCTCGGTGAATTCTTATGGGCGTACTGTACCACAGTACGGACGGCCACCGGGAACACACTATTCTCTCTGGTATATGGAAGTGAGGCAGTTCTCCCACTGGAGACTCAAATCCCCTCACTCTGCTTTGCCCTTACTTATCGATTGACAACAGATGATAATCACCATCACCGACTACAAGAGTAGGAGGCCCTAGATGAGAAGCGCCTGTTAGCTCAACAACGAATTGAGCTGTACCAAGCGCGTATCTCGGGGGCTTTCAACAAGAAGGTTAAAATTAGAACATTCCAAGTGGGCGATCTCGTTCTGGCAGTTCGGAGGCCGATGGTTATGACACACAAAACCGCCGGCAAATTCCAGCCAAAGTGGGAAGGCCCATTTATCATCGAGGCTGTACTCCACACTGGTGCTTACCGTAGTGCAAAACAAAATGGAGACTTGCTCATGTTGCCCATCAACGGCAAGTTCCTGAAGAAGTATTATGTCTGAAACGACATCATCCAAATTTCCTAGATTGTTGAGTTATGTACCCTCTGGTACCGCTGAACTCACATTCCGACTCCAAATTTCCTAGAATGATGAGTTATGTAGCCTCTGGTACCGCTGAACTTACATTCTGACTCCAAAACTCCCAGAGTGTTGAGTTATGTACCCGCAAGTACCGCTGAACTCACACTCTGGTCACTACAGATGAATCTATATCGCATCTTTTAGGTAGTAAGTCATATATGATCATACCTCTGAACTTTCCTCCTAAAAGAGCTCCCTCCTCATGATCCAATAGCCGTACTTTCAGTGCATTAACAGGGTAACAGATCCACAAATTTCCTGAAACAACCACGTCGATGTTACCTCTGAGTTGTTTCCCTTCCATCAAAAATAAACCACCCCTCACGTTGAACTTCCACATCCTCATTACCTCTTAGTTGTTCTATGTACCCTTCATGGAGCTTACTCCTGCCACGTCCTCATTACCTCTGAGTGGGAAGGCTCCATCGAAGAAACCCTCATATTTACCACGTCCTCATTATCTCTGAGTAACTATGTTAGTTTTTCTCTCGACTTATTATCCGTACCCAAGACCGGAGTACGCTAAGGATAATAGGCCCACAAATGTCCTCTGTTGACCACAAATGTTCTCTATGGACCACAAATACTGTACTAAGTTTTCTAGTACATACGCCTCATCATGCCCCGGGAGCCCAGCTGCTCCATGGCATTCTTTCTCCCGATACCAGGAACTTCTATGGCCGCCTTACTGTGGAATTATTCTAAGTATCCCCATCAAACTTGTTATCCGTACCTAAAACCAAGGTATACCAAGGGTAGCAAGTCCACAAACAGTCTTCCAGTGGGGCAAATACCACAACACCACAAACGCAATAAGCAATACAAATGAAAGGTAAAATAAAACATACTCTTTTATTTGAAAGTCAAAGGTACTATATTTTATGGGACCACGTCCCTCTCAATAAAGGAAAAGAACAAAAATAAAAAGAAGAAAAAGGCCGACTATGGTTCGACGATACATAATTCTATGAGCCGGTCCCTCAGCAAGACAGTCAATCGCTCAAACTTCTTCTTGGCCCGGCGCTCGGCTTCCTGAGTCAGCCGCTCTGCATCCTCCAGATGCGCATGAGCCCGCCAGCCATTCTCAAGCTTCTTCAGAGCACGCTCCAGGCTAGCAGAAGCTCGAGTGACCTTTTCGGCCTCCTGAACGATCAGCTCTTTATCCGTACGGGAGGCTTCGAGCTCAGATTCCAAGAAAGCCAGCTTCCTCTGGAGCTCGAGGATCTGCTCTCTTGTAACGACTATTACACGGGAGGCGGCCGCTTCCCGAGCCATGCAATCCTCGCCCCTGCGGCTCAACTGGTCATACTGGAGAGATAGGTCGTCGAGGTCCTTCATTATAATCGACTTAGACTTATCTCGTACGGCCCTTACCTTCTCCAGGGCAGTGGTAAGGAAGTCACGCTCTTGATCTATGGCTGCAGACAGATCAACTTACCGCAGCACTTGAAACTGGGTCACGAGCTGATCAGCCTCCAGCAATTTAGGCTCCAGAAATGTAACTATCTCTTCCCCACCAGGGAAGGTTTTAAGAATTTCAATTTGGCCACGAGAACATTGTCGGGCCAAGGCAAAGGGGCTCCCCGCTCCACAGCAGCTTCGACCCCTCTTTTCAAGTGGCGGCAGAAACTGTCAACTACATCCTGTGACGCCTCATCCAGAACTTTTGCAGAGGACGGCGTTAAAGGAAGTGTAGCTGGCAGTGTCGAAGGAGATGCACCAAAACTTTCTACCCCTGCCACCAGGGAAACAAATTCTGAGCGAAAAGACGCTTGGATAGCAGCTAACTCCTCCTCCGCGGCCCGAAGAAACTGGATACTCGGCAAGGCGGAGAGGTCGACCCCCAAAGCTACATGAGCAGAGGAGGACGCAGGGACCATTGCTCCTTGCCTCGGCTGTGCCGCCATCCGATCTCCCGAACTCGATCCAATGGGAGGCCCCTCAATATAAGTTGGAAGGGGAGGGGGCACACACCCCTCCACCAGATCCCCGCTGGCAGAGCCTTCCCTGACAATGTCCGTCATTGCCAGTAAAGAGACAGGACCTGTATGTCCAGAGTAACCATCAATCAGCCTAACCAGAAGGATGTGGTGATAGAGCAAATGAGCCTCCTCACTAGTCAAGATTTGGCTTATCTTACCAGGGAAGGGTTGTGGAGGCTGAGGTTCGCTCACAGCAGCCGTAGTCCCCTCAACAGCGACTTCTAAGCCGAATTCAGCTGGTTCCTCTGCCCCAGTCGCCCCGGAAGGAGATACGACTGGGTCAGCGTCACCCTACCGAAATTTAGCAGTCTCGGAGATGGGTTCAGCGGAGCCCCCGTCGCCCTGGGAGACCTCAGCAACGTAAGATCCCACAGCAGCCGCCGAGAGAACCCCGGCAGACGGCACAGATGTCACTAATCAAAGTGGTCAGGGCCGGATTGACTTCAGAAATAGCGGTCGGTTCTCGAGAGTTCGACTCTTCTGACGTCTACAGAGAAGAAAAAAATAATTAGATCATAGTTCAGGAAGAGAAAGGGCTAAAGAAGGAGAGGGTCAAAATTCAATTCACCTCCGAAACGGCGTCAACACCTTCGCCTCTCTTCTTAATGAGCAGCCCGCGGCGTCTTACCGCAGCCCGCTTCACGGAGAAGGTTATGCCGCCAATAGACTCACGCCTTCCTCGCTTGCATGAAAGGGCGGGCGCAACAGGCAGCTGATCTGCCACCACCTCATCTGGCACGACAGGCGGCTGATCTTCTATCACCTCCTCCGCAGGAGGGAGAGAGTTATCGGCATCATGCCCATCATCCTCTTCGTCTGCATTGGTGGACTCCGAGTCTGGCACAGGAACCCGGTTCGCCCTCTTCTTTCTCGTCTTAGACCCCTTGGGCTTCTCCGCCAAGCCAATACCCACAATAAAGCTGGTACTCGGGTCAAAATTAACGGAAGGCTTGCTCACCGTAACATGGTATAGGGCCGCCATATACAAAATCTCCTCTGGCGCCTCAGCCTCAGGAACAGAAAAGCTGGTTCGGGTATGAACCGCGTCATAGTAATGTCATGCCCTGATACCATCAAGGACGTTACCTTCAAAGCCTAAGCAAGAGCTGGGACTGTCAAAGAATAGCTGGCTATACCCGAACTGGCGGAAGAACCTACTGGACAAGTAGGGCTCCAGGTAGACATTGTTGCGGTTACGGTATACTAGGTGCGCTGGACGGATATTACGCAGCCAAATGGGCATCTCCTCAGGCAAGAGGTGAGGAGGTCCGGTACCATCAATATGTACGCCCCTCACTTCTTCAGTGGTAAAACGAGGAACAGACACAAAAAAGTCGTATCCGTCCACTCTCGCCAGTGCCCTCCGACAGGCTGGCATAGTGCTGCACTCCCAGGGCTGATGGTGGTATTGGAAAATGAAAGCATCATCAGCCGTAACTGTAAAACCCCTATTTTTTTATAATTAATTTTTTTATTATTTATTAGACTTCAAAATAAATTTATATAATTTATGGTTTTGTTAATTTTTTGATGACCCGGGTTGGCCAATTCAGCCCGAACAGGGCCCGAACAAAATATAAGCCCATGTGAGCATGTGGGATGACTAAGATGGCCACGTAGGAACATTTCATGTGTATGCAAATATTTTTAAATAATTTTGAGACTTAATTGAATATTTATTGACTTTTGGTACAAAATTTATGTTTTATTAATAAAATAATATTTTACAAGATGGTACAATTTTTTGGACCCATATATGGGTGAGCGGTAAAGTTCACACGTTGGAACAATTTTTATCATTTTATTATTGCTAAAGTTATTTTGTGAAAATTTAATAGACATTTTATTATTGTTGATATTGTTTGATATTATGTGATATAATTATTGTTGCCTTTTATGGCAATTTAAATTTGTGTATATATGTAAAAATATATTTTAGATGCATCACATATATAGTTAGATAATATTAAACTTTTATTTTAAATTTGTGGGATTTTTATGGTACATTTAGATATATACATAATAGATATAGATATATATAAATTTATATATAAAAGATTACTCAAGATAAGAAAGGAGAGAAAAAAAGGAAAAAGAGTGGTCGGCCCCACCACCTGGCCGACCACCCACACATACTAATTAGCAAGCGGCAGCAGCACAATTTCGTGTGCGCCCCCTTGGCATAACAAGCAATAGCAGCAGTAGCTGCAACCAAAGGGGGCCGACCCCCTTTACATTAGCAGCTATATTTAGCATTAGCTGTCATGACCCGCACCCTAGAGTAAGGGTACGAGACGTGGGTACGTCCAGCCTACGTCGCAGTGTCGGCGGTAGAACGTTGTCCTAGGTCACAACATCTAACAATATATCTCTAAGCAGTTTATACTCTCCGAACGGGGGTGACAAAGCAGTAAAACTCAATCACAACTAAGGAAGAGATAGCACGATATGAAATAGAACTCAAGGAAATAAATAGATGAAATAGTAGTCTAAGATAATCCCAGCAATATCCAGAAAATACAACTCAGCTACAGCATGAAAGAATATATACATCTCAGAGTAAGTCTAGCTAAACATGTATCATGACTACAAAGGAAGATAAGCCTAACTAATCCAAACTAGGCAATCGGGGTGATATCCTCAGCTAGAGCTGGGTCCTCCTGAGGGTCCAGCTCGCAGGTGTCATCTAAGACTGCCCCATAGAAAGTATTCAGGCAAGCCTCCTCCTCGTCCTCTTTAATATTTTCAACAGGTCCAGTCAGGACAGGAGCGAGTACAGTACATCTCAACTGTTCATAGCAGGTTAGAAAGTATAAACATGCAGAAAAGTAAGATACAAGTACCGAAAGAAGTGTAATATGTAAACAGAAAAAGAGCTGTAACAGAAATATCTACTATAATAGAGACTAATAGTGGCTAGTGAGTCAGAGTACAATATGGACATGTAAATGGCATAAGAGATTCTGATAAGACACTATGGAAGAGATTCTGATAAGATACTACTGGTGTATTATTCACATGTCCAATTCTACTCCCCCGTAGCCCAATCAATACACAAGGATCTAAACAAGTTATGTTATTATACATGATATCACATGGGAGCCCATAAAAGGGTGCATATGATAGTATACATGGGGGCTCCGTGAACATGAGAGTACAAGATTCACAGGAGTGTACATGTATAATAAAAGCACAGGAGTACATGATGAAAGTGAAACGCACATGACATAATGTACCCGATGCTCCCGAGGGGGATAACATCGCATGTAGAGATCCATATAGTACCAATCCGTGTGACCATCGTGACAGTACAAGTAAAGTAATCTACTGCAGAAAATAATTCTAAGCATGATATGAAATGATCAGAGAATGTACTCGCCTGTATCTGAGTGTCCAATATGAAAGGTACTATCCGAGGAGTGGTGTCTGGCTCCTAATCAGAACAGCACAAGTCACAACAAGTCCAGAATAGTATAAAGGAATCCTACTATGCATTCTACATGATTCTAGGCCAATCTAGGCCAAAGTCAACTCTTGGTCAACTCTGGTCAACCCTAGAAGTCAAACCAGGGCAACCAAGTCTAAATTAGGTCAACTAGTCTACCCTAGACTACATTAGTCTATACTAGGTCACTATGGTCTAATCAAGCCTAGTTTAGCACCCCTACACATTCACTAAGTCTAATTCACACATACACAATGATAAACACATATCTAGGTATTCACAATACATTAATAACTCATATAGGAACACCACATTACCTTATATATATATAGATACCTACATAAGAGTTAACATTATTTATACCTAGGCTAAGTACTATATATATACATATAGATATACATCACCCAAGTACATATGTATTCATACAATACATAACCCACAACTAGAGACTGGAAATATAGAGAGAATGAGAGAGAGGGTGCATGTGTATGTGTGTGCAACATGAAATTGTGTGTGTATGAGTGTAGCTGTGTGTGTGAGTGGAAAGGTAACAATGTGCAGGAATACAAAACAGTAAAGAGAGAGGAGAAAGTGTGTGTACATGCCATTTCAGTGGAAAACAGTGAGTGATATGTTGGAGTGCAGGAAAACAGTGTTGGCAAAACAGTCTATATAATTCCAGATTTCAGATTTAACATAACAAACCCTAACCCAAAACACAGTTAACAGTCCCAAAATCTTAGTTTTTAGCCCATAATATCATTTCCAGATTTGAAGGGCAGTGCAATACAATAAAGAGTTCCCAAGTTATCAAAACTGGGAATGAATCCCAATACAAAGTCCCTGGAGACTGAGCTAATACCCAGGTTATACAGTCTCCACAAAATCTCAGGTTTTTATGAGCCACACTCATCCATTTAATCCTAAATTCGACACACATGAAGTTTAAGTATAATAGAACCTAAATAGGAATTAAAACCAATATATTAACAGCATTTGATGGGTTAAAATAGGTGGCAAAGTTCAACATTAAAATCTAAAAAAAAATTCAGGAACCAATGCTAGTCCCCACAATCTCAACCCCCATTTCGACTTCAATATCAAACAAACAAATCCCAAAATCAATACACAATTAGACTACTAATAGGAGAATTATATTAAGGCCTGAAACCAACAATCTACCCTCCTTAAAAGAATTTTGTCCTCAAAATTGAAAGGCGAAATACAACTGATGAGAAGAATAGAAAGCATACCTCACGGTCCAAAAAGATAAGGGTAGCGCTCGCGCATCTCATCCTCCCGCTCCCAGGTAGACTCTCCTGGAGAATGATGCCTCCATGCGACGCGCACCAAAGGTATCACCTGGTTCCTCAGAACCTTCTTTCGTCGATCCAGAATCTCCACTGGCTGCTCTGGATAGCTGAGAGAAGGCCCAACCTCTATCTCTGAATGATCGAGTACATGGCTAGGGTCAGCCACGTACCGTCTCAACTATGATACATGAAATACGTTATGGATCCCCACTAGTACAGGCGGCAAGTCTAGCCTGTATGCAACGTTACCGACTCTCCCGCTGATAACGAAAGGGCCGATGAAGCATGGGCTAAGCTTCCCGCCTCCACCAAAATGTATCGTACCACGAGTCGGAGATATCCTCAAGAAAACCTGGTCTCCGACCTAATCACAAGCAAGGTCTCAATTAATATAATAAACAAACATGATCAAAAATTACAACAAAGAAACCTAAATCTAATCCTAGTCTAAGCTGTACCTCAAACTCCAAGGGCCTCCGGTGGCTATCGGCCCAGTGCCGATGTCTGTCCTGCGCCACGCGAAGTCTGTCCCTGATGAGCTTCACCTTCTCGGCCGCATCAACAACCATCTCTGGCCCTAGTAAAGCTCGCTCACCAATATCATCCCAGGATAAGGGTGTACGACA
Organism: Iris pallida; assembly: GCA_029216955.1. Classification (NCBI taxonomy): domain Eukaryota; kingdom Viridiplantae; phylum Streptophyta; class Magnoliopsida; order Asparagales; family Iridaceae; genus Iris; species Iris pallida. The sequence continues at coordinate 6,908,158 of JANAVB010040216.1, read as the reverse complement.
CCTACGCCCGTACAGGGCCTCAAAAGGTGACATCTCAATGCTGGCCTGGTAACTATTGTTGTAAGCAAACTCTACCAAATGAAGATGATCCTCCCAGGAACCTCCAAAGTCTAGGACGCACGTCCGCAGCATATCCTCAAGAGTCTGAATGGTCCGCTCTGACTGTCCGTCCGTCTGGGGGTGGTATGCAGTACTAAACTTGAGCTGAGTGCCCAAGCTGGTCTGCAGACTCCTCCAAAAATAGGAAGTAAAACGGCTATCCCGATCTGAGACGATGCTGACCGGAACTCCGTGGATCCTGACTATCTGCCGCATATACAACTCCGCCAGTCTCTCTGTAGACGTACCCACCTTAAATGGCAAGAAGTGGGCCGATTTGGTCAACCTGTCAACGATGACCCAAATCGCGTCTTTCCCTCCTGGAGTACGCGGCAATCCTGAAACGAAGTCCATAGTGATATGCTCCCATTTCCACTCGGGAATGGACAGCAGCTGCAATAATCCACCGGGCCTCTGTCTCTCTGTCTTGACCTGCTGACAGACCAAACACCTAGCCACGAAGCGAGCCACCTCCCGCTTTATTTCTGACCACCAAACATGCTCCCACAGATCTCGGTACATCTTGTTGGCACCCGGGTGTATAGAGTACTGAGATCTGTGGGCCTCCTGTATAACCTGCTCCCTGAGCTCTCCGCTGGGCACACATAATCTGGAACCATGCCTCAAGGCACCATCCTCTGCAAGAGAAAACTCGCCCTCCAGCAAACCTGCTCGAACCTGCTCCTGGAGACACCGCAGAGTAATGTCCTCAAACTGTGCCGACTTGATCCTCTCCACCAAGTCTGACTGGATCTGCATCCCCCATAGCTGCATCTGCACTCCGGGCACGATCACCTCAATCCCAAGGCTCTCCAAGTCGGCAAGCAAATGCCGATCCATGGTCAAACACATGGCTGTCGGATACCTACTCAAGGCATCAACAACCACATTGGCCTTCCCTGGATGATACTGCAGTGCAATGTCAAAGTCCTTCATCAACTCCAACCATCTGCGTTGCCTCATGTTCAACTCCTTCTGAGTGAACACATACTTTAAGCTCTTGTGATCTGTGAAGATTTCCACCCTCTTACCATACAGATAATGCTTCTACAGCTTCAGAGCAAATATCACTACTGCCAGCTCCAGGTCGTAGGTAGGGTAGTTCTTCTCATGGGGACAAAATTGCCTGGAAGCATAGGCAATCACCTTCCTGTGCTGCTGCAACACACAACCCAGCCCCTTTCCTGAAGCATCACTATAAATAGTGAATCCACCTGATCCTGAAGGCAACGTCAGAATCGGAGCTGTCGTAAGCCGCTTCTTTAACTCATCAAAAGCTGCCTGACACTTCTCTGACAAAACGAACTCAGCATCCTTCTGGGTCAACCGAGTCAACGGCTCTGCAACCCGGGAGAAAAACTGCATAAATCTCCGATAATACCCTGCCAGCCCCAGGAAACTCCTGATCTCTGCAACTGAAGTCGGCGCTGCCCATGCCTCAACTGCTACAATCTTCTTGGGGTCAACTGAGATACCATCTCCAGTCACCACATGCCCCAAGAAGTCCACCCGATCCAAGAAGAACTCACATTTGGAGCGCTTTCCGTAAAGCTGCTCCTTCCTGAGAGTGTCCAGCACGATCCTCAAATACTCCTCGTGCTCCTCCTCAGTCTTGGAATATACCAAGATATCGTCAATAAACACCACCACAAACTGATCCAGATACTGGTGGAACACCTTGTTCATAAGGTTCATAAATACTGCTGGTGCATTGGTTAGCCCAAACGGCATAACCAAAAACTCAAACTGCCCGTACCGCGTCCTGAAAGCGGTCTTGGGAATATCCTCCATCTTTACCTTCACCTGGTGATATCCCGATCTCAGATCAATCTTGGAAAATACCCGAGCTCCGCTCAACTGGTCAAATAGATCGTCGATCCGCGGCAATGGGTATTTGTTCTTGATCGTGAGGTTGTTGAGTGCCCTATAGTCAATACACATGCGTACTGACCCATCCTTCTTCGGCACAAACAACACTGGTGCACCCTATGGCGACGAACTCGAGCGGATGAAGCCCTTGTCCTGTAGCTCATCCACCTGTTTCTTTAGCTCCACCAGCTCGCTGTTGTTCACCCGATAGACATGCTGAGAGATGGGTTCCGCTCCTGGAACCAAGTCTATCGAAAACTCTATGTCCCTGTCTGGTGGCAATCCCGGCAACTCCTTTGGGAAAATATCCATATACTCTGCTATCAAGAGGTGTAGAATCGTCTGTACCTCGACCGAGACTCTACAGAAGACTCCGCTGCTCTGCTCTGCCTGACGTCTGGAGTACTTGAACTCTGGCTCCCCCGGTGCTCTGAAGAGAACTCTACCCCCTCTGCAATCAATGCTGGCGTGGTGCCTGCTCAACCAATCCATACACTTACTCAAACGTCCCTAAAATATATGCATGTCAGCCGAGTCTCGTGAGCAGGGTATTCCTATATTCGTGATTCACACTATCCATCTATGCCAATCCTCAAGATCAATCTTTCGATTGATAACTCTTGAAACAGGGCATCTCGCCTAACCGCTAGGCCATTTCTTTTCGAGGCTAAGTTAATGTCAGGATTGGAATCATAGTTCCCCAACAATAATGCCAATACTGACCCTAATCCTAAGGTCAAACCAAAGTCGGTAGTACAGGATTTTTTACTCGAGCTCGCGTCACTTCTATATCGTAGTTCGGCAATGGCATTACGAGCAGGCTCACCTCCAACTCACGGCCTCCGAAAACTACTCCCCGACCCTTACAAACATCACGCACGAGGATAATGCCACCCCCGGTCGTGATCTTATAAGTCCTAGGCAACGGTTCAGCTATGAAACCATGTCTAATCGCAAAAGATACTGATATAAAGCTATGCGAAGCACCGAAATCGAATAATGCAAATGCTGGACTGGAGTCGAGTAGAATCGAACCTGCAATCAGCTCTCCTATCGCCTCTGCATCCTCTGCTGCCATGGCGAAAGCTCACCCCTACTGGCCTCCCCTGGCCTGCTGTTGGTGCTGGACGAACCTCTACTGCTGCGTCGGCAGGGCTGGTCCCCTCTGCTGGCCTCCTGCTGCTCTGGCTCCTCCTTCCTGGGTTGCTCGTGCTATATGGCACTCCCTCATCTGGTGGTCTGCCGCTCCGCAAAGAAGGCACTTCCCGAGCCTCTTCCTGCACTCGTTCCATCCATGTCCTGGCTTCTTACAGAAGGTGCAACTGACTGTCTGGTGCCTGGGTGCCTGATGCTGAAACTGTTGCTGGTGCACTGGCCTCTGCTGAATCGGCTGCGGCTGGAACTGCCTCTGCTGCTGATGCTGAAAGTGAGGCCTCTTGGCCTGGCCCCCGCTGCTGCTGCTGCCACCAACTGGGTCACGCCCCCTCTTGAGCCTAAGCTCAAGATCATCCTCTGCTAGCAAGGCTCCTGTCAAGATCTCCTCAAATGTAGCATCTCTGCTGCCCTTGGTCAGGGACTTGACCTCCTTGACCAGACCCTTCCGGAACATCTGGGCCTTCGCCGTCTCGCTCAAACCCTCTACAAACCTGCCGAGACGACCAAACTCTCCAGCATACTCCTCTACTGAGAGGCTCCCCTGGGCCAAGCTCTCAAACTGCGACTCTAAGGCTCTGACTGCTGAATCTGGGAAGAACTTCTTCTTGAAGAAGACCTTGAACTGCTCCCAAGTCTGCCCAGGTACCCCCATCATGGGGTCTGACTGATACCAGGTGCGAGCAAGATCTCGCATCCGGCTAGCTGCGGCCTCGATCTGAAGATCTGTCGGTATCCTGGCCAAGCGGAAGATCTCATCTATATGCTCGATCCACTCATCGGCATATAGGATCCCCTCTATCCCCAGAAAGTCTCTGGAGCTTATCTTCTGAAACTGCTCGATCCCCGGTGTCCTCGACTGCTGCACCACTGGTCGAGCTGCGGCTGTCGTGATGGCCAACTCCATGCCTCTATCCTGTCGAGCCTGCTGTCTGTCAATGAACTGTTGGAAATATACGAATATCTGAGATGCGTCCACGTATCCTGGAGGCGGTGGCTGCTGGAAAGGATCCTCTGGAATGACCAGGTCCTGCCTCCGAGTCGGTGGATGCATACCCCGTGCTGCGGCTGTCGAGGTCTCAACACGAGCTGAGGTGGCAGGAGCTGCAGTCCCCTGGCCTCGCCGTGCTGGCTGAGAGGTAGCAGTCCCCTCTATAGCATCCTCATGAATGGCATGCTGCGATCGAGTCTCTACCATCCTGAAGATAGACAAACAAGAGTATCAATTCTGAGAAAGAAGCGAAATAACAAAGGCGGACAATTATAATTCAAAGGATCAGCTGACAAAGGATTTAGATGGCAATAAAAGAAATTTTCCAAAAGTGATTGAGTATCTTAAAATTAATGTCCTATATCCTACTGCAGGCTGTAGTGATACTCTAATTCGAATACCACTACACTTCTAGTCTAGACCTGCATGGGCCACCACTAAAAACGTGTCACGACCCGCACCCTAGAGTAAGGGCACGAGACGTGGGTACGTCCAGCCTACGCCGCAGTGTCGGTGGTAGAACGCTATCCTAGGTCACAACGTCTAACAATATATCTCTAAGTAGTTTATACTCCCCGAATGGAGGTGACAAAGCAGTAAAACTCAATCACAACTAAGGAAGAGATAGCACGATATGAAATAGAACTCAAGGAAATAAATAGATGAAATAGTAGTCTAAGATAATCTGAGCAATATCTAGAAAATACAACTCAGCTACAGCATGAAAGAATATATACATCTCAGAGTAAGTCTAGCTAAACATGTCTCATGACTACAAAGGAAGATAAGCCTAACTAATCCAAACTAGGCAATCGGGGTGATATCCTCAGCTAGAGCTGGGTCCTCCTGAGGGTCCAGCTCGCAGGTGTCATCTAAGGCTGCCCCATAGAAAGTGTCCAGGCAAGCCTCCTCCTCGTCCTCTGTAATATTTTCAACAGGTCCTGTCAGGACAGGAGCGAGTACAGTACATCTCAACAGTTCATAGCAGGTTAGAAAATATAAACATGCAGTAAAGTAAGATACAAGTACTGAAAGATGTGCAGTATATAAACAGAGAAAGAGCTGTAACAGAAATATCTACTATAATAGAGACTAACAGTGGCTAGTGAGTCAGAGTACAATATGGACATGTAAATGGCATAGGAGATTCTGATAAGACACTATGGAAGAGATTCTGATAAGATACTACTGGTGTATTATTCACATGTCCAATTCTACTCCCCCGTACCCCGATCAATACACAAGGATCTAAACAGGTTATGTTATTGTACATGATATCACATGGGGGCCCATAAAAGGGTGCACATGATAGTATACATGGGGGCTCCGTAAACATGAGAGTACCAGATTCACAGGAGTGTACATGTATAATGAAAGCAGATGAGTACATGATGAAAGTGAAACGCACATGACATAATGTACCCGATGCTTCCGAGGGGGATAACATCGCATGTAGAGATCCATATAGTACCAATCCGTGTGACCATCGTGACAGTGCAAGTAAAGTAATCTACTGCAGGAAATAATTCTAAGCAGGATATGAAATGATCAGAGAATGTACTCGCCTGTATATCTGAGTGTCCAATATGAAAGGTACTGTCCGAGGAGTGGTGTCTGGCTCCTAATCAGAGCAGCACAAGTCACAACAAGTCCAGAATAGTATAAAAGAGTCCTACTATGCATTCTACATGATTCTAGGCCAATCTAGGCCAAAGTCAACTCTTGGTCAACTCTGGTCAACCCTAGAAGTCAAACCAGGTCAACCAAGTCTAAATTAGGTCAACTAGTCTACCCTAGACTACATTAGTCTATACTAGGTCACTATGGTCTAATCAAGCCTAGTTTAGCACCCCTACACATCCACTAAGTCTAATTCACACATACACAATGTTAAACACATATCTAGGTATTCACAATACATTAATAACTCATATAGGAACACCACATTACCTTATATATATATAGATACCGACATAAGAGTTAACATTATTTATACCTAGGCTAAGTACTATATATATACATATAGATATACATCACCCAAGTACATATGTATTCATACAATACATAACCCACAACTAGAGAATGGAAATATAGAGAGAATGAGAGAGAGGGTGCATGTGTGTGTGTGTGCAACATGAAATTGTGTGTGTATGAGTGTAGCTGTGTGTGTGAGTGGAAAGGTAACAATGTGCAGGAATACAAAATAGTGAAGAGAGAGGAGAAAGTGTGTGTACATGCCATTTCAGTGGAAAACAGTGAGTGATATGTTAGAGTGCAGGAAAACAGTGTTGGCAAAACAGTCTATATAATTCCAGATTCCAGATTTAACATAACAAACCCCAACCCAAAACACAGTTAACAGTCCCAAAATCTCAGTTTTCAGCCCATAATATCATTTCTAGATTTGAAGGGCAGTACAATACAATGAAGAGTACCCAAGTTATCAAAACTGGGAATGAATCCCAATACAAAGTCCCTGGAGACTGAGCTAATACCCAGGTTATACAGTCTCCACAAAATCTCAGGTTTTTATGAGCCACGCTCATCCATTTAATCCTAAATTCGACACACATGAAGTTTAAGTATAATAGAACCTAAATAGGAATTAAAACCAATATATTAACAGCATTTGATGGGTTAAAATAGGTGGCAAAGTCCAACATTAAAATCTGAAAAAAATTCAGGAACCAATGCTAGTCCCCACAATCTCAACCCCCATTTCAACTTCAATATCAAACAAACAAATCCCAAAATTAATACACAATTAGACTACTAATAGGAGAATTATATTAAGGCCTAAAACCAACAATCTAACAGCAACAATTAGATAAAAAAATAGATGACAAGTTCAGGTTTTTTCAAAACTGGGAAGAACAGGATTTGGATACATTATTTGAAAACTGGAAATACACTAACACCTAATGAAAACATAACAAATTTCAAATTAAGAAGTTGGTAATCTATATACACCACAAACATGTGTCCCATAACTTGTTCGTGTCCAATAAGATGGACACAAACATGTCCAAGCAATGATACACACAATCAGTGTGAAACAGGTCAGATTTGTGCACTGTGTCGTGCACGTGTGCACGCGTGTCATGTACTCGACTCAGAGCAAACCAAGCCTCGTGCTCACCAACCTAGGTTCGCCTAGGATAGGTCTTCGTGTCCCTTACCCTGATTTGTGTCCTAGTACGTCGTATCCAGGGTTATCAACCCGTGTCAGTGGCCATAAAGTCGACTGAACGACTCAGTGTAAAACCAGTGCACTCTATATTACGTGTCCTATATGACACGAGAAGTCATGCCACTTGGGGAGTTTCGTGTTAGACACTGCCCCATTGTGTCCTTAAAATCTCACGTGTTCTCGTGCCGTGTCCAAGGCGCAATCGCCCCCGAGCAGCAGGACAGCGCAGTCCCGCACGCGCGCGGCGTGTCCCCGTGTCCAAAGCGACCTGACAAAAAACAATCATCAACTCAGTCCACTAGAAACCAATAAACAATACAAAAACCTAATTTTCTATTCAAAGGTTTTCCAAAAACCAGATCGAAATCCCCTCTTGGGCATTTCGACAAACACCTAGACTATACTACTGATACGTGTCCAAATGGAAACGAAACCCATGACACCCGACACGAATCCTATCCAGATGCTTAGGGGACTCCTAGGGCTCCTTAATGATGAAGACAAAATGAAAATCCATGGAGAAATGGAGAGATTACCTATTCTTGAACTATGGGTGAAAAAGCCCCAAATGGAAAGATTCCTTAAGCCACCAAAATCCCACAAATTGTTTCCTTCCTGTAAACAATCAATACCAACAGTAAGAACAATGATATTAGGATCTAAAACAACTAGTTTGGGGGAAAAAGGACCTAAAATGGATTTATAATGAATTTCTAAAGATAGGAACTCACCTCTTTCTTCTTGAAATAATTTTCCTAGGGAAAAGAGGCTAGCCCTAGATTTTAGGAGGGGTTTTATAGTGGGGGAATCCCAATGTGGATGGGGTGGCCGGCTATGATGGGCTAAGGATTAGGGTTTGGTAGTTTGGGCTTGGGCCATGTTACATAAGCTATGGTTTGATTTGATTAATAAGGACTCTAAATCATAAGTCATGGCTTATGGCTTTCTAATTTCTATAGCTTAATAGGTTCTAATGACCAAACCATAGATTAGGCTAGGTTAGACTAGAGTCACAAATCCTAACCAAGCTCATACTAACTAGTGTTAGCTCCTAGGTTGATCTACATGGGTCCAAACTAGCCAAAATCAATCTAGTCCAAACAATTCCAAAATAATTCCTAAAAATTCCCATAAATTCTAATTAATTCTAATAAATTTAAAATACCCCAAAAATGACAAAAATACCCTCATACTAGAAATGTGGTAGTGACAAATCTACCCTCCGTCAAATTTTTCCGTATCGGGCTTTTCGGAATTTCCTAATTACTTTGTGCATACTCATCAAATCGCGACGAAACTTGCGCCATTGGACTCAAAATATTTTTATGGTCCTGTGAGCCAAGTTTGGTTCGATTCTGAGACCGTTGATCGGGACGCTATTTTGGCGGGCCCACAAGCCCACTCAACGGGCGATTTTGTGCACAGCCCACCGGAATCCAAAATTGGACATACCGTTGGGTTCGTCTCATCAAAATAAATCTGTAGACATGTAGTTTGACGACTTTAGAGACCGTAGATATTGGCACATATTTTGGTGCAAAGCGGATCCAACGGAGGACATCGTTTTGACCCGAAATTGCGATTTTGCCCCTGTTCCAGAATTTAACTTTTGGACAGGCATTTCCGAGGCATATCTTTTATTCCAAACTCGTTCGTGATGTTTGTTGCAGCATCCGGAGTCATCTGCGGGATTTGGCTTTCCTTGTTTCGTTTAATTATTTGTTTGAGCTACTGGATTATTATCTTTGCACATAACCTCAGGCAAGATACCTTGCCATTATACTGTTTATATTTAGTTGCATATTATTACATATCACTGTTCATTTATTTCCAGTTTTTACCGTTCCTGATTTACTGTCTGCTCAGTGATATTAGATATACTTTGTTATTATCCTTTGACTGCATATGGACTTAGAGTTAAGAGACTACAGTCTGTAGTGTATCGCATATACCTTGACACAGTTGTACCACGAGGATGTGTGAGATAAGTAGCATGTAGAGGTTCTTGTGTGTGGGCTGATCCCCCATGCGCATGTGTTAGGGCTAATTGCTAATAGAGGCATGTTATGAGACTTAGCAGTTAGTAGAGGTTTACGAGACATGGATGTGACTCTGTTAGGCATTGGGTGGGAAGAACAGTTCCTTGACATATGGGCCAAGTATGCACTTCCCTATTGCCGGTTATCTCCGTGGGAGATACGGTCCTGGATCTTGATACTGATTTACTGCTGGCCTCTGACATTCGATGAATGTTATGCTTTGAGGTCCCTGGTATCCTGATGGGCCATACCTGAGATTACTGCTATTGAGCCAGAGTGCCCATGCGTTGGAGGTTTGTTCATAACTGCATAAATACTGTAGTACGGTTAGATTAACTTATTGTCGTCTTGTCACTTATTTTGGGTTGTGACATATTATATATTCAGTTTATTATGGCATGTTCTTTATGTATCTTATTACGTCCCTCTGAGGACATGGATATCTCTCCAGGTGTGTGCTTCTGTGATTTTGCAGTTGTTCTAGCCAAGACCGTGATCTTCTCCATTCTTTTGAAGACGATTGTACTTGGTTTGTCTCGTTATTTTACCGATCACTTCTTATACATTTTAGTTGAGATAGTTGGTAGTGGACTTTGTCTCCGCCCAACGATTATATACATGACAAATTCAAAATTGCTTTTATATCATTTATTTATCTAGGGGATGAGATTTAGTTATTATGGTTCTACTACATTTTACAGCTTATGTATATATACGAGTTTCCATATATTGGAGTATACTTCGTATGTATGCTGCTGGCATGGATACGTACCTAGTCCTAAGTATTTTGGGACTGGGCCGTTACATGTTTTTGTGGTGGCCCATGCAGGTCGAGTTTGTCACTTCGGTTACGTTACTGTACCGATGTGAACCTGTAACATAGGATTAGAATTATAGGAATCTCATCCATACAGCTTGACCTCTTCCCTTGGCTTCAAATTTTGAACTCTCGTTCGACTTTCTTGAATTGCATCTTGCTTGATTCCTTTCTACCGTTGATTCTTATTTTCGTGCTTAGTGTCGACTAGGAAGATGACTACACTAGTATATGCTCATAGGTCAAACACATGGCTAGAATAGTTATATTGGCAATTGGAATACATTTAAGACTCTAATTGGGTTAAAAGGTTTTTCTTTAAAGTATGATTTAATGATTAGTAATTTGTAATGTAGGATACTACCAAGGAATGTTTTAATCTTGAGATTTCTAAATAGTAAACACCAGAGGATTTATAGAATTTCATACTTGGTTTAAAAAATTGATTGATTTTCAAAGATTTGATATTTATGATTTATTGGGTTATAGTTATACATCTTTGCACAAGTATAAATTGATTTGCTATTCGAGTTATGATATTTATAATTTTTGGGTGATAGATAAACATCTTTGAACAAATATAAAATTTATTTGATTTTCGAGTTTTTATGTTTATGAATTATTGTATTATAGTTATACACCTTTGAACAGTTATAAATTTGATTTGAAAATGATCTTAGCTTTTTTTAAAAAATGGCCATAGGAATTATTTAAATTTGAGTTGCACAACTTGCGATTTTTGTGTTTATTAAATTTTGAATTTTAAGCGGAAGTAATGATGGTAAATTTTGGTTACAATAATTGAAAATGATTTTTGAGAATTTTCTTTATTTTAAATTGTGTCCTACGATTGAGGATTTACAAATCTATTTAGATTTTTGGTAAAAAAAAAAGAATTTTGACTGATAAGATTATTTGAAAATTTAGTTTAATGTGGGATTGCTAATATTATTTGACTGATTAAAGGAAGTTACCATTTAAAAGTTGAGATTTTGTTGGAATAACTTAGCATGAATAGAAGTTAAAATTGATGAGAGCATTGAGCTTAATTTTTGAGATTGCTTTTAATATGCTAAGAGTTTTATTATGAGTTATTTGAAAATGTTAGAGTGTTAAATTTTTGATTGATTGTGAAATTTTTTATAGATTCGTAAATTATGAACTCTTGAGTTAAATAGTTGAATTTAAATATTTATTTTGGAAAAGGTTAGTAGTAACATGATAAAAATTTGCTTTGAGATTTATGAAAGTGATTTAAATTTTTGTCATGATAAATTTGAATGGCTTGGAGTGAGTACAAATTTTGGTGGTTAAATTTTTTTTTCAGAAATTGTTAGAGGAAACACGAGTTAAAATTTTAATGGTAGGCCCCAAGATAACCCTACTGAGTATTCCACACTAATTGCCATGTCACTTATGACCATGATTGTAGTATATACACAAGTGTTGTTAGTCACCTACCCAGCTAAGTGACTGTATTTCCACCTCGACTTACTCGACCTTCCTTCAATTCTAGATCTTTTAATTGCGACCTTCTAACCATTTGCAATTTGAATAATGAGATAATGGTTCCTTAACTGTTTTCATCTAGAAGACTATCTTCCCTCCGGAATTGTATTCCTAAATTATTTTACTGGATTCTTTAATTAATTTTATTTCATGCTTTAGCTTGATCTTCTTTATTTTCTGCATTAATTATCACCTCGTGAACTCCCACTCTCTATTTTTGATCTTCTGGCGTCCCCTACCGTGACTTGTATATTTGGAGTACAATACTACACTTTTTCTCCCAACAAGTTTCATATATAAGACCTAGACAAGCCCACCTTCCTGTAGACATATCATGTCCCACCAAAACTCATCTCCTTATACTCTATTTTTTTGATATAACCTTATGGTCAAAATGGCCAAACTATAATCTTTACCATGATACGGATATATTTTCGACCACGGATAGGGATTCGACCTCGACTCAATTCTTTCGACCCGATATGTGATTGTGTTCTACTAAATTCCTTAAATGCTTAAATTTGTACTTTATCTTGATTGCTTGACCCATTGTCCCATGATACTATTAGTTTAACTCTTGTAAGTTTGGTAGAATACCTCACCACCTAACAAACCTTTTTTTTCTTGTGAACCACATTGGTAAGTTCACTTAGACTATAAATTCAGAGGACCCTACCTTATCTAGTCTACCAAGCCATAAATGAAGAAACGTTGGGACAACTGTATAGGCCCGAACTTCGGGCGAGCCTTGATTTTAAAAGATCTGGGACTATTTAAAATTTTTTGCATCAGTACCTCCCTTGCTCATATTTTGACTATCTCACGCTGCTAACGTAGCTTCAGTTTTACAAGCTTATTTCGTTATCAAGCTTGATCATGACATATTTTATTGGGTGCACCCACTAACATATTGTCTAATCAGAACCGGTGCATGATGGTCTGATCAACCTATTGCACTTTGGTTCGCCTTCACATATTATTCTACGTGGATGGAGACATAGTAAACTTGCCTTAGAGTCTCATCCGCGACCGCCTTGACAATTCTCTTTTGAATTATTTTTGCCGCCTATGAACCCCGTAATTCGTACTCAATATATAACACCGTCTTTGAAACCTTTGTTGTTCATGTCTTTTACTTATTTTGGAAAGACAAGGCACTGTACTTGCTAAGATAAACTCAAGGTATCATCTATGGTTTCCCAATCGGTTAATAATACACAAATGAAGATAGCCACCGACCGACTCATGTGGCTATATCCTCGCCTTTAACCACTCCTCATTTCTCAACCCTAGAATTATTATCGTGTCCTTCCAATTGTTTTTTAGCACTCGAGAATGATTCTAATCATTCACTTAAATCAAACTCTCAATCGAGGTGATTAGTCTCCAGTTTTCCTCTAGGAACCACATCTCCCAAAGGTCTAAATTATTCTCCTTGATCTACTCAATTCCTTATTACTCTCCAAATTGGATTATCGAAATTTTGCTACCTTCACTGGCAACCCTTATTCAATTCCATAACCATGATATATTTTTGTATATATCGACTCCACAATTTTCTATTGCATGGTGGTGTTGAACACCATTTTATCGCCTCCTCCAAAATTTAATGGTATTTTGGTATTGACGAACTCTTCCTATCCCTCAACCCTATCTACCCTATTAATCCTAAATTTCGAGGACGAAATTCTTGTAAGTTGGGTAGGATGTAAAACCCCTATTTTTTATAATTATTTTTTTATTATTTATTAGACTTAAAAATGAATTTATACAATTTATGGTTTTGTTAATTTTTTTTGATGACCTGGGTTGGCCAATTCAGCCCGAACAGGGCCCGAACAAAATATAAGCCCATGTGAGCATGTGGGGTTACTAAGATGGCCACGTAGGAACATTTCATGTGTAGGCAAATATTTTTAAATAATTTTGAGACTTGATTGAATATTTATTTTGGTACAAAATTTATGTTTTATTAATAAAATAATATTTTACAAGATGGTACAATTTTTTGGACCCATATATGGGTGAGCGGTAAAGTTCACACGTTGGAACAATTTTTATCATTTTATTATTACTAAAGTTATTTTGTGAAAATTTAATAGACATTTTATTATTGTTGATATTGTTTGATATTATGTGATATTATTATTGTTGTCTTTTATGGCAATTTAAATTTGTGTATATATGTAAAAATATATTTTAGATGCATCACATATATAGTTAGATAATATTAAACTTTTATTTTAAATTTGTGGGATTTTCATGGTACATTTAGATATATACATAATAGATATAGATATATATAAATTTATATATAAAAGATTACTCAAGATAAGAAAGGAGAGAAAAAAAAAAGAAAAAGAGTGGTCGGCCCCACCACCTGGCCGACCACCCACACATACTAATTAGCAAGCGGCAGCAGCACAATTTCGTGTGCGCCCCCCCCTGGCATAACAAGCAATAGCAGCAGTAGCTGCAACCAAAGGGGGCCGACCCCCCTTTACATTAGCAGCTATATTTAGTATTAGCCGAGACCCCCTCCCTCATTTCATATATATATATATATATATATATATATATATATATATATATAATATATACAAACCCTAAAAATTTCTTCCACCTCCTTCCTCTCCTCCTTTCTCTTCCCCACTCCACGGCGAAGCTCGGACGCACCATGGCGAAGCCGTGCTCGCGAAGAAGACAAAGGAATCATCGACAACAACAACAGATTCCCACTTTATGGTATCCCACTTCCCCGATCAATTTCTCTCTCAATTTAAATCCGTTTTTAGATTCGTAAATTCGTGTAGAAAGCCCACATGACCCTCTTCGAGATCTTCCAAGTGGATTTCGACCTGGCCATCCAACTTGCTCGAAAAATCGAGACAAACTTGGAGAAAAACCACTTTTCTGAATATTAGAAACTGTTTTGAAACACCAACTTGTCGGCCACTTTTCTCGCTGTCCATTAAACTTTCGTAAAAACTAATTGAAGGCAGTCAAAGACAACCTAACCGAGATTGTAACGCACCTTTTGGATTCACTTTTCATCTAGTATGTAGAAAGTAACATGTTGTTAAGTTTCACGAAAAATATGTAAAATTCTGTTTTAAAAAAAATAGAAAAATACCCCGTACGAGGTACGTCCCGACAAACCGGGCGACTCCGTCGCAAACCGAGAGTGCCGAAAGGTCCGTATCGAATTAGCGGACGTGCGGGATTTGACGGAATTCAAATTGGTTGCGTGTGCGCGACGAACTTGACCCGTATCCGTCAAATTTTTTCGTATCGGGCTTTTCGGAATTTCCGAATTACTTTGTGCACACTCATCAAATTGCGACGAAACTTGCACCATTGGACTCGAAATATTTTTATGGTCCTATGAGCCAAGTTTGGTCCGATTCTGAGACCGTTGATCAGGACGCTATTTTGGCGGGCCCACAATCCCACTCAACGGGCGATTTTGTGCACAGCCCACCGGAATCCAAAATGGGACATACCGTTGGGTTCGTCTCATCAAAATAAATCTGTAGACATGTACTTTGACGACTTTAGAGACCGTAGATATTGGCACGCATTTCGGTGCAAAGCGGGTCCAACGGCGGACATTATTTTGACCCGAAATTATAATTTTGCCCCTGTTCCAGAATTTAACTTTTGGACAGGCATTTCCTAGGCATATCTTTTATTCCAAACTCGTTCGTGATGTTTGTTGCAGCATCCGGAGTCATCTGCGGGATTTGGCTTTCCTTGCTTCGTTTAATTGTCTATTCGAGCTACTGGATTATTCTCTTTGCACATAACCTCAGACAAGATACCTTGCCATTATACTGTTTATATTTAGTTGCATATTATTACATATCACTGTTCATTTATTTCAGTTTTTACCGTTCCTGATTTACTGTCTGCTTAGTGATATTAGATATACTTTCTTATTATCCTTTGACTGCATATGGACTTAGAGTTAAGAGACTACCGTCTGTAGTGTATCGCATATACCTTGACACAGTTGTACCACGAGGATGTGTGAGATGAGTAGCATATAGAGGTTCTTGTGTGTGGGCTGATCTTCCATGCACATGCGTTAAGGCTAATTGCTAATAGAGGCATGTTAGGAGACTTAGCAGTTAGTAGAGGTTTATGAGACATGGATGTGACTCTGTTAGGCATTGGGTGGGAAGAACAGTTTCTTGACGTATGGGCCAAGTATGCACTTCCCTATTGCTGGTTATCTCCGCGGGAGATACGGTCCTGGATCCTGATACTGATTTACTGCTGGCCTCTGACATTCGATGAATGTTATGCTTTGAGGTCCCAGGTATCCTGATGGGCCATACGTGAGATTATTGCTACTGAGCCAGAGTGCCCATGCGTTGGAGGTTTATTCTTAACTGCATAAACACTGTAGTATGGTTAGATTACCTTATTGTCGTCTTGTCACTTATTTCGGTTTGTGACATATTATATATTCACTACAAGAAAAATGGCTTTTCTTGACGGTTTATTTATTGACGGTCGTGGAAAACCGTCATTAAAATGGGTAACCTTGACGGTTTTAGACATACGTCAAGGAAACACACGTTTTGTGTTAATTTAGCAAATTTATACCATAATAGTTGACGGTTTTAGTGAAACCGTCAAGAAATACAAATCTATTTATTGACGTTTTGATAATAACCGTCAACTAAAGTCTGTGCGGGAAAATTCCCGCGGCTATTTCAGCAGCCATTATCGTAATTTCTTTTAAAAATATTAATTTGTTGACGGTTTCGCACCAAATAGAGCAGATCTGAAAAAACCCTTCGCACATAACAAAACCCCCCCTCCACTTCGAAAACCCTCTCTCCCCAGCCGACCTCTTCCTCGAGAAATCTCTCCCTCCGGCCTCTTCCTCGAGAAATCGCTCCCTCCGACCTCTTCCTCCACTTCGAAAAGCCTCCCTCCGCCCTCTTCCTCCATGAGAAATCAACCTCCATCCCTCCGGCCTCTTCCCTCTCCCTCCAAACAGTAAAACCCACTCCTCGGCGACCTTCACGACGTCCAATGCGACGTCCCCTCTCCTCGACGGCCTATACGACGTCCTACGCGACGTCCCCTCTCCTCGGCGGCCTACACGACGTCCCCTCTCCATCGAGAAAACCCTCTCCTCGGCGGCCTACCCAACGTCCTACGTAACGTCCCCTCTCCCTCGAGAAAACCCTCTCTTCGACGGCCTACACGACGTCCCCGACGTTTTCACCATGCGGCAACTTCGATCTTCACCATGCGGTATAATATCTTTCATTTCTTCTCTCTACAATTCGATTTTTGTGTCAACTTAGGGTTTTTTTGTGTCAGCCAACTTAGGGTTTTTCGATCATCCTAATTTAATCAGTAGGTTCTGCAAATCCAACACGTGATTGACCCACAAACACACTTAGAAATTTAACAAGGTGTTTATGTGGGTTCAATGGGTGTTTTCGATTGATTGGGAGTTGGGTTTTCGAATGGTAACAGATTGGTTTCAGTTCCAGTTTCGAATGGACTAGGGGTTGATGATGTCATCAATCTCAACAGAATGATGCCCTCTTCAAGCCTAGAATTGTGGTACGACATGTATGGTGGTGTGTTTGTGGTGTATATTATTCCTGACCATGAAAATATCTGCTTGGTAGGTAGCTGAATCTTGATTTTTCTACACCATTTTCTTTTTTCTTTTCCTTTTTCTTTTCTCTTTCTTTGGTGTCAATGCTCTCCAAATCCAGATTCAGAACACTGCAGGCAATCCCTTGTGTAGCCAGTACACCTCATACAAATAGGAAGGTGCATGAGTTATTGGCCATAAAAAATTGTCTTTGGTTGTAGTCTATGTTGCACGGATGCGGATACGACACAACACAGCGAAACGGACACGACACCTATTTTGGTGTGTCCTAGTGTATTTTGGAGTGTCTGAGGAGAGTCCGATACATGACCGACAGGACACGGCCACACTTTTAGAGTGAACGTGCTTCCTTTGTTGTAAGGAATCCGGATCAAGTTCAAATCTTCTTCTTCATATAAACAATTAAATAAGAGTAGAAGGTATGAAAATCCTCGTAAGGTTCTCAATGATATTTCCTCACACCTCCCATGGAATTTGTAGACTCCACAAACGGCAAATCACTTCCGTGTCCCACTTATTATCCTAAATCTGCATGAATTGCACACGACAGTGCTTATTTAATATGGACACAAAGTGCCACTTCTACATCTGGATTCTGAAAAATCCTAACAGTGTATAAAAATAAGTCTTCGGAGCAATTAAAAATTGATTGTATATCATATAGGTTATAAAGTGAAAATATAGGTTAATATCAAGATTCCATTGTAGTTCTGTTGGTTAGGATACTCGCCTCTCACCAGAGAGACCAGGGTTCAAGTTCCGGCAGCGGAATATTTACATTAACCCTTCTTTTCATTTATTTCCTGCCCTATAAAATGCAAACACCTCGCCCACTTTTCCAATTTGATCGATAAATTTCATTTGGATAGACCACCTACAAAAGCTATATCATCATTCATCATGTACACGTGAAATCATTTGCCCGTGTCCCATAATATATTTTCGTATCTCACATGTGCAGTTGAGGACAAGATTAAGGGAAAAATCATATGAAGTTGGAGACAACGCCAATTGAGGACAAGATGAGAAAAAAAATGTTTTAGCTGGTTTGGAAAAGTACAATACAAGCCAATAGGTACACTAGTAAGGAGGAGCGATAAGATGGTAGTTATATAACCACCAGGACTAGAGGTCCTATTATATTCCTTCCAGTTTTTAACAAGGTTTACATGTTGTTTTGTTAGTTGATGATAAACTGAAATGTTAAATTTATATTACTGGTGATAGGCTAGGACTGAATGCTCTAAATGAACTTATGACTGAGAACTTTATTAACTGATTCACTGAATGCTCTAAATGAACAAACTAATTTTCCTTTGTATGAAACCATATGTTATGATATGACTGAGTTTGTTTTCCTATAAAGCTGAGTTTTAACTTTGTTGATGACCTGAGATTTGAATATATAACTGAACAGTGTTGGCTGAGTTTCCTGTTTTGAATTTGTTCACCCATTAAATTCTTTATTCGTATTTTAACTTTCCCATTATATTGTTAGTTTATAAATTTGGGAGAATATAGCTTATTATAGATTTGAATATGTAATATATGTGACTAATGTTATCTATATATCTGGAAACTAAACATGCAACTTGCAGTGGATAGTACATGTATGCGGTCGTCAGTGACTAATGTTATCTATATATAATGATCCTTATGTAAATATGTCTATAAAAAAAAGGTACAGAAGCATGGACTGTTGATGGCCGATGTAATTATTATAAGCGCTTTAAATCAGTATATGTTCTAGTTTCCTTTTTAACTTTCCATGAATACCAGAAGTAACCTGTCTGTTTATTGTCAATCTGCCTGGTAATGTTCTTCAAAAAATCCGCGATGAATTGTATCATTTCATTGCGCTGGCAGTGATAGTTGTTTATTTCATTATTCATGCCGATTTATTTCTCATCTAGATTGGAAATATCTTTGATATCTTAGCTCATTTTTAATCTTTGTAGTAAATCTGATGGCATGGCGGAAATGATCATTCACTTACTAAAAATGATCGATATATTGCGTTTATCTGTTGTCTCTGTAGCTTCTTAAACTAACCTTTATATTTCGGTGGCCGTCTCGTTTTACGTTTTCTTTGATGTCACTGTTTGGTGTATTTCACAGTTACATTGTTAAGAACGTTACTGAACTCACATTATATGATGTTTCTGAATGTCTATGGTTGTGGTTGATGCTTGCAGTCTTCTAAACCTTCTTGAAGTCTTCTAAACCTTCTTGATTCTCACATCCTGTCCTTTGTAAGTTCGTCGGTATCACTTCATGATAAACATAATATATTCTTTGTGGCCATTTTTAGTTAACTGCACTTGGCAGTCAAGTTTTGTAGCCACATTTGTGTAATATATGTGACTATATATAGACCAGTTAGCTATCTCAATTTACTGAAGAAGAAGAATAGTTGTAGCCGGGAGCATCATGATGATTACAAATTTTGCAGTGTTTATGTTCTTTTGCAGTGTTTACACTGTTACTAAGGGTCTTGGATCTCATTGTTTACAGTATTTATGTTATTTTTAAGTTATCAATCAAATAACTTCATATCAAAGCCTTGGTTACTTTATCAAATAGTGAGTCCAGTTATACTCCTTATAGACACTCATCCTTCTCACTCACATTCTTATTGCAGGAAAGGAAGAACAACAGAGCTTGAGGACGAGATTACGGTCATCGAATGCTGAAGCCCAGGTAGACTTTTACAATATTTTATATTGCATTTGTTCCTTGTATCCTCTATTTTACTCCAAAACTTTTGTAGTTGCACTTTGCATATTGCTAAGTAGACTATTTTTCTTGCCATACAACCCGAGGTGATACATTTCTTACTTATTTTCTTTTATAACATTCTGGAACATATAACTTGCTGGAATGTATATTCATATTTCATTCTTTCCCCATTTTCAAGAAATCATGAATGTATATTCAAATAAGAGTATAGGATACTCTTTGAGATGATGGGTTCCTGTTGGAAACCAAATAAGAGTATAGGATACTCTTTGAGATGTTGGGTTCCCTGTTGAAACCCAGTTTCAGTTTCCAGTTTCCATATTGGGCTAGTCTCAGTTTCAGTTTATGTTTCAGTTTTCCTTTTTTTTTCCAATTTGTACCATGCATATGTAACTCAAATCAGTCCTCCCTCACTTAAAAACCACACGACCAATAATCAACCACTTCACAGTCACAAACAAAGTCGACTATTTCTCTTGACATGCTTTGTCGCTTTGAACTTGTGTTATTTAGCAATTGTTTGGTTGTATACTCAATAACTTGTATATATCTTGGTGTTATATGGTGTTACAGTGATCATTGGGTTTTGGTAGTCATTGATCTTTTACTAATGAGAGCATACTATTTGGATTCTTTGGGAAGTTGCATCTGTGATAATCTTAAGCACATTGTAACAAGGTATGCATGAATATATCTGTCCCAATACTTCGCACAACTATAGTCAATGTTAGATGTTTTAATAATGACAAATAATATTTTCCACTTTAATTTGCATAGCGGGCTTCGTATGTTTCATGCTCAATGTGGTAACCAAGTGAAAAAATTTAAATTGAACTGGATTGCAATTCAGGTACAATATATTTCTCTCAATATATTTCTCGTTAATATATATATAAATCAAAAATGAATAAGTGTGTAAGATCTTTGCTTTTCTATGCATAGGTACCGAATCAAACCGGCTCCATCGAATGTGGTTACTACGTTATGAGATATATGAAAGAGATCTCATATGATCGAAGCTTGCTTAATCCCAAGGTGATGTTCTTCTTAATCAACATGTATGTTTATAATATATTTATATATTATCACTTATGTTTCATTTTTTCTTCCTATTTTTAAACAGTATAATGAAAAGTGTGTATACACATTTGATGAAATCAATGAAGTGCGTACGGAGTGGATGGATCATGTTTCGCAGTTCTTAATCTAAGCAATCAGTTGAGGTAATTTTTGGACTTTATCTACTTCATGGACAAGATTTTGAGCATCTCTTAAGAGAGGGGAAATGGTGGACTGTTTTAAGAATATGATTAGAGTGGACTGTTATATGCATTTGGTGTGTGTGTGTGTATGTCTGTGTTCCTTACTCCACAGTGAATGTGAAATGAGTTTATGGTATTTGTGAGTGTGGAGATGAGTTCATGTCCATTAGGAAACAACATTTATATAAGGACTGCTATATATAAGTACGTTTGTGTGATATAGGGCTATAGCTCAATCTTATACCAATTACACTTGACATTATATCAGTTGTGTAGAGGAAGGGGTTGGAGTTTAGTGTATCAGTATATGTAATAAAGAGGGGGCTCGGATAATGGAGCATAGCTGTAGCAGTTAACAATTGGGACTGTTGTTATCAGTTGGGGACTGCTCCCTACTTTCTGTTAGAATAACAGTTAACCTTGGAGTGCAGGCAGGTCAATGGATGGGGTTTATGCCCCTGCAGGCAGGGGGGGAACTGCCAGTTGCAGTAAGGAGCAGGCCTTGATGGGTCTGCAGTAGGAGGGCAGTGCCTTGACCAATATTGCAGCAGAGTGAGCTTCAGTGGCAGGGGCTTGACCCCCTTAGTCTGAGCTTAGGAAGTGATGTACGGCATGTGTGAGTGAGTGTATGGGAAGAAGTAGTGTCTCGAGTGTTTGTAGTAGAGGGTTGGCTAGTGTCAGGAGTGTCATGTGTTTCTCTGTGTGTTAATAGAGAGTGAGTATCATGGTTTAAAGTATCGGCCGATACCGATCCGATACGGCCGATACCGATACGGTTTGGCATGTCCCGATCCGATACCGACCGATACCCGATACTGGCCGATACCGACAATGAGGGTCTCTTTTCCGGACAATTCGGCAAAGAAAAATTAAACGAAAAAGACAAATCAACAAGGGTTTAAAGCATAATAAGGTTGTAAAAGCATGTAAAAGAAGAAAATCAATCTATTGTATGTAAGCCAATCGGTAAGGTGACTAATATTTTATTTAGTTTCAAAACTACTAAGAAATAACACTGAAAATACTTAAAATTATGCCTAAATGTATAAAATATATGTTTTTAAATGTAAATAATTTATTAATAATTGTCTGTTTTCTGATACCAAAAAATCCGATACTCCGATCCGATACAGCCGATACTACCGATATTGCCGATACCAATACTCATAGGAATAGTCCGATACCGATACTGTGAACCTTGGTTGGTATAGCCCTGTGGCATGACAAGTAATGGAGTTTTAATAGCAAGAGTCTTTGATTTGTTGAATATAACTGGGTTTATTTGGTATGCTTGAAACCTGAGTTCACATGTTAACTGAGAAATGGAGTCTTTGATTTGTTGAATATAACTGGGTTCTTAATGAATGTCTAAAACCTGAGATTGGTGTTGGGATTGCTTAATATGTTAAGAGTGCTAAACTGAGTGCTTAACTGAACCATTTCTGAGTTTTAATGTTCATTAAATTTATTTGATTGCTAAATGTAAATTGATATGGTAACATGCAACCATGCCTGAGACTCATATGTATACTTGGGTTTTCTGATGTAGAGTTCTGATACTCACATGTTTTTCTTGATTTCAAAAACTAACATGATACTTTTGCTTGATTTCTGTTACCTATGTATATTAGTTGTGCTTTTCCAGAATTGGGAGTTTTATACATTGCATTTGTTTGTGATATCATAGGTTTCTAATGGACTGAGTATTGACAGATATGACCCTAACCTGAGAATGGGTTCCATTTTATAAATCTGAGATTGTATCCTATGTTAACTAGTATATGGGGGTATTATGAACTGCAAATCTGGGAATATGGGTTTAGTCTGGGTTTGAAATTGCTAAATAATTTGAGTTTTCAGTAAGAACTGAATGTTATAACTCAACTGGGTTTAACCTTAGTTGTTTTCTATGCTGTGATATCTGAGATGGTTGGGGGTTGTTGTTGATGTTAATTGGAAATTGAATGTTAAACTGAACTGTCTCTCTATTTCTGTATTTTTTTCCCCAACTGATTTCCTGCACATTTAAACTACTGCAACATTTGAGTCCTCCCTAGATTGTTCTGTCCATTCAAAATTTGATTGAATTTCAGTTGTGTTGCTGACTTATAATGTTATGTTCACCTTGTTTGCAGATTAACCTAAAGGAAATGCTGCTCTGGGTTCAGATATATTTTGGTTAATCTACTCCTGTAAATATGTTTTGGATATGTATATATGGTGTACGAACGTGTTTGTGGTTGGACGTTTGGATGTACTTGTTGGATGTACTTGTTGCATGCTGCTCTGGGTTCAGAGATATTTTGGTTAATTTACTCCTATAAATGTTTAGGATATTTATGGTGTACGAACGTGTTTGTGGTTGGATGTACTTGTTGGATGTTTGGATGTACGAACAACGTATTTTTTAATATAAAAATTGTGTATTATAGTTGTGTGATGCTTGTGATATTATATATTGATTCTGGAATTGGATTCTGTGTAATTATGTGTATTTGGTAATTGGATTTCTGGAATATATTATGTTTATCTTGACGGTTGTAAAACGGCAAATTTTTTTATTCCTTGACGGTTTTTAACTTGACGGTTGCAAAAACGTCAAAAAATAATTCATTTCGTGACGGTTTGCAAACACCAAAAAACAATTTCTTGACGGTTTTTCCCCGTCAAGAAAGACTTTTCTTGACGGTTATTAGCCGTCATCTAGGCCCCCGTCAAGAAAAGTCGACACTTTTCTTGACGGTTTTTTGTTTGTTTTATTGACGGTTTAAAACCGTCAAGATAACGCATGTTTCTTGACGGTTTAAAACCGTCAAGGATACAAACAAAAAACCGTCAAGAAAAGTGTCGACTTTTCTTGACGGGGGCCTAGATGACGGATCCAAAACCATCAAGAAAAGTCTTTCTTGATGGGGAAAAACCGTCAAGAAAAGCCATTTTTCTTGTAGTGATTCAGTTTATTATGGCATGTTCTTTATGCATCTTGTTACGTCCCTCTGAGGCTCTCCAGGTGTGTGCTTCTGTGATTTTGCAGGTGTTCTAGCCAAGGCCGTGATCTTCTCCATTCTTTCGAAGACGATTGTACTTGGTTCGTCTCGTTATTTTATCGATCACTTCTTGTACATTTTATTTGAGATAGTTGGTAGTGGACTTTGTCTCCGCCCAACGATTGCATACATGACAAATTCAAAGTTGCTTTTATATTATTTATTTATCTAGTGGATGAGATTTAGTTATTATGGTTCTACTGCATTTTACAGCTTATGTATATATACGAGTTTTCATATATTGGAGTATACTTCGTATGTATGCAGCTGGCATGGATACGTACCTAATCCTAAGTATTTTGGGACTGGGGTATTACAGTAACGCCGTCTTATCCTCCAGGCCTCATCAAATACCGGCAATGCATCAACAGCCACCCCATCAAATAATGATAAGGCAGCTCTATGCATTCAAAATCCATCGCCGTGTCACGGGCGATGACTTAGACGAGAATGCGCGAAGGCTATGGTGTATGCTGTACACCATGGCCGAAAGAAGGGCCAGTCTGGCCCCAAAAACTAGCTTTACGACAGGGAGGATAAAGTAGCGGCTGATCCTCTCAATGGAACCTGCCCCTCCTGAGACCACGCAATTTTGTAGCCACACCATCAGGAATCCTGCCAGGAGTGCCTTCTCTGACAGCCGATGAGTACCATGATAAAAATAACTAAAGGAGTCAGTTTGACTCCCAAAAGTGTTGCCCGTGGACCTCGATCTCTTGGTAGTCGATGCCAGCTTTTGTACCTCCTCCTGGGTTTGAGGATCTCGGAAAGAAACCTGACCTGAGGCGCCTAGTGTAAAAAGGTAGGAGACCCAGGACATGGTATGAGGAATGCTCCCATTCGAGCTACCATCCTTCTTGATGGACGCCTGGTGACAGGTACTGTGGTGACATAACAATTCCCGGTATACAGCAACAAAGCCCGGGAACTGCCGATCCAAATCCTCGAACTCTTCGTTCATAGGGGTGTATACTTCAATGACTTCATCCCCCCAGGACAGTTTGGAAATGACGTACATCTTATGGAGGGCGAGTCCCAGCTCCCCTTCAGGTGTGAAGAAGGTTCCCATCCGTCGGTTGTACATCTCCAGGAGAGCCATGAACAACGGCTTATTTATGGGTAGTGTCACTACCACATTTCTAGCTTGAGGGTATTTTGGTCATTTTTGAAATTTTGAGAATTATTTGGAATTATTATGTATTATTTAGATTTATTAGAATTAATGTGATTTTTAGTGATTTTTAGTATAATTGATTTTGGTGCTATAGTTGACTTTGACTAGTGTTGACTAGGAGACTAACCTAGAGACTAACCTAGGTCATGACTACTTTGTTAGAGTGTGTAACCCTAGCTTGACCTAAGTTAGTGACATTTAACTCATTAGAACTTATTTGGAGAGATTAGGAATTGATTAGGCTAGAATGGCTTGTGACTTCACAAGTCATGACTAATGACTTATGCCCATAGAGGCCCAACCCAACACTAGTGGAGCCCTAGCCCTATTCCAACAGCCCATCGCCGGCCACATTGATCCCCCCCCTCTATTTAATGCTCCTCAAAGTTAGGACTAGCCTCCATTAGGAATTTTGCAAAGTTTTAGAAAGATGTTAGTCTCCATCTTCTTTAATTCATAGAAATTCCTATTTAACTTCTTTTTCCCCCAAACCAATTGCATTAGGTTCTAATTTTTCTGTTCTTGCTGTTTATGTAAGTATATTCCAGAGTTTGGACAATTGGAAGAAGTTTGGCTATCAAGAGGAACACCCCTCTTTGGAGTTTTATTGAGAATTTGACACCTATAGGTAACTCCTTCAAAACCTATTGTAATTACTGATTTTATTGCATTCTAACCTAGATCTAGGTATCCCTTAGCTAACCCTAGATTTTTGTAGGATTTTGTGTCCTATTTGTGTCCCATTTGGACACGTATCAGTCCTATTATACAAGTGTTTGATGAAATGCCCCAAAGGACATTTCGAGTTATTTTTAGGAAACTAATTGAATAGGAAATTAGGTTTTAACGTTGTTTATGGGTTTTTAGTGTCTTAGTATAGTTTTCTTGTCGTATTGTGTCGCCACGTACACGGGAACACGCTGACACGTGCGCGTGTGCACGGGCACTGTAGCCGCCCTGCTACTCGGGTGCAATTACGCGCAGGACACGACACCAGGACATACGACACTTGACACACACTACGGGGCACTGACTGACACCACGTGTGTCAAGTCCTAGGGCCTCTTGTATCATGTCGGACACGCACGAAGCCGTGCATTGGTTTTGCATTGAACCGGCTACAACCGTTTTCCAGCGCTGATACGCGTGTCGTGATGCACACACACGTGACGTAGACATGTATCAGGGTGTCCTAGCCCTAGCCCTAGTCCTACTCGACACTGGGATACGACTACGAGATCTGTGTCGTGTCGTGTCGTATGCACGAGCACAGGAAACACGTGCACGAGGATTGCACAGTTTGCACTATTTTCGTGTTTTTAAACTGTTGGACTCGTTTGTGTCCACTTGGGTGGACACGAACACATTGATGGACACGTACACTTCTAGTATTTTCATTACCAACCATTAGATTTGCATTTTAGCTTAATTTCGATGTTGATTTCATATTTACCCCAATTTTCTGATACCTATTATATCAGTCACATTTCTGTGTATTTCCAGTTTTTTAAATTCGATTTTGACATCAAATTTACCTAGTTTATACTGTTAATTAGTACGGTTTAGGACCCTGATGTGGTACACCTATATGTTTTCTAATGGTGTGTCGAATTTGTTATGATTTGGTTTTGTCTTTGGCTCAAAAACCTAAGATTGGTTATGGACTGGAAAACTAAGATTTTAGGTTTCTGTTATGGACTGAATTAAATGGTTCTTGAATGTAAAAATCTGGGATGTTGTGTATAGACTGTTAAACTTAGTTTTGTGAAACTGAAATGAATGTTTGTTCATAGCTCACTGTTTTCCCTGGGGCAATTTCTCTTTCCTATACACAGGATACCCCCATTACATTGCCACTGTTCTTCACTGATTCCTTCCTATTTTGTCACACTGTTTTCATGTATCTTCACACACCCTCATGTATTACTCACCCCTCACACTCTCTTGTGATTGAACACTCATGACTCACTAATATACACACTCACACCCTCAAGCTTAACACATACACACAACTCGCATGTCTCATGACACACACACACACCTACACTTGAACACATGCCCAGTTCATTCCCTATTTCCCTATGTATTCAAGTTGTGAGATTCACTTTTTAAGGTACCTTATATATATGTGTGGTACACATTAAGGTAACCTATATGCTATGTATATTTCTATGTTATATCATATAATATAACAATATGTGTGTTATTTTAAATATAAATATTATTGGCTTGTGTATGTGATTTATGGTATGGTTAGGGCATGGTATTGCCTAATAGCTAGTCTAGGGCTCTTAGCCTATGGAAGTATCTGTGTGTCAGTATAGAGTCTAGATTAGACTTGTTTAGTCTTATTAGACCTAGAATGGACTAGTTAGACTAGTATAGACTTGTTTGACTTAGGTTTGACCTAGTTGACCTAGTTTGACTTCTAGGGTTGACCAGAGTTGACCAAGAGTTGACTTTGGCCTAGATTGACCTAGATTCATGTAAAATGCATTAACTTGCATCTTATTATCATTGTAGACTCATAGTGACTTGTACTGTTCTATAAGAGACAGACACCACTCCTCGGACAATATATATTCTCTAGTTTCTTAGGATACAGGCGAGTACATTCTCTGATCATTTCATATCCTGCATTAGGAGTATATTTCCTGCTTTAGATTACTTTATATGATGCTGACACGTTGGAAACACGGATTAGTACTATATGGATCTTGTTGTGCGATGTTATCCCCTTAGCAGATACATCGGGTATTCGTGTTCGTGTACTTTATCGTGAGCATCTTGTACTCCTTGTATTCGTGACATTCGTGTACAAATCGTGTGAAATCGTGTATATTCATGTATTCACATGATCTTCGTGTACGACTATACTTCGTGTACGATAACATAACTTAGCTAGATCCTTGTGTATTGATTGGGGGCGGGGGAGTAGAAGTGGTTTTGTATTCAATCCAGTAGATTACTCGTGTACAACCTCTGTAGATTACTTGTGTATAATATCGTGCCGTCTACATAACCATCTTGTGCTCTGAATCACTAGACACTGTTAGTTCTCTATATACTGTAGCTATTTATTTACTGTCTTCCTGTTTATCATATTATTCTTTCAGTTTCTTGTATCTTACTCTATAGCATGATTATATATCCTGACCTGCTATGATTTGTTGAGATGTACTGTGCTCGCTCCTGTCCTGACTGGACCTGTTGAAAATTTTACAGAGGACGATCCTGAGGCGTTCTGCCCTACCTACTACGGTGCTACACTAGATGAGTGTTTAGACTTGGACCAGCAGCAGGATCCACTAGCTGTAGATGACACTCCCTTAGATTAGGATGTCTTTACTTTTATGGATCACTGTATATAGATTCTGAGATTTGGGATATGTACTTATTTTAGACACTTAGAATTATGGATGTATCTCTGTGGTTATTCTGTTCTGGATATTATCTATCATTCTATCTATCTTTATCATGTTCTACCTTAGTTGTGATTGAGATATATTCTGTTATGTCACCCCCATTCGGGGAGTATAACTGTTTGTTACCTTAAACTGTTAGATGTTGTGACCTAGGACAGCGTTCTACCCCCGATACTGCAGGGTAGGCTGGACGTACCCACTTCTCGTGCCCTTACTCTAGGGTGCGGGTCGTGACACGTTTTTAGTGGTGGCCCATGCAGGTCTAGGTTGGAAATGTAGTGGTATTCGAACTAGAATACCACTGCAGCCTGCAGTAGGAATTAGTATATTTTTTTAAGGTACTCAATCACACTAGGAAAATTTCCTTATCAGATTCCGTATATCTACTTTGCTGCTTATTGTCTTCCTTAGAATTTTAAACTGTCCTCGTTTGATTTTTTGATTCATTCTCAGTAATTGCTTCTTGTTTGATCTGTGTCTCCAGGATGGTTGAGACGAGATCGCATCGCCCTGGACTGGAAGACGCTGGAGAGGGGTCTAGCACCTCTCGACCTCAGCAGCAGCCAGCTCCCGGTGCCACAAGGCCAGTGCAGCCCACAGGAGTCGTTGTTACTGCCACTTTTGGAGGAGCACCTCCACCAGTTAGGAGGCCGAGCGTTGTGATTCCTGAGATCCTTCTACCGCAGTCGACTCTGCCGGCGGGGATGGTAGATACTGCACATCTCTTCTCCTTCGTGGAGAGGATTCTTGAGTCCCACCAGTAGCAGCAGACGAGGCAGACTACAGATTTCCGTCAGGGGATCGATGAGGCACACTAGCTAGTTTGTACCACAGTTGAGATGATTATTGCTCAGGGGACCCAGCAGCAGCCCCGTCGGAGGAAGAAGGACATACAAGACTTCCAGAAGATGCACCCTCGGGAGTTCTTCGGCACAGAGGGCATCTACTATGCCGACGACTGGATAGAGCATATCGGAGAGATATTCATGCTGGCGGAGATACCAACTAGACTCCAGATCGAGGCGGCGGGCAGTCAGATGCAGGACTTAGCCCGTACGTGGTATCAGACAGATCCCAGGATGGGAGTTGAGGGCCAGACTTGGGCCCAGTTCAAGGACCTGTTTAAGGAGCAGTTCTTTCCTGATGTGGTCTTGGGAGGTATCGAGGCACAGTTCGAGGGTCTGGTTCAGGGGAACCAGACGGTAGCTGAGTATGCTACGGAGTTTTATAGACTGGCCTATTTTATTGATGACTTGACAGAGAAGACGAAGGCGAGGAAGTTTCGCCGAGGTCTGATTAGAGAGGTTCGGTCGCTGACTAAAAGCGACCGGAACGCTACATTTGCTGAGATATTTCTGGGGCTATAGCAGCGGAAGATGACCTAGAGCTGAAGCAGAAGAGGGGTCGTGACTTTCCGGGTGGCAGTAGCAGTCAGGAACAGGCCAAGAGGCCTCACTTCCAGCATCAACAGCCACAGAGGCCAGTTCAGCAGTATCAGCATCAGGGCCGTGTACCTTTTCAGCAGGTACAGCACTAGCAGCAGAGAGGACAGCAGGCACCCAGGAAGCAGGCTATCAGTTGTACTTTCTGCAAGAAGCCTGGGCACAAATGGGAGGAGTGCAGGAAGAGACTTGGCAGATACTTGATGTGTGGTTCGACGGACCACCAGATGCGAGAGTGTCCAGTTACGTCGATGCATCGGATACCAGGAGGAGCTGGGCAGCCAAGGCTCCAACAGGCCAGCAGAGGGGGCCACTGCAGACCCAGCAGCAGAGGTTCCAGCAGCACCAGCAGCAGGCACGAGGTGGACAGCAGGGGCGAGCATTCGCCCTGGCAGCTGAGGATGCAGAGGCCATCGGAGAGCTGATAGCAGGTTCGGTTCTTCTCGACACCCTTCCAGCATTTGCACTCTTTGATTTTGGGGCTTTCCACAGCTTTGTGTCAGTATCGTATGCTATTAGACACAGTCTCGTTTCTGAACCATTGCCTAGGACCTGCAAGATCACGACCGGGGGTGGGGTCATCCTCGTTAGTGATGTTTGCAGAGGGCGGAGCATCATATTGGGAGGCCGAGAGTTGGGAGTGAGTTTACTCGTCATGCCACTACCGAACTACGATATTGTATTAGGTATGGACTGGCTGAGTAGACACCACGCCCGTATTGATTGTCGAGGGGGTAGAGTTTTGTTTGGGGCGCCAGGAGAGCCAGAGTTTGAGTACACCCGACGGCAGACAGAGCAGGACGGCGGAGTCTTCTGTGGAGAATCAGTTGAGGAGCAGATGGCTCCGTATCCCTTGATCGCAGAGTTTATGGACGTATTTCCAGAGGAGTTGCCAGGGCTTCCACCGGACAGGAATATAGAGTTCTCGATAGACTTGGTTCCCGGTGTGGAACTAATTGCTCAGTATGACTATGTAATGTCCCAAATTCGCGATACGTATTTAGTGTACGTATACGTGTTTTGGACCCATATTTTATTCAGTCATGATTAGTTATCTTGGTTTATTTTGCATTGACTTGGTTTTATTGGCATTGATAGTTTAAATGGTTTTAATGGTTCATTGGTTTATTTTTGGATTAGTGAGGCTTGGTTTATTTCATGATTCAATTGGTTTAAATTGCTAAAAAGAGAGAGTTTATTGGCCTTGACTTGGTTTACCTTGGTTTATCTTGGCTTGGTTTATTCCTGGGTTGGTTCGGCTTGGTTTGGTTTGCTTGGTTCATTATGAACCATAGGGGTGAACCCCCTACCTATCACCACCATCCCCATTTATTAACCCCTTCTCCTTTCTCTCTCTTCATTAATTATTTTCTTCTTCCTTAATTACTCCTCACCTAACAGAGGGAGAGAGGGGTCTAGGCAAGTGCAACTTGCTTCATGAAGGAACTCCAATTTTATTGCTTCATTCTCTTCCTTACAGCATTTTAACTCACTTTAGTACTTGGCATTTCTACTTTCTATGGCTAGATTCTTGTAGATCTAAGTTTATACTATTTTCGGATTTTTTGGATTTTGATCTACTTAATCTTGTTATTATCAAGTTCTGATGGTTCCATGTTGTAGAGCATTTCCTTTTGCCCTATTTTGACCTATAGAAGTTCTAATTTGGACTCTGGATGAAAGGTTCATGGAGCTTGGGAGCCATGGCTTGAAGAGTTCTTCTCTTCGAAAGGATGGAGAAGAAGAACTGTTCACAGCCGCATGAACTTAAATGATTGAACTCTATTGTCACTCTAATGTATTGTACTCTCTAAATTGTCACTATAATGCTCGCCTGGATAACCTGGATAGCTGCAGGGCCTGTGACTACTTGGAGCATCTCATTGCATCTTGCTAGTAACTAGGACTGTGATAACCCTAGTTAGTTAATATAGAAAGCCGTAGGCAATGATTGGCCGTGATTCCTTGGATGGAGTCTAGTCCAGTATAGTATTGTCTAAAAGTGATTGATTGAAAGATTGTACCAGAATGATTGAATGATTGTCACTCCAGATTATTACTATAGCGATTGTACTCTATTGTCACTCTAGCGTATTGCACTCTTCATTGTCACTTTTATCATTATACTCTCTCTCCTTTTCACCTTAATGATTGGCACCTTTAGTAATAAATGATCAGAGACTAAGTTCTGTTCAGGCGAAGGGTTACAATCTCGGTCCTTGTTTGGTTTAAGGATTGTAACCTGGCTTCCGGAATAGTACCTTCGTCTTCTCTTCATATATTGTCCAGCTATATTTTATTTAGCATGATTCTCCCGTTATCGTATGTCAATGATGCTTCACTTAATTATTTTTTCTGATTGGGATGAGTGCATTGGTAGTGCACAAATCTCAATCTGTGTTACTTATTGTTGTTTTCTTACATATTGAATGATAATGATTTGTTGGTTTTAGTTCTTAAGTGAAGCCTCCTTTGTGGCACTTGCTCTTTCTTGGGTCTGACCCAGCTGGTTTTCTATGGCCAGATACCGGAGCAGCACTAAAGGATCTCCCTGCTTTTCAGCCCGATGGTGGTCACCAGGCGTAACCAGGGCATCGAGTGGGTTTCTTTTTGTTCTCCCACTGTAATATTAT
This sequence comes from Iris pallida, assembly GCA_029216955.1. Classification (NCBI taxonomy): domain Eukaryota; kingdom Viridiplantae; phylum Streptophyta; class Magnoliopsida; order Asparagales; family Iridaceae; genus Iris; species Iris pallida. The sequence goes on along the minus strand of JANAVB010040216.1, from coordinate 6,875,123 downwards.
AAATTATTCTTTTGAGGCATTTAGCCGACGAGCAAGTGTTAGCTCGATTGTACTTACTTACTGTCCGCCTACGGGCTGTAACATGATTGACAAGCCCCGGGGGTTGATCACGTATGACTGAACTCTTGCTAGTCCTCATATTTCGTAACGACTAGCTTCATGATCATTCCAAATATATGATGTATGGGACGCCTTACTATTGTGTATTTGGTGGTCTGACATCTTTAACTATTATTAGTTGGTTGAGATTGAGACAATAGGCTATTTTTATGACCTTAAGAGACTGATGGATTGTAGTGAAACCCTCACATATCTAGACAGCCGTGACCGTATAGCGGTGTGGATTCCATTTCGTTATACGTAGCTGGCTATGTCTGCCCCCGCTCTCCAGTATTATGGTTCTGGGGCGTGACATGGTTTAAGTGGTGGCCCATACAGGTCTTGTCAATCAAGAAATGTGAGGGTTTATCGGATAGATGTCTCAATCTGTACTCTCCTTTGATCTCCACTCGTATCTTCTTATCTTCTTGAATTCCTGACTTGATAACATGCTTGTATCATTGATCTATCCTGGTCCTTCTTTAATATCCCTGATGTCATTGCTCCAGTGACATCGTTCCTGTTGATCAGCCAGAAGGAGCTCAGTCCTCAGCAGTAGCCTCCCGAGCCGTGCCTCCTGGAGAACCAGTACCGCCAGTTCAGCCCGTCCAGCCAGCAGGGTCAGAGGATTGGTAGGACTCATCCGTGAGTTGCTTGCGTCCCAAGATCGTCAGGAAGATGCCCTGTACCAAGTAGTACAAGATGCTCTGAATAGAAGTGGTCCCCGAGGGAACAGTACGGTCAACAGTTTCAAGCGCCTGAACCCTCCATTCTTTGATGGCAGCGAGGATGCCATTGCTGCCGATGCTTGGCTACAAGATATAGAGGTGATTCTCGAAGCCGTGAAGATTCCAGAAGACGAGAAGGTGGCTGTGGTGCGCCTACAGTTATTGGATCTAGCCCGCAGTTGGTAGGCCGCACAAGCAGTGGGATTGGCAACACCTGTCTCCTGGGCAGTATTCAGCGAAAAGTTCCAGACCAAGTATTATGATACAGTGGCTCGATATGACTTGCAGACCAGGTTCAGTAATCTTAAGCAGATGGGGAGGACGGTCGACAGTTATGCGACCGAGTTTTCCAGACTCGGTCGGTTTGCTCCCACCTTGGTGGCAACCGAGTTTGACAGAGCACAGAGGTTCCAGCAGGGACTTCACCTGGAGATTATATTGGTAGTAGAACAGTTCGAGCATCTGACCTATGATGCGGTGTTGCGAGCAGCAAGGAGGTACGAGTATACCTCCCAGAGAATAGTGGACAGGACCGGAGGTCAGAAGCGGTCCCATAGTCAAATGAATCAGTCTTCAGCCCCAGCCCCGGCAGCTAGGGCTTTGACTATTGGAGCTCCGAGGCGAGCGGCCTCAGTGACGTTGGTTCAGCACTCAATTCCGACGTACTCTCAGCAGAAACAGAAGCAAGTACAGTCTTTCGTCGTGGGCTGTTCTTATTGTGGGAAGCCTGGACACGTGGAAGCGGAGTGTCGCAAGGCGTTGGGATTGTGTTTATTGTGTGGAGCACCGGACCATAGGGTTGGGTCCTGCCCATTCAGAGTTAATTCAGCATCGATAGTATCTAGTCCCTCGGTTAGGGGACCAGCCCCAGCTCCAGTTCACCAGCAACAGCAGTTCCCGTTCCTGAGGCCATTACCGACACAGGCCCAGACTTTCCAGCAACAGAACCCGCGGCAGTTTGCCTTAGCCCATTCTCAGGTTCAGAATTGGCCGAGAGGTATATGTGTCCTCTCATCTTGCTTTTCTACCGTCATTATGCGGGGTGCATGACGTATTTAATGTATCCTAATTACAACGGTACATCCCGGACCCGAGCCATATCCTAGGTCATTCGAAACTGGTTATTGGTACCAATCTTTTCGTATGAGGATAGGCCCGTGTCCATGTTTGACCAAAGAGAGAGACCTCAAGTGCAAGACTATTAGTTTAGTTCGTGTTTGCTTGAGTTCATCGCTCCTTGGAAGAGTCAAACGTGGGAGTGTGAGGATGATATCCGATCACGTTATCCCAATCGGCTTGGCTCGTGAGGTGTAATATCTTCCTTATGCCTTACGCTTCGAATCCTTGCTTGCATGAATGATTGTATGATTGATTGGTAGTGGTAGATTGCCTATGACAGAATAGCTTTTCCTTACGTCTCTAGCCTCTTGATTAAATTCCGAGGACGGAATTCTTTTAAGGTGGGCAGGATGTAATGTCCCAAATTTGCGATACGTATTTAGTGTACGTATACGTGTTTTGGACCCATATTTTATTCAGTTATGATTAGTTATCTTGGTTTATTTTGCATTGACTTGGTTTTATTGGCATTGATAGTTTAAATGGTTTTAATGGTTTATTGGTTTATTTTTGGATTAGTGAGGCTTGGTTTATTTCATGATTCAATTGGTTTAAATTGCTAAAGAGAGAGAGAGAGAGAGAGAGTTTATTGGCCTTGACTTGGTTCACCTTGGTTTATCTTGGCTTGGTTTATTCCTGGGTTGGTTCGGCTTGGTTTGGTTTGCTTGGTTCATTATGAACCATAGGGATGAACCCCCTACCTACCACCACCATCCCCATTTATTAATCCCTTCTCCTTTCTCTCTCTTCATTAATCATCTTCTTCTTCCTCAATTACTCCTCACCTACCAGAGGGAGAGAGGGGTCTAGGCAAGTGCAACTCGCTTCATAAAGGAACTCCAATTTTATTGCTTCATTCTCTTCCTTACAGTATTTTAACTCACTTTAGTACTTGGCATTTCTACTTTCTATGACTAGATTCTTGTAGATCTAAGTTTATACTATTTTCGGATTTCTTGGGTTTTGATCTACTTAATCTTGTTATTATCAAGTTCTGATGGTTCCATGTTGTAGAGCATTTTGTTCTGCCCTATTTTGACCTATGGAAGTTCGGATTTGGACTCTGGATGAAAGGTTCATGGAGCTTGGGAGCCATGGCTTGAAGAGTTCTTCTCTTCGGAAGGATGGAGAAGAAGAACTGTTCACAGCCGCATGAACTTAGCCACATAGTCTTTATGCAGCAAGTTTCCTTCCTGCCGCATAAGCCGTGCTGCACTGTTTAGTGCATGGCCTATGGCGCAGGGACTAACTCCTCAGTCGCATGAAGGTTTAATCCTCGACCGCATGAACTTTTAATCCCAGCCGCATGACTTGGGACCATTATTTTAGCCGCATATGACTTAACTCGGGCCGCATGGACTTGATTGGTTATTTTAGCCGCATGAACCCTTGATTGAACCCTGAGCCGCATGAACTCAACGCTCGCGAGCCGCATAGACCGTAGTTTCTCAGCCGCATGGGTTTGCTTTCCTTGACCGCATAGTCATTGCTGCCCGCAGCCGCATAGGTTGCTCCTTTCCGGCCGCATGTACTTGATTGGTCAACCAGCCGCATGGACCCATCTCCCGCTAGCCGCATGAGTTCCATATCCTCCTGGCCGCATATGTCTTGCCTTTCTCAGCCGCATGACTGAGTGGATCTCCGAGCCGCATATGACTGATACCCCTTTGACCGCATAAGCCTTTCCCTTTTTAGCCGCATGCGCCTGACCCTATTCAGCCGTATGGGCTGTTCTCTTCCAGCCGCATGAGATCATTCCTGGCCGCATATGCCTTAGCCGCATGGCTCTTCTATAGCCCTGTGTATTGATATTTATTAGATATTTTACGCTCATTTTATATCCTTATGCCTTTTGCCCTGAACTTGATTGACATGATTGAATGATAAACTGACATGACATGATAGTGGCCCGCCATGCCGCACTCCTGACAAAGTACACTTGGCATGATAACCTGACTTGATATATCTAGAACAGCTGTTGCGACGGCTACATGATATGACATGACCTGTATAATTAATCCTGATACCGTAGGCGATTGTGCTTGTACAAATAATCCAGTCCTGTCTTGCATCATGTCTAGGAGGGGACTCCTGAGTACCACGGTCAGGAGTACCTACTGAAATGGACTAAGGTTAATGACTAGAATAATTCACTAGTAATGAAGAGATGTTCCCCAGTTACAGGCGATCCTATTATCCCGGCCGCAAATGTTTGGACTTGTAGCCTGCCGACGAGTAGGGCACATTTCCAGCCCACTGTTATGTGGGGCACCCACCATTGTCACTTAAATGATTAAACTCTATTGTCACTCTAATGTATTATACTCTCTAAATTGTCACTATAATGTTCGCCTGGAAAACTTGGATAGCTGCAGGGCCTGTGACTACTTGGAGCATCTCATTGCATCTTGCTAGTAACTAGGATTGTGATAACCCTAGTTAGTTAATGTAGAAAGCCGTAGGCAATAATTGGTCGTGATTGCTTGGATGGAGTCTAGTCCAGTATAGTATTGTCTAGAAGTGATTGATTGAAAGATTATACCAGAATGATTGAATGATTGTCACTCCAGATTGTTACTATAGCGATTGTACTCTATTGTCACTCTAGCGTATTGCACTCTTCATTGTCACTTTTATCATTATACTCTCTTTCCTTTTCACCTTAATGATTGGCACCTTTAGTAATAAATGATCAGAGACTAAGTTCTGTTCAGGCGAAGGGTTACAATCTCGGTCCTTGTTTGGTTTAAGGATTGTAACCTGGCTTCCGGAATAGTACCTTCGTCTTCTCTTCATATATTGTCCAGCTATATTTTATTTAGCATGATTCTTCCCTTATCGTATGTCAATGATGCTTCACTTAATTATTTTCTCTGATTGGGATAAGTGCATTGGTAGTGCACAAACCTCAATCTGTGTTACTTATTGTTATTTTCTTACATATTGAATGATAATAATTTGTTGGTTTTAGTTGTTAAGTGAAGCCTCCTTTGTGGCACTTGCTCTTTCTGGGGTCTGACCCAGCTGGTTTTGTATGGCTAGATACCGGAGCAGCACCAAAGGATCTCCCTGCTTTTCAGCCCGATGGTCGTCACCAGGCGTAACCAGGGCATCGAGTGGATTTCTTTTTGTTCTCCCACTGAAATATTGTAAATTATTCTTTTGAGGCGTTTAGCCGATGAGCAAGTGTTAGCTCGATTGTACTTACTTACTGTCCGCCTACGGACTGTAACATGATTGACAAGCCCCGGGGGTTGATCATGTATGACTGAACTCTTGCAAGTCCTCACATTTTGTAACGACTAGCTTCATGATCATTCTAAATATATGATGTATGGGATGCCTTACTATTGTGTATTTGGTGGTCTGACATCTTGTAACTATTATTATTTTGTTGAGATTGAGACAATAGGCTATTTTTATGACCTTAAGAGACTGATGGATTGTAGTGAAACCCTTGGATATCTAGACAGTCGTGACCGTATAGCGGTGTGGATTCCTTTCCGTTATACGTAGCTGGCTATGTCTGCCCCCGCTCTCCAGTATTCTAGTTCTGGGGCGTGACAGTCTATCGAGTGAACAACAGTGAATTGGTGGAGCTGAAGAAGCAGGTGGATGAGCTGCAGGACAAGGGCTTCATCCGTTCGAGTTCTTCACCTTGGGGTGCACCAGTACTTTTCGTACCCAAGAAGGATGGGTCGGTACGGATGTGTATCGACTACAGGGCACTTAACAACCTAACGATTAAGAACAGATACCCACTGCCGCGGATCGATGATCTCTTTGATCAGTTGAGCAGAGCTCGGGTGTTCTCCAAGATTGATTTGAGGTCAGGTTATCACCAGGTGAAGGTGAAGAGGGAGGATATTCCCAAGACCGCTTTCAGGATACGGTACGGGCAGTTTAAGTTTTTGGTTATGCCGTTTGGGCTGACCAATGCACCAGCAGTATTTATGAACCTTACGAACAAGGTGTTCCACCAGTACTTGGACAAGTTCGTGGTGGTATTCATTGATGATATCCTGGTATATTCCATGACAGAGGAGGAGCACGAGGAGCACTTAAGAGTGGTGCTGGAGACACTCAGGAGGGAGAGATTGTACGGCAAGCTCTCAAAGTGCGAGTTCTTTCTAGACAGAGTTGACTTCCTGGGTCATGTGGTGACTGGAGATGGTATCTCAGTGGACCCGAAGAAGATCTCAGCAGTTGAGGCTTGGACAGCGCCGACTTCAGTGGCAGAGATCAGGAGTTTCCGGGGGCTGGCAGGATATTATAGGAGATTTTTGCAGGATTTCTCCCGGGTTGCAGAGCCGTTTACACGGTTGACCCGGAAGGATACTGAGTTCGTTTGGTCAGAGGAGTGTCAGGCAGCTTTTGATGAGTTGAAGAAGCGGCTTACGACAGCTCCGATTCTGACATTGCCTTCAAGATCGGGTGGATTCACTATTTATAGTGATGCTTCAGTGAAGGGGCTGGGTTGTGTCTTGCAGCAGCATGGGAAGGTTATTGTCTATGCTTCCAGGCAATTATGTCCCCATGAGAAGAACTACCCTACCCATGACCTGGAGCTGGCAGCGGTGATTTTTTGCTTTGAAGTTGTGGAAGCACTATCTGTATGGCGAGAGGGTGGAGATTTTCACAGATCACAAGAGCTTGAAGTATGTGTTTACACAGAAAGTGCTCAACATGAGGCAGCACAGATGGCTAGAGTTGATGAAAGACTTTGACATCTCACTTCAGTATCACCCGAAAAAGGCCAACGTAGTTGCCGATGCCTTGAGTAGGTATCCGACAACCATGTGTTTGACTATGGATCGACACTTGCTTGCAGATTCGGAGAGCCTTAAGATTGAGGTAATTATGCCAGGGGTGCAGATACAGTTATGGGGCCTACAGATACAGTCGGACTTGATGGATAGGATCAATGCGACGCAGTTCGAGGATGTGGCTCTGCGATATATCCGAGAGCAGGTTCGTGCAGGGTTGGTGGATGGCGAGTTTTCACTTGCAGAGGATGGTGCCCTGAGGCACGGTTCCAGGTTATGTGTGCCTAGCGGGGAGCTCAGGGAGCAGATCATGGAGGAGGCTCACAGATCGCAGTACTCTATACATCCTGGTGCCAACAAGATGTACAAGGATCTGCGAGATCATGTCTGGTGGTACGGAATGAAGCGGGAGGTAGCTCACTTCATAGCTAGAAGCTTGGTCTGTTAGCAGGTCAAGGCAGAGAGGCAGAGGCCCGGAGGATTATTGCAGCCGTTGCCCATTCCAGAGTGGAAGTGGGAACATATTACCATAGATTTCGTATCTGGGTTGCCGCGTACACCAGGAGGGAAAGACGCGATTTGGGTTATCGTTGACAGGTTGACCAAATCGGCCCACTTCTTGCCATTCAAGGTTGGTACGTCTACAGAGAGGCTTGCGGAGTTGTATATGAGACAAATAGTCAGGATTCACGGAGTTCCCGTCAGCATTGTCTCAGATCGGGATAGTCGCTTTACTTACCATTTCTGGAGGAGTCTACAGATTAGTTTGGGCACTCAGCTCAAGTTTAGTACTGCATACCACCTCCAGACGGACGGACAGTCAGAGAGGACTATTCAGACACTTGAGGATATGCTGCGGACGTGCGTCCTGGATTTTGGAGGTTCCTGGGAGGATCATCTACATTTGGTGGAGTTTGCTTACAACAACAATTATCAGGCCAGCATTGAGATGTCACCGTTTGAGGCTCTGTACGGGCGTAGGTGTCGTACACCCTTATCTTGAGATAATGTTGGAGAGCGAGCTTTACTGGGACCAGAGATGGTTGTTAACGCAGCCGAGAAGGTGAAGCTCATCAGGGACAGACTTCGCGTGGCGCAGGATAGACATCGACACTGGGCCGATAGCCACCGAAGGCCGTTGGAGTTTGAGGTACAGATTTAGAGATAGGATTAGAAGTAGGTTGTATTTTGTTTTGTTTGATGGATCGTGTTTGATTTTTAGTAACTTGAGACCTTGCTTGTGATTAGGTTGAAGACATGGTTTTTCTGCGGATATCTCCGACACGTGGTACGATATGTTTTGGTGGAGGTGGGAAGCTTAGCCCGCGCTTCATCGGCCCTTTCGTTATCAGCGGGAGAGTCGGTGACGTGGCATACAGGCTAGACTTGCCACCTGCACTAGTGGGAGTTCACAACGTATTCCAAGTATCACAGTTGATAAGGTACGTGGCTGATCCTAGCCATGTGCTCGATCATTCGGAGATTGAGGTTGGACCTAATCTCAGTTATCCAGAGCAGCCTGTGGAGATTCTGGATCGCCGAAAGAAGGTTCTGAGGAACCAGGTGATACCCTTGGTACGCGTCGCATGGAGGCATCATTCTCCAGGAGAGTCTACCTGGGAGCGGGAGGATGAGATGCGCGAGCGGTACCCCTATCTTTTTGGACCTTGAGGTATACTTTCTATCCTTCTCAGCAGTTTAGTTTTGCCTTTAATTTCAAGGATGAAATTATTTTAAGGGGGATAGATTTGTCACTACCACATTTCTAGCTTGAGGGTATTTTGGTCATTTTTGAAATTTTGAGAATTATTTGGAATTATTATGTATTATTTAGATTTATTAGAATTAATGTGATTTTTAGTGATTTTTAGTATAATTGATTTTGGTGCTATAGTTGACTTTGACTAGTGTTGACTAGGAGACTAACCTAGAGACTAACCTAGGTCATGACTACTTGGTTAGAGTGTGTAATCCTAGCTTGACCTAAGTTAGTGACATTTAACTCATTAGAACTTATTTGGAGAGATTAGGAATTGATTAGGCTAGAATGGCTTGTGACTTCACAAGTCATGACTAATGACTTAAGCCCATAGAGGCCCAACCCAACACTAGTGGAACCCTAGCCCTATTCCAATAGCCCATGGCCGGCCACATTGATCCCCCCCTCTATTTAATGCTCCTCAAAGTTAGGGCTAGCCTCCATTAGGAATTTTACAAAGTTTTAGAAAGAGGTTAGTCTCCATCTTCTTTAATTCATAGAAATTCCTATTTAACTCCTTTTTACCCAAACCAGATGCATTAGGTTCTAATTTTTCTGTTCTTTCTATTTATATAAGTATATTTCAGAGTTTGGACAATTCGGAGAAGTTTGGCTATCAAGAGGAACAACCATCTTTGGAGTTTTATTGAGGATTTGACACCTATAGGTAACTCCTTCAAAATCGATTGTAATTGCTGATTTTATTGAATTATAACCTAGATCTAGGTGTCCCTTAGCTAACCCTAGATTTTTGTAGGATTTCGTGTCCTATTCGTGTCCCATTTGGACACGTATCAGTCATATTATACAAGTGTTTGATGAAATGCCCCAAAGGGCATTTCGAGTTATTTTTAGGAAACTAATTGAGTAGGAAATTAGGTTTTAACGTTGTTTATGGGTTTCTAGTGTCTTAGTATGGTTTTCGTGTCGTATCGTGTCGCCACGGACACGGGAACACGCTGACACGTACGCATGTGCACGGGCACTGTAGCCGCCCTGCTACTCGGGTGCAATTGCGCGTAGGACACGACACCAGGACACACAACACTTGACACACACTACGGGGCGTTGACTGACACTACGTGTGTCAAGTCCTAGGGCCTCTCGTGTCGTGTCGGACACGCACGAAGTCGTGTATTGGTTTTACACTGAACCGGCTACAACCGTTTTCCAGCGCTGATACGCGTGTCGTGACGCACACACGCGTGACGTGGACACGTATCAGGGTGTCCTAGCCCTAGCCCTAGTCCTACTCGACACTGGGACACGACCACGAGATCTGTGTCATGTCGTGTCATGTGTACGAGCACAGGAAACACGTGCACGAGGATTGTACAGTTTGTACGGTTTTCGTGTTTTTAAACTGTTGGACACGTTTGTGTCCACTTAGGTGGACACGAACACATTGATGGATATGTACACTTCTAGTATTTTCATTACCAACCATTGGATTTGCATTTTAGCTTAATTTTGATGTCGATTTTACATTTACCCCTATTTTCTGATACCTATTATATCAGTCACATTTCTGTGTATTTCCAGTTTTTCAAATTCGATTTTGACATCAAATTTACCTAGCTTATACTGTTAATTAGTATGGTTTAGGACCCTGATGTGGTACACCTATATGTTTTCTAATGGTGTGTCGAATTTGTTATGATTTGGTTTTGTCTTTGGCTCAAAAACTTGAGATTGGTTATGGACTGGAAAACTGAGATTTTGGGTTTCTGTTATGGACTGAATTAAATGGTTCTTGAATGTAAAAATCTGGGATGTTGTGTATAGACTGTTAAACTGAGTTTTGTGAAACTGAAATGAATGTTTGTTCATAGCTCACTGTTTTCCTTGGCACAATTTCTCTTTGCTGTACACAGGATACCCCCATTACATTGCCACTGTTCTTCACTGATTCCTTCCTATTTTGTCACACTGTTTTCATGTATCTTCACACACCCTCATGTATTACTCACCCCTCACACTCTCTTATGACTGAACACTCATGACTCACTAATATACACACTCACACCCTCAAGCTTAACACATACACACAACTCTCATGTCTCATGACACACACACACCTATACTTGAACACATGTCCAGTTCATTCCCTATTTCCCTATGTATTTAAGTTGTGAGATTCACTTTTTAAGGTACCTTATATATATATGTGTGGTACACATTAAGGTAACCTATATGCTATGTATATTTCTATGTTATATCATATAATATAACAATATAGGTGTTATTTTAAATATAAATATTATTGGCTTGTGTATGTAATTTATGGTATGGTTAGGGCATGGTATTGCCTAATAGCTAGTCTAGGGCTCTTAGCCTATGGAAGTGTCTGTGTGTCAGTATAGAGTCTAGATTAGACTTGTTTAGTCTTATTAGACCTAGAATGGACTAGTTAGACTAGTATAGACTTGTTTGACTTAGGTTTGACCTAGTTGACCTAGTTTGACTTCTAGGGTTGACCAGAGTTGACCAAGAGTTGACTTTGGCCTAGATTGACCTAGATTCATGTAGAATGCATTAACTTGCATCTTATTATCATTGTAGACTCATAGTGACTTGTAATGTTCTATAGGAGACAGACACCACTCCTCGGACAATATATATTCTCCAGATTCTCAGGATACAGACGAGTACATTCTCTAATCATTTCATATCCTGCATTAGGAGTATATTTCCTGCTTTAGATTACTTTACATGATGCTGACATATTGGAAACACGGATTAGTACTATATGGATCTTGTTGTGCGATGTTATCCCCTTAGCGGATACATCGGGTATTCGTGTTCGTGTACTTTATCGTGAGCATCGTTTACTTCTTGTATTCGTGACATTCGTGAACAAATCGTGTAAAATCGTGTATATTCATGTATTCACATGATCTTCGTGTACGACTATACTTCGTGTACGATAACATAACTTAGCTAGATCCTTGTGTATTGATTGGGGGCGGGGGAGTAGAAGTGGTTATATATTCAATCCAGTAGATTACTCGTGTACAACCTCTGTAGATTACTCGTATACAACATCGTGCCGTCTACATAACCATCTTATGCTCTGAATCACTAGACACTGTTAGTTCTCTATATAATGTAGCTATTTATTTACAGTCTTCCTGTTTATCATATTATACTTTCAGTTTCTTGTATCTTACTCTATAGCATGATTATATATCCTGACCTGCTATGATTTGTTGAGATGTACTGTGCTCGCTCCTGTCCTGACTGGTCTAGTTGAAAATTTTACAGAGGACGAGGCTGAGGCGTTCTGCCCTACCTACTACGGTGCTACACTAGATGAGTGTTTGGACTTGGACCAGCAGCAGGATCCACTAGCTGTAGATGACACTCCCTTAGATTAGGATGTCTTTACTTTTATGGATCACTGTATATAGATTCTGAGATTTGGGATATGTACTTATTTTAGACACTTAGAATTCTGGATGTATCTCTGTGGTTATTCTGTTCTGGATATTATCTATCATTCTATCTATCTTTATCCTGTTCTACCTTAGTTGTGATTGAGATATATTCTATTATGTCACCCCCATTCGGGGAGTATAACTGTTTATTACCTTAAACTGTTAGATGTTGTGACCTAGGACAGCGTTCTACCGTCGATACTGCAGCGTAAACTGGACGTACCCACGTCTCGTGCCCTTACTCTAGGGTGCGGGTCGTGATAGGTAGACCATGACAGGTGCCCCGAATAGCGTGGTAGAGGCCGATCTCACGCTGGGGAGTCTCATACTTCCGCAAAATCCACGTGGTCAAGTTAGCCCATGCAGGGATGGGGTTTATCCAGTTCAGCAGCGCCAACCGTCCGACGGGATAAGACCCCTTCCACGCAAGCTGGTTCAAGAAGGTGTCAGCTTGAGAGAACGTGAAGTTGGGACCCGATAAATTTATGAAGGTACCCGGGGCCAATCCTATCACGTACCGACTAACCGGTTCCCTTCTCACATACACTGACCCCAAATTCATGTTATAATGGATGTTACCCACAATCATCCCCGACTTGCTTGGGGTCAAGGAGTCCACCATCTTTTTGTCCAGCGATAACATTATGAACCATAACAGAGGAAAATGATGCTCCATTGGAGGGATATGGATCGCCATCTTATCAAGAGTAAAGTCCCAACTCTCGGATATATCCAGCACTCGGGGGTTATTCACAGTCAAAGCATCCCCAAAGAGGAACGCCGGCTTCAGGTATTTCCCCTCCAATTGCCTCGAGTTCATCATGGCGCAGAGAAAGTAGAAGGGCTGGTTCTTGATAGAATTCAGCTTCTCCAAAGGCACGTTTGTAGGAAGTTGGTTCGCCACATATTGGACTAAGTGGTCGAATCGCACACCCTCAGCAGACTGGGCCGAACCCACCAGGGGTTCTTCCGCTGGATTGACTGGCAGATTCACTAGAGAAAGACAAAGAGAAACAAGATTAAAAGGTGGCTAAACAAAACCACCTAGTATTTTTAGGCTTATGCGGCCCAGTCCACATGAGCTTATGTGGCTCTGTTTAGCACGAGCTTATGCGGTTCTATTTAAAAGAGCTCATGCGGCTCTGTTTGAACATGAGCTTATGCAGCACTAATTAGCGTAAGCTTATGCGGCTCTGTTTAGCATGAGCTTATGCGGTTCTGCTTAGCGAAGCATTATGCGGAGCTTATGCAGCTCGGTTTAGCACAGCCTCATGCGGCCCAGTTCAGATGAGTTTATGCGGTTCTGCTTAGTAGGGCATTATGCGGCCCAATCCAGATAAGCTTATGCGGTCCTGTTTGAGGGGGCTTCATGCGGTTCGATTCAGAGGGACTTATGCGGTTCTGATTCGACGGGTCTTTATGCGGTTCAACGCACAAAGTGCTTATGCGGCCGCAAGACGACTCTCATACGGCTCGGACATGGGATGCACATGTGGCATACATAGCACAATATGCAGATTCATGAAGACGAAGAAGGCCCACGCATAAAATATGCGACATAGCCATGATGGTTAAAGTTCTGAGTTCGTAAAATTTCTGCCAAAACCCTTACCAGTAATGGCAGGGTGAACGTCGGGATGAACTTCAGGTGCCACAGTCGACGTAGAAGCCACTCCCTTACCTTTCGTCGCAGCCTTGGAAGTCTTGGGGACCATCGAATGATCGAAGAAGAAGAAGACGGCAGCCTAGGGTAAGAGAGGTTCGAATAAAAGAAGAAAGTAAAGAGTTTTTCTAAAAAGATTACTCTTATTTATAAGCGGACAGGGGGGGCTCATAGACCGAGGGACGCTTTGATCCGTGCGCCGCCTAAAGAACAAAATCGCTACTTCGGTCATCGAGGCAAATTTGACCCTTGGAATCCTGCCCCAAAAAGCGGCTTCAAATCCGAAATAAATCAAGACAAAATCAAGGGTCATTAAATGAGACGCCTACGTGACAGAGAGGATAACATGCGGCCAAAACAGTCCATGCGGCTAAAAAGTCCATACGGCCAGGCAGTCCATGCGGCCAGGCAGTCCATGCGGCTAGGAAGTCCATGCGGCTAGGACGTTCATACGGCCAGAACATCTTATGCGGTTAGAAGAGCTTATGTGGACACAGCCATGCTTCTTATTCAAAGTATTTCAATTTTATAAGTTGAAAACTTTGAAGGGGGTCTTGTAGAAGCATGGAAATGAACAGAAAATCCTATGCGGCTCAAGACTAGGAAAGTTTCATGCGGCTCAAAAGTTTATTAGAGTTTCATGTGGCTCAGAAATTCCCAGTGAGCCACGTGGATTTATGTGGTTCAAAAAGTCCTCCATAAACCGGTCGTAATTAATTTATGCAGCTGGCTCATTTAATGTCTTGATGCGAAGCGACGGCTCTGACACGAAGGATTGACAACCCTGACATAAAAGTAAAATAATGACCCTGACATGGTGGCAGGCCCCTAAGTAAGACAAGAAAATCTTCACAGCTGGCACAGTCCACCAACCCTAAAAAGTTCCCTATGCGACTACCATCCCTCATGCCGCAGCCACTCTCATGCGGCTGCCACTCTCATGCAGCCGCCACCCCCATGCGGCTGCTACTCCTATGCGGCTCGGATCATAGGGCCACCCCCATGCGGCTGCTACTCCTATGCGGCTCGGATCATGGGGCCACCCTCATGCGGCTCAGACTAAAGGTTTTCCATACGGTTCAGATAAGGCCACCTTTATGTGGCTCTGATACGAGGCCACACTCATGCGGCCCAACCATGACAGTCCTTCATGCGGCTCGTTGCAGTTGGGACACGTGGCGGGAGCTGTTCGAATTTCAATAATTTATATTTATTACAGTCAATGAGGGACACGTGACGGGAGCTGACCGAATCTCAATAATTTATATTTATTGCAGTCAATGAAGGACACGTGGCAGGAGTCGATCAAATCTCAATAACTCAGATTTGCTGCAATCAACATAACCGTCCAGATTTGGTCAAATCCTAAACAAGCCAGATTTATTGCTATCATCATAATCATCCAGATTTAATACAATCATTATAATTCGGATTTATGGCGATCAACATAATTATCCAGATATATTGCAATCGTAACAAATCAGATTTATGGCAATCAACATAATGGTCCGGGGCTCAGAATCTGCCACGTGGATATACACCTCCACCCATGATGCCTATAAATAGCAAGGTGCCATTCCATTGTAAAAGAGAGCACGGAGATATACGCATAGAGCCAGACACAGAGCGATCCACATTCGAGCAAGAGCATTTCTTTTCCGGAGCCGAAGTTGCGTCCGATCGTCCAAGGAGTGAGGCAGAGCTGTCGTCGCTTTCCCGAGCCTCTATCGTCACCCCCAGAAAAAAAATAAACAATTGTACTTAGATTGATGTACCTAGGTTTTCGTCCCTAGGCTTTCTTTGTACGAGCGAGTTTGTGTTGTGAAGTAAAAGTCCAGTCCTCCCATAAAACTGTTATGTTCTTTTATAATCAATGGCAAACAATGGCGATGGTGGCTTTTTCTGATACGGGACGAGATGCTATTTTCAGCAGTCCGGAGGCTGTTAGATGATTTTGATGAAGAGATTGACAGCCAAAACCTAAAAAAAATTGGAGCATTGTCCCGAACCCGACCTGACCGGGTAGGTCGAATCCCGAATAGATCTATGTAGCGCACTATTTTTGATCCAAGCATAGTTGAAGAAGAAGCAGGAGATATGGCCATAATAGTTGAATATTTATATTTTATTGCTATATCTGCTTTATTCTGTTATACATGATTGTTGATGTGGTTATTTGTTAAAAACTAAGCTCGCATTAATAATGGTCAACAAGGACATGAATCAACTAGTAGAAAAACCCTCATTGTTAAATAACTAAGTATGAGAGGGAATTTATTTAATATAAATCCCATGGTCTCTATTACTGGTTTGTAGGTGATATAATTATACTTGCATGTTGTCTTTAGTGCCTTCCTCCATATCGGACAAGTCTAATTATGGATCACTAGTACAAAATTCCTTCGGAATAATTATAGAAAGTTACCTAGTATGTGTTCACTTCTCCATATGAAGGAATTCATTACGAAGTAATGGACTTAGTATTAAGTAATGGTATACACTTAGATACAAATAATGGTATCCTCCCCATCGAAGTTACTGCTATTATTTGTAGGAACAAAGCCTGACCCACAAGTTAATTTTATTTATCATAAAGTTAGGTTGACATTAGAATAAAACTAATAGAAAAAACCTCCTTAGACAAATATTGAATTTGTATACGTCCACACCATCGTGGCATGCTAAACTCATGGTGTTTAAGGTGTTGGTGAATTTTTTATTATTGTTTTAAGGAAATCAATATTTATTTAATTCAAAAAGTTTTTGCCCTACATAATAGTTAATTATGTGATTTTTAGGATTTCAAAAATGGGTTCTTTCAGTCCACTTATGGTGATTCTTAAATAAAACAAACTTACTGGCCCTAATTACATTGACTGGAAACGTTACTTGGATATTGTCCTAACTGCTGAGGAGTATAAGTATGTACTCAATGAGGAATGCCCACCTAAGCCTGATGCTAATTCTGATGAAAAGGTCAAAGAGGCTTATAAGAAGTGGATAAAGGCAGATGAGATGGCACAGTATTACATTCTGGTATCTATGTCAAATGTACTGCAACATCAGCATCAGGCCATGGCCACAGCTTATGACATGACATATAACCTCCAGGAATTCTTCGGACATCAGAGTAGAACCGCTAGGCAGTTTGCTATGAAGTGTTTGATGAATACAAAAATGACTGAAGGTACGCCAATAAGGGATCATGTTCTCAAGATGATGGATCATCTGAATGAGATTGAGATCCTTGGAGCTAAAATCGATGGGGAATCCCAGGTCGATATTATTATAGGGACTCTTCCTAAAAGTTTTGACACGTTTTGCCTTAACTACAATATGAACAAAAGGTTGTATAGTTTGACAGAACTTGCGAAAGAGCTACAGGATGTTGAAGCTCTCTTTAGACAGAGTGGTCATATTCATGTTACTGAAAAGGCTTCTACTTCTAAGCCAAAAGGTAGTAAGAATAAGAATAACATTCAGAAACAAACAAATTTAGCAAAGAAGGGCATGGGACCTCAAGGTGCTATAAAAAAGCCAAATGGCAAATGTTTCAAATACAAATGGTCGGGACATTGGAAGATTGACTATCCACTTCTCAAACAAGGGAATAAAGAAGGTATATCTCATTTACTAGTAGTTGAAACAAGTTTAGTGGTGTTATCTACCGGCACCTGGTTTGTAGATACATGAGCCACTAATCATGTCTGTAATTCATTGCAGGGATTCCAGAAAACCAGACGGCTTAGTGATGGAGAGATATGCTTATTCATGGGTGATGCCACAAAAGTTACGACTATTGCAGTAGGAGATTTTATTTTATCTTTTGGTATAAATAAGTCTTTGACATCGAAAGATTATCTTTATGTACCTTCACTTAGAAGAAATTTGATTTTTGTTTCTATGCTAGTTAAGTATGGATATTCAGTTTATT
The DNA here is from genome assembly GCA_029216955.1 of Iris pallida. NCBI lineage: Eukaryota > Viridiplantae > Streptophyta > Magnoliopsida > Asparagales > Iridaceae > Iris > Iris pallida. Next base: position 6,857,618 of record JANAVB010040216.1, on the reverse strand, counting down.
TTAATGACAACATTATTATTTGAAAAAATAAGCAATTTATCTGTTCTGGTGCATTAACAGATAATTTGTATGTCATTAATCATATTTCTCCAACAATGCAACTAATGGAAATGAATAATACGTCTTCTAACTTAAATAAGAGAAAAGAACTTTCTTGTATGGACCAAACATATCTTTGGCACTTGCGATTAGGTCATATTAACCTAAAAGGATTCAAAGACTGGTTACAGATGGACCATTGAGTTCATTGGAAGTGGAGGCACTTCCAGTCTGTGAATCCTACTTGGAATGTAAAATAACCAAAAAGCCTTTTAAGGCAAAGGGGTATAGGACCAAAGATGTGTTAGAATTGTCTAATTTATATGGGCCCATGACTATTCAGGCAAGAGGTGGCTTTGAATATTTTGTCACATTCATTGACGGTTATTCAAGGTATGAAAACATTTACTTGATGCATCGTAAGTCTGAGTGCTTTGAGAAATTCAAAGAGTACAAGGTTGAGACGGATAAACGTCACAGAAAATGTATCAAATCATTACGTTCAGATCATGGTGGCGAGTACATTTTTGGAGAGTTTAGGGATTACTTATCAGAAACTGGGATTACGTCTCAATTGACTTCACCAGGAACACTCCAACAGAATGGTATAGCAGAAAGAAGGAATATGACTCTTATGGAGATGGTTAGATCAATGATAAGTTATTCAGATTTGCCAGATTCATTTTGGGGATACGCCTTGGAGACTGCAGCTTATCTTCTGAACTTGGTACCTTCTCAGTCAGTACTTACTACTCCTACGGAGCTGTGGACCCGGCGGAAGCCTAGTCTGAAACATGTTCGAATTTGGGGTAGTCCAGCACATGTGCTGAATGGTAAAGCAGATAAGTTGGAATCTTGTATAGAAGTACGCTTGTTTGTAGGCTATCCAAGAGGAACGAAGGAATGTCTATTTTATAGTCCTAAGGATCAGAAGGTCATTGTTAGCACCAATGCCCGATTCTAGAGGAAGACTATGTGATGAACCATAAACCCATGAGTAGAGTTGTTCTAGAAGAGTTGAGAGGAGAGACACCTAATACTTCAATACCAATAGTACAAGAGAAGGAACCACAAGTAACTGCACAATGTGTCATAAATGTTACACCATAACCCATAGCACCTCGTCGTAGTGGGAGGGTTGTTATACAACCGGACAGATTTATGTTCTTGGGAGAGACCTCAAAATTTGTCCCTGAAGAACAAGACTATGATCCCTGCACCTATAATGAAGCACTACAAGATAAAAATGATGAATCTTGGTAAAAGGCAATGAAATCGAAAATAGAATTAATGGATTCTAATAAGGTCTGGGAACTTGTAGAACCACCTTCTGGTATAAAAGCCATTGGATGCAAGCGGGTTAATAAGAGAAAAAAGGAGCAGACGGTAAGGTTGAAACCTTTAAAGTACGGCTTGTTGCAAAAAGTTTTCTCAGAAAGAAGGTATTGATTATGGTGAAACATTTTCGCCAGTAGCCATGCTTAAGTCTATCCGAATACTTTTATCTATTGCAGCTCTTCTCGATTATGAGATTTGGCAAATGGATGTCAAGACAGCTTTCCTTAATGGAAGTCTTGAGAAAAACATCTATATGAAGCAACCAAACGGGTTCATTAAAAAAGGTCAAGAGCATCTTGTTTGTAAGCTCAAGAAGTCCATTTATGGACTTAAGCAAGCTTCCAGATCTTAGTAAATCTGTTTTGATCAGGTGATAAAATTCTATGGATTTGATCAATGTCCAGATGAATCTTGTGTGTACAAAAAGTGTCACAGAAACGTGGTGGTATTCCTCGTACTTTATGTGGATGACATATTGCTTATTGGAAACAATGTGAAGGTGTTATCTAACGTAAGGGTATACTTATCCAAACAGTTTGATATGAAGTACTTGGGAGAAGCAGGTCACATTTTTGGGAACAAAGTTTTACGAGATCGTAAGAAAAGGATATTAGGCTTATCTCAATCAGCCTATATTGATACTGTATTAACTCGTTTTAGCATACAAAATTTCAAGAAAGGTTTTCTACCTTTTAGACATGGAATAGCTCTATCAAAGGAACAGTGTTCGAGGACACCTAAAGGTATAGAGTACATGAAAGCGGTTCTTTATGCTTCGACAATAAGAAGCTTAATGTATGCAATACTATGTACGAGACCAAATATTTGCTTTGTCGTAGGCATAGTTAGCAGATATCACTTTAACCCAGGGCAAGATCACTGGACTACGATAAAGCATATTCTGAAGTACCTAAAACGGACTAAAGATTATATGCCGATTTACCAGGCAGATAGTTTAGTACCCTTGAGGTATACAGACTCAGATTTTTATTCAGATAGAGATGCCAAAAACTCTACCTTAGGTTATGTATTTACCTTGGGAGGTAGAGCCATAGTATAGAGGAGCATAAAAAAAATGTATTGTTGATTCCACCATGGAATCCAAGTATGTGGCAGCCTCTGAGGCAGCTAAAGAAGCGGTTTGGCTTAGAAACTTCCTACTGGACTTGGATGTGGTACCTAGTTTGCCTAAGACTTTATTCTTTATTGTGATAATAATGGTGTAGTTTCAAACTCGAAGGAACCACGAGCCTATAAGACAGGTAAACACATTCAGCATAAGTGCCACCTGATACGAGATATCGTTAAAAGAGGAGATGTTGTTGTGACCAAGATAGCATCAACAAACAACCTAGCTGATCCTTTTACAAAGAGCTTACCGACTAAAGCTTTTGATAGTCATATGATGTTGAGGGAATGAGAGTCAGATGCATGGCCGCATGGCTTTCAGTATAAGTAGAAGATTTGTAACAGTATACTAAAAAGCAATACTTTGCGTATAAGTGGGAGATTGTTAGGGTTATATACTAAAAACATCACTTTTGTATTAACTATATTTTCCTATTATTTTTTTAGTAAGAATCATATGGGCAAATGTTGGCATTTTATATTGGTTATATGTTAATGCAAATATCTGATATTCTAATTTATAGATAATTTGGTGTTTGGTGACACACAGAAGATCATATTATTAGTCCCTTGAAGAATATATAAATGGTTCACAACCTAGATGGATTTGGACAAACTATTGATAAGGTTGTAGTATAATCTGGTATTAGTCCATCTTGACTATAGGTTTATACTAGTGCACTTTGTGTGTATTGGACAGGACCACATGAGGTTGTTCTCTTTGTGCTGGCTACATAAGAGAACAAATACCTCTGTTATTATGGGTACTTGTACTCTTAATTCGGATATAATAACAGACATGTATGTGTATGTAGAAGCATAAAAAATCTTAGGTGGAGACTTCCCTTCGCCAAAGTACAGAAGATGTGAACGACTCAGGCTCAGTGCTAAAAAGACAAAACAGAAGATATGGAAAGAAGTCCCTTTATTGTCATGTCTACTAAAGTCTAGTACAGACACATCAAGACTATACATAAGGGACTAATGTTGTTCTTCTACAAAGGATCTAGTACAGATTTTACAGAAGCCTAGAGGGATCTACAAGAGATGCAGTCTTCATTGAAGTGCAGCCTTCCTTCTTCTCGATACACACGCTGGAGGATTGACCTCTACTGAAGTATGTTCTGATATTCTTGTGGGCGCAGCCTCTCAGTAGCATATCAGCAACCCAGCACCTTGATGAAGCCAGAGGCGTAGCCACCTGCTTGCTCCAACCTCATAAACAAGATGGTGGTAGGCCCCTCCCTTTCTTTTACTCCAGAAGCCAGTGTCTGCACAGCATAGGCGCAGCTACCTCCCTGCGCCAATATCAGACGGATAAGGGTGTCATACCCTTTCCTTTGCAGCCAACGCCTTCACTGTTTAGAGGTGTAGCTACTTACGCATGAGACGCGGGATGGTGATATGCTCACACCATCTCCATTCCTATGGCACAGTCATCTGTTTCGAATCGGAAGCTGAAGTCACTTCTCTACAAGAGACTTAGGAACTCCCATCGCAACCAATACAAGTCAACATGTCGCTCCAAAAGCACAGTAATCTCACCAACCTAAAGCACAAGCCTACTTGTCGCCTACAGCACAGTAACTCTGGTAGCCTGAAATATAGCTTCGTAAGTTGCTCTATATGCACAGAAGTCTCGTCGTTATTCGATGCCAAGTCCACTCGTTCCCTGAAAGCACAGAGGTTCCATCGTCTCCAGAAGCACGGTCTACTCGTCACCTCAGAAGCACAGCAATACTAAGTCCTCACCAGAGGCACAGGAAGCATAGGTCCACCCTAATTGGTTTGTTTAAACTGCCTCTTGCAGAGAAGATTGGGATTAAATCATGATTGATATCATATCAGATTGATTTAAACCTTAAACGAGGATCAATTAGACTCCAAATCTAAGATGAAATCCCAAAATTTACTCGGCTGTATCCGAACAAGCAAATCGGCACGCGCTATATGTTACCTCCTCTGGTTATGTTTATAACCATCAGAGATCTCATTTGAAGAAAATCTCGATATCTGCCACATATCAGTGCAACATGTAACCCCCATATTTTTAATTCAAGGATATTTTGGTCAGTTTGTAATTATTATATTATTTATTAATTTATTGAATTCATGTGATGATAGGTGGTTTTGTTTGATGTTTGTGCAGTATAAATGGGTTTAACTTAGCCAACATTGACTAGAAGCCAAATAATAATAACTAAAATTAATACGACCTTGTAGGAATTTTTTTAGAATTAATTAGTTATTTTAGAATGTTTTAAATGAATTTTTAATCATTTTAGCCTTTTTAGCCATTTTGGCCATTTTGTGATTTTCTAGATATTTTGACTTACGTTGTGCTAGCAACTGGTTTAACCTTAGTGGACCGTGTATAGGAGCCTAACCATGTTTTAGAATTTATTTTTCACCTATTAGAATTTATTTAGGGCTTGGGTCCAATTTAGAAGGCTTTTGAATGATTTTAAGCCTTTTTGCATGTAGCCTTTTTGAGCCTTTGTGATTTGGGCCTTATTTGACTTGAAAGGTTTCTGGCCCAAGTGAAACCCTAACCCTAGAAACCCCCCACCTGGCCGGCCACAGCAGTACCCCCCTCTCTCATTCATTTGTGAAGCATAGCCTCCACAAGTGAAACCCTAATAGCTCTCCTCCTCCAAAAATCATAGTTTCTTCATCCGGAGTCCGTTTCTCCCCAAACAAACTCTGTTGCACTCGTCTAAGAGAGGAGGATTTGTTGGAGTATTACTGATGAGGAGGCAGAGGGATTTGTTTGAGGAGAATCGATCGACACGTCGTTCGAGGAGTTCCGTTTATTAGATTCTCGACACTCAATAGGTAAACCCTTCTCTACCATGGTTATTCTGAAATTTTTTTCATTTTTGCATCCATATAGGCACCCTTGATCTGTGTATGAAGTTTCGTAGGATTTTGATTTTGTTTGATAGTGGTATCGGACACATATCAGTCTCACGTTGCACGTGTTCGGCAAAATGCCACTTAGAATTGAAAAGTATTAATTTTTTATTCTCTTTCCATGAAATCCTTCCTTATATAATTTGTAACAACTTTTGTGAAGACGAATCGGAAATCGACATGATTTTTGCATCCGAACGGACATGGACACGCGTGCACGAGATCCCATGCACGGTCCCATGCACGTCCTGCAGTCTGTGCGTCATAACTCGACGCACAGAGCTCCATCTTACGTGAAACTTTTTGAGAACGTAGGGGCAACCTCTGTCTACATGCCCGTAAAATTTTATGACGTTTTGTTGAGCGAGCGCGGAGAAATCGCACGTGCACTGGTCGGCTGAACTGTGCACTCGGGCTGAAATTTGTCGCTGACACGGCCTTCGTATGCGAACACGGCGCGTCGAGGACCCGTACCATGAGTTGGAACACTTAGCCCTATACCTAGACTACCCAGGGACTCGATCCTGAGTCGTGGCGTGGCTCGACGCGCGAGCCACGAGCGACGAACCGCATGTACGAGCATGCACACGCGCGCGCGCAGGCCATGCGCTATTGCGCGAGGTACTGTGTCGCATCGCTACGACTTTGTGTCGTATAGACGTGTCCTAGACCTACCCCTTGACCCTATGCACAAGCACGAGGCTTCTCGTTGCGCGTGTGACGCGCAATCGAGCGAGAACACCCTCTTTGACACGCGAAATCGATTTTCCGATACGCATTCTCTGGACACGACACGGACACAGTTTCGACTTCGGGAGTACCCGAACACGTCCCACGTGTCGAGACCGACCTATTTGCCAAGTTTCGCGGGTTAATTATGAGTATTTTGCGTTTTGAGTCTTTTTGTGAAAAATCGGGTTTTCATTTAATTGAAAATTTGGGATTTATATGATATTTTGTTTTCTGAGTTTAATGGCTATAATTTTTGAGTATTTGGTACTTGGTCACTGTTTGGGACTTGTGGGAATCAACTCTCGGGGTTGATTCATATTTTCTACCTATTTTTAGGCGTATATGGTATTTTACCTACTAATGTATATAGATATATATTTATGTATATATATAGATATAATTCTTTAAATGCTTAATTTCGAAATGTGTATTTGTGAGGGTCGAGACTCTGGTTTCAAACCTGGGAACTTACTCCAGGTTCGAGTACGACCTTGTTGGCTTTCATATTGGGTATATACCTATAAATGGATATGTGCCTATATGTAAATATATATTATATATATGTTTTGCTATAGATTGTAATATATTATGCATAAATTACTCTTGTAGTCTCATATTACTTTTGTTCTCAGATTTAGTCTCCTTACCAGCAGCCCCAACATCATTGTTCACTCACAAATCATGTTCCCTTTCCTAATTTATATATATGTATATATATATATATATATATATATATATATATATATATATATATATATATATATATATATATATATTTGTGTATGTCCATATATATGTATCTATATAAATTGTGATGTAAGTATAAATATAGATGATGTAATAAATTCTTGTGATATGACTATAGGAAGTGTTTGGGCAGATTAGGTTCGTCGTTAGGAGCCTAGTTCGGTCGAATTGGCCGACAAGTTGACCAAGTTGACAAAAGTAAACTTTGGGTCAAACTTGATCCAAATCGACTCAAACGAACTCCGAATGACCTAAAATTTTGTGTATGACCTAGAAATTAGTAAACGGACTAGTTGACCAATGTTTGACCAGGTTTGACCAGTATTGACCAGAGTTGACCAAGGGTTGACTTTGACCAAAAGGGACCTAGAAGCATGTAGTCTTGCATTGTAGCTATTTCCTTTGATATTGTAGACTTGGTTGTGACATGTGGATACTTTAAATAGGTTTATATCACTCCAGTTCAGTTATACATCCTCATCAGTAGCTCAGATTTTCAGGCGAGTATATTCTCTGAAAGTTCTTTCATTTACTTGTCGAATTCTATATTTCAGTTTTAGTCAATTCTATTTGATTCTCGGTTACAAACACGAATTGATATTTTTTTGGAATCCATGTATACGACACACATACCTTACTTGTCTAGCCTCTATTACAAGAATCATTACAAGAATTACCTACAAGCACCTTCATGTTCTGGCTAGATTTATTTTCGATTTACGTGTCGTGTTATGGATTCATTCATAATTATCGAGCGGGGAAATACTTGAGTAGACATGTAAATATTCCTAAATACTCGAACCACCTCCCTTTGAATTATACAAGAATGATAGTCGTCCCACACTTGGCCAGTGTGTGATGTGCCGGATTACTCCTAGCCATTTACATGTCGATCTCAGTATTTTAAAACACACTGTGAGTATTGTCAAGAATCTTTACTAGAATCACCACAAGAATCTTTACTAGAATCATCACAAGAACCATTACAAGAATCACCCTACTTGGATCATTGAATGGAATCACACTTGACATATATTGTATCACTGGACTCATATCACATTATTCTAGTTCAGCTAGCTTTTATTTACAGTCTTCATTAACATGATATTCTGTTTCAAAACTTTTACTTTCCTTGTTCTCTTACTATAGTTTTATATCTTAAACTGTCTCGAATTCCCATGCTTCATCAATAAAATTGTCTATAATTATTTTATAGTTTTTATCATTTACTTGGATTTACTTGATGAGATGTATTCGTTCTTGTCCTGACTGGACCTGTTGAAATATTACAGATGTTAGCCCTGAGGATGTATGTCCTACTCACTATGGATTTTGAGAGAGATTAGCTACCTTTAGCCCCGACTCTCAGGAGTGATCGAGAGACTAGTTTAGTAGATTGTTTTAGATTTCTCTACTGGAACTTAAATTGTAATAATTTGAGAGTTGTCTTATTTTGAGTTGTTTTGAGTTATTATCTTTTAGTAGTTTTTATTGTTTTCTTTTAGTTATAGAATTCTGTGACATCCTATCGTGCTTAGACTGTGATTGAGTTATATTATTTATGTACTTGCCCTCCGTTCGGAGTTGAGTTTTAAGACAAGTACATTATACAATTGCGTGAGTTGGTTTAGATAATGACCTAGAACAGCGTTCTACCGCCGATTCTACGGCGTAGGCTGGGCGTGGTTATGCACTTGTACCCTTACACTAGGTGCGGGTTGTGACACATTTTTAGTGGTGGCCCATGCAGGTAGAGATTCGCATTAGTACGATATCGTGGTAGTACGGCGACTTAGTTGCACTGCTACAAGCCTGCTATAGAGTATAGGAAATAAGGTGTTAGAATTAGAGGATACTCAATCACACTTAGAATTCCTTGAGAGATTCCTAGACGACCCTTGAGAATCTCATTATGAACTTCGATTTGAAAATCCTTTTCCTCTTGTTCTGATTCACCCTCACTCCTTGATGTTTAAAGGACCTTAGACTATTAACTTCCTTCATCATTATCCTTACTTATATTTTGTCTATCTTATGTTGCTAATTTAGCACCAGTTTTGCAAGCTTATCTTTTTGAGCTTGATCATGACATATATTATTGGGGGCTGGCACCCACTAACATATTGTCTAATCAGAACCGGTGCATGATGGTCTGATCAACCTATTGCACTTTGGTTCGCTTTTCATATATTATTCTACGTGGAGGGAGACATAGTTAAATTTGCTCTAGATTCTCATCCACGACAGCTTTGGCAATTCTCTTTTGAATTATTTCCATCGTCTATGAACCACGTATTGTACTTAATAGCATCGTCTTTGAACTCTTTATTGTTTTTGCCTTTCATATATTTCAAAAAAAAGGTACTGTACTTGATAGATCAACCCAAGATATCACGTTTAGTTTCCCGATCCAAAGGAGGAAATTGACTTATTTCTATATCCTTGCATCATTCTTTAAATTCTAATTCTTTTGATCGTGACCAGTTGACCGGGTCATCCTCCTTATTATCCAATGTTTGGGGTCTTATTCAATTGAATTAATTCAATTGTGACATGGATATCAAATCTTGGATACTCGTGCTCAGACTTCAATGGCCTCGTTCTCCATATTACCCAAACTTTGATTTATCCTGGAATTGATCAACTTAGATCGCGCCGGGACTAAATCTTCTTTTATATATATTATGTTTTTGGATTTCAATGCTATTGACACTCGTGCCTTAAACTTTCAATTTTGATCATCTTTGGAATGGTAACCCTTCATATTTAATTCCTAGTTGTCTTTACCAGTTTCATATAGGATGGTAGACTGTCCTGCACCTTAATGATTTGTTGCTTCCGTATCTTTCCAGCAGAACACCCTATATTGCTTGCATGTTGCTACCATGGGACTGTTTTGATCTAATATGACTAGTCCATCTAGATGAGACCTTCAACTGCTATGGTTGACCATGACTTTATATGTTATTCTTCAAATTGTATGAGTTAGAAATTGCTTAGAGACTTTGATTATGGGTGGTTGACCTAGAAGGAGTACGACCGACATAAATTTCGAGGACGAAATTTTTCTAAGGGGGGTAGATTTGTAACCACCACATTTTTTATTTAGAGATATTTTGGTCATTTTGTAATTATTATATTATTTATTAATTTATTGAATTCATGTGATGATAGGTGGTTTGGTTTGATGTTTGTGTAGTATAAATGGGTTTAACTTAGCCAACATTGACTAGAAGCCTAATAATAATAATTAGAATTAATACAACCTTGTAGGAATTTTTTTAAAATTAATTAGTTATTTTAGAATGTTTTAAATGAATTTTTAGTTATTTCAGCCTTTTTAGCCATTTTGGCCATTTTATGATTTTCTAGATATTTTGACTTGCATTGTGCTAGCAACTGGTTTAACCTTAGTGGACAATGTATAGAAGCCTAATCATGTTTTAGAATTTATTTTTCACCTATTAGAATTTATTTAGGGCGTGGGTCCAATTTAGAAGGCTTTTGAATGATTTTAAGCCTTTTTGCATGTAGCCTTTTTGAGCCTTTGCGATTTGGGCCTTATTTGACTTGAAAGGGAGTTGGCCCAAGTGAAACCCTAACCCTAGAAACCCCCCACCTGACCGGCCACAGCAGTACCCCCCTCTCTCATTCATTTGTGAAGCATAGCCTCCACAAGTGAAACCCTAATAGCTCTCCTCCTCCAAAAATCCTAGTTTCTTCATCCGGAGTCCGTTTCTCCCCAAATAAACTCTGTTGCACTCGTCTAGGAGAGGAGGATTTGCTGGAGTATTACTGACAAGGAGGCGGAGGCATTTGTTTGAGGAGAATCGACCGACACGTCGTTCTAGGAGTTTTATTTATTGGATTCTCGACACTCAATAGGTAAACCCTTCTCTACCATGGTTATTCTAAATTTTCTTTCATATTTGCATCCATATAGGCACCCTTGATCTGTGTATGAAGTTTCATAGGATTTTGGTTTCGTTTGATAGTGGTATTGGACACGTATCGGTCTCACGTTGCACGTGTTCGGCAAAATGACACTTAGAATTGAAAAGTGTTAATTTTTGATTTTGTTTTCACGAAATCCTTCCTTATATGATTTGTAACAACTTTCATATAGACCGATTAGAAATCGACATGATTTCGGCATCCGAACGGACACGGACACGCGTGCACGAGATCCCATGCACGGTCCCGTGCACGTCCTGCAGTCTATGCGTCATAATGCGATGCACAGAGCTCCGTCTTACGTGAAACTTTACAAGCACGTAGGGGCAACCTCTGCCCACATGCCCATAAAATTTCATGACGTTTCGTTAAGCGAGCGCGGAGAAATCGCACGTGCACTGGTCGGCTGAACTCTACACTCGGGCTGAAAGTTGGAACACGTAGCCCTATACCTAGACTACCCAGGGACTCGATCCCGAGTCATGGCGTGGCCTGACGCACGAGCCACGAGTGACGAACCGCGTGCACGAGCATGCACGCACGCGCGCGCGTGTGCAGGCCATGTGCTGTTGCGCGAGCTGCTGTGTCGCGTGGCTACGACTTCGTGTCATGTAGACATATCCTAGACCTACCCCGTGACTCTACCTAGCCGTGTGTACGAGCATGAGGCTTCTCGTTGCGCGTGTGACGCACAATCGAGCGAGAACACCCTCTTTGACACGCGAAATCGGTTTTTTGATATGCATTCTCTGGACACGACACGGACAAGATTTCGACTCCGGGAGTACCCGAGCACGTCCCACGTGTCGAGACCTACCTATTTGCCAAGTTTTGCGGGTTAATTCTGAGTATTTTGCGTTTTGGGTCTTTTTGTGAAAAATTGGGTTTTCATTTAATTGAAAATTTAGGATTTATATGATATTTTGTTTTCTGAGTTTAATGGCTATAATTTTTGAGAATTTGGTACTTGGTCACTGTTTGGGACTTGTGGGAATCATCTCTCGGGGTTGATTCATATTTTCTACCTATTTTTAGGCATATATGGTATTTTACCTATTAATGTATATAGATATATATTTATGTATATAGATATAGATATAATTCTTTAAATGTGTATTTCGAAATGTGTATTTGTGAGGGTCGAGACTCTGATTTTAGACCTGGGAACTTACTCCAGGTTCGAGTACGACCTTGTTGGCTTTCATATTGGGTATATACCTATAAATGGATATGTGCCTATATGTAAATATATATATTATATATATGTTTTGCTATAGATTGTAATATATTATGCATAAATTACTCTTGTAGTCTCATATTACTTTTGTTCTCAGATTTAGTCTCCTTACCAGCAGCCCCAACATCATTGTTCATTCACAAATCATGTTCCCTTTCCAAATTTATAAATATATATATATATATATATATATATATATATATATATATATATATATATATATATATATATATATATATATATATATATATATATATATATTTGTGTATGTCTATATAAATTGTGATGTAAGTATAAATATAAATGATGTAATAAATTCTTGTGATATGACTATAGGAAGTGTTTGGACAGATTAGGTTCGTCGTTAGGAGCCTAGTTCGGTCGAATTGGCCGACAAGTTGACCAAGTTGACAAAAGTCAACTTTGGGTCAAACTTGATCCAAATCGACTCAAACGAACTCCGAATGACCTAAAACTTTGTGTATGACCTAGAAATTAGTAAACGGACTAGTTGACCAATGTTTGACCAGGTTTGACCAGCGTTGACCAGGTTTGACCAGAGTTGACCAAGGGTTGACTTTGACCAAAAGGGACCTAGAAGCATGTAGTCTTGCATTGTAGCTATTTCCTTTGATATTGTAGACTTGGTTGTGACATGTGGATACTTTAAATAGGTTTATATCACTCCAGTTCAGTTATACATCCTCATCAGCAGCTCGGATTGTCAGGCGAGTACATTCTCTGAAAGTTCTTTTATTTACTTGTCGAATTCTATATTTCAGTTTTAGTCAATTCTATTTGATTCTCGGTTACAAACACGAATTGATATTTTTCTGGAATCCATGTATACGACACACATACCTTACTTATCTAGCCTCTATTACAAGAATCATTACAAGAATCACCTACAAGCACCTTCATGTTCTGGATAGATTTATTCTCGATTTACGTGTCGTGTTATGGATTCATTCATAATTGTCGGGCAGGGAAATACATGAGTAGACATGTAAACATTCCTAAATACTTGAACCACCTTCCTGTGAATTATACAAGAACGATAGCCGTTCCACACTTGGCCAGTGTGTGATGTGCCGGATTACCCCTAGCCGTTTACAAGTCGATCTCAGTATTTTAAAACACACTGTGAGTATTGTCAAGAATCTTTACTAGAATCACCACAAGAATCTTTACTAGAATCATCACAAGAACTATTACATGAATCACCCTACTTGGATCATTGAATGGAATCACACTTGACAAATATTGTATCACTGGACTCATATCACATTATTCTAGTTCAGCTAGCTTTTATTTACAGTCTTCATTGACATGATATTCTGTTTCAAAACTTTTACTTTCCTTGTTCTCTTACTATAGTTTTACATCTTAAACTGTCTCGAATTCCCATGCTTCGTCAATAAAATTGTCTATAATTGTTTTATAGTTTTTATCATTTATTTGGATTTACTTGATGAGATGTATTCGTTCCTGTCCTGACTGGACCTGTTGAAATATTACAGATGTTAGCCCTGAGGATGTATGCCCTACTCACTATGGATTTGGAGAGAGATTAGCTACCTTTGGCCCCGACTCTCAGGAGTGATCGGGAGACTAGTTTAGTAGACTGTTTTAGATTTCTCTACTGGAACTTGAATTGTAATAATTTGAGAGTTGTCTTATTTTGAGTTTTTTTGAGTTATTATCTTTTAGTAGTTTTTATTATTTTCTTTTAGTTATAGAATTCTGTGACATCCTATCGTGCTTAGACTGTGATTGAGATATATTATTTCGGTACTTGCCCTCTGTTCGGAGTTGAGTTTTAAGACAAGTATATTATACAATTGCGTGAGTTGGTTTAGATAGTGACCTAGAACATCGTTCTACCGCCGATTCTGCGGCGTAGGCTGGGCGTGGTTACGCACTTGTACCCTTACACTGGGTGCGAGTCGTGACACAACACAAGCCCGCATCGTATAATAATGGTAAATTTTTTCATGTCTCATGAACCCTAATGCACATCACATATGTGCTTGGTTCTTTATAAATAGAAGGAGTTCTTCTTCTACCAAAGCTTCGAAAGACAGAGGGAACATTGACAATTGACAATCTTTAAAGGAGCAGCGATCTCCATCCACGAAGAGTCGGCCACCATCATCCACCTATCAACCAAAGAACCAACCAACCATCTTCAAGGGATCTTCTCATCCAGACAGCCTCTTGATCGGTGACCACGGAGTCCCATCAAAGGTGCCAGAGAGCCATAGCAAGATTGATTCGTCGTCAGATTGTCAACGGAGTAAAGGAGCCGCTGTAGTACTCGATCTTCGTCGACATACTTTTTCGGAAACCTCTTCTCCCTGTACTTATGTCACCCCCATTTTCCGTTATATGTATTTCTAGTACACGTGTATGGAATCATGACCCGTATTTTTACTTATCTTGCCTTGCTAGCTAGTATTGATTTAATCTTGCTTAGGTTCATCATGGCATATCATGGTTTGACTTGGTTCATTATGGTTTGGATTGGTTTATTTTCCCATGGCTCAACATGTTAACCCCCCCCATTTAAAGGCCACCAACCTTCTCTCTCCTCCATTATTTTTTCTTCTTCTTTATTTAATTCTCCCACCCACTAAGGAAAAACTTTAGGCAAGTGCAACTTGCTTTATGAAGGAACCCTCAATTTTATTGTTCTAATCTCTTCTATGCAACATTCTAAGACACTTTAGTTCTTTGCATTTTTCATTTTGGTGGTTTATTTCTTGTAGATCTAGGTTTAAGGCATTTTCGGTTTTCTTGAGTTTTGATCTATCAAACTTGCTTGTTTTTAAAAACTAGTTGTTCCATGTTGTAGAGAATTTCGTTCTACCCCAATTTGACCTATGAAAGTCCAAATTTGGACGTAAATTGAAGGTTCTATGGAGCATAGAAGTCATGGGTTCCATGGCCTTCTTCTCGGAATTTTGGAGAAGAAGAACAGTTCTGGCGCATAACTATGTGCCCACGAGTTGTATGGGCGCATGGGCGCTGGGCGCATAACCCCCTGGACGCATGCCTCCTCTTAGGCGCATGTGTCCCAGACTCCCTTTCTCTTGGGCGCATGCCACCATGGGCGCATGCTGCCCTGACCACCCCTATGCTTAAGTGCATGTTACCTTGACCATCCCCAGCTTGGGCGCATGACCTTCATGTGGGTGCATGACCTTTGGACGCATGACCTATACTGGATGGTACTTGAGCCCCTAACTTGTAATCCTTCAAGGCATTTTCATGCTTGTTTGGGCGCATAGACTTCTCCCTCTTGCGCGCATAGCTCATCTTGGGCTTGCATCATTCATAGACCCATGTTGTGCCAATAGTGGGTGCATGGCTCCCTGACTTGGGCGCATATGGCCATGAGACTTGTAGTGCATTGACTTTCCCCTTCCCCTTTGGGCGCATAGCCCTAGGACCCATGTGTGGGCGCATGCACCCCGTTGGGCGCATGATGTCCCCAGGTTCCCCTTTCTTGATTTTTGCACCCATTTTATATCCTTACGCCTTTTCGATATGAACTCGACATGAACACGATGTGAGTATGACATATTAATGGAACGATAGCACTTGATGGTGGCCGTTGTGGTGCACCCTTGACAAGAAATATTGACATGATAATCTGTACATGAAATGATATGTGAACACGGCATGATACATGAACATGAACGTGGTAATAACATGACAGTGGCCCGTCATAGCGTACTCCAGACAAGAATATGACAGGCCAGTACATGATAGTGGCCAATTGCAGCGCTCTCTTGACAAGTAAATATGACATGTAACCTTGAACGCCGTTGTGACGGCTATCTCGACTTGCTAAGTAAATTCTCGTCTTAACACTGTGGGCGCTTGCTTGAAACTTATTTGTACAAGCTACTAGTCTAGTCTCGTCTTGCATCATGTCTAGGACATGAGTCCCTGGTTACCACAGTCAGGGATTCATACTGAATCTGACTAAGGTTAATGACTAGATTGATCAAGTAGTTCATTCTAAGGGATATTTTCCCAGTTACAGGCGATCTCGTTATCTCGGCCACACCTGATGGACTTGTAGCCTGCCGTCGAGTAGGGCACATTTCCAGTCCACTGTCATGTGGGACATACTCATAAAACAAGTACAAGGCACACTGTTATATGTTGCACTCTAAGCCATCTAATAATTATGGATAACTTTGGTAATCAACCTTACCTGGATAACCTGGATAGCTGCAGGGCCTGTGACTGCTGGAACATCTCATTGCATCTTGCTAGTAACTAGGCTTGTGATAACCCTAGCTAGTTAAAGTATCAAGCTGTACTTTTTGCTTGGCCGTGATTGATGGATGTAGTCCAGTCTTGTCTTGTCTAAGCAATGCCAGTCTATGATTATTTCAGCACATGCTTGTTCATGCTTTACTCTTGTCGATAATTGGTTGAAGACTAAGCTCTGTTCAGGTGAAGGGTTACAACCCCGGTTCTTGTTTGGTTTACGGGTTGTAACTTGGCTACCGGAATGGTCTCTTAGTCGTCTTATCGTTTATCATCTTGTTTTTCTCTAACTCATGTCTGTTATTATCCTTTATGTCTCGTGTGCTAATATGTTGGTTTTAGTTCTTAAGTGAAGCCTCCCTTGTGGTACTTGCTCTTTTTGGGGTCTGACCCAGCTGGTTTTGTATGGCCAGATTTTGGAGTAGCACCCGAGGATCTTCCAGCCTTCCAGCCAGATGGTGAACACTAGGCGTAACCCTGGCAACGAGTGGGTTTTATTTTGCTCTCCTACTCCATTGTAAATTATTCTTTTGAGGCATTTAGCCGTCGAGCAAGTGTTAGCTCGTGTTAAATTTATATTTCTCTCTGCCTAAGGGCTGTAACATGATTGACAAATCCTAGGGTTGATCATGTATGACTTAAACTCTTGCTAGTCTCCGCATTTTGTACGACTAGCTCCATGATCATCTGAATATGTAATGTATGGGATGCCTTACTTTGTATGTCTGATGATCTACCATCTTGCTACACTTACTTGCTTACTTGAGATTGAGACACTAGGCTTGTTATTGGCCATAAGAGACTGTTGGCTTGTAGTAAAACCCTCATGTATCTAGACAGTCGTGACTGTACATCAAGGTGGGTTACACTTCAATGTACATAGCTGGCTGTGTCTGTCCACCGTTCTCCAGTATTCTGGTTCTGGGGCATGACAACTTAGAATATCCTATTTAGGACTTCCTTCTTTGTACACAGATACCTTATACGTTCAATAAAGCAAAAAGTTTATTCAACCTTTTATTACATCGAACAAAATGGCGACTCTACTGGGGACTACCTTCTCCTTCAATGAGAAGGCGGTGACGCAATCTGATGACAACTTGTTGGGAGCTTCTCAAGACATGCTGGTCGTACGCTTCGACCAGCAGGCTTTTTATGATCTCCTCTTTGATGAAAAGTCGAAGACTTCGAAGCGGTCCATACAATCGAAGAAGACTCGACGTGTCTGGAGTCCTAAGGCGGCTGCAGCCAGCAGCACGATGGCGGGAACTGCGTCTCAGGACCCCCTCAACGTCAAGGCCACAGAGAAGATCTCGGCTGCTAACTTTATCCCTTTGCCCGATTCCAGTCCCGAAAAATCATGGCAAAGAAGATGGTGGTTCCATGGTTGATCTGACGAAGGAATGATGCCGAAGGAAGCGCATACCGGTCCAACCCCTCACGATGGGAGTATTGCCGGCAAGGAGATCCGTCTTCGACAGAATCGCTTTTCCTTCAGGTAAACCTTCGACGGACTCTGAATACTACTCACCCACTGGGGTAGTAGAAAGAGATCCCAGGTGGCTCGTGCTTCGTACAACAAGCGTGCGGCACCAGCGGCAGATCAGAGGCCCATGTTGACAGTAACACGCACAGCCGACGAAAAGCTATACAAGACTGGTTCGTCCAGTCGAATCTCCCTCCCACTAGGGTACTCCTATGCGTAAGCCAAGCCAGGGGTACGTACCACGAAGGGAGCCACGCGAGCAGCATTCCCGTAGGACCGGCAGGAGGCTTCCTCGCCAGACCCGCTCTGACCGTTCTTACATGCAGCTTCTCTGCATGTACAATGGGAGTGCTATGACAGAAGATCCAACCCTCTCCCAAGTGAAAGAAGAATCTATGGCGCAAGACGTGCCTAAATCAAGGCACCCTTGTACCCAGATTACCATCAACTGTCGTTGTCAGTAGATAGCTGCGCCATCGCCGAACAGACGCTCCGTCTTCCAGAGACTCTACTCCACGCCGACTCTACGTCAAAGGCCTAACAGGGGGTCGGTGAGCCATAGAGAAGACGAGCCCCGCATCGCCACATGCTACGCGGTGCAGGATTCCAGAGCTTTCAATTAGCCTTCCCAGAATCCTCCCAAATCAGGTTACTAAACCGAAGAGGAAGTCAGAGAACAACAAAGCTAAGGTACCTGATGCAGGTGTGTTCCAAGGTACTCGTTCCAAATCTATATTAGGTGCCTTGTCAAAAACTGGGGGTAGCCAGCATCCTACCATGCACAACAACCCTGTGTTCCAATCTAACGAGGCACAATATGATACGGATGTCTCCATTGGCCCAGCCAGTCACCAGACCGGGTGTAGCAACCATACTGAGTCCGAAGAAGATCACAATCTTACGGTATATCCTCAGGACAGCGAGCCTCAGGCATCGGAGCTAGAAAATGAAGGATCCACGGCTCCCTTAAGTCACCCTCATACTCGGTCTGTGTTCATGGACGATGGAAAAGAGGAAGACAAAAACGAAGCTCTCAGACGTATCGAAGTCCTCGAGACGAAGTTAGATACGCTGACGGATACCATGAAGACCCTATCCTCAGTCATATTCGACCTCAAGAGTATCATAGCCCCCGCTGCCTCTACACCTGGGCATGATCCGCCAATCAATAACGAATCCAGCAGGTTGCCTACTGCCAACCAGGTAGGACCATCCTCGGTTACTCCATCGGCTACAGGCTCCGTAATGCCGGCCGAGATACAGCAGGCCATCAAGGAGCTGTATGCTTGTCATGATGCCAAAGAAAAGCATGCAACGCTCCTAAACAAGAAGATCCGACAGCCATACCATGCCGAATGGGACAACGTCGTTTATCCTTCCAAATACAATCTGCAAATACTTACACCTTATGAAGGGAAGGGGTCTCCCCGATAATACTTGAGGTACTTTACCTCAGTAACGAGGCACCTGCCAAAGAAAGACGCCCTCTTGTCCAACATATTCATAGGATCCCTGTAGGGGGTAGCCTATGAGTGGTTCTGCAGTCTTCCGGACGACTGTATCTCGCCATTTGAAGAGCTGAATACTCAGCTCGTGGACCGATTCTACGAAGGCGGCATGGACATGACCATGTTGACCCTCATGGAAATTGTCCAGAAGAAGAAAGAGCATGTTCGCGCATACACCGAACGCTTCCGCCAGGCAGTCCTCAGATTACCACCCGGCATGCCCGAGCCCATGCTTATGGACTCCTGCCGCAAGAATATGATGCCCACTATAAAATTGTGGCACACTTCTCCCTGCACGGAATGGACGCCTTTTATTACAGAGGCGGATGTCGCACAAAGGAAAGCTTAGGATGTGCAGCTCCTGGGGCTACACTTTCCTGCGCCCGAAGACAACGGGAGACGCTCGTACAGCAACAACCCCAAAGACGAAAAAGACATGCAAGCCATGACCATCAATATCTCCAAAGGTTCAACAGCTGTGAACCCCAAGTCTGCGAAAGCGCAAAGGCGAGGGAGACTTACTCCTTCAATGACGAGGATACGCTGGAGATCTTCGAAATGCTTACGAAGAGTGGCAAACTGGCTATCCCGCCACCCAGGCGTCCTGATGAAGTAGAAAAGGTAGACCATCCCAAGTACTGCCATTATCACCAGTACGTCCATCACTCAACACAGGACTGCTATGTGTTGAAGGGGCAAATTCACCGCCTCATTAACGCCAACGTCATATCGTTGGATTACGAAGAATAGACCATCACCGCCAACATAGTTACTCTCCAGTTCGGGAGTTTTTCAGCCACAAAGGTACAAGATGGCGTCACCCCTATTGAGAAGGCGACGATGGAGGTAGTCAACCTTCCGCCAGCACGGGACAATGCTCAACGGCTCTTTCCGTTCTCCACGCCTCAAGGCGAAGTTATATGGATACATCCTGACTTGGTTCCCAATATAATGACGTCTACGACCCTTTCTGTCAAAGAAAAGAAAAGCAAGGCATTCCGTATGGTCTCAACGTCGACCGATGATGCTTTGGTGACCACCCGCTTGGTGCAAAGGCAAGAGGAGGGCCAGGCTCCAGGAGTCTCCAACAGATACTCCTTATATCCCAGATATCTCAGGAGCAGGTCCACCTCAAATCCCAGAGGCACCAGAGGTAGGTCCATCCCGAGATCCTACCATAGACAAGCAGAAACAGAAGGAGGTTTGCTTTGACAAACCTATCAGAAAGGATCCGGCAATCGGGCCTATCAAGCCCTACAACTTTGATATTCTAGCGCAGCTGGCTAATACTCCTGCTAGATTGTCACTTTTCGAGCTCATCCGCCTCTCTAAAGAGACCCGAGATGCGCTTAGTGAGGCTTTACAGAACGTCGAGTCCTTCCTCATCCAGGTTCACCCACCGAAAGTGGATCCCGCAACTTGTCCACATTGCCACAGCCTGGTCGAATTGATTCCCAGTATCACTTTTACTCAACAAGACATGTTGCTAAAGAATACTCGACACAACCGCCCCATGTACTATACAGGTATGTCGGTGCCATTAAGGTCGATCGCATCCATATCGACCCAGGTTCCTCTTTGAGCTTTATCCCAAGAAGCCTACTTCAAACTTTAGGGGTTCCGATGCATCGGTTGACAGCCTCGAACACAACAATCAGTGGCTTCAATACGGAAAAGAGCGAGCCCTTGGGCAAAATTTGCCTGAAATGTCAGATCGGCGACCTTCATACTGAAGTGACTTGCTATGTCATTGATGCAGACATAAATTACAACATACTGCTGGGGCGACCATGGATCCATGAGTACATGATTGTCCCTTCCATCCTACATCAGTGTATAAAATATGTGGCCAGTGATGGGACTATCAAAATGGAGTTCGCTGATATCGACCCGTTCCAAGAACTTGAAGCCTACTGTACAGATACGGATTTATACAAGTCAGTCCTCTGGGATGACGACAGCAATGATGCTGACGATGATGCAGAAACAGCTTCAAAAAGTGCAGCAGTGGCCGAAGAACCTTTAAAGGTTCGACTGAAAGGGAGGCATCCTAAGGTGTCAGCGCCTCTTGTTGTTAAGCTTCGGAGCAAAGCCCCACCATCGTCTCCAGTGACGATGGAAGATGGTCAGGAGCCTATACGAATGAAGTTACCCCGGAGGTCCCTAAGGCCGACCATGAAGGCGCAGGAGCATCCGACCACCATTTCCTTGATGGTCAAACTGAAAGGAAGGTGTCCTCCTTCTCCTCCGGCGTCAGCCCTAGCCCTCATCGACGAAGAGCTAGAAGATTACGTCTGTACCGATACAGAGGCCCACTCTTTCGACGATGTAATCCCTCGGGACAAGATATCCCACTTCATCAATAGAAAGTTGTCATCGAACTACTCTGGCGCGTGCTGGAACACCAAGTATTTCTTAGACAATTCTCTGTGTAAACTACAGACGCAAGTGACAATTGCCAATCATGTGAGTCGGGTTGTCCCTGCCTCAGGCACCTACTTCATAGTGCTAGCCAAAAAAAAGAAAAGGAACCCATCATATTCGGTCGATTGGAGCATCCACAATGAATAACTCCTGAAGACCCAGATCTCGACAGCGACAAAATACAGGTCTACCGTTACACGGTACAGGCCAAGAACCTTATCCAGAAGATAGGCTATGACCTGAATAACAACAAGGGGCTCAATTATGGTAAAGGTCGACGTCTTTCCATACAGATTCACACTCCAAAGGAAAAAGCTGAAAACTATTACCAACATACTCGTCGAGGGCTGGGTATGTTACACCTACGACCACCTTAGAAGATTCTGAAGAAGAAGTCATGAGGCACTCACACTCTTCTGATTCCTTAACTTGGGACTCCGATACCAGCATGGGTCAAGTCCTTAAGAAGATGTTGTCTGCTAACATGATCACTAATCAATTAACCGTCGAAGATAATCAGCGTAGGAGGTTACAATAGCTAGAAGCGTTGGATGGAAAGCGCTTACTCACGCAGCAAAGGATTGAGATTTACCAAGCTCGTATCTTTGGGGCCTTTAACAAAAAGGTCCGCGAAAGGTCCTACCAGGTGGGCGACCTCGTCTTCGTAGTAGGAAGACCGATGGTGATGACCCACAAGACGGTTGAAAAGTTCGAGACCAAGTGAGAAGGACCGTTCGTTATAGAAACGGTATACTCCAACGGTGCTTATCGGCTAGCTAAGCCTAATGGAGACTTACTAATGATGTCCATCAACGACAAGTTCCTAAAGAAGTATTACGTCTGAAGATAGAACCAGCATAGGCACCCACATCCCCTGAAAAGGGTGCCCATGAGTTCTGGTAAGGGGATCTCTCTCTCTCCCTCATATACATTCTCTCAAGTAGATGAAGAACTTCACGTCCACATTACCTCTGGATTGTTCCTCTACGCTTGAAAGACGCGACTACCATGTCCACATTACCTCTGAGTAGTAGTTCTTCTCGCATCAGTTCTATGATTATTCCGGCGGTTTAGAAAATAGTTCACGTCCATATTACCTCTGGATTGTTGTTCTATACCCCGGTCAAGATCAAGCCTACCACGTCCATATTACCTCTAGTCAAGCAAATCCATTATGAAGATTCCCTCTTTATTCTGGAGACAAAAGCAAAGGGAACAAGAAAGCTTCTACATATAAAAACATGTGGCTACAAAGACCTATTATAGACTCTTCGTAGTTAAATACACAGAAGCAATAAAAAGCTGAAATTACGGTACAAGCTCTCAATAGCACGGGCGAGATGGTGACAGAGCCAATCACTTCCTGGTCAAAAGGAAGCCACCGCCCGAAGCTGCTACTGGCCTGAGCCGGGGATGAAAACCAGCACAGGACTCTCCTATCTTCCCAGCTGGCCGACGAGAGCAACCACAGCAGCAGGCCTTGTTATTCCTTGGTCATAATGGCAAGCAATCCTAACCTAGGAAGCAGAGGTTCGAGATGCCATTGACGCCCACGACATCCAGGGCGTGGAACGTCTCGAGATCCAATGGTAGTTCTACTATAGCTTCTTTTGATAAAAAGGTTTTCTATCGACGGCCACCTCAAGCAAACTCTAGGGTCATCAGGAG
Organism: Iris pallida; assembly: GCA_029216955.1. Classification (NCBI taxonomy): domain Eukaryota; kingdom Viridiplantae; phylum Streptophyta; class Magnoliopsida; order Asparagales; family Iridaceae; genus Iris; species Iris pallida. The sequence goes on along the minus strand of JANAVB010040216.1, from coordinate 6,834,160 downwards.
GTGAACATCGGGAAAGTAAGGCCATTTTTGAAGCAGCTGAGTCTTCTCCAGAAGGAGGACAGTCCTTTATGTAGGCTGTTCGCGTGTACGAGCCAGACATCGGTCAGAGAAAAGCTTACAAGTTAAGCTAAAGCTCCACTCCATGACAGATGGCAGTACTGCGAGTGACTAAAGGAATGTGACTCTAAACCTTCTCCATTAAAGATATTTGCGATCCCTGCAAAGACGTAAGAGGCTCCAATATCAAGAATCCATCATGAGCCCATGCTCTGAAATGATAACTCAGGACAATTAATGCTAAGAGCTAGGCGTGACACCAGCCATCATCCAGCTCATACAGTCCTGACGTGTGTTCATGCTTCTGTTCAAAGTATCCCGAGCTTGACTCAAGTTCGGGACACTTTGAAGGAGGTCTTGTAGAAGCATAAAAAATCTCAGCTGGAGACATCCCTTCGCCAAAGCACAGAAGATATAAAAGACTCAGGCTAAGTGCTAAAAAGACAAAAGAGATATGGAAAGAAGTCCCTTCATTGTCATGTCTACCAAAGTATAGTACAGACACATCAAGACTATACATAAGGACTAATGTTGTTCTTCTACAAAGGATCTAGTACAGATTCGACAGATGCCTGGAGAGATCTACAAGGGATGCAGTCTTCATTGAAGCGCAGCCTTCCCTCTTCTCGATACACACACTGGAGGATTGACCTCCACCGAAGCATGTTCTGATATTCTTGTGGGTGCAACCTCTCAGAAGCATATCAGCAACCCAGCACCTTGAAGAAGCCAGAGCATTCGAGCCAGAGGCACAGCCACCCGCCTGCACCAACCTCAAAAACAAGATGGTGGTAGACCCCCCTCCCCCTCTTTTATTCCAGAAGCCAATATTTGTACTCCAGAGGCACAGCTATCTGGCTGCGCTAATATCAGATGCGCAAGGGTATCATACCCTTCCTTTCGTAGCCAATGCCTTCACTGTTCAGATGTGCAGCTACTTACCTGCGTCTGTATGAGACACAGGATGGTGATATGCTCATACCATCTCCATTCCTACAGTACAGTCATCTGCTCCGGATCAGAAGCTTAAGTCATTTCTCTACAAGAGACTTGGAACTCCTATCGTAACCAATACGCGCAAGTCAACCTGTCGCTCCAAAAGCACAGTTACCTCGCCCACCTGAAGCACAAGCCTACTTGTCGTCTATAGCACAGTGACACTGGTAGCCCAAAACACAGCTTTGTAAGTTGCTCTATACCCATAGAAGTCTCATCGTTATTCGAAGCCAAGCCCATTCGTCGCCTGAAAGTACAGAGGTTTCGTCATCTCCAGAAGTACGGTCTACTCGTCGCTCTAGAAGCGCAGTAGCACTTAGTCCTCACCAGAGGCGCAGGAAGCATGAGTCCACCCTAATTGGTTTGTTTAAACTGCCTCTTGCAGAGAAGATTGGGACTAAATCATGATTGATATCATATCAGATTGATTTAAATTCTATACGAGGATCAATTAGACTCCAAATCTAAGATAAAATCCCAAGATTTACTCTGCTGTATCCGAACAAGCAAATCGGCATGCGCTACATGTCACCTCCTTCGGTTATGTTTATAACCACCAAAGATCTCGTTTGAGGGGAATCTCGATGTCCGCCATGTGTCAGCACTGCAGAAGCTCGTACCGTACAATGACGGCAGATTCTTTCATATCTCAGGAACCCTAATGCACATCGCATATGTACTCGGTTCTCTATAAATAGAAGGAGTTCTTCTTCCACCAAAGTATCGAAAGACAGAGGGAACATTGACAATCGACAATCTTCAAAGGAGCAGCGATCTCCATCCACAAAGAGTTGGCCATCCTCATCCACCTATCAACCAAAGAACCAACCAACCATCTTCAAGGGATCTTCTCACCCAGACAGCCTCTTGATCGGTGATGCCAGAGTCCTATCAAAGGCGCTAGAGAGCCATGCAAGGTTGATTTGTCGTCACATCATCAACGGAGTAATGAAGCCGCTGTAGTGCTCGATCTCCATCCACACTTTCCCAGAAACCTCTTCTCCATGTACTTAAAATATCCTATTTAGGACTTCCTTCTTTGTGCACAGATACCTTATACGTTCAATAAAGCAAAAAAGTTCGTTCAATCTTTTGTTACGTCGAACAGTGTAGTGTGTATTACTTTGATTCATAAAAGAGTGAGATTCATAAAAGAGTGAGATTCATAATGAGTCAATAACCTCTACGAATTAGGTAATGGCATTATGTGTATGATAGATTGTTGATTATAAAAGGAATCCATGTCCCGATGTATCGGGTTGATGATGTCTCCTTAAGGAACTCATAAGGATTGTCATGTAAACCCTGCAGGTGGATTATATCCGACATGACAAATAAAGTTGAGTGGTACTATTTAAGGATAAAAGATGTCGATCAATGTAGTTGTCAGTAACTTATTTTGATTAACGGACATTCGATATCTTAACATAGGGAGACAAAAAGGCATATAATAAGAAGAAGCCCATAAACGTAATTTGGGATTAGGAAGGTAGTACAACAGCAGCTTTTTAGTGGATCGAGCTATTGTTAATAGGGCTTGGTTGTGTGTTCGGGCTGAACACGGGATACCTAGACCTGTTAGGAGACCTAAACCTATTTTCTCCTCATGGTCCCTGCCGTAACCTATATATACCCTCTATTCTCTAATCGTCATATGCATCCTAAGAAAAGCAATTTTCTCTAATTTGTTCATCACGAGAGGAGAGAAATGAAGGATAGCCAAGAAAGAAAAGGTTGGAAACTGACTGCTTGAGGTTGCTGGAAACTATCGTCTTCTTCTCATCGTAGGTATAATTTGTGAACCCTAGTTTTCGCCTATAAAGGGTTAGAAAACATTTTAGATCGTTAACTTTCTATTGATCAATACGCACACCAATCAGTGGTCCTAGGAATCTTCAGTTCCATCACGTAGACTGTGTCAGATATTGACCATAGATAGATAGACTCGTACTCGAGGCGAACAAATGTTGCTTGGTAAGCAACATTGTTAACGGTAGTACATGAGTGATTCGGATAGTAACGACGTATCAGTTGTGCGGGTAGGATAAGATACCTTGGATTGGAAGGAATTATGTCGGATTAGGTTGTCCTATAGGAATCATCGGGAATTGATTTGGCTCTGAGATAGGATATAGCATGTTTCGTAGTAACTATCCCTCGTTGATAATCTTTAATTATCGAGCGTAGCTTCGGAATAGCTGACCCTAGAAGACTTGACCGCAAATCAAGTGAATTTGAAGTCCCGTAGGATGACACAACAAAGTCGCATAAGAAATTGCATCGAGGATAAATAATGATACAGTGCATATTGAAGATAAGTCTAGGCGATCGGATATGTGTTACGAGATTTGATGTAACAGCCTTGGGCTGGATTGATAGAGATATACTTTGATCATTGAGCGATAAGTATTCGAATAGTTTGCTAGTCTCGGATAGATGTTGATGAACATACTTAGCATATCGATACGGATAGGCAATTACGAGAATCATATTGTGTACGAAAGCGAGAATAGGGGAACGACCCTTGGATTTGTGTCATCGATTGGATTCGGTAACGATTAGGCTGTGTGTTGAATGAACGATCGAGATTAACGAGACGAACAAGTTGGGATTTGATTAAGAAACTTGATTGGTGATTCGTACTCGATCGAAAATCGGAGATGAACGTATAGTAAGTGACCTTGCATCAGAAAGATTGTTGCCTTTGAACATCGTAGACTCAAGTTGACCTCTTGGGTCGGAAACGATTAAGCACGATGTTTGAATAAGTTGTCTAGCGGGGGTAGCTCTAAGAACATAAAAAGTTGCAAGTTGCAAAACCATATGGTCGTGATGAGACTTGGGTATGTTGAACTTAGTTCATGCCATTGAGACGAGACTTCGAGATTTGTTGCGATCGGATGCGCGATGGCTTGACGCGATGCATTGAATTGATGGTCCATACGAAACCTACAAAATAAGATATATGATTTTTTGAATCACATCGTGTGCATGACTTTTGTTGGATGATCACATATGCATCGAATGTGCATATGTGATAGAATTACGAAAACAAACACTAGAGACCAAGTCCGATCGAGAGCACGAGATGGCAAGTAATTGAGGATAAGAAGTTACCTGTTAGCTCTGTTCCAATATCCTACAACTGAGCTTGACTGAAATACATATATTGGTGGGATGCCTAAAATATATGTATGATCCAAACTAAGTTATATGATTCAAACGATAGTGGAACGAGATCGTGAAATGATCTAGAAAAACACTTGGATTGAGTGTTGGTTTCTGTTCGAGGACGAACCATATTTAGAGTGGTTTATTATGTAATGTCCCACTACGCATGGTGCATTATGATGAGTCATTGACTCGAAGAATTTCGTTGATTCGAATAATGCATCGAGTCAAATCGATGCAAGAGTTACGTTGGCCGAAAGAAAAATCTTTGAGTCGGTTCGAAATAAATCGAATCGATGCAAAACATAAGTCCAGTTTGAACAATTACTGATTTTAGTTGATTCGTGTGCAGGCTACGCCTTTACGCTCAATTATAAGAGGTCGGCATTTTGACTTATTCGCAATGGTGTCCGTAAAACTAAAATATCGTCTCACAACGAACTGAGGCATGGGCACGGTAGGCCAAATTAGTCGAGTAGCTCAACTGTCATGACCCGCTCCCGAATAATCGGATACGAATCGGACACGCCCAGCCTTCATCGTTGGACACGATGAAGTAAGCTGTACCAATCTAGGGAAAGCTAACCAGATAATCAAAAGTAAATGTGAACACAGCATCTATAAACGAATCCCAAATCCAGATACATGTCTCAAAGTTATTACATTCCAGCAAATGAAAGTAAAGTCTAATAGTCTCAAAATACAAAGAAATATAACTGCTAAGGTAAAGTGCTAGGCTTCCTCAGCCTCTAAGTCTAGAGCAACTCTAGCTGGCTCTACTGCATCTACAGGCTCTCGGTCATAATAGGTATCACACAAAGCCTCCAACTCACCTGTAACATATCCTAGTCAGGAGTGGAGCAAAGTACAGTTCTAGGTAATGAACAAGAACATGATATAGTATGAGTACAGGGAACATGAATAGGAAGTACAGGAAATGAACATGAAACACAGGAATATAAGTACATGAATATAGAGTACAGGAAATATAAAGTACAGGAAATGTAATGTACAAGAATGAAACTATAATCCTGAATTACAAGACAAGACAAGTGCACCATGTTTGAAATACAACTAGCCTATGTGACCGGCTGGGGTGAGTACAGGAGCATGTATAGGAGTACATGAATAAGGTAGGGCTTAGGTCCTGCGTACACGATGCGAGGCCTAAGCTATCTACATGAATATAGTAACCAAGGTTTGGTCACATAGCTAGTATATTTCCCCACCCGATACAAGTAAGTACAAGAACATGAATACAGGAGTACAGGGTATCGTGTCATGACGTGTCACAGGAAAAGTACAAGAAATGTAAATGCACAAAACCGTAGAAAAGTACTTGCCTTGCTCCGAAAAATCAAGTGTACTAGATGGAGCTGGATGTCCTCCTGTATTTAAATAATTTGATACAAGTTGATTAATATCTAAATTATTTCTAGTTTATTTATCTCGTGATTTCTAACTATGATCAACTGTAATTTATTTAATAAGATAATCGATTAAGCTCATTCATTCCTATCTAACAATTTGCATGCAACTACCCAAATTGTAAATAATGTTTTAGTCAAGAATTTAAATTAGAACATTGTTTATAGGGTCTCAGGTTCATCAAATTCATTATGGCAGTTGCATCTCAGGTTTAACCAATTGAACCAAACATTGCATATAAAATTTGTCAGTTCATCAACTATGAATTAAATAATGCATAAGAAATCTAAATTCTGAATCAAATACTGCATATGTAGTCTCAGGTTCATCAACTAAACCAACTCTCTATATCCTGGAGTCTCATTTTTCCTAAACTGAAGCCACAAATGAACCCTGGTATTCGAATATAACGGCTATTGCCAAACTCAGATTTCAAAGGAACATAACATACACCATTTACCCCACCAAAACTAATCAAGGATTATACATAAATTACATATGAATATTAAGTCAATTACTTTAATCAAAACTCAAAGTCTCTGCTGGTAAAATCAACCCCATCCTGAAATTAATCTCAAAAACTTAAGAGAAATTCCCAGAACAGTAACAGCAACCAAACTCAGTGAAATATTCAATCAGAATATACATAATTTGAATAGAAACTCAACATAACAAAATGTATCCGTTGCTTAAATCAGAAATAATCCCCACGCCCGACTCCTCAAAGAAAATACTGGACTGAAGAATAAAACTGCAGCAGGTAACACGCACTGGACACGACTGAACTCTATACGGTCGGATACTCCGTACTGAACACGAACCCGCATCCATCAGGAGCACACGCACATCACTGAACACAACTACACGAACACTGGTACACACCGATCCACATATGAACAGAACTGGACTCCAATGGTATCACGAACACGTACTCCAGAAATGAAAACAACTTCCGTCCCAAGATCGACCTTACTCTGACCAAAATCACCAAAGCATAGAATGAATAAATCATAATTTGAGGATAAAAAATGTACCTGATCTGGAAAACAATTGCAACAAGAGGCTCTCTCGACTCCAATCACTAAACTGAACTCAATAATTACTGCATCCAAACCATCGAGCAACACTGAAATAACTCAGGGACTAAATCGATACGACAATATAGGATTTGTCGAAAATTAAGGAAAGGTTGCAGGAATTTACTCACCAATAGTTATTTGTTCCTGAAGGCGAGTGATCTAGGTCGACCGAAACTTTGGGACAGTACTCCTATATCCGAACGAAGGAACGAAGTAAGAAATCATAAGAAAATCAACCACTAGGCGTGAAGAACAATCGCACAAATGAGGTTTCAAAATTAAATGCTGGGCACGGATCGAAACATACTGTGATTGAATAGTCGATTGAAAGAGATGAAGGACGTCAAGATTCGCTCATCGGAGAAGTCACCTCGCTGTTGATGCGGAGACGGACGTCACAGGGACTCGAGCTCGTCGTGGACGAATGAAAACGACGTCGTAGTAGTCGATCTACGCGCATAAGGCTGTATGCCATCGGGAACAGTCGCCTAGGCACCTGGAGACTTCATTCCCGCCATCGCCGTCACCGAAAAGCTTGCGACCGCCGTCGGAGAGAACTCACCGTCGGGGAAGCCTCGATTGAACGCTGTCGTAGTGGTGACCGTCTCCTCAGTCGTCGGCTAGGGACCCATCGCCATCGTCGCCATCTTCGGTTGCCGGAGATTGAGAAATAGGGTTAGGGTTTGGAGTTCGGGGAAGTTTGGGGAAGAGAACTGAATCTCACAAAATTTTCAGAGAGGAAGGGGAGAATATATTCTCTCTCCTCTATAATCGGTTAAATAAAAGGAATGATTATTCAATTAAGTCCCCCCCCCCCACTCAAGAGTTTTGCAAAACAGCCCCCCTATTTTGGTAAATTATCAGAAACCCCCCTCTCATTTTCACTAATTGCAAGATCTGATAAAATTCAGTTGGAAAGTTGTTTTAAATAAATAGGGGCCACTAAGTTAGTTGTAACAAACTTTTGAATTTAAAATTCCTGCTCCAAATTCCTTCCCTCTAAAAAATTTATAAACTATATTTTTATAATAAAAAAGAATGAAGTATTATTATTAAAATTTTAAATTCCACTAAAATTGGGAAAAATGGAGTTATAAATCTCTCCCCCTTGAAAAATTTTGTCCTCAAAATTCGAAGACCCACAAAATAAATCTCAGTAAATCACAAAAAGATTCAAACACAAGTCATTTATTAAAATCAGATTTTTAACACTAAAATACAATCAAGCAAACAAACTAGGATAGCGCTCCCTCATCTCATCCTCACGCTCCTATGTGGACTCTTCCGGAGAGTGGTGTCTCCACATGACGCGGACAAGTGGAATAGACTGGTTCCGCAGGTGCTTCTCCCTCCGATCAAGGATCTCCACTGGCTGCTCCTCGTAGGTCAAACTCGGACCCACCTCCAGCTCTGAATAGTCTACCATATGGCTCGGATCTGGAATGTAGCGTCAAAGCTGAGATACGTAGAAAATATCATGTACTCCCTCCAAGCTAGCTGGGAGCGCTAGTCGATAGGCCACCTCGCCAATCCGTGCCATCATATCGAAAGGCCCGATGTACCTTGGACTAAGCTTCCTGCCTCTACCAAATCTAATGACGCCTCTAGTCCGTGAAATCTTCAGGAATACTCTATCTCCAACCGTGAACTCCAGTGGCCGTCTGCTGCTGTCTGCCCGGTGCTTCTGCCGATCCTGTGGAACTCTGAGACGCTCCCTGATCAGTCTGATCTTCTCAGCTTAGTCTATCACCATCTCTGGCCCAAGCAAAGCCCTCTCGCCAACGTCATCCCAAGATAAAGGTATGTGACATCTTTGCCCATATAGCGCCTCGAATTGGGTCATCTCGATGCTAGCCTGATAACTGTTGTTATAGGCAAACTCTACTAGATGTAAATGATCCTCCCACGAACCGCCGAAATCAAGTGCACAAACCCGCAACATGTCCTCCAGTGTCTGAATGGTCCTCTCGGACTGCCCGTCTGTCTGTGGATAATAGACGGTGCTGAACTTCAACTGCGAACCCAAGCTCAACTGTAGACTCCTCCAGAAGTGTGATGTAAAGCGGATGTCCATATCTGAAATGATGCTCACCAGCACCCCGTGAATCCGTACAATCTGTCGCATATAGAGGTCTACAAGCTTCTCGATCGACAGCCCAACCTTAAACGGAATAAAATGGACAGACTTCGTCAATCTGTCCACGATAACCCAAATTGCATCCTTGTCTCTGGGTGTACGTGGTAAACCAGAGACGAAGTCCATGGTGATGTGCTCCCACTTCCATTCCGGGATAGGTAAAGGCTGGAGTAATCATGCTGGTCTCTGGCGCTCCGCCTTGACTTGCTGGCACACAAGGCATCTGAAAACAAATTTGGCAACCTCTCTCTTCACTCCATACCACCAAACATACTCTTGCAGATCCTTGTATATCTTGGTAGACCCAGGATAAATAGAATACTGCGACTGGTGGGCCTCCTGCATCATCTCCTCCTGTAAATCTTTGGGCACACATAACTGATTCCCGTGCTTCAGGGATCCATCCGCTGCAATGGTGAAGTCATCGAGCAATCCTGCCTCTGCCTGGCCTTTGAGACATCGGAATCCCTCATCTAGAAACTGGGTCTCCTTGATCTTCTCTAATAGTCCTGACTGTATCTGTATGTGCATTAGCTGTCCTCCAACCCCCGAAAGAATAATCTCGATCCCTAGACTCTCAAGATCCTCCAAAAGATGTCGATCCATAGTAAAAAACATAGCAACAGGATATCGACTAAGAGCATCTGCTACCACATTTGTCTTCCCAGGGTGGTACTATAAATTGATGTCGAAATCCTTCATGAGTTCCAGCCATCTGCGCTGCCTCATATTCAGCTCCTTCTGAGTGAAAACATGCTTCAGGCTTTTGTGGTCCGTGAAGATGTCCACTCTCTCTCCATACAAGTAGTGATTCCACAGTTTTAAGGCAAAAATGACTGCTACAAGCTCCAAGTCATGTGTAGGGTAATTCTTTTCATGAGGCCTCAACTGTCTAGAAGCATAAGCATTGACTCCCTTGTTCTGGTCAAGCACACATCCCAAGCCTTTCCCTGAAGCATCACTCTAGATGACGAATCCTTCCAATCCAGATGGCAAAGCTAGAACTGGCGCTGTAGTGAGTCTTCTCTTTAATTCTTCAAATGCTGACTGGCAGGCGTCGCTCCAGATGAACTCCTCGTCCTTCCGTGTAAGCTTGGTCATCGGCTCCGCTATCTTGGCAAGATCTTTCACAAATTTCCTGTAGTATCCTGCTAGACCCAAGAAACTATGAATCTCAGCTACTGACTTGGGAGGTGCCCATGCTTCCACAGCTTCAATCTTCTTGGGATCCACAGAAATCCCCTCTCAAGTCACCACATGCCCCAAGAACTCCACTCGGTCTAAGAAAAACTTACACTTCGAGAGTTTCTCGTACAGCTTCTCCTTCCGCAAAATCTCTAACACAATCTGCAGGTGCTCCACATGCTCCTCCTCGGTCTTCGAATAGATCATAATGTCGTCAATGAAGACTACGATAAACTTGTCCAAATACTTATAAAAAACTTTATTCATCAAGTTCATAAATACTGCTGGGACATTAGTGGGTCCGAACGACATCACAAAGAATTCATACTGGCCGTAACGAGTGTTGAAAGCTATCTTCGAAATATTCTGCTCCCGAACCTTCATCTGATGATATCCCGATCGAAGGTCAATCTTGGAAAAGATCTTCGCTCCACTAAGCTGATCAAACAGCTCATCCTCACAGTGCAAGATAATCCGCGGCAAAGGATATTTATTCTTGATGGTGATGTTATTGAGTGCAAGATAATCAATACACATCCTCACAGTCCCATCCTTCTTGGGCACGAAGAGTACCGGTGCTCCCCAGGGTGAAGCACTGGACCGAATAAAATCCTTGCCCTCCAACTCATCAATCTGGGCCTTCAACTCTGCAGCTTCCTTCGGGTTGATCTTGTAACAATGTTAGGACTTCGGTGCTGATCCGGGCACTAGGTCGATGTTGAACTCCACATCTCGATCTGGCGGCAGTCTTGGCAACTCCTCGAGAAAGACGTCGAGAAACTCCACAATCAGCGGATGCGACAACTCCTGGTCTTCTACAACTGCTCCAAAGTTGTCATGACCCGAACCCACTGTAAGGGTACGAGTACGTAACAGCGCCCAGCCTACGCCGCAGTGTCGACAGTAGAACACTGTTCTAGGTCATGAACTATAACTACATAACATGAAATACTCTCCAAAAGGTGGCCAACACAGAGGTACAACTCAATCACAATCTAAGGTAGAATGTAGCACGATGGAAATAGATAGAGAAATCCTCAACTGAGATACAGTAGAATGAAATAACATAAGTTAATAACTACCAGTCTCAACATCTCTAGAATATACAACTCTGAAATCAAGGACAACAACTAATCATAAAAAGAAGAACAGCCTAGACTATCTATGCTAAACATGGGTATCATCCTCAGCAGCTGCCTGAACCTCCCCAGGGGTCCAGATCGCAAGTGTCATCTAGGCAAGCTCCATAGTAAGGGGTGCAGGGTTCCTCATCATCCTCTGTAAAAATTTTAACAGGTCCAGTCAGGACGGAAGCGAGCACAAAACATCTCACGCAGTTCATATCAAGTTAGGAAATATAAAGCATGCAATAGAGTAAGATACAGGAAACGCTGAAAGAAGAATGTATATAAAAAACAGCAGAGATTTGATAATAGGAAATATCTATATATGATAAGTAAGAACTGTAAGCAATATGTGATTTAGAGTACAATATGGTTATGTAAACGGTTTAGGACAATACAATGGTAACTCCATTGTACGAGAGTGCACAATAGACATATATAATAGTTATATAATGTTGTACAATAGGATTTGATTACATAACCAATTCTACTCCCCCTTCCCAATCAATACACAAGGATCCACTCCAGTTATGTTATCTTATACAATAGTGTACAATATTATACAATAGATGTACAATATTATACAATAGTTGTACAATGTTATACAATAGTTGTACAATGGTAACATCTCAAAAGAAGATCCATATAGTACCAATCCGTAATAACCATCGTGTCAGCATCAAGTATAGTAATCTAGAGCAAGAATGTAAATCTAGACAAGTATGAAACGGTCAGAGAATGTACTCGCCTGATATCTGAATGTCTGAAGTAAATATACTATCCGAGATGAGGTACCTGACTCCTAGTTAGAGTAACACAAGTCAAGATGTATACAGGGAATGATAATTGTAATCTACAATGCATCTGCATGCTGTCTAGGATCAACCTAGACTAAAGTCAACCCTTGGTCAACTCTAGTCAACTAGACTAGTCAAACTAGGTCAAACCTAAGCCAGACAAGTCTCACTAGGCCTAGCCAGCCTATTCTAGCAATTACACACCAATCACAAGTACAGGCCAAACACAAGCCACACATCAAGGCACATTCACATTTAGCTATTTATCATGGAATTTTTATATAGCTATATGTATATAGGATTTCATATATTTACAACATTATACAATAAGAGAAAGTTAGAGAGGGAACTAGCATGTAAGGCTATGTGTGTGTGAACATGGAGGTGTACATGAGAGGGGTATCAAAACACTAGTTATAAGTTACAACACACATGGCATGCATGGCTAACTATAATATACATCTATATATATATGCATACCACATCCTATATTTAAGAGTATAGGTAATGAATAATTACCTATAGGCCACCCATATTATTACATAAAGAGAGATATATATGAATATATATATATATATATATATATATATATATATATATATATATATATATATATATATATATAAAAAAAAATATATATATATATATATATATATATATATATATATATATATATATATATATATATAGAATGGTAGGGTAATGGCATGTGTGTATGATAAGTGGTACAACATGACAATAGGGTGTGTGTTAATATGAAAACAGGAAACAGTGATGTGTAACAGTAAGAGGGAGGGTCAATGTAGTGTGTCTAGGTGTATATGGACATGTAATCTTGTGTGTGTGCAATTGTGTGTGTAACTAATCATGTGTGTAATATGGCAATGTGTGATAGCTAATATTGAAATAGGAAAACAGTTGCATACATTAGTTGCAATGGGTATGAGTGTGTGTAACATATTGTGTGTCAAGTTGTAACATATTGTGTGTCAAAATGACATGAAAACAGAGTAGGTGGTTTGAGCTCAGTGTCAATCCCATACATGGATGACAGTTAACACAATTTACATTAATAGTTCAACCTATTCGAATCCAAATATCAAATCTCAGATTTCTTCTTATGAACCAAAAATCATGTATCAACTAATATCAAAACCAATTTCTCAAGTTTAGAAATGGTTCTCAGGAACAATTTCAGTATTTTCAATCTCAGGTTTTTTTAAATCTTGGCCTGAACTATACTGTTCAGTCCTTAATAAAGGAAATTCGAAAATAACATTAAAGCATTTGAAACCCAGGTTTTAGAATCATTAATCTAGCATACAACTTAACATGGTAATTGATATTTGAACAATTAAAATGTGGTTAAAACACCAAAATCCCCAATTTTAGCTTTATACCACAGTTCTCAGGTTTCAGTTAATTGTACAACAGTGATTTACATTATTTTATTCATATCAATTCTCAGGTTATTTACATTTAAAACAAAATCAAACTCATAGAGGAACTTTCAATAAAACTTAGTTTTGCATCTCAGGTTTACACATTCAATACAGAAAATCAAACCCAATCATTCACATGTGAACTCACAGTTTTAACTTCTTAGCTAAACTAACATACATGTCATCTAAGTTAATCATTCAATATCTGGAAATTAAAACTCAGTTTAGGAACTCACTGAAATTCTCAGGTTTCTTTTCAGGTTTAACATTCAATCAATGAATCAAAATCAGTTAACATCTAACTGAATTCTCAGGTATTCATTTACATGTGAATCTCACTAAATTCTCATTTCATGAATTCTCAGGAAACTCAGTTTACCACATAGGCAATGAATCGTGTCAATTCATATCCAAACTGAACATAAAAGACACTGATACTTCCACATTCGAAAACCAAATTTGAACTACTAAAATTAACAACAGCTATACATACATATACAACCTAAATTCTAAACTAATTTAACATTAAATTTCAGGCAATGGGTTTATATATACTGACAGTTCACAATACCAAAAAACCCAACTGAATTAGAACTCTGATACATAACTTTCCTTATTTCGAAACCATAATTTAAACTATCAAATTCCACAAACAGGTATATCAGTGTGTGTACCATGTGTCATGTGTCTAAGGAAGACCATTCGTGTCCATCAAGTGGGCACAAGAGTGTCCAAATCAACAAACACATACACAGACACAAATCTCTGTACTCAATCATCGTGCACGCGTGCACATCGTTCGTGGACACGACACGGCACGAATTAGGACACATGCTTGTGCACATAGGTTTGTCCATAGTAGGGCTAGGGGTCTAGCACCCTGAATCGTGTCTAGATGGTGTCGTATCACGTGTGTGAGTGCATGTCAGAAGGCGAATTCTCGCACGGGTACAACAGTGTAAAATCGGTGCGTGATTGATTCCGTGTTCGACACGCCACGAGAGCCCATGAGACTCGGGGGGGTCTGTCAGTGATGGCCCCCACCTCAGTGTCAAAGATGAGGTGTCCACGTGGCGTATACGATGAGAAACAGGACACAGGTAGCAGGGAAAGCTACAGTGCCCTGTGCTGTGTCTAGTCAGTGAGTTCGTATCCAAAATGGACATGAACAGTGCACAAATTCAACTCAATCACCTAGAATATTAATCTACACATATTAAACTACAAAAATATGTAATTTGTTTTGGAAAACATTAACATTCATTTCTATGAGACATTTAATCAAATACTTACAACAAGCAATGATACGTGTCCGATATGGACACGAAATGGGCACGGTTTCCTACCAATCGTGAGGGACACCTAGGGGGACCCTAAATGGATGCAACCATGCAGAAAGATTAGGAATTGAAAGGGTTTTTGAAGGTTTTACCTAATGGTTTCCAAAGCCTCTTGAAAGCCCCAAAATAGAGAAGTCCCTCTCCTCAAACAAGGTCCAAAAGAGCTCTCCTCCTTGCAAGCTAGTCTCCAATAGTATCCCCTACTATTGAGGAGTCCAATGCAATTGGTTTGGTCCAATTTGGAGAAGAAATGGAGAAATGGTAAAGAATTGGGGAAGAACACTAAAGGGGATTTTTGTAGAGATTAACAGGAGGCCAATATTTGTGAAGAGATGATTATAATGGGAAGAGGGGCTCATGATGGCTGTGATAAAGCTAGGGTTAGGGTTTTAGATGAGTGGTTGAGGCTTCTCCAACAAGTTCAAGTCAAATCAATGGCTCACAACAAAAGTAGGTTTTTACATAATATCTCTTAACAAAATATCTAGATATTTATCCAACCTAGCCATTAAATCTTCTAATCTTCTAACTATGCCCCCATGAACATTATTAACATGTAGGTTAGGTCCAAACTAGGTTAGTCTCTAATAAAATGATTTGCATCATAATAATCAATCAAAATTCATTTTCATAAATAAGTTAAAATGACCAAAATACCCCTAGGCTAAAAATGATAATTGAAACTCCCTAATCACATGGCTAGGCTCTAGGGCAGACAGTCTCTACAGTTTCACTAGCTGCACATCAAATCACAAGCCATAATTTTTAAATAGTTTTAAAATAATTAAAAAATCACCAAAATTCATATTATTAATTAAATATCATAATTAAATAATTAAAACACAAAAATTTCAAAATTACCCTCATTTAGAAAACTGGGTGTTACAAGTCTACCCACCTTAGAAAAATTTCGTCCTCGAAATTTAAGATGGTGGTACTACTTCTAGGTCAAACAAAGTCAAGGGTCAACCACTAGTCAATTTGTCAACATCCAAGTACTTGATCATCAACTGGTCAACTTCTTAGGGTTTTACCTGTGCTAGCTATCTAGGTGTCTCCTAACTTCCCAATCTTATCAAGTCACCCATAATCTATGCACACAAATCCTAATACCATATATACATAAGCTCAAGAACAACAACCCATTATATATATCCTTAGTATATCATCTATATATCCATACATATATAACTGATCATCAAGGGTTAAAGTAGACTAAACTTATAATAAACTGAACAAATGCTCAAAATTTAGGCTAAGGATGAATGGTCTGAAACATCAATGTAGGCAAAAGGAATGATGCTAAGGAGACTAAATTTATAAGAAAAAGGACATGACATCTAGGGAAGGGTCTGTACACTGCCTATAAAGGTTGATCTATCATGCCTGAACTCATCACAAGGAGAACTTAACTAAAATAGGAAACTGATCCAATATAGGCTAACAACATGTCTATAATCCTATACAACAATGGCCTATAGATACCAACCAACCCATATCCCATATGCCACTATCATCTGCAGTCTATCTATATATATATATATAGACCTCTCAGTCTTAGGTGAACTACAACTATGCTCAATGACAGGCTCTGGTCACGGGTGTCTTACTGGAAAGGTAAGGGAAAAATAACAATAAATCATCAAGGATGTGAGGCATATTAACATCCTATATAAAAACTGGTAGGTCAGGGGAATCACCTACAATAGGTTATTATTCTAATACTAATGCTAACTATCATCTCTAGGAAACAGCCACTCTACAAGTCATCATATCATTACACTATGAAAGAACTACATATGAATAAGCTCTATAAAACCAAAATATCCCTACTCCTAAATTATTTGATGATAGAATACAATTATAACAACAGAAGGGTACGATAGAGATGATACGTTTAAAAAACCTTCTCAAGATACAGTTTGATAATCATATGCGTCTGTCCAAAATCATGTTACTCAGAGTCCTCGCCATGCCAGTAAGCAAGGCTGCGATAAATGATAGATTCCATAACTGAGGCATGCACCTCTATAATCATGTCGTCTGGAATTTTCGCTATGCCGACTAGTATAGCTGCGAGAAATTCCAAATCTCATAACCAAGATACGTACATCCGAAGTCAGGTCTCTATGTTTCTACCACGCCAGCTAATATGGCTGCGATAAACTACAGGTTACATAATCAAGTTGACGTTTTACCATCCCTGTTATTCCTGTCAACATATGTTATCATAAAATATCGTAACTCAGGCCATAAAATTCATCTCGATAGGAAAATCAAAATCAACAACGATCCATCAAAATTAAATTCAATAATCAAGGAGTGAGAACGAACAAAACAAGGGAAAGGATTTTAAATTGAAGTTTAAATAAGATTCTCAAGGGTCATCCCAGGAATCTATCAAGGAATCCTAACTGTGACTGAGTACCTTCAAAAATATATCATAATCCTACTGCAGGCTGTAGTGATACTCTAGTTTGAATACCACTACATAAACTGGACCTACATGTGCCACCACTAAAAACGTGTCATGACCCGCACCCACTGGAAGGGTACGAGTACGTAACAGCGCCCAGCCTACGCCGCAGTATCGGCGGTAGAACGCTGTTCTAGGTCATGAACTATAACTACATAACATGAAATACTCTCCAAAAGGAGGCCAACACAGAGGTACAACTCAATCACAATCTAAGGTAGAATGTAGCACGATAGAAATAGATAGAGAAATCCTCAACTCAGGTACAGCAGAATGAAATAACATAAGTTAATAACTACCAGTCTCAACATCTCTAGAATATACAACTCTGAAATCAAGGACAACAATTAATCATAAAAAGAAGAACAGCCTAGACTATCTATGCTAAACATGGATATCATCCTCAGCAGCTGCCTGAACCTCCCCAGGGATCCAGGTCGCAAGTGTCATCTAGGCAAGCTCCATAGTAAGGGGTGCAGGGTTCCTCATCATCCTCTATAAAATTTTCAACAGGTCCAATCAGGACGGGAGCGAGCACAAAATATCTCACGCAATTCATATCAAGTTAAGAAATATAAAGCATGCAATAGAGTAAGATACAGGAAACACTGAAAGAAGAATGTATATGAAAAACAGCAGAGATTTGATAATAGGAAATATCTATATATGATAAGTAAGAACTATAAGCAATATGTGATTTAGAGTACAATATGGTTATGTAAACGGTTTAGGACAATACAATGGTAACTCCATTGTACGTGAGTACACAATAGACATATACAATAGTTATACAATATTGTATAAAAGGATTTGATTACATAACCAATTCTACTCCCCCTCCCCAATCAATACACAAGGATCCACTCCAGTTATGTTATCTTATACAATAGTGTACAATGTTGTACAATAGATGTACAATGTTATACAATAGTTATACAATGTTATACAATAGTTGTACAATGGTAATATCTCAAAAGAAGATCCATATAGTACCAATCCGTGATAACAATCGTGTCAGCATCAAGTATAGTAATCTAGAGCAAGAATGTAAATCCAGACAAGTATAAAACGGTCAGAGAATGTACTCGCATGATATCTGAATGTCTGAAGTAAATATACTGTCCGAGATGAGGTACCTGACTCCTAGTTAGAGCAACACAAGTCAAGATGTATACAGGGGATGATAATTATAATCTACAATACATCTGCATGCTGTCTAGGGTCAATCTAGACTAAAGTCAACCCTTGGTCAACTCTAGTCAACTAGACTAGTCAAACTAGGTCAAACCTAAGCCAGACAAGTCTCACTAGGCCTAGCCAGCCTATTCTAGCAATCACATACCAATCACAAGACTATACAGGCCAAACACAAGCCACACATCAAGGCACATTCATATTTAGCTATTTATCATAGAATTTATATATAGCTATATGTATATAGGATTTCATATATTTATAACATTATACAATAAGAGAAAGTTAGAGAATGAACTAGCATGTAAGGCTATGTGTGTGTGTGAACATGGAGGTGTACATGAGAGGGGTATCAAAACACTAGCCATAAGTTACAACACACATGCATGCATGGCTAACTATAATATACATCTATATATGCATACCACATCCTATATTCAAAAGTATAGGTAATGTATAATTACCTATAGGCCACCCATATTATTACATAAAGAGAGATATATATATGTATATATATATATATATATATATATATATATATATATATATATGTATATATACATAGAATGGTAGGGTAATGGCATGTTTGTATGATAAATGGTACAACATGACAATAGGGTGTGTGTTAATGTGAAAACAGAAAACAGTGATGTGTAACAGTAAGAGGGAGGGTCAATGTAGTGTGTCTAGGTGTATATGGACATGTAATCTTGTGTGTGTGCAATTGTGTGTGTAACTAATCATGTGTGTAATGTGGCAATGTGTGATAGCTAATATTGAAATAGGAAAACAGTTGCATACATTAGTTGCAATGGGTATGAGTGTGTGTAACATATTGTGTGTCAAGGTGTAACATATTGTGTGTCAAAATGACATGAAAACAGAGTAGGTGGTTTGAGCTCAGTGTCAATCCCATACATGGATGACTGTTAACACAATTTACATTAATAGTTCAACCTATTCGAATCCAAATATCAAATCTCAGATTTCTTCTTATGAACCAAAAATCATGTATCAACTAATATTAAAACCAATTTCTCAAGTTTAAAAATGGTTCTCAGTTTTCTTCATAACCAATCTCAGTTGTGTGTGTAACAGTTATATTGATCTCAGGATAGGAGCATTCTCAGGAAAAATTTTAGTATTTTCAATCTCAGATTTTTTTTAAATCTTGGCCTGAACTATACTGTTCAATCCTTAATAAAGGAAATTCGAAAATAACATTAAAGCATTTGAAACCCAGGTTTTAGAATCATTAATCTAGCATACAACTTAACATGGTAATTGATATTTGAACAATTAAAATATGGTTAAAACACCAAAAAACCCAATTTCAGCTTTATACCACAGTTCTCAGGTTTCAGTTAATTGCACAACAGTGATTTATATTATTTGATTCATATCAATTCTCAGGTTATTTACATTTAAAACAAAATCAAACTCATAGAGGAACTTTCAATAAAACTTAGTTTTGCATCTCAGGTTTACACATTCAATACAGAAAATCAAACCCAATCATTCATATGTGAACTCTCAGTTTTAACTTCTTAGCTAAACTAACATACATGTCATCTAAGTTAATCATTCAATATCTGGAAATTAAAACTCAGTTTAGGAACTCACTGGAATTCTCAGGTTTTATTTCAGGTTTAACATTCAATCAATGAATCAAAATCAGTTAACATCTAACTGAAATCTCAGGTATTTATTTACATGTGAATCTCACTAAATTCTTATTTCCTGAATTCTCAGGAAACTCAGTTTACCACATAGGCAATGAATCATGTCAGTTCATATCCAAACTGAACATAAAAGACACTGATACTTCCACATTCGAAAACCAAATTTAAACTACTGAAATTAATAACAGCTATACATGCATATACAACCTAAATTCTAAACTAATTTAATATTCAATTTTAGGCAATGGGTTTATATATAGTGACAGTTCACAATACCAAAAAAACCCAACTGAATTAGAATTGTGATACATAACTTTCCTTATTTCGAAACCATAATTTAAACCATCGAATTCCACAAACAGTATATCAGTGTGTGTACCATATGTCATGTGTCTAAGGAAGGCCATTCGTGTCCATCAAGTGGGCACAAACGTGTCCAAATCAACAAACACATACACAGACACAAATCTGTGTACTCAATCATCGTGCACGCGTGCACATCGTTCGTGGACACGACAAGGCACGAATTAGGACACGTGCTTGTGCACATAGGTTCGTCCATAGTAGGGCTAGGGGTCTAGCAACCTGAATCGTGTCTAGATGGTGTCGTGTCGCATGTGTGAGTGCGTGTCAGAAGGCGAATTCCCGCACGGGTGCAACAGTGTAAAACCGGTGCGTGATTGATTCTGTATCCGACATGCCATGAGAGCCCATAAGACTCGAGGGGGGGTCTGTCAGTGATGGCCCCCACCTCTGTGTCGAAGATAAGGTGTCCACGTGGCGTGTCCGATAAGAAATAGGACACAGGTAGTAGGGGAAGCTACAGTGCCTTGTGTTGTGTCCAGTCAGTGAGTTCGTATCCAAAATGGACACGAATACTGCACAAATTCAACTCAGTCACCTGGAATATTAATCTACACATATTAAGCTATAAAAATATGTAATTTGTTTCGGAAACATTAACATTTATTTCTATGAGACATTTAATCAAACACTTACAACAGGCACTGATACGTGTCCGATACGGACACGAAATGGGCACGGTTTCCTACCAATCGTGAGGGACACCTTGGGGGACCCTAAATGGATGCAACCATGCAAAGAGATTAGGAATTGAAAGGGTTTTTGAAGGTTTTACCTAATGGTTTCCAAAGCCTCTTGAAAGCCCCAAAATAGAGAAGTCCCTCTCCTCAAACAAGGTCCAAAAGAGCTCTCATCCTTGCAAGCTAGTCTCCAATAGTATCCCCTACTATTGAGGAGTCCAATGCAATTGGTTTGGTCCAATTTGGAGGAGAAATGGAGAAATGGTGAAGAATTGGGAAAGAACACTAAAGGGGATTTTTGTAGAGATTAACAAGAGGCCAATATTTATGAAGAGATGATTATAATGGGAAGAGGGGCTTATGATGGCTGTGATAAAGCTAGGGTTAGGGTTTTAGATGAGTGGTTGAGGCTTCTCCAACAAGTTCTAGTCAAATCAATGGCTCACAACAAAAGTAGGTTTCTTACATAATATCTCTTAACAAAATATCTAGATATTTATCCAACCTAGCCATTAAGTCTTCTAATCTTCTAACTAAGCCCCCATGAACATTATTAACATATAAGTTAGGTCCAAACTAGGTTAGTCTCTAATAAAATGATTTGCATCATAATAATCAATCAAAATTCTTTTTCATAAATAAGTCAAAATGACCAAAATACCCCCAGGCTAAAAATGATAATTGAAACTCCCTAATCACATGGCTAGGCTCTAGGGCAGACAGTCTCTACGGTTTCACTAGCTGCACATCAAATCACAAATCATAATTTTTAAATAGTTTTAAAATGATTAAAAAATTACCAAAATTCATATTATTAATTAAATATCATAATTAAATAATTAAAACACAAAAAATTCAAAATTACCATCATTTAAAAAACTGGGTGTTACAGAAGTAGACTCCCTCTGGCCTCTCTGTAACTCTTCTGCTGATCTCGAACGGTGGAACTCCAAGCGGGCTGAAAATCACCTTTCCTTCGTGGCAGTCTATTACAGCAAACTGCTCACTCATCCAGTCGATGCTGAGGACTATATCAAATCCGGGCAATGGCATCACTAAAAGTCGAACCCTAAGCTCCCGTCCAGCTATAGTGATAGGGCAATCCACCCTCTCACTAACTGGCACTACCCTTCCTCCTGTCATAATCCGATAATTCCTCCTAGTGGGCTTAGGTGTGAAGTCGTGTCTATGCAGAAACTCATATGATACAAAGCTATATGTGGCTCCAGAATCAAACAATGCAATGGCAGAAAATAAATATAAAAAGATAGAACCGGTGATCACATCTGGCACTACCTCATCCTTCTCAACTGCAGCCATGACATAAGCACGTCCCTACTGTGGTGGTCCCTTCTGCTGCTGGTGCTGTGCAAAATGCTGCTGCTGAGTAGGTAATGCCTGAACCCTCTGTGGTACAGCTGGTAGAGCTCTGGATGGTACAGGTGGTGGTCCTCCAACTCTTCTCGGTCCTCCTGTCAGTCGAGCTGCAGCCTGTGGACAGTCCCTCATCTGGTGTGCGTTTGATCCACAGAATAAACAGAGTCCGAGCCTCTTACGGCACTCATCGAAGCTGTGCCCCGGCCGAAAATAGAATGCACAAGTAACTGCCTGCTGCTGTCTCTGGAGCTGATATACAGGAGCTCTGGCTGGCCGGTGATGCTGCTGTGCCAGCTGTTGTGGCCTCGTCTGAATCTGAGCCTGGTCCCTCTTCGTTGGTGCCTGAAAACTGCTGCTACCGATGTCCCGATCCCTTTTCAGCTTCGGATCTGCCTCCTTCTCTACAGCCTGAGCAATCTTGAGGATGCTCGCATACATTATCGCCTGACTAATAGCTACTGTATGTCGCAGCTCCCTGGTGATGCCCTTCTTGAATCTCTAAGCTCTGTCCTCCGGTGCTCTGACTAGGTTCTCCGTGAACCTGCTAAGTCTAGTAAACTCTGAAGTGTACTCCGCAACTGTCATAGTCTCCTGTTGCAGCGTCTCAAACTGCATCCGAAGCTCATTCCGCTCCACATCGGGGAAAAACTTCTCCTTGAACAGAGTTTTGAAATTTGTCCAAGAAATCTGGGTCTCTAAGAAATCTGGGTCTCCACCAACTGGGGCTCCTCCCGATAGCAAGCCCTAGCCAAATCAAAGAGTCGCATGCTCGCCACCTCCACCCTCAGTTCATCCGGGATCCGTACCATCTTCAAGGTCCTCTCCGCATTCTCCAGCCACTCGTCCGTATAAACGATCCCCTCGTTGCCCCAAAAGTTCATCGGGCAGAGGTTCTGGTAGTCCCTGGTCATCCCTGGTCTCGATACTGGTAGTACTGCAGGTGCTGCTGGAGCTGGTGCTGCCGGCTCTCTGGTCCTGAGTGCATCAACAACGGTCACCCGAAACTGCGCTGCTTGGTGGTTCTGAGCCTCCATAAACTGCTGGAATATAGCCATCACCTGAGCGCCATCAAAAGTCATTGTCGGGGGCAGCGGAGGAAAGATAGGAGGCGGTGGCGGAAGCTGATCCAACGGAACGTCTGGTGCAGACTGATCCGAGCTGCCTGCAACTCTCGACTGATCAGCGATCTTCCTCGTAGCAACTATCCTGCAACAAAAGAAAACTTCGTGATTGATAAAAACCTAACCTACCAGAAAATATAAATATTTATATAATATCCATATATACCCGATGTACCCGATTTTCTATGTTGTGATTCAAGTTTCCCTAGTTTAAATCAAGTCCCCCAATAGTACACTAATACCTAGGTACTATTAGTATAGACCTGCATGGGCCACCACTAAAAACATGTCACGACCCGCTCCCGAATAATCGGACACGAGTCGGACACGCCCAGCCTTCTTCGTTGGATACGATGAAGTCAGTTGTACCAATCTAGGGAAAGCTAACCAGATAATCAAAAGTAAATATGAACAAAGCATCTATAAACGAATCCCAAATCCAGATACATGTCTCAAAGTTATTATATTCCAGCAAATGAAAGTAAAGTCTAATAGTCTCAAAATACAAAGAAATATAACTGCTAAGGTAAAGTGCTAGGCTTCCTCAGCCTCTAATTCTAGAGCAACTCCAGCTGGCTCTACTGCATCTACAGGCTCTCGGCCATAATAGGTATCACACAAAGCCTCCAACTCACCTACAACATATCTTAGTCAGGAGCGGAGCAAAGTACAGTTCTAGGTAATAAACAAGAACATGATATGGTATGAGTACAGGGAACATGAATAAGAAGTACAGGAAATGAACATGAAATACAAGAATGTAAGTACAGGAATATAGAGTACAGGAAATATAAAGTACAGGAAATGTAATGTACAAGAATGAAACTATAATCCTGAAGTACAAGACATGACAAGTGTACCATGTTTGAAATACAACTAGCCTATGTGACCGGCTAGGGTGAGTACAGAAGCATGTACAGGAGTACATGAATAAGGTACGGCTTGGGGCCCGCGTGCACGATGCGAGGCCTAAGCTATCTACATGAATATAGTAACCGGGATTTGGTCACATAGCTATTGTATTTTCCCATCCGACACAAGTAAGTACAAGAACAGGAATACATGAGTACAGGGTATCGTGTCATGACGTGTCACGGGAAAAGTACAAGAAATGTAAATGCATAAGACCGTAGAAAAGTACTTGTCTTGCTCCGGAAAATCAAGTGTACTAGATGGAGCGGGATGTCCTCGTGTATTTAAATGATTTGATACAAGTTGATTAATATCTAAATTATTTCTAGTTTATTTATCTTGTGATTGCTAACTATGATCAACTATAATTTATTTAATAAGATAATTGATTAAGCTCATTCATTCCTATCTAACAATTTGCATGCAACTACCCAAATTGTAAACAATATTCTAGTCAAGAATTTAAATTAGAACATTGTTTATAGGGTCTCAGGTTCATCAAACTCATTAAGGTAGTTGCATATTAGGTTTAACCAATTGAACCAAATATTGCATATAAAATTCGTCAGTTCATCAACTATAAATTAAATACTGCATAAGAAATCTAAATTCTGAATCAAATACTGCATATGCAGTCTCAGGTTCATCAACTAAACCAACTCTCTATATCCTGGAGTCTCATGTTTCCCAAACTGAAGCCACAAATGAACCCTGGTATTCGAATATAACGGCTATTGCCAAACTCATATTTGAAAGGAACAGAACATACACTATTTATCCCACCAAAACTAATCAAGGATTATACATAAATTACATATGAATATTAAGTCAATTACTTTAATCAAAACTCAAAGTCTCTGCTGGTAAAATCAACCCTATTCTGAAATTAATCTCAAAAACTTAAGAGAAATTCCCAGAACAGTAACAGCAACCAAAGTCAGTGAAATATTCAATCAGAATTTACATAATTTGAATAGAAACTCAACATAACAAAATGTATCCGTTGCTTAAATCAAAAATAATCCCCACGCCCGACTCCTCAAAGAAAATGCTGGACTGAAGAATAAAACTGCAGCAGGTACCACACACTGGACACGACTGAACTCTACACGGTCGGATACTCCGTACTGGACACGAACCAGCATCCATCAGGAGCACACGAACATCACTGAACACAACTACATGAACACTGGTACACACCGATCCACACACGAACAGAACTGGACTCGAATGGTATCACAAACACGTACTCCAAAAATGAAAACAACTTCCGTCCCAAGATCGACCTTACTCTGACCAAAATCACCAAAGCATAGAATGAATAAATCATAATTTGAGAATAAAAAAAGTACCTGATCTAGAAAACAATTGCAACAAGAGGCTCTCTCGACTCCAATCACTAAACTGAACACAATAATTACTGCATCCAAACCATCGAGCAACACTGAAATAACTCAGAGACTAAATCGATACAACAATATAGGATTTGTCGAAAATCAAGGAAGGGTTACAGGAATTTACTTACCAATAGTCGTTCGTTCCTGAAGACGAGTGATCTAGGTCGACTGAAACTTCAGGATAGTACTCCTATATCCGAATGAAGGATCGAAGTAAGAAATCATAAGAAAATCAACCACTAGGCATGAAGAAAAATCGCACAAACGAGGTTTCGAAATTAAATGTAGGGCACGGATCGAAACTTATTATGATTGAATAGTCGATTGAATGAGATGAAGGACGTCAAGATTCGCTCGTCAGAGAAGTCACCTTGCTGTTGACGCGGAAACGGACGTCATAGGGACTCGAGCTCGTCGTGGATGAATGGAAACGACGCCAGAGTAGTCGATCTACGCACACAAGTCTACACGCCGTCGGGAACAGTCGCCTAGGTGCTGGGAGACTTCATCCCCGCCATCGCCATCACCGAAAAGCTTGTTGCCGCCGTCGGAGAGAACTCGCCATCGGGGAAGCCTCGATCGAACGCTGCCGTGGTGGTGACCGTGTCCTCAGTCGTCGGCTAGGGACCCATCGCCGTCGTCGCCATCTTCGGTTGCCAGAGATTGAGAAATAGGGTTAGGGTTTGGTGTTCGGGGAAGTTTGGGGAAGAGAACTGAAGCTCACGAAATTTCCAGAGATGAAGGGGAGAATACATTCTTTCTCCTCCACAATTAGTTAAATAAAAGGAATGATTATTCAATTAAGTCCCCCCGTTCAGGAGTTTTACAAAACAGCCCCCCCTGTTTTGGTAAATTATCAGAAACCCCCCTCTCCTTTTCACTAATTGCAAAATCTGATAAAATTTAGTTGGAAAGTTGTTTTAAATAAATGGGGACCACTAAGTTAGTTGTAACAAACTTTTGAATTTAAAATTCCTGCTCCCAAATTTCTTTCCTCCAAAAATATTCATAAACTATATTTTTATAATTAAAAGGAATGAAGTATTGTTATTAAAATTTTAAATTCCACTAAAATTAGGAAAAGTGGAGTTACGTCAACGGAATGACTAAGTCAGAAGATTTAGCCGTGCAACGAAGTTATGAAATCGAGCTGCATCGGCTCGACGAAACGATAAGGCATATCGACTTAAGGTGGACGGGTTCAGACCCTTCTCCCCTACTCCTTCATGCCTAATATATAAATAATATTGTGCTATGTTTCTAGTGATTTCAATGTGTGAGGCTCGGCTAAGTCGAAGTCATAGTGTGTGTCGAACACTAAGAGTAGAACAATGAACAATTGAGGTGACAAACATCAAGTGTATGAGTCGCGGTAGGATATTGATGGTAGGACATTGAAATGCAACACCGAGACGTGCTTCCAGTATATGACTCAGAGAATCATTGAACATTAGGTGTGAAACCCGTAATTTTAATTAATTATTTTAGTGCTTATTATTATTATTATTCATTATAGTTGGATTAAATATTACTATTTTTCAAAAAAAATTATTGGACTTTTGTTTGTCTGGTCCAATCCCAAACCCGCACCCGAGATCCGAACTCGTTCCTGAATCCGAATCCATTTTTGAATTATTTCATAAATTAAATATAATGTGATACTAAGTTCTTGAGAAGAAAATAATATAAAAGAAAAGAAAAAAAGATTTTTCTTTAAAGAAAATTTCTTTAAAACTTAAAAACAAACTATCAGCTCTCTCTCTCTCTCTCTCTCTCACATATTTCCTTTTCGAAACCGACCCGACCCCCATTTCCTATTCCTTTCTCAACCATCGGCCTCTTTCCCTCCCCGTAACCGCCAGCCGACCACCCCCTTTCCCCTTCCCGTAACCGCAGCTCCCTCTCCCCCTATATTAATCCTTCTCCCTCTCCATCATCCATCCTCAAATCCCTAGAAATTACCCCCAAAATCTCGAGCCCCAATCCGCAGCCAACCGGAGCTTCTTCGACGACCACCTGTGCGGTGCCACCCCGCCGACCGAGCCCTACCCCCTGCGCGTCAACTCCAGCCGCTGCGGTCCCGGCGACACGCAGCCACCCAGGCCGACCCCGAGCTCCGGCGCACCCCTCCAGCGCCCCTCCGCCCGAGCGCCCTGCCCGCTGACCCGCGCGCGTGACTCCAAGCCCCGATCTGGCCGCTGTACCCCGGTCCAGCGCCTCCTCGTGCTCACCCAGTTCCCGATCCACTGTCCGTGGTTTCCCGTTTTCGATCCCTCTTTCCGTATGTTCTGGATTGTTCCGAGTTCGCGGGATTCGTCTTCTTTCCCTATTATACATCTGAGAGCTCTAGCCGAGCAAACCGAGGTATATCTCGTGCCCCCGTGTCCCTCCAATTTGTACAGTCAATGATGATACGGTCTCCGATTCTGCTATGGAATTTGATTTGTTTTATTTCGGTTAGGTTCTGTAGTTTTGGCTTTGTGGATTCTGTGGTTTTGGATTTTTTTGAACCTCATTTCGGAACGATTCTGTGAGTTTTGGTTTTTCCGAATTTTCTTTCGGAAAGGGTTTTGTGGTTGATTATTTGTGCTGTGGTTTTAAATTCTTGGTTTAGTATTATCATCCCTGGTTTGGGACAGTTATTGGTGTTGTATTTTGGCATATTCCCAGGATTGGGTTATCCCAGTTACAGAGGAGATGCTGCCTAATTTTTCTAAAATTTTTAAAAATATTATTTCTAAAACCGGCTTTTGCAAAGACGTATTATTTTGGATTTTGATACCTTTTGGGCGACGACCGTATCGGTCAATGGGCCCTTAGCGAAATACAAACGAAACCGGCATTGTTCCGGATGTTGAGGCATTAGCTACTTGCAAACGTGATATTTTTGGACCAAGTCTGAGACTCCTAAATTTTAATTATATTTTATTTTTATTTTTAGAACTGGTACTGCTTTTAGTATTTATGGTACAGGGCCTCGACCTGCTGAATGGACCGCTTCCGGCGTTCAGGGTTCACAGTATATATTTATTTTATTCCATTAATTTATGTAAATAATTGTAAGGGCATAAGCCCAGCTCTTTATTTTTTTCTGTATCTCGGTAATAGTGTAGAGTAGCTTTTAAATTTTGGTTTTAGTTGGTTGTCGATAAACGCATAAAATATCAAAAAAAAGACATTATTTTGGATATAGAAAAATTAATATCATTTTCTCACATTAAATAAATTAGGAAAATTTCAAGTTTGTTATTTAAATAAATTCACGTTCTTCTCATTTAAGAAAAATATTAGTTTTATATATAATATTACAAAATACTAAGTTTTGCCAAATAACATGTAAATACCATTTTTTTAATAAAATATTAAATTGACTTTTTCATCATAAATTAATTAATAGTAAATTGCAACGATAAACGTGTTTCAGTAGTATAATTGTAAATAACATAAAACTTGACTAGGATCAATTTTAGGGATTGTAACTAGAACACCTAGATATGGTTTAATGATAATGCTAAGTCAGGATTCTCAACTGTAGGATTTCGAGGACGAGTCTGATCTTTTTTCCCGGTACCAACTTCCAAATCCAGTCATAAACCAAGGCAAGTATGGTTATGTTTATTTGGCAATTTATTTAATAATTGTTATCTTGCATGCTTAAACCATATTGCTATACGGAACTCTCTCCTAGAGTTCAAATATTGATTGTGGAACTCTCTTCTAGAGTTCAAATATTGATTGTTATTGATTGTGGGATTTGAGAAGTAGTGTAGCGTCTATGACCAATACCCCTCATATTGCATATTGATTGTGCGAGCTTACCCCTCTTACACACGAGGATAAGCCATATCGTATCACTAGGATACTATTGTACAACCCAAGCCGGTCATAGTCGTTACCTATTCAAATCACATTGTTTTCAATTGTAGAAAAATTGATGGAAAATAT
Organism: Iris pallida; assembly: GCA_029216955.1. NCBI lineage: Eukaryota > Viridiplantae > Streptophyta > Magnoliopsida > Asparagales > Iridaceae > Iris > Iris pallida. Next base: position 6,804,257 of record JANAVB010040216.1, on the reverse strand, counting down.
TGTTCAAGTATTTCAAATTGTTTAAAATTGCAAATTTCCATTATTATTTGAATTGTTTGATATTCATAATTGTACTTGCTCCCTCCTGACTGGAGATCCAATATTTTTAGGAAGCATTGATGATCCTGAGCTGTATCCTGTGGTGTTACCCGAGTCCAAATTGGAAGACGGTGATCTCGAGGCTGATGAGCCAGCTGCTTAAATGTTACTTCTTCTTTTCTAGTTTAAGGAAAGTTGTGTTGAAGATAGTTAATTCATTTTTGATTATCAGTTGTATCTTTCTTATATTGAACAAAATTTTTATAAACATTTGAATTATTAAAGTTGTGACAAATTTAGATTCTGTTGTTGAGATTACCTGCAAGTGGATACAGCTTACTGCCGCTGTCTCAACAACGGTGCAGGCTGGGCATGATCCGATTTGACCCAATAATTTGGGATCGGGTCGTGACATATTTTTAGTGGTGGCCTATGTAGGTCAGATCAACAACTTAGGAGAACATACTTAGAAACAATTAGAACACTAGAACATCAATTTGTCCTAACATAGGACCGAAATATATATTATAAATAAATATTTTTGTTTGCTATAGACTGGTAGGCTACCTTGCTTGTGTTTGCAACCAAAACCTTCCAGAGTATGGCCAAACGAAAGACCACTCGTTTCGGCCCTGCTGGCGATGAGGTTCACCATCGGTCATACTTGGACCCATACCCATCATTAAGACCATAACTGCTCTATTACTATCTCAGGCCATAAATTTTTAACACCCTTGCTTGTGATGCCTTACCCAACTATGATGTAGTCCTAGGGATGGACTGGTTGAGTAAGCAGCATGCGCTGATAGATTGTCACAGAGGATGTGTAGTCTTCAGCCCACCTGGAGAGCCAGAGTTTGAAATCTCTCGAGCTCCGGAAGATATGAAGAGTGTGACCTATACCTCTATCACCGAAGAACCCGGACCTCCTCATCCTATTATAGCAAAATTCATGGATGTCTTCCCTGATAGTCTTCCAGGATTACCCCCAGATCGAGACGTAGAATTCACCATTGACCTAGTTCTCGGCTCTTTTCCTATTTCTAAGGGATGCTACAGAGTCAACCCTAAGGAGCCTAAGGAGATAAAGGATCAGATCAATGAGCTGAAGGCCCTTGGATTTATCAGTGATGGAGCTTCATCCTGGGGAGTACCAGTTTTGTTCGTGCCCAAGAAAGATAGAACAGTACGGATGTGCATCGACTACCTGGCGCTGAACATCATCATCATCAAAAACAAGTACCCTCTGCCCCGGATCGATGACCTGTTTGATCAACTAAGTGGGGCTAAGATATTCACGAAGTTAGACCTCAGATCTGGCTACCATCAGATCAAGGTCAGGAAGGAGGATATTCCAAAGACGGCGTTCAAACACCAAATATGGTCAATTTAAATTCTTGGTCATACCGTTTGGACTGACGAATGCCCCTGCGGTATTCATGAACCTCATGAACAAGGTTTTCGATGAATACCTAGATCAGTTTGTTGTTGTCTTCATCGATGACATTCTGATCTACTCGAAGACTGAAGAAGAGCATGAATAGCACCTGAGGAAAGTTCTGGAAATTTTAAGGAAGAAGAAATTCTATGGTTAGCTATCCGTGAATTCTTCTTAGACAATATAGAATTTCTGGGCCATGTTGTCACAGGAGAAGGAATCTCGGTGGATCCAAAGAAGATAGTCACTATTGAGAAGTGGACTACCCTAAGTTCAGTTGCTGAAATCAGAAGTTTCTTGGGCTTAGCCGGCTACTACCAAAAGTTTGTGAAGGACTTCGTCAAGATTGCTGAGCCGATGACGAAGCTCACAAGGAAGAATAAAGAATTTGTGTGGACTAAAGATTGCCAGTCAGCATTTGAAGAACTGAAGAAGAGACTTACAACGGTACGATACTTGTACTACCCGCAGGTACCGGCGGTTTCTCAATCTACAATGATGCTTCTGGTAAAGGATTGGGTTGTGTTCTTCAACAACACGGAAAAGTAATTGCTTACGCATCTAAGCAATCACGGACTCATGAGAAGAACTATCCCACACATGACTTGAAGCTTGCAGCAGTTATCTTTGTACTGAAGCTATGGAAGCATTATCTCTATGGAGAGAGAGTGGAAATATTTACAGAACACAAAAGTCTTAAATATGTTTTCACTCAGAAGGAGCTGAACATACGACAAAGACGATGGCTAGAGCTGATGAAAGATTTTGACATCGACCTGCAGTATCATCCAGGTAAGGCTAATGTTGTTGCAGATGCACTTAGTCGATACCCGATAGCGATGTTCTTGACCAAGGAGCGGCATTTGTTGAAGGACATAGAGAAGCTTGGACTGGAGATTGTACTGCCTGAGGAAAAGATGAAGAAACTGGGATGAGAAGCCAGTGTACCAAGAGTTGATTTATCGATGATGCAGTTGCAAGTGTGTTCAAGTCTGATGGACAAAGTCAAAGAGACACAATTCCATGACGAGACACTTTGCAAACTCAGAGATCAGGTGTTGGCAGAAACACTTGAAGGATTTTCAATCGCCAATGACGGAGCACTGAAGAATGGTATAAGGCTTTGCGTACCAACTGGCGAACTGAGGAATGAGATGATACAAGAAGCGCACCAGTCGCAGTATTCCATACATCAAGGAGCTAACAAAAGGTATCAGGATATGCGTACTGTGGTATGGTGGTATGGAATGAAGAAGGATGTATCCAGGTTTGTGGCTAGATGCTTGATTTGTCAACAAGTGAAAGCTAGCAGGTAGAGACCAGCAGGATTGTTGCAGCCGCTTGACATCCCGGAGTAGAAGTGGGAACACATAACGATGGACTTTGTGTCAGGACTACCTCGATCCCAAGGAGGAAATGACGCCATTTGGGTTATTGTGAACCGACCAACGAAGTCAGCTCATTTTATCCCCTTCAAGGTTGGTCTATCCACCGAGAAGTTGGCGGCACTGTACATGCGGCACATCTACCAGATTCATGGAGTCCCGGTAAGCATTGTATCTGACAGAGATACTAGATTTACCTCTAATTTTTAGAAGAGTTTGCATGACAGTTTGGTTCAGCACCGCCTACCATCTCCAGACTAACGGACAATCAGAGAGAAAAATCCAGACGTTTGAAGACATGCTGAGATAGTGCGTCTTAGAATTTGGAGGGTCTTGGGAAGATCATTTGTACTTGGTAGAGTTCTCTTACAACAACAGCTACCAAGTTAGCATTGGTATGACACCATTTGAAGCACTCTATGGACATCGTTACCGTACACCACTTGCTTGGGACGACGTAGAAGAAAGAGTATTGCTGGGACCTGAGATGGTAACCGATGCATCAGAGAAGGTAAAGGTAATCAGGGACAAGCTCAGAATTACTCAGGACAGACAGAAGAATTGGGCTGATAGCGGTCGCCAACCCCTGGAATTCGAAGCAGGAGATAGTGTCTTTGTAAAGATTTCCCCTACCCGAGGAACTATCAGATTTGGCAGAGCAGGAAAATTGAGCCCCAGGTACATGGGCCCATTTGAAGTATTGAGCCGAATTGGAGAAGTAGCGTACCGATTAGCTCTACCAGCTAATCTTGAGGGCGTGCACAATATCTTCTACGTTTCACAGCTCAGTCGCTACATTCCGGACCGAGCCACATCTTGGACCATTCAGAGTTGGAGATTGGACCCAGCCTTACAGTGCTAGAGAAGCCAGTAACAATTTTAGACCGAGGTGAGAAAAAAAACCAAGAATTCTGTGCCGCCACATAACTCCTATTTCTTGCAATCATTATCTTTTGTTCTAATATTTTTCTGGACTAAACTTGACTGATGCTGCTAAGTTAGCCTAGTTTTGCAAGCTTATTTCTTTATCGAGCTTGATCATGACAGTATTTTATTGGAGGCCTCCACTAATATATTGTCTAATCAGAACCGGTGCATGATGGTCTTATCAACCTCGTTCACTTTGGTTCGCTTTTATATATTATTGTTCTACGCGGATGGTGACATAGTTAAAACTTGCCCCGAAATGTCTCATCTACGACTGCCTTAGAAATTCTTATTGTTGGACCTGAGTTACGGGCGCAGTACCCGTAACTGTTTGATTTGAGGTAATCCTATCATACCCTATCCTTTTAAATTTCGAGGACAAAATTTTCTAAGGAGGGAAGGTTGTGAAACCCATAATTTTAATTAATTATTTTAGTGCTTATTATTATTATTATTCATTATAGTTGGATTAAAAATTACTATTTTTCAAAAAAAATTATTGGACTTTTGTTTGTCTGGCCCAATCCCAAATATGCACCCGAGATCCGAACTCGTTCCTGAATCCGAATCCATTTTCGAATTATTTTATAAATTAAATATAATGTGATACTAAGTTCTTGAGAAGAAAATAATATAAAAGAAAAGAAAAAAAATATTTTTCTTTAAAGAAAATTTCTTTAAAACTTAAAACAAAACTCTCAGTTCTCTCTCTCTCACATTTCCTTCCCGAAACCGACCCGACCCTCATTTTCCCTTCTTTTCTCAACCGTCGGCCTCTTCCCCTCCCCGTAACCGCCGGCCGACCACCCCTTTTTCCCTTTCCATAACTGCAGCTCCCTCTCTTCCTATATTAATCCCTCTCCCTCTCCATCATCCATCCTCAAATCCCTAGAAATTTCCCCCAAACCCGAGCCCCAATTCGCAGCCAACCGGAGCTTCTCCGGCGACCCCCTGTGCGGCGCCACCCCCGCCGACCGAGCCCAGTCCCCTGCGCGTCAACTCCCGCCGCTGCTGTCCCGGCGACCAGCAGTCGCCCAGGCCGACCCCAAGCTCCGGCGCACCCCTCCAGCGCCCCTCCGCCCGAGCGCCCTGCCCGCTGACCCGCACGCACGACTCTAAGCCCCGATCCGGCCACTATGCCCCGGTCCAGCGCCTCCTCGCACTCACCCCGTTCCCGATCCACTATCCGTGGTTTCCCGTTTTCGATCCCTCTTTCTGCGTGTTCTGGATTGTTCCGAGTTCGCAGAATTCGTCTTTTTTCCCTATTATACATCTGAGAGCTCTAGCCGAGAAAACCGAGGTATATTTTGTACCCCCGTGTCCCTCCAATTTGTACAGTCAATGATGATACGGTCTCCGATTCCGCTATGGAATTCGATTCATTTTATTTCGGTTAGGTTCTGTAGTTTTGGCTTTATGGATTCTGTGGTTTCGGATTTTTCCGAACCTCATTTCGGAACGATTCTGTGAGTTTTGGTTTTTCTGAATTTTCTTTCAGAAAGGGTTTTGTGGTTGATTATTTGTGTTGTGGTTTTAAATTCTTGGTTTAGTATTATCATCCCTGGTTTGGGACAGTTATTGGTGTTGTGTTTTGGCATATTCCCAGGATTGGGTCGTCCCAGTTACAGAGGAGATGGTGCCTAATTTTCCTAAAATTTTTAAAAATATTATTTCCAAAACTGGCTTTTACAAAGACGTATTATTTTGGATTTTGATACCTTTCGGGCGACGACCGTATCGGTCAATTGGCCCTTAGCGAAATGCAAACGAAACCGGCATTGTTCCGGACGTTGAGGCATTAGCTACTTGCAAACGTGATATTTTTGGACCAAGTCTGAGACTCCTAAATTTTAATTATATTTTATTTTTATTTTTAGAACTGGTACTGCTTTTAGTATTTATGGTGCAGGGCCTCGGCCTGCTGAATGGGCCGCTTCCCGGCGTTCAGGGTTCACCAGTATATATTTATTTTATTCCATTAATTTATGTAAATAATTGTAAGGGCATAAGCCCAGCTCTTTATTTTTTCTGTAGCTCTGTAATAGTGTAGAGTAGCTTTTAAATTCTGGTTTTAGTTGTTTGTCGATAAACGCGTAAAACATAAAAAAAAGACATTATTTTGATATAGAAAAATTAATATCATTTTCTCACATTAAATAAATTAGGAAAATTTCAAGTTTGTTATTTAAAAAAATTCACGTTCTTCTCATTTAAGAAAAATATTAGTTTTATATATAATATTACAAAATACTAAGTTTTGCCAAATAACATGTAAATACCATTTTTTTAATAAAATATTAAATTGACTTTTTTATCGTAAATTAATTAATAGTAAATTGCAACGATAAACGTGTTTCAGTAGTATAATTGTAAATAACATAAAACTTCACTAGGATCAATTTTAGGGATTGTAACTAGAACACTTAGATATGGTTCAATGATAATGCTAAGTCAATATTCTCAACTGTAGGATTTCGAGGACGAGTCTGATCTTCTTTCCCGGTACCGACTTCCAAATCCAGTCATAAACCAAGGCAAGTACGGTTATGTTATTTGGCAATTTATTTAGTAATTATTATCTTGCATGCTTAAACCACATTGCTACACGGAACTCTCTCCTAGAGTTCAAATATTGATTGTGGAACTCTCTCCTAGAGTTCAAATATTGATTGTCATTGATTGTGGGATTGGGAGAGTAGTGTACCGTCTATGACCAATACCCCTCATATTGCATATTGATTGTGCGAGCTTACCCCTCTTACACACGGGGATAAGCCGTATCGTATCACTAGGATACTATTGTACAACCCAAGCCGGTCATAGTCGTTACCTATTCAAATTACATTGTTTTCAATTGTAGAAAAATTGCTGGAAAATATTGTTCAAGTATTTCAAATTGTTTCAAATTGTAAATTTCCATTATTATTTGAATTGTTAGATATTCATAATTGTACTTGCTCCCTCCTGACTGGAGACCCAACATTTTTAGGAAGCATTGATGATCCTAAACTGTATCCTGTGGTGTTACCCGAGTCCAAATTGGAAGATGGTGATCTCAAGGCTGATGAGCCGGCTGCTTAAATATTACTTCTTCTTTTCTAGTTTAAGGAAAGTTGTGTTGAAGATAGTTAATTCAGTTTTGATTATCAGTTGTATCTTTCTTGTATTGAACAAAATTTTTATAAACATTCGAATTATTAAAGTTGTGACAAATTTAGATACTGTTGTTGAGATTACCTGCAAGTGGATACAGCTTACTGCCGCCGTCTCAACAACGGTGCAGGCTGGGCATGATCCGATTCGACCCAACAATTTGGGATCAGGTCGTGACATTAGGCCTAGAACATTGTAATCCCCTAAATTTTAGGGCTCTTTTAAAAAAATTTAAATGAATTATTTTTCATAAATAATTTTGTTATAATTAGTTTTGATCATTAAATGTACTTTTCGTGACTTTGATTTTTGGAGCGTCAGGGATGTCAATCTCTCAAAACGACCTTCATGAGTTTTGACCTAGACAAGTTTATCTTCATTTTGACATATCATGTTCTACTCAAACTTGTTCCCTTGCATCCTATTTACTTCGCACAACTTTCTGGTCAATCTAGGCCAATTGATCGATTATCATAATTCCCTAACTTCCAACTTGAGATCGGGACTCGACTTAGACCAAAATCATTTAACCCAACATATGGTATTTACCCATTTTGAGCCTACGACACACATGCCTAGGGGGTGCCACTCAATCGGGTTGTCATGTGCGATTTGTTTGTGAATGGCACAAGAGACTCTTTGGTTGACTTTTCATGTTTGATTTGACTAGAAAATATATTTGGGCCCTAACCTAGCCAACTCCCCCTTTTGGTAGAGCCACGTTAGGGTGTCTTGACTTACTAGAACTATTTTGGGATGATATACAACCAAATAGGATTAAATACCATTTTGTATATATATGGTTATATTTATAAAATCCTAACACTATCTATGTATGGCCTAGCCATTTTTAAGTCTCTTATATGGAATTAAATTAAAATCGTGGCATACTTCATAATTAATGGCATATCAATATTTTTATATAAATTAATTTCATATTAAGACTTTCTTGATTATTTAAGCTAATATATGTAATTATGGTAATTATTATACTAATTATTAGCTTATTTTAAGATGATTTTAATAGCTATCATAGTTTTATTAATGTGAGGATCGTTGCTAGTAACTGGTTAGTATGATAATAATTGGAGCTAAATTTCAAGACCTAAATTGTAATATGTTATAGTCTAAAACCTCACCAACCCTAATTATAAACCAAGCAAAACCCATAAACTAGCTTGGACCAATGGTCCTTTTATTATTATTCTCTTTTCTTTCTTTTCCCTGCAAAGCCAACAGATAGATCGACCCCTTACTATGTATATATAGCGTATATATGAAGACCCCTTAACCCTAGCCACATTCTTGTTTAACACACTGTCCTTTTAACTCAAATCTTTATCTTCTTCCTGCCAGATCTACTCGACTAGCCTTCCTCCATACGGTGACCAACCACCTATACAAACGCCAATGCCACAAGTTACTTCTCCCTGCACCACCCTAGCTGCCGTCGGACATGCGTACGACCGTCGTCGGTCAATACGTCATCATGTGCACCGGCCAGGCTGGCCGTCAGTGCCACACGTGCGTGAGAGTTAGACCCATAATTGCATAAGGCTGCAGCAGCGTGGTCGCATAAGGCTGCAATAGCATGGCCGCATAAGGCTGCAGCAGCACGGCTAGTGGCCGTACAAAGAAGAAGCAGCAGCAGCGGCGGCGTGGCAACATCGTCGCACGCCATCGTCCACCATCGTGACCACCCCCTTGGTCAAGCAAAGCCCCAGTGAACTCCCCTTTGGTAACCACCTGCCTCCCCAATGCACGACACAGGCTATTCGTGTGTTTCGCTCAAAATCCTTTTGTGACACATGTTTTAAAAAGTCAAAATTCGTGCTTCGGGACAGCAACTTCGTACACATTTTTCGAGAAATTCGATCGTTGGATCATCGAACTCTTTTCTCTGTTAAAATCTTGGTATATATCTCTACCTCCACCTGAATTTTCAGCCGTTAATTCAATCATTTACTATGTCAAACTGGCCGCAAAGTTGGACGAATAATTGTGTTTAATTTTAACAGTTTTGGGGAGACAACTTCGTGGATTTGTTTCTCCACCAACGTTGCTCCATTTAATGCGCTACTAGTTCCTGTGCACAAATGTTATAACCAACATCTTGTGATAAAAAATTTATTTTATTGTGAGGTCGTTTGATTGGTTGAATTCATCGCCAAAGTTGGCCGTCCGAATTCGTAATTTTTAACTTGTAAAATTCTAATTTTGGATTCGGGACTCCGAATTCCAATTTTGATGCCACCAGTGGACTTGTGGCATCGTTCTGGCATAAATTTATATATAATTTGCTGAGTTTGGAGCAACGTGACCTCGGTACGCATTTTCGTGCAAAATTAGGTCCCTTTGTCCGAGTCAACGAATCATTTTGAGATCGGCTCATCGAAATCTAATATTGAATATACTGTTGGTTTCGTATCATCATTTTGGACTCGTTGACATATATTTTGCTAGATTTAGAGGACCTTGTCTCCGGCATGCATTTTCGTGCAAACTGGGTCACAATGTCCAGGTCAACATGTCATTTTGAGATCGAGTCATCGAAATCCTATTCCGGATATACCATTGGGTTCGTATCGTCATTCTGGACTCGTGAACATATAATTTTCTAGGTTTAGTGGACTTGTATCCTGGCATATTTTTCGGTACAAAGCGGGTCTAACGGCGGACATCGTTTTGACCCAAAATTATAATTTTCTTTCTGTGTCCAAATTAGACTTATGGTAGGCTATCCTAGCTAATTTAACTATTATGAACACGTTGGTGATGCTTATTTTATCATCCTACGATATCTGTAGATTTTTCTTTATGTATTACCCTTAATTATAATTAATTCTTATTCATGTTAGTATTTCAGAATCCGTATGGCAAAACTAAGATCAGTCGATTCCAGTGATCTCACATCGCTGAAATTGACTAGATGACCATATGGATCGCCAAGATAAGATTATTTACCTTACCGTTGATCATCTTGTCTCGATTTGTGTGTCGTAGGTTTCGTTGTACGAATAACGAAGTGCAAACTTGATATTTTGAATCTACCACTCATATTATTGGCAATAATAATCATAATGAGTGGTGTGACCTAGTTCTAGACGATATAATTAACAAGTGTGTTAGATAACAAAAGGTAATAGGTGACTAGTAACGATCCAAGCTCCCTAGGTGGGAGTTATTAGTCATATGTGTACTACAGTGTATGATATACATTTGTTTGTGATTTGGATTGATAGATATTTGCATGGAGTATGGTTCTCATGGATAGTAGGATTGACTTCGGTACTGCAGTTTCAGCACAGTTTAAACAACTCCAGGCAAGTGTACCTTGCCAATCTTGTACTTCAGTTTACAATATTTAGCTTTTATATATCTCTTTAATTTTTTTATTATAACACCTAGGGCCGTGTACGGTACTTCGCGTCCGAATCACATTCAGGTGTCGATGGACGTTAGCGCCATCGAGTATCGATACTATATATTCATATTTGTATTATCGCGATAACTTGTTGCGAGGTACACTCTGGTAGGACATGTTCATGTGATACTATATACTGACCGATTCATGTACTTGATTACATCTTACTATACAGAAGCCCGTGTTGATACTAGGACGATGACATGAGATTCTTACACTGTATTTACTATTATGACTCGATGTCCTTATAACACTCAGTTTTCCAGATGAGGGTATTTTTGAAATTTTGTAATTATAATTATTAATTATTGATATTTGATTCACATTATGATTTTTAGTGATTTTTAATAATTTTAAAACTATTTAAAAACTGGTTAAGTAATGACTTGTAATTTTGATGTGCTGTCAGTGAAATCCTAGTGACTGCATGACCTAGAGCCTAACCATGTCATTAGGATGATTTAATTATCATTTTTAGCCTAGGAATAATTTAGTTATTTTGACTTATTTGAATTATTTGGTGATTTAATGAATTGGTGAATTCTAGTTGACTTTGACTTGTTGAGACCTAGTGGACGAGCCTAGAACCTAACCCTAGCTATGGTAACCCTAGTCTAACTTAGGTTAACCTACTTTTAGTCATTAGAGACTAATTTTGGAATAGGAGGATTAGTTTGAGTGAAATCATTTCATGATTTATGGTTTAATGAAATGACTTATGAATTCATGACTCAATGACTTATGACTTGGCCCATGGCCCATAACTAGAAGCCCTAACCCTAACCAAACCCTAAATGACCAGCCACATAGGGATCCCCACCCTATTTAAACACTTATTCATTAGGGCTTGCCTCTTTTTATTATTCCAACACTTGGAGAAAAGAGAAGGTATTGTCCCCCTTCCAAAAATCCCCATAAATCCATTTTAATTCCTTTTTAATCCTAGTCTTTTGCAATAGGTTCTAATTTCTGTATATTTTATAATTCTGGAGGTTAATCTCAGCTTTGGGCTCATTTGGAGCATTTGGCCATCAAGAAGAACACCCACCATTTGAAGCCTTTTCTTGCAAATTACACCTATAGGTAAAATCCTTTAAATTGCATTATTATTTTGATTTCATTGCATATTAGACTAGGTTTAGGTGTCCCCTAGCTGTACCCCGAATTTGGGTGGATTTCGTGTCCGTTTGGTGTCCGTATCGGACACGTGTCATAGGATATGTAACGTGTTTGATAAAATGCTTGAATGAAATGAATATTGTTAATTTTCAAAACAAATTACATGTAGATGTAGCCTAATAGGTGTATATTGCAAGCCTAATCGATTGAGTCGATTTTAGTACACTTTGGACACTGTTTTAGCCTTTGGACACGCAGCACGAGATACCGTACGGGGCTCGTACGGCTCTCCTGCTGCTCGAGTGTCCTGTAGGACACGACACAGCACCTATGGATACGATACTTGGCACCCACCTCGGGGTAGTGTCTGACACCACACGTGTTAAGTTTGAGCTTCCCTCGTGTCGTGTCGAGGATGCTAGGACTCATGCACGGGTTTTGCACTAGCTGTGCACGCGCGAAGAATCCCCTCTGATACGGGGTTCGTGTCCACGTGTGACGCAACTAGGACACGTTGTGTTATGTCTGGGGTGTAGCCCTATCCTAGGCGAACCCACAGACACGAGCACGAGACGCGTGTCCCTCTGTGTCGTGAGCACGAGACACGGTCCTCGCCGCACGACACTGCTGTGTCAGTTCAGTATTTTTGGGTATTGCTTTATTTGGACACATTCGTGTCCCGTTTATGGACACGAATGGTATCCCCTAGACCCATGACACAAGGAGAACACATCTATGCACCTGTTTGTAAAATTCTATGGTTTAATTTAGATTTTCGAATTAAGTTTTGGATGATGAACTATGTGTATGCATTCACTGATACCATACACTGTTTTAATTCCTGAACTCTGATTTCTTTTAAACTGAACATGATGTCTAAATTGCCATGATTAGGTTCAATTATATGTGTATTACATTACCTAAATGTTAGATTAGGATATGTTATCAAGTGATGAATTTTCGAGTGTGGTTGGAACTGTTCAACTGAAACCTGGAATGGAATCCTGAGATTCAAAATCTCTGAAAACCTAAAAATTAGGTTTAGGTTGAACATGGTTAATCACTGTTTAAACTGAAATGAATGGAGTTATGGAGAATCTGAGACATCTAATATTACACTGATTAGTTCAATTGCATGCTTAATACGTGTTTCATATGTTAATGAACTGTCATTGAACTTTTCCTAAATTACTGAGATTACCCATATTAAAACCTGAGACACAAAACTGAATTGATTCTTAATTTCCATGTTTATTCCTATATATGTTGTTAGTTGTTTAAGTATTAGTTGAATTTGTGTTAGAGGGTTTTGATATGGTTTCGAATTGGATGTTGGAAAATGGGGTTGGACTGATTTTTGTCAACTGATAATGTGTGATATATATATCACACTGTCACACTGAAATGTGGAATGATTGAATGATATATATATCACACTGTCAACTGTTAAATTCATTGAACTTCTGAAGTTAATACATTGTTAAACTGTTTTTTCTGAAAACTGTCATCTGCTCACAGTTTTCCTGAGAACAGTCATATTAATTATGCTCAATATACTTGGTGTCTTTTGTTCAGTGCCTATATTGCTTGCTTTAGATTATTTGCTATGGTATCATCCCCTTCCTATTACCTAAACTGTCATGAACACACACAAAACTGAGATTTAACTGGATTGAAGTGAACTGAAAACTGAACCAGTGAACTGGTCTTGTTTTCATATATAAAACTGTCCTTGACTGAAATAGAATTTTTTGAGTTTTCCATGTTTAATTACCATGTATTAATGCATTTGCCTAGGTATTGATTGCTGCAATATGGGATTCATGTTTGATGTAGGGAAGTTTGGGTTTCAAAAGAAAAATGGATTTCGATTTAGTTTGGGAATAGGTAACTGTCATTGTATTAAACTTCCCTAGTTATTGCTAACTGTCATTGCAATTTCCTGAGTTGCTCCTAAGTAATTACATTCCCATTTCTTATATTACACAGTCTTAATTGTTCATACATCATTTCACCCACTGTCATGTTCCAAAGACACACTAAAATCTGAGAATGAGAGTGATTCACTGATTAGCTAGGTATATTGATTGGGGCTTGACTGTTTTAAATCTGAGATTTCTTTTTTGTTTTAAAACTGAGATTTTAATCTCTTAAATTCTGTAAACTGCATTGAGTAATTCTTGATTTCTGTAATGCCTTATAACCTGTGAATGATTCCTAGACACTGTGACACTAACTTTCATTTGCTCACACAATCCTGAGAACACTAGTGTGTACACATTAATTCCTGAGAATCTTTCTCCCTAAACACACATACTGTTTTGATGAAACTGAACTGAGATCATTTTAAACTCTGAAAACCTGGGTCCATATGAACCTGTGGGTGGTTGTCCCTACTGCACCTTAATGTGGACTGGACACATTCTTTCCTGCACACTGGTTTCACCCTACTGAACATACACAAAAAAACCTGAAGCTTTGTCACCTATATTCCTATATGTACACTGTCAATATATAACACACAAAGGCCTTAGCCAATGTGTCACACACACTAGACCCCTTCCAATTCCTGTGATGATTTGGGGTTAGACTTATTCAGTGAATTCAATTTGGGTGTGTATGTATATGAGATACTAAGGTGATTAGGGTTATTAGACTTGATTATGATACTAAGGATATATCAAATTGGTAAAAGCATATGATACTAAGGTAAGTGTGATATTGGGTTCTATATGTTAACTGTCATACTAAGACACTGGTTCCCAGATCACTCTACTGTTCACAAGAACACACATGGTACATATTGCTAGCTAGGACACTAAATTTTCCCTACGTATAGCACACACACAGCCATATATATTCCACTCTCATGTCATTCCACACACATTCCACACTGTTATCTACATGTACACAACACATGTGCCCTATTTCCTATCACTCTAGGTATATATACATATATGTGATGCACATATTTATGTAGCCTATATAATTATAATGTGTGTATTATATTAATTTAAATATATTAAAATATGTGTATATGTGAATGTGTGGTTTGGTATAGGCATGATATTACCTGAGTGTGTGATTTGAATGTCAGTATAGGGTGTAGCTGGCTTGTATAGCCTAGAAATTGGGTGTGCTTGCTAGAATAGGCTGGGTAGGCCTAGTGAGACTTGACTAGACTAGATTGACCTAGTTTGACTATTGTAGTTGACTTGGGTCGACCTAGAGTTGACCAAGTTTGACTTGGACCTAGTTTGACCTAGACAGTTGACCAGGTTTGACTTAGAGTTGACTTTGACCTAGATTGACCTAGAAATCATGTAGATTGCATCATAGACTTCATTGGTCTTATTTGAAGCACATTATAACCTATATTTCTCTGTTTAGGATATTGTGACTCTGGTGCAGACATCTGATATTATACTACTCTTTTCTGAGTAGCAGGCGAGTACATTCTCTGATAGTTCTCTCATTTACTTGTCAATTACTGTACTTCAGTTCTAGTTAGTTGTATGCGATTCTCTGTTACAACACGTGTGGATATTCTGGATTCATATATACGACACACTTTTATTTTCTGGCCTCTATTACTGGTATCATCTCTATTACTGGAATCACCTACTGAAAATCATTTAACTGGAATCATTTTCTGGAATCATTTACTGGTATCATTATATTTTGGCTGGACTCATCTTGAATCATTGTGTCGGAATTCTGGATTCACTTGCTGGGAGGGGAAATACTAGAGTAAGACATGTAGACATACCCCAATCTGGAATCTTCCAACTGGAATCTACTGGAATGATAGCCATCTCACACCCGGCCAGGTGTGTGATGTGCCGTATTACCTACAGCCGTTTACATATCGAACTCGGTATTTTAAAACACATTGCTAGAGTATAGGCTGGACTCACCCTGAAATCGTTGATCACTATAACTGGAATCGTCCCTTATTGGATTCATCTTGTATTAGATTCATCCCGTACTGGATTTACATAGGTTTTACACTGGTTTACATTTTCTGTCTGGACTTTATATCATATTACCCTGGTTCAGCTAGTTCTATTTTTACAGTCTTCATTGCTATGATTCTTCTCTTGTTTAGTATTTACTTTCCTTGCACTTTATCTCTCTTTCTTACCATCACCTGAATATAAACTGCCATTTTCATCAATATAACTGTCTATAACTGCTGTATAGTTCTTTGTTATTTACTTAGGTTTTCTAGATGAGATGTGCTCGTTCCTGTCCTGATTGGACCTGTTGAAAATTTTACAAATGATTGCCCTAAGGACACATGCTCTACATTTTACTGAGGAGATGGTTAGCTACCTATGGCTCCGACACTCAGGAGTGATCGGAAGTTTAGCTAGTCTGTCTTGTTTTAGTTTTCCTGTTTAGATATGGAGTTGTATATAGAGATTTGAGACTTGAGATGTATTTGAGATTGTTTGAGTTGTTGTTATTTTTATTAGTAGTTTTGTTGTCTTCAATTTCTTAGTTATATTCGGTGTTATCTTATCGTGCTTAGACTGTGATTGAGTTACACCATATCTTATACTTGTCCTCCGTTTGGAGTTGATCATGATGAGTACACTATATACTGCATGATTTGATGGTTAGTTAGAGACTTAGAACAGCGTTCTACCGCCGACACTGCGGCGTAGGCTGGGCGCTGTTACGTACTCGTACCCTCACAGTAGGTACGGGTCGTGACACGTTTTTAGTGGTGACCCATACAGGTCGAGAGTCGTATTAGTGCGATATCGTGGTAGTACGGCGACTTAGTTGTACTGCTGCGAGCCTGCGATAGGATTGAGAGATAGGCTTTACCGGAGAGGCACTGAATCACAGTTAGGACTACTTGAGAAGATTCATGGGATGACCCTTAAGAATCTCATTATAAACTATCTCGAAATTTGATTCTGGCAGTATCTGTCTATCTTCCTTGTTCATCGTTGAATTTGATTCTTGGTATTCATTATTGACTTGATTTTCTACCAAGATAACATTATGGGCTAGGTTGCTTCAGTCATAGAATCTAGAGTCTTCTACAGCCATATCAGCTGGTTGGGCGATGAGAAAGAGTCTGATTTTGGATATATTTCTCGGGTGTGTGAATTTAAGGTTTTCGCAGCCAAGCTAGCGACAATACGAAAATTTTAAATACCATGATTCTAGAGGTATGTACATTAGTTGTAGACTCTATAGATTATCGCAGCCATACTTACTGGTGTGACAAGGATTCTGGTGACATGGTTCTGGATAGACGGGTATGATTATTAGATTGCAGGATAGATACCATATAGATGGTGCCCTAGAGAATTGAGTGGAATATCAGGGTGGATATTACTTGAGTGTCATGGATTATATAGAGGGAGCTAGGCCACCTGTAGCGCGGCACCGTGCCCCGCACCAACAGAGGGATACACCCCAGAGGGGCAGGGCTTCTGTGCTGACAGTCGAGTAGACCGACGCTACGGGTGACGGGTTAGCAGGTCTGTCTTCCTGTTCTTCTTTCCATCTTGTTGTGTGATTCCATTAGTACCTGCCAGGATATTGCTTGTGATTGCCTAGATAGCGTAGCTACCCTGTTCGAGATCGTGAAATTACGACCAGTAGGATTGTGTTGCTTCGACTTTGATTTGCTGGGGGTTTGACCTAGTGGAGGTGCGATCATCTTAATTTCGAGGACAAAATTTTTATAAGGTGGGTAGGATTATAACACTCAGTTTTCCAGATGAGGGTATTTTTGAAATTTTGTAATTATAATTATTAATTATTGATATTTGATTCACATTATGATTTTTAGTGATTTTTAATAATTTTTAAACTATTTAAAAACTGGTTAAGTAATGACTTGTGATTTTGATGTGCTGTCAGTGAAACCCTAGTGACTGCATGACCTAGAGCCTAACCATATCATTAGGATGATTTAATTATCATTTTTAGCCTAGGGGTAATTTAGTCATTTTGACTTATTTGAATTATTTGGTGATTTAATGAATTGGTGAATTCTAGTTGACTTTGACTTGTTGAGACCTAGTGGACGAGCCTAGAACCTAACCCTAGCTATGGTAATCCTAGTCTAACTTAGGTAACCTACTTTTAGTCATTAGAGACTAATTTTGGAATATGAGGATTAGTTTGAGTGAAATCATTTCATGATTTATGGTTTAATGAAATGACTTATGAATTCATGACTCAATGACTTATGACTTGGCCCATGGCCCATAACTAGAAGCCCTAACCCTAACCAAACCATAAATAACCAGCCACATAGGGATCTCTACCATATTTAAACACTTATTCATTAGGGCTTGCCTCTTTTTATTATTCCAACACTTGGAGAAAAGAGAAGGTATTGTCCCCCTTCCAAAAATCCCCATAAATCCATTTTAATTCCTTTTTAATCCTAGCCTTTTGCAATAGGTTCTAATTTCTGTATATTTTATAATTCTAGAGGTTAATCTCAGCTTTGGGCTCATTTGGAGCATTTGGCCATCAAGAAGAACACCTCCCATTTGAAGCCCTTTCTTGCAAATTGCACCTATAGGTAAAATCCTTTAAATTGCATTATTATTTTGATTTCTTTGCATATTAGGCTAGGTTTAGGTGTCCCCTAGCTGTACCCCGAATTTGAGTGGATTTCGTGTCCGTTTGGTGTCCGTATCGGACACGTGTCATAGGATATGTAACGTGTTTGACGAAATGCTTGAATGAAATAAATATTGTTAATTTTCAAAACAAATTTCATGTACATGTAGCCTAATAGGTGTATATTGCAACCCTAATCGACTGAGTCGATTTTAGTACACTTTGGACACTGTTTTAGCCTTTGGACACGCAGCACGAGACACCGTACGGGGCTCGTGCGGCTGCCCTGCTGCTCGAGTGTCCTGTAGGACACGACACAGCACCTATGAACATGATACTTGGCACCCACCTCGGGGCAGTATCTGACACCACACGTGTCAAGTTTGAGCTGCCCTCGTGTCATGTCGAGGGTGCTAGGACTCATGCACGGGTTTTGCACTACCTGTGCACGCGCGGAGAATCCCCTCTGATACGGGGTTCGTGTCCACGTGTGACGCAACTAGGACACGTCGTGCTGTGTCTGGGGTGTAGCCCTATCCTAGGCGAACCCACAGACACGAGCACGAGACGCGTGTCCCTCTGTGTCATGAGCACGAGGCACGGTCCTCGCCGCACGACACTGCTGTGTCAGTTCAGTATTTTTGGGTATTAGTTTATTTGGACACATTCGTGTCCCGTTTATGGACACGAATGGTATCCCCTAGACCCATGACACAAGGAGAACACATCTATGCACCTGTTTGTAAAATTCTATGGTTTAATTTAGGTTTTCGAATTAAGTTTTGGATGATGAACTGTGTGTATGCATTCACTGATACCATACACTGTTTTAATTCCTGAACTCTGATTTCTTTTAAACTGAACATGATGTCTAAATTGCCATGATTAGGTTCAATTATATGTGTATTACATTACCTAAATGTTAGATTAGGATATGTTATCAAGTGATGAATTTTCGAGTGTGGATGGAACTGTTCAACTGAAACCTAGAATGGAATCCTGAGATTCAAAATCTCTGAAAACCTGAGAATTAGGTTTGGGTTGAACATGGTTAATCACTGTTTAAACTGAAATGAATGGAGTTATGGAGAATCTGAGACATCTGATATTACACTGATTAGTTCAATTGCATGCTTAATACGTGTTTCATATGTTAATGAACTGTCATTGAACTTTTCCTAAATTACCGAGATTACCCATATTAAAACATGAGACACAAAACTGAATTGATTCTTAATTTCCATGTTTATTCCTATATATGTTGTTAGTTGTTTAAGTATTAGTTGAATTTGTGTTAGAGGGTTTTGATATGGTTTCGAATTGGATGTTGGAAAATGGGGTTGGACTGATTTTTGTCAACTGATAATGTGTGATATATATATCACACTGTCACACTGAAATGTGGAATGATTGAATGATATATATATCACACTGTCAACTGTTAAATTCATTGAACTTCTGAAGTTAATACATTGTTAAACTATTTTTTCTGAAAACTGTCATCTGCTCACAGTTTTCCTGAGAACAGTCATATTAATTATGCTCAATATACTTGGTGTCTTTTGTTCAGTCCCTATATTGCTTGCTTTAGCTTATTTGCTATGGTATCATCCCCTTCCTATTACCTAAACTGTCATGAACACACACAAAACTGAGATTTAACTGGATTGAAGTGAACTGAAAACTGAACCAGTGAACTGGTCTTGTTTTTATATATAAAACTGTCCTTGACTGAAATGGAATTTTCTGAGTTTTCCCTGTTTAATTACCATGTATTAATGCATTTGCCTAGGTATTGATTGCTGCAATATTGGATTCATGTTTGATGTAGGGAAGTTTGGGTTTCAAAAGAAAAATGGATTTCGATTTAGTTTGGGAATGGGTAACTGTCATTGTATTGAACTTCCCTAGTTATTGCTAACTGTCATTGCAATTTCCTGAGTTGCTCCTAAGTAATTACATTCCCATTTCTTATATTACACAGTCTTAATTGTTCACACATCATTTCACCCACTGTCATGTTCATGAGACACACTAAAACCTGAGAATGGGAGTGATTCACTGATTAGCTAGGTATATTGATTGGGGCTTGACTGTTTTAAATCTAAGATTTCTTCTTTGTTTTAAAACTAAGATTTTAATCTCTTAAATTCTGTAAACTGCATTGAGTAATTCTTGATTTCTGTAATGCCTTATAACCTGTGAATGATTCCAAGACACTGTGACACTAACTGTCATTTGCTCACACAATCCTGAGAACACTAGTGTGTACACATTAATTCCTGAGAATCTCTCTCCCTAAACACACACACTGTTTTGATGAAACTGAACTGAGATCATTTTAAACTCTGAAAACCTGGGTCCATATGAACCTGTGGGTGGTTGTCCCTACTGCACCTTAATGTGGACTGGACACATTCTTTCCTGCACACTGGTTTCACCCTACTGAACATGCACAAAAAAACCTGAAGCTTTGTCACCTATTTTCCTATATGTACACTGTCAATATATAACACACAAAGGCCTTAGCCAATGTGTCACACACACTAGACCCCTTCCAATTCCTGTGATGATTTGGGGTTGGACTTATTCAGTGAATTCAATTTGGGTATGTATGTATATGAGATACTAAGGTGATTAGGGTTATTAGACTTGATTATGATACTAAGGGTATATCAAATTGGTAAAAGCATATGATACTAAGGTAAGTGTGATATTGGGTTATATATGTTAACTGTCACACTAAGACACTGGTTCCCAGATCACTCTACTGTTCACAAGAACACACATGGTACACATTGCTAGCTAGGACACTGAATTTTCCCCACGTGTAGCACACATACAGCCATATATATTCTACTCTCATGTCACTCCACACACATTCTACACTGTTATCTACATGTACACAACACATGTGCCCTATTTCCTATCACTCTAGGTATATATACATATATGTGATGCACATATTTATGCAGCCTATATAATTATAATGTGTGTATTATATTAATTTAAATAAATTAAAATATGTGTATGTGTGAATGTGTGGTTTGGTATAGGCATGATTTTGCCTGAGTGTGTGATTTGAATGCCAGTATAGGGTGTAGCTGGCTTGTATAGCCTAGAAATTGGGTGTGCTTGCTAGAATAGGCTGGGTAGGCCTAGTGAGACTTGACTAGACTAGATTGACCTAGTTTGACTATTGTAGTTGACTTGGGTCGACCCAGAGTTGACCAAGTTTGACTTGGACCTAGTTTGACCTAGACAGTTGACCAGGTTTGACTTAGAGTTGACTTTGACCTAGATTGACCTAAAAATCATGTAGATTGCATCATAGACTTCATTGGTCTTATTTTAAGCATATTATAACCTATATTTCTCTGTTTAGGACATTGTGACTCTGGTGCAGACATCTGATATTATACTACTCTTTTCATAGTAGCAGGCGAGTACATTCTCTGATAGTTCTCTCATTTACTTGTTAATTACTGTACTTCAGTTCTAGTTAGTTGTATGCGATTCTCTGTTACAATACGTATGGATATTCTGGATTCATGTATACGACACACTTTTATTTTCTGGCCTCTATTACTGGTATCATCTCTATTACTGGAATCACCTACTGGAATCATTTAACTGGAATCATTTACTAGTATCATTATATTTTGGCTGGACTCATCTTGAATCATTGTGTCAGAATTCTGGATTCACTTGCTGGGAGGGGAAATACTAGAGTAAGACATGTAGACATACCCCAATCTGGAATCTTCTAACTGGAATCTACTGAAATGATAGCCATCTCACACCCGGCCAGGTGTGTGATGTGCCGTATTACCTACAGCCGTTTACATGTCGAACTCAGTATTTTAAAACACACTGCTAGAGTATAGGCTGGACTCACCCTGGAATCGTTGATCACTATAACTGGAATCGTCCCTTACTGGATTCATCTTGTATTAGATTCATCCCGTACTGGATTTACATAGGTTTTACACTGGTTTACATTTTCTGTCAGGACTTTATATCATATTAGCCTGGTTCAGCTAGTTCTATTTTTACAGTCTTCATTGCTATGATTCTTCTCTTGTTTAGTATTTACTTTCCTTGTACTTTATCTCTCTTTCTTACCATCACCTGAATATAAACTGCCATTTTCATCAATATAAATCTCTATAACTGCTGTATAGTTCTCTGTCATTTACTTAGGTTTTCTAGATGAGATGTGCTCGTTCCTGTCCTGACTGGACCTGTTGAAAATTTTACAGATGATTGCCCTGAGAACACATGCCCTACATTTTACTGAGGAGATGGTTAGCTACCTATGGCTCCGACACTCAGGAGTGATCGAAAGTTTAGTTAGTCTGTCTTGTTTTAGTTTTCCTGTTTAGATCTGGAGTTGTATATAGAGATTTGAGACTTGAGATGTATTTGAGATTGTTTGAGTTGTTATTATTTTTATTAGTAGTTTTGTTGTCTTCAATTTCTTAGTTATATTCGGTGTTATCTTATCGTGCTTAGACTGTGATTGAGTTACACCATATCTTATACTTGTCCTCCGTTCGGAGTTGATCATGATGAGTACACTATATACTGTATGAGTTGATGGTTAGTTAGAGACTTAGAACAGCGTTCTACCGCCGACACTGCGGTGTAGGCTGGACGCTGTTACGTACTCGTACCCTCACAGTGGGTGCGGGTCGTGACAGTCCTAGCTAGAGGTTCTGGCCGAACACCTCGTGGATACGATACATGAAGTCACATGGGCGGGGAGAAACATACACCGTGTGCTTGGGATACTTTCCTACATTTTTAACGTTGGCTGTGAACCAGAGCCTCGAATATTCATAGTTACCACAGTTCCTTATCGGAACTGTAAATTTTTTATAGTTACCGGAGTTCCGTATCAGATCTCCGGATTATACCTAATAGCCCGCTTGTTCGAGTGATGTTTCTTAAATTGTATTTCATACTAGTTGGTTATGTTAGATTCACCCACTTTATCAATCTTACTATACTTTATTTATTCATTCATTACTGTTGTACACTTAGCCTATATGTTATGTACCTTGTTGCGTCCCTCCGAGGACCTGGTTTCCTTCCAAGTTGCTGAGTAGGTTTTGTTGAGTGCCTTGCTGGATTGTTGATGGTTTTCATTTCATTACAGGTATTTAATCTTTTAGAGTTATATGTTTCATTTACTGTTATTTATATCTGCTTAGTAGCCTAGTATTTATAGACTCGTATTATCTTTTCGTGTCTATTCAGGCAAGTATGATTATTGGGCTATAGACTAGTATTCATATTTTTCCTTTCTTATGTTTCTTTTACTTGGATTGAGATATAGAGTAGATTGTAGTGATAGTTATACCATTTCGAACAGCTTATACGTATTCTAGTCGGACTAGAGTCTAGTTGAATACGTAGCTGGACAATGCTTCGTGGCTCGGTCCCACGTATTTTGGGACTGAAACGTGACATAGTTTTTGTGGTGGCCCATGCAGGTAGAGAATAAATCGTTACAGTTATGTTACTGTATCGAACGAGCCTGTGAATAAGGCAATATATTAGAATTTCAATCCACTGCTATTTGCAATTCCTTTGACTTCTACTATCGCCTTTGACTTCCGTATTTCATGTGTTCAATCATAGCTTCCTTAAATCCCATTCGTGAACTCTTGTCCTTTCCTATCTCGGAAGGGCGAACCCTTGTGATTAATCTCCATTTTGATTATATCTTATTACAGATTGTGACTAAGAAAGATAAAATATTTCGTAAGTGTATTTTTATGGCACATAGGGTTGGATAGACGTCTCTACTTGATAGATCGATAGGATATGAACAGCACCTCTATCGAGGTTTAGTTTCTATAAGAAGTCCCTTGATTAAAGGAGAGATCCCTTGACTAGAACATATAGAATTAAAGTAGAGGTTTACATATTTATAAATATGATGAAAAAAATTCCAGTAATTAATGAGATGATTACAGATACGATTAGAAAATTGCATAAATTGACTTGGGATTAGACAAGGATCAGAATAGTAACATCTCTACAATAGAATTACCAATGATATGACTTGAGAAAAGGATAATTTCACGAGTCATAAATTAGTGTTTGACTTCAGCCTATAGATTATCTAAAAGGTTTTACTTGAAAGGTGTAGTAACACATGCCTTGCAGGACCAGGTGATTAGCTATGGTCGTAGATTGTTATAGACACTCCACTAAGATAGGACATGGAATAGAGTACGGTATTAGGCATAGCCTTAACAAGAGACATAAGGGTCATTAGACTAAACCATGCTACCAGTGTCTAAGCTAGACCGATTTGAAGATTATGAAGAGTCCTTGATCATAAAAGTTGAGGTAAGTGAGCAACTTGAAGGAAGACACTATTGGTTTCTAGATTGAAGAATGCCAAACTGAAGGACGATATCAAATAGAGATCGAGGATTTCGACCGAATGAAACGAATTGATGAAGCATGATGATCATGACTAGATATAAACCTTTGGAGTATATATTGAACTGAAATTTGAAGAATTTTCACGTAGGGGATATAAAAATCAGGAATATGAAAGAAAATTTTTATGTATGACAAGGAACTGTCCTAGGAAGCTTAGGTATCAGAGAGAAATATGATCTAGGAGTAAGATAGGCATGCTTGCAAGAAATGTATAGTTGCTTGTGGTTAGATAGGGTAGATCCTTGGTTATGCTGCTAAGAGATTCGACCTATGACTTGTAAGAGTATGTGATAGACTTTAAGGGATAGGTTGAGTTTAAGTGTTGACTATGACTTTCTTGGTTAGTCAGGGATTTAGGACTAGAGTTAGAAAGAGAATGGTTAGTAGCATTCACCTTGCATCAGGATACGGATGAGGGATTGACGGTACGACTCGATAAGTTCTTATGATTACGTTAATATGGTCGGTTGTTGGCTTGGACCTTGGACAATGCGAAGACGTGCACGATCACTACGCTTAAGCATATTATATGGCTAACAGTGTCTGTTGTAGGGACACGATATTGGACATATTTATGTCAAATGTTATCAAGAATCAAATATACTGCTTTCATTGCCATAAAACTGATCCTAAGGCTATATAGAAAGATCACCAAATAATCGATATGCTTCACTAAATTACTTAGTGTTGGTTTAGGCGAGTGGGTCTTGATCGGTACAGCGAGGACGAAAGTACTGATCCTCCACCAGTTTGCTTGCAGGTTCAGGATATGTTCGGCTCGTAGCAGGGCTTGGCTTGGACGTGTCGGGCAAGGAGTCCTTAGCATTTCGAGGCGAGATACCACATTGGCGTTCGGACTTGCAACATGAAGATGTTCGGTCAATGACTAGTTGTTCGCTATAAAGAGACATAATGTATGGAACAATATAATTCTTTGTGAGCTAGAGAGATCATGAGTGTTGTAAGCCAATTGTCATTGTTTATGAGTTGGGCTATTCAGCGCCTTTGTAACCAAAGTTCATTCATCAATAAAAGAGATTCTTATTATATACTATGTTTTCTTTCGCTGCGAATGCGATCAATTTGAGATAAACTTATGTGAATCTGTCATCTTGCATTGCACGAATGTAACTCCAGGCTCGTGCGGAATCACGTCCCAGCGAGAATGATTGATTCGGTAAAATCTAGCGAGGACGAGCGATTTTTCGGATCGGGGCGTGACACTGGAGACAACCCAGTCGACATCACGTCCCAGCTCATGAGATTGGAGATCAGTGATAAGGGGGAGCAAAAACTCAATTACGGGACGACATGCATGGAGTCCAGTTGAGGAGCCATGGGATCAACACCCTCTCATCAGACTGGAGGAGAAATTGTTGGAGTCCAATCAGTCTGGAGGTTCTGGAAGTGTTGGGAATAAACCCAGGTCGAGTTGGTCCGAACTCGGTTGGTTTGCAGTCAGAATTGTTGGCAGGGTCCCAACTGAAATCAGGTTGAGTTCGATTCTGTCTGGGCTGAACGAGTTATGGGTTTTAATCAGCACCATTTGATCTATTTGACGGTCATATCTGATGATGGACTATTTTGGAGATTTCCTAAACCCTAAAATAGGTTTCTCAACATGTTTATATACTTTGAGAATGGAGGCATAGGAGGAGCAGAATACGGGAGATTCATGGTGTTCATCCACAAAAAAACTATGATTTTTTTTTGTATTTTTCTCTTAGGACTCGTTGTTCGAGACAATTGGAAGAGGAGATCTGTGCGAAAAGTCATCGTCTTTGTACAAGGAGATTGCTACAGCATGGTGAGTGATTTTATCGTAATGTTCTGCTCTCTTCTTGAACTTGGTCTGGAGGATTGAACCTTTGGACAAATGGTTTATTAAATTTGTATTCAATCTTGTATTTTGTTGAAGAAAATAAACATTATGATTTGTACATGTGACATTCTCATCTGTGTTTGATATTTTTGCTAGACATCGGTTCCGGGCCAACGGTGTAGCCTTTGCAATGTGTCCGATCTGGACCGATCATCCTCTCCTGTCCGGCCCTAACCCAATCAAACCAAAAGTTGACCATGTCAACTATCTCCGCGGAGGCGCCCACAAACATCTTTATACGAACCTTTGGGACCAGAGCAGAATCAAATTGGGACTCAAACTCAAATCCGACTGCCAAAGATTTGATTTTTTGGTTCGCGTACAAATGTTTCGGTTCTGCCGAGCAACCGCTGGGTTTTCCCCAGGCCTGGCGTGCTGCAGCCAACACCACCACCAAACCTGACACAATCCCACCTAGCTCCCCCTCCCCTCTGACACCTTCCCCCAAACAAAAAAAAACAACGTTATTACTCAATTAACGTACAGATTAAAACGCCTATAACTACCAATCACTCGTTAATTACTTGCTACTTTGACCACTCTCCATCATCGATGATGGGACTCAACAGCAAGCACCAGTGGGCCCCACAGTCCAGACCATCTTAAAATAGACCCCAGAAACAACCTACCGCTCCTGTCTCTCACTCTCTCTCTCCTCTCTCTCTATATATATACACGCGCGTCTAGTTTTCTCGCATTCTTGTTTCGTTGCCATGGAGAGAGGAACAGCTGCTGCTGCAGCAGCAGCAGGAGGAAGAGAGCTGATGCTCCCGCTCTCCGACGCCTCCGACGAGGACGCCAAGCGCAGCAGCGGCAGCGCCGGCGGAGGGATGTCCCTGACGCCGCTCTCCTCCGGCCCCCGCAAGCCCCGCGGCCGGCCCCCGGGGTCCAAGAACAAGCCGAAGCCCCCCGTCGTCATCACCCGCGAGAGCGAGGCCGCCATGCACCCCGCCGTCCTGGAGTTCCCCGCCGGCTGCGACATCCTCGACTCCCTCGCCGCCTTCTCCCGGCGGAGGCGCCTGGGCGTCTCCCTCCTCAGCGGCAGCGGCGCCGTCCACAACCTCTCCCTCCGCCACCCCACCGCCCTCTCCAGCACCATCTCCTTCCCGGGGAGGTTCGAGATCCTGTCCATGTCCGGGACGCTCCTCCCGCCGGAGGTCGAGCGCGCGAGGGGCGCGGCGGGGCCGGTGACGGTCTCGGTGGCGGGCGGGCTGCAGGGGCAGGTCATCGGCGGGGCGGTGGCGGGGCCGCTGACGGCTGCCGAGGCCGTGGTGCTCGTCGTCGCGACGTTCTCGAGCCCCGAGTTCTATCGGCTGCCGCTGGCTGCGGAAGGGGAGGAGCACAGGATGGAGAAGGAGGAGGAAGAGGAGGAGGAGAACGTGAAGCCGGAAGTGTCCGGCGGCGGAGGCGGAGGCGGAGGCTACGTTGCGGCGTCGGCTGACATGGTCCTGTGGGGGACCCCTCGCGCTCCGCCGCCACATTCTCATCGCCCACCTCCCCATCATCACTACTGATCATCTTTACTTACTCCAGGAGTTCACTATCATATATATTATCATAGCTCAAAGTGTAGGAGTGATAGCTCAAACAATGTAGTGAAGTGGAGGTGGTATGGCGGTGGTGGTTAGTAGTATGAAACAAAACAAAGGAAGCAAGCTATTATAAAGTCGATCGACATGGAATGGTTTGTTTCTTTTCAAGGTTTCTTGGGAAGTGTCTGAATTTAAACTTTGCTGACAGTTCACATATCACTTTACTTTAACATTTACTTCCCTCTCTCTCTCTCTCTCTCTCTCTCTCTCTCTCTCTCTGTGTGTGTGTGTGTGTGTGTAACTCTGTTATCTAGTGATTCTACTTTGCCGTTGTACTTTGTTTCACTTCATGTTGGATTTTTCTGTAGTATAGTATAGATGTGCTCTTTACTTTCTTTCTCAGTGCGTGTGGTGGTGTGTGGTCCTAGCTGCTGGTGATTGATTGAGAGCGAGGGGTTGTTGGGATGAGGCACGCCATGGCTAAAATGCAGGGCCAATTGATTTCATATCAGGGGTCGTGCTGCTGCAGCCAGCACTTGATAGCACAGGCAAATACTTTTTTTTTTTTTTAGCACATGCAAATACTGATTGCTCTTTTCTTGCAGTGTGTTCGAGAAACGAAGAAAGAGAAGAGGGGAGGAGGTGTCGGTGGTGGAGTCCTGTCTCTTTTTTCTTTTTTTTTGGTTTCCCAGAGGGGGAACTCGGCCTTTATGGCTTTATTTTGATATCCAATGTGGATAGTCAAGACCGATTCAAACTTCTTTTGTGTCTTTTTTTTTTCTTTGGAACATTTTAAGCAAATATTTCTATTATAAATATACAAATTAGTATATACCTTCACTTTAAAAAAAAAGCAAATATCTCCATTCTGTGTAAAATAATCAAAATTTTGGTTAAATAGTGGGGCTATATTTTAAATTTTAAAATATTGTATACAAAGTAATTAAAAATTTGCTAATTTTTTAAATAAGTGAAAATATTTGATAGGTCTATGTAGGAAATAATAATGTCTTGTTCTCATTGCTAGAGTTTGTTAGAGCATCTCCAACCCTATTGTGACTTTGGAAAAAAGTTAATGCCACATAGGAATGACAAAATTTTATTCAAAAGTTCTTCTCCAATGCAATTGTCAAGTCAATTGTGAAGCTTATGTCGCAAAAATTAAAGAAGACATTGTGAAGTTGATTGTCTTGTTCTAGACAATTTACTTGACAATGTCTTCTCTTCCATGTCATCAATTATGAATAAAAAATATTAGAAAAAAGAAAGAAGATGAGTAGTTGTCTTAAAAGTTGCCTTGGAAGTTGGAAAAAAATACTTTTTATTGTCTCTTTAATACTTTTGCATTGGAGAGAGTTTTTCTATTTCATTGTCTTTTGAGATATAATTTTGTCACATAAACAAGACATTGTCTTGTGGCTCATGCCACATAGGAGCCACCTAAGACTCACAACACTTAACAAGACAATAGGGTTGGAGATGCTCTTACAATATATATAGTGTCTACATTTGGGCTTATGGGTTATGGACCATATTTACATTACAAATATAATCTAACAATCTAACACCCCCCCTCAAGTTGGAGCATACAAGTCACAAATGTCCAACTTGGGAAGGAAAGAATCAAACACATGCTTTCCAAGGGGCTTAGTGAAGATGTCAGCCAGTTGAGTAGAAGTAGGATGTTAGCACCCTGAATTTCGGGCTGATTTTTTTTATTTTATTTTATTTTCTGATTGATTGGTTTGATAAATAATTTATTCTGTATTTTTCCTTAAGTGTACTTTCCCATGCCTTTGATATTTGGAGTGTCAGGGATGTTCAACTCTGGAAATCTTCTTCACGAGTTTTGGAGTGGACATGATTACCTTCATGACGGTATATAGTGTCCCATCCAAACTTGTTCCCTTGTACTCTTTCTGCTTCGCTAAATTTTGGGTCGGTTTAGACCATTTGATTGTTATTTATTTTTCCCACTCTTTTCCTTGATCATTTCCAGCGTGTTACCATGACTTTTAAATTGGGAGCGCAAGACCAGTCAGTTTCTTGAAACCAACTCATCATTGATGATCTACTCGAGTCGCTCGTCACCCATGACCTTCGTGTCCCACTCAGACACGTCATTTTGTGCTCCATTTGATTCGCACAACTTTTCCGACGCGTGACCCGATTTTATTTCACTCCACGGCGTCACATTCATTTTCCAACTTGATTTGTGGGTCCCCTGTTGACCAAAACCTGTCAGCCCCAACTATGGACATGGCCCACATTGAGCCTACTATCCATCCGCCACTTGTGTCCCATTTATTGGAATCTTCATGTGCTACTTATTCACCTATGATCATCGATTCCTAATTTTAATTCGATTTTCGTACAATGTCCAATTTTGATCCAATCCGGCTCTACCGAGTCCAGTTCAGCCTTGTGTTGCCCTCCATCATGACACCCTCATAATTCTTGCCCAAAAATATCAAGTACCCTCCTACATTTTTCTATATTTATTGGGAATTTCTATTTAATTAATTTCCATAAGAATAACCTATTTTTCTCCATTTAATTCCTAGCCACTTGATTCCTCAAATAAATCCTCACCATCAATTTCCTTACATGGAAACTCTTCCTCACAGCACATGTGAGCCGGCCCTAATTCCTAGGAAAGGCATTCACTTTTTTATCTCTCTCTCTCTCTTATCCTCTCATTCTCTCTCTCTACATTTAATTACTACAACAACAAAAACCATGCAGCTACAAACTCCACCATCATCACCCAACCTCCCATGGCTTGAGCCCCATGGCCCGACCCGACCACCTCACGTCGGCCATCCCCTGGCCGTCGGCCATGGCCGACGTCGACCTCTCCATCTCTCCTTCTCCTTCCATCTCCTTCTTCCAAACCGAGCACCACCCATCCATCTATCCATCCACACCATGATCAACCACCATCAACTCCACCAATATCCACCACCATCAACTCCACCAATATCCACCACCGTCACCATCCATTTCCGGCGACCTCCACGAGCCACCAGCCCCTTTGGCCGTGCCGCCCTACGTCGTCGGGCCAGGCACGTGCGCGCGCAGCCGCGAGAATCCCGCGCGCACCAGCGCACAGTGCATAACACACTTGGCGCGCGCGCGTTAGGCGCTCGCCGCCGGCCACGTGGTCGCCGTGGTCGTGGCCCCCCACGTCGGGCGAACTCCGGCGCCCCCCCCCGGGCCAGCCTCTTCTCCTCCAGCGCGCCGTCGAGGCGATTTCTGCGTTTTGAACGACGTCCCGTCGTGACGAGCTCGGGAACGAAGCTGAAACGTCGCCCCGTCGCAGCGACTTCGCACGCGTTTTCCCGGAGATCCGACCGTTGGATCGGCAATTTCTTCGCTCCGTCGCAATCTCGGTATATCCACCTTCGCTTATGTCAATTTTCGTCCGTTAATTTTATCGTTTGATACATGAAAACCGGCCACCAAGTTGACCGTTTAAATTGTATTAAATTTGGACAGTTTCGCGGGGCCAACTTCGTCAGCTTGTATCTCCTCCACCACAGCTCCGTTTGGCGTGCTACCAGTTTTGGTGCGAAGCTGGTATAACCCTCTTGCTACCCCTCCAGTTTCGTTTCATTGTGAGCTTATTTGATTGGTTGAATTCGACACCAAAGTTGGTCGTCCGAATTCGTAATTTCCAACTTGTAAAATTCTATTTTTGAACACGGGACTCTAGATTTCATTTCTGATACCACCATTAGACTTGTGGCGTCGTTTTGGCATGTTTTCATATAAAATTTGTTAGATTTGGAGAACGTGGGCCCGGACACGTTTTTCGGTGCAAAGCGGGTTCTACTTTCTGAGTCAACGGGACTTTTTGACGCCGGCTCATCGGAATCCAATTCCGGATATACCGTTGAGTTCGTATCGTCATTCTGGACTCGTTGACATATAATTTGCTAGGTTTTGGTGGACATTGGGTCTGGCACGCATTTCGGTGCAAGTCGGATACCAATATCTGGGTCAACGGGTCATTTTGAGATCGGCACATCGGAATCCAATTTCGGAGATACTGTTGAGTTCGTATCATCATTTTGGACTCATTGACAAGTAGTTTGCTAAGTTTTAAGAACTTTGGCTCCGGCACGCATTTCCGTGCAAACCGAAATTCCAAGTTCTGGTCAACGGGCCAAATTGAGATCGGGTCAACGGAATCCAATTCTGGAGATACTGTTGGGTTCGTATCGACATTCTGGTTTCGTAAACATATAATTTGTTATATTTTATTGACTTGATTTCTTGCACATTTTTCGGTGCAAAACGGCTCCAACACGGACACCGTTTTGACCCGAAATTACCTTTTTACCCTTGTGTCCAAATTGGACCGTTGGGTAGGCTATCCTAGCTAATTTGACCATTCTGGACACGTTGGCGATGTCTGTTTCATCGTCCGACAATGTTTGTTGATAGTTTCTCTGAATTTAACCTTTTTATAATTAATTAATAATTAATTCATATAATGTTCGTATTTCGGGATTAGTACAACGAAACTGAGATCAGCCAATTCCAGTGATCTCACATCGCTGAAATTGACAAGTTGGACAAGTGGATCACTATAATAAGATTATCAACCTTACCGATAATCTTCTTATCTCGATTTGCGTGTCGAAAGTTTCGATGTACAAATAACGAAGTACACTTTATATTAGACTATAATTGACCCTGTTTGACCAAAATTGACCAGTTGACCCAAAGTCAACTATAAGTCAACACTTGACCTAGTTTGACTAGATTTTTGACCGGAGTCGACCTAGAGTTGTTTTGACTTAGAAGAACCTAGAATAATGTAGATTGATTATAGAGATTCATTTATTACAACTTGAACACCTTGTAACCTGTGTTGCTTTAAATAGGACTCTATGGCTTCAGTTGGACCCCCTTTGCCTATCAGCTGTTCAGGTTATCAGGCGAGTACATTCTCTGATCATTTCATATCCTGCTTAGAATTATTTCCTGCAGTAGATTACTTTACTTGTACTGTCACGTTGGTCACACGGATTGGTTCTATATGGATCCCTTCTTGAGATGTTATCCTTAGGGAGCATCTGGTACTACATGATCTGTGCGTTTCACTTACATGGCGTATCATATGCTTCATTGGTTCTTTTATCACTTACGACATATACTCTTATGATCGTAGAGTCTTCCTAGAATCCTTATCCCATTTATGGGACTACTATGTATCACCTTCGGGGTCTATCACCTTCGGGGTCTATCACCTTCGGGGTCTGTTACATAGCATCATAACATAACCTGGCTGGATCCTTGTGTATTGATTGGGGGTACGAGGGAGTAGAAATGAACATGTGAATAATATCCAAGTAGTACAGTTCCCAGAATCACTCCATAGTATAGTTCCCATAATCTCCTATGCCATTCACATGTTTATATTGTACTCTGACTCACTAGCCACTGTTAGCTCTCTACTTATAGTAGATATTTCTATTACAGTTCTCTTTCTCTGTTTACATACTATATTTCCTTCAGTACCTGTATCTTACTTTACTGCATGATTATATTTTCTAACCTGCTATGAACTGTTGAGATGTATTGTGCTCGCTCCAGTCCTGACTGGACCTGTTGATAAATTTTACAGATAGCCTGGGATTGCCTGCTAGCCTAGAGGAGACACAGTAGAGGTTGTTTAGGTAGTTATTTCATTTTGTCTGGAGATTGTATTTATTTTGTGGATTACTGTATCTGTATTTGAGTTTTGAGATGTATTTCTGGGTTTATGTATCTTAGACACTTAGACTTCTATCTCCTGTATCTCTTTTGGATTTCATGTTTATCTATCATTATCATGCTCTACCTTAGATGTGATTGAGTCTGTATCCGCTATGTCACCCCCATTCGGGGAGTATAAACTGTTTAGTCTTATACTGTTAGATGCATTGAGACCTAGGACAGCGTTCTACCGCCGACACTGCGGCGTAGGCTGGGCGTTGTTACGTTCTCGTGCCCTAACTCTAGAGTGCGGGTCGTGACACGTTTTTAGTGGTGGCCCATGCAGGTCGAGACTAAAGTGTAGTGGTATTCGAACTAGAGTACCACTACAGCCTGCAGTAGGATTAGGATATATTTTGAAGGTACTCAATCACAGTTAGGGACCCTTGATAGATTCCTGGGACGACCCTGGAGAATATTATTTAACTTCGATTTGAAAACTCTCTTTTTTCCTTGATTTGATTTATTTTTACTCTTTGTTGTTAAATTTGATTTTAATGGATTATTGTTGAATTTGAGTTGTATTTATTAATTTTGATGGATGATTGTCGAATTTTGAATTTTGATGATAGCTGTTGCATTCGAGTTTGTATTTTGATAGATTTTGTCATTTTTGAATTTTGATGTTCGTTAATAAATTTGATTTGATTTTTGAGTATTCATTATTGATTAATTTAATTTTTGGCAAGATGAAATTATATGGGCTGGGTCATCTATGTTATGGAATCTAGTCTTTTATAGTCACATTAGTCAGCATGGTGAGGACATATAGTCTGACTCTGGATATATTTCTCGGGTGTAGGAATTTAAGGTTTTCGCAGCCAAGCTAGCGGCACCGCAAAAATGTTAAATACCATGATTCTAGAGATATATGCATAAGTCAAGGGCTCTGTGATTATCGTAGCCTTGCTTACTAGTATGACGAGGATTTAGAGTACATGATTTTGGATAGACGCATATGATGATCAGATTGCACCTTAAATATTTTTGAACATGTTTTCTCTACTTTTGTTCAGTCACTCAAAAAAAAAGAATTATTATTTGTTTGTTTTGTCTAGTTTTCTATTATTTAACTCAGGAATAAGTTTAGTTGGTTTTATAAACCTTGTGTAATTTCTTGCTATGAGTTTTTCATAATACAATGAATCGATGATTTTGCTAAACTTTATCTTGGATTTGATATTTTAACTCTGGATTTCAAAATGGTTCCTTCTTTAAACAGATAAGCAAAACAGATTTTATCGTTATTCTTTCTTGCTATTTTTCTTGTATTAGATAATAATAAAGCTGTCTTGATTACGTCAATCACCTTCTTGCAATCTTGGTAGAGATCTAAATGTTAGTCTTAACGTAGAATAAATTTTTATATTGGGACATGAGAATATATATATGAATATATATAACAGACACTTTGCTTAACACGTATGCATGCTACACTTGATTTTCCACCTACCTGAATACCTATTAATATGTTGTTGATGTTAATTTTCAAAACCCCAATATTTCTGATTCTCTGCTTTTCCTAGCTTAACCCGTAATTTATATATAAAATTTTATGATAATAGTTTTATTTATACCACTGCACATGTATGTTATACATAGGGTGTCAATTCAAAAAAATTTTAGTTGAGTTTTGTGTTAAATTTGAAAAATCTGAGACTGTGTGCATATTAACCCTTGATACGTGATTCCGAATGATTAGTTCAAATTGCTGTTCCATTTTTTATGAAATATTTAGAGCTGCGTACATTATTGTAAGTAGGAATATAAATTTAGGTTTCATATTCTTACATATTAGTTTATGATAAACATTGAATTGGTTTTTAATGTTCAAATTTCTCCAAAATCTTGAAAACTAGTTACATGTTAACATTTTTACATTGATTTCCATGTTTAGTTAAAATTCTGATTTAACATGTAATATCGAACTATATGCGTAGATAAATGTATTGGTAATATGTTAGGGTTTCATTTCTATCATGTTAGGATGTATTGGGAGCATTGAGATTAGTCGTGATGTTTCAAAACCCCTAAATTTTGAAATTGCATTATGTTAATATTGCACTGGTTAAATGTTAGCTTATTTTCAGATATTTTTTTTTATGTAAATGTTGAACTAAAACTAGGTTTAACTTTTAATACTAAGCTATAACCCTGTACAAGGACACACACACACACACCCTAACTTAGTATACACTGTCGTGTAACCAAACCCTTCCCCTCTATGTTATGATTGTATATCTAGATAGATGTATATAGAGCTTAGGCATACATGTTATAATATATATATAAATACATAACTAAGTCTCTACCTTTTTATATATATATGGTTAGCCATGCATGTTATGATTAAATAGGTTGTATATTGTAGATTGTTAAACCATATGCCATGAGTAATGTAACTGGATAGCTATTGTTTGAAACCCAAAGCCTCGTATACTCTTTCATGTATACTCACGTACATACACGCCTACTATCTAACCATATGAACATGTCCCCATACACATGATGCTAGTTTTCCCTCTCTAACGCTTTCTCTGTATATATATTATGATTGGATTTCAATGCAAGTGACTTTCAATTCTTTAACTTGTGATTTTGATTTTCTTGGGATAGTACTTTTTTTTCAGATGATTGGTAGTTACCTTCCTTTATTTTTTTTATGAGTACCAGTTTTCATATGGGGTGGTAGACAACCTTATAGTTTTGATGGTTGTTGTTTCTGTATCTTTCTATTTTAGCACCCTGGATTGCTTGTGTGTTTGATACCCAAGGACCGTTTTGGTATTAGCATGACTAGTAAACCTAGATGAGACTTCACTGTCATCGTATGCTATGACCCTGTATGTCGTTCTTTTATTTGATGGTATGATTTGTTTAAGTTCTGGGACTTTGATTGTGGGGGTTTGACCTAGAGGGAGTAGGGACATTTTAATTTCGAGGACGAAATTTTTATAAGGTGGGTAGGATGTTAGCACCCTGAATTTTGGGCTAATTTTTTTTTCTTCTGATTGATTGGTTTGATAAATAATTTATTCTGTATTTTTCCTTAAGTGTACTTTCCCATGCCTTTGATATTTGGAGTGTCAGGGATGTTCAACTCTAGAAATCTTCTTCACGAGTTTTGGAGTGGACATGATCACCTTCATGACGGTATATAGTGTCCCATCCAAACTTGTTCCCTTGTACTCTTTCTGCTTCGCTGAATTTCTGGTCGGTTTAGACCATTTGATTGTTATTTATTTTTCCCACTCTTTTCCTTGATCATTTCCAGCGCGTTACCATGACTTTTAAATTGGGAGCGCAAGACCAGTCAGTTTCTTGAAACCAACTCCTCATTGATGATCTACTCGAGACGCTCGTCACCCATGACCTTCGTGTCCCACTCAGACACGTCATTTTGTGCTCCATTTGATTCGCACAACTTTCCCGACGCGTGACCCAATTTTATTTCACTCCACGGCGTCACATTTATTTTCCAACTTGATTTGTGGGTCCCCTGTTGACCAAAACCTGTCAGCCCCAACTATGGACATGGCCCACATTGAGCCTACTATCCGTCCGCCACTTGTGTCCCATTTATTGGAATCTCCATGTGCTACTTATTCACCCATGATCATCGATTCCTAATTTTAATTCGATTTTCGCACAATGTCCAATTTTGATCCAATCCGGCTCTACCGAGTCCAGTTCAGCCTTGTGTTGCCCTCCATCATGACATCCTCATAATTTTTGCCCAAAAATATCAAGTACCCTCCTACATTTTTCTATATTTATTGGGAATTTCTATTTAATTAATTTCCATAAGAATAACCTATTTTTTTCTATTTAATTCCTAGTCACTTGATTCCCCAAATAAATCCTCACCATCAATTTCCTTACATGGAAACTCTTCCTCACAACACATGTGAGCCGGCCCTAATTCCTAGGAAAGGCATTCACTTTTTCATCTCTCTCTCTCTCTCTCTTATCCTCTCCTTCTCTCTCTCTACATTTAATTACTACAACAACAAAAACCATGCAGCTACAAACTCCACCATCATCACCCAACCTCCCATGGCTTGAGCCCCATGGCCCGACCCGACCACCTCACGTCGGCCATCCCCTGGCCGTCGGCCATGGCCGACGTCGACCTCTCCATCTCTCCTCCTCCTTCCATCTCCTTCTTCCAAACCGAGCACCACCCATCTATCCATCCACACCATGATCAACCACCATCAACTCCACCAATATCCACCACCATCAACTCCACCAATATCCACCACCGTCACCATCAATTTCTGGCGACCTCCACGAGCCACCAGCCCCTTTGGCCGCGCAGCTCCACGTCGCCGGGCCAGGCACGTGCGCGCGCAGCCGCGAGAATCCCGCGCGCACCAGCGCACAGTGTACAGCGCACTTGGCACGCGCGCGTTAGGCGCTCGCCGCCGGCCACGTGGTCGCCGTGGTCGTGGCCCCCCACGTCGAGCAAACTCCGGTGACCCCCCCCGGGTCAGCCTCTTCTCCTCCAGCGCGCCGTCGAGGCGATTTCTGCGTTTTGAACGACGTCCCGTCGTGACGAGCTCGGGAAAGAAGCTGAAATGTCGCCCCGTCGTAGCGACTTCATGCACGTTTTCCCAGATATCCGACCGTTGGATCGGCAATTTCTTCGCTCTGTCGCAATCTCGGTATATCCACCTTCGCTCATGTCAATTTTCGTCCGTTAATTTTATCGTTTGATACATGAATACCGGCCACCAAGTTGACCGTTTAAATTATATTAAATTTGGACAGTTTCGCGGGGTCAACTTCGTCAGCTTGTATCTCCTCCACCGTAGCTTCGTTTGGCGTGCTACTAGTTCTGGTGCGAAGCTGATATAACCCTCTTGCTACCCCTCCAGTTTCGTTTCATTGTGAGCTTGTTTGATTGGTTGAATTCGACGCCAAAGTTGGTCGTCCGAATTCGTAATTTCCAACTTGTAAAATTCCATTTTTGAACACGGGACTCCAGATTTCATTTCTGACACAACCATTAGACTTGTGGCATCGTTCTGGCATGTTTTCATATAAAATTTGTTAGATTTGGAGAACGTGGGCTCGGGCACGTTTTTCGGTGCAAAGCGGGTTCCACTTTCTGAGTCAACGGGACTTTTTGACGTCGGCTCATCGGAATCCAATTCCGGATATACCGTTGAGTTCGTATCATTATTTTGGACTCGTTGACATATAATTTGCTAGGTTTTGGTGGACATTGGGTCTGGCACGCATTTCAGTGCAAGTTGGATACCAATATCCGGGTCAACGGGTCATTTTGAGATCGGCTCATCGGAATCCAATTTCGGAGATACCGTTGAGTTCGTATCATCATTCTGGACTCATTGACAGCTAGTTTGCTAAGTTTTAAGAACTTTGGCTCCGGCACGTATTTCCGTGCAAACCGGAATTCCAAGTTCTGGTCAACGGGCCAAATTGAGATCGGGTCAACGGAATCCAATTCTGGAGATACCGTTGGGTTCGTATCGACATTCTGGTTTCGTGGACATATAATTTGTTATATTTTATTGACTTGATTTTTTGCACATTTTTCGGTGCAAAACGACTCCGACACGGACACCGTTTTGACCCAAAATTACCTTTTTGCCCTTGTGTCCAAATTGGACCATTGGGTAGGCTATCCTAGCTAATTTGACCATTCTGGACACGTTGGCGATGTCTATTTCATCGTCCGACAATGTTTGTTGATAGTTTCTCTGAATTTAACCTTTTTATAATTAATTAATAATTAATTTATATAATGTTCGTATTTCGGGATTAGTACAACGAAACTGAGATCAGCCAATTCCAGTGATCTCACATCGCTGAAATTGACAAGTTGGACAAGTGGATCACTATAATAAGATTATCAACCTTACCGATAATCTTCTTATCTCGATTTGCGTGTCGAAAGTTTCGACGTACAAATAACGAAGTACACTTTATATTAGACTAGAATTGACCCTGTTTGACCAAAATTGACCAGTTGACCCAAAGTCAACTATAAGTCAACACTTGACCTAGTTTGACTAGATTTTTGACCGGAGTCGACCTAGAGTTGTTTTGACTTAGAAGAACCTAGAATAATGTAGATTGATTATAGAGATTCATTTATTACAACTTGAACACCTTGTAACCTGTGTTGCTTTAAATAGGACTCTGTGGCTTCAGTTGGACCCCCTTTGCCTATCAGCTGTTCAGGTTATCAGGCGAGTACATTCTTTGATCATTTCATATCCTACTTAGAATTATTTCCTGCAGTAGATTACTTTACTTGTACTGTCACGTTGGTCACACGGATTGGTACTATATGGATCCCTTCTTGAGATGTTATCCTTAGGGAGCATCTGGTACTACATGATCTGTGCGTTTCACTTACATGGCGTATTATATGCTTCATTGGTTCTTTTATCACTTACGACATATACTCTTATGATCGTAGAGTCTTCCTAGAATCCTTATCCCATTTATGGGACTACTATGTATCACCTTCGGGGTCTATCACCTTCGGGGTCTATCACCTTCGGGGTCTGTTACATAGTATCATAACATAACCTGGCTGGATCCTTGTATATTGATTGGGGGTACGGGGGAGTAGAAATGAACATGTGAATAATATCCAAGTAGTGCAGTTCCCAGAATCACTCCATAGTATAGTTCCCAGAATCTCCTATGCCATTCACATGTTTATATTGTACTCTGACTCACTAGCCACTGTTAGCTCTCTACTTATAGTAGATATTTCTATTACAGTTCTCTTTCTCTGTTTACATACTGTATTTCCTTCAGTACCTGTATCTTACTTTACTGCATGATTATATTTTCTAACCTGCTATGAACTGTTGAGATGTATTGTGCTCGCTCCAGTCCTAACTGGACCTGTTGATAAATTTTACAGATAGCCTGGGATTGCCTGCTAGCCTAGAGGAGACACAGTAGAGGTTGTTTAGGTAGTTATTTCATTTTGTCTGGAGATTGTATTTATTTTGTGGATTACTGTATCTGTATTTGAGTTTTGAGAAGTATTTCTGGGTTTATGTATCTTAGACACTTAGACTTCTATCTCCTGTATCTCTTTTGGATTTCATGTTTATCTATCATTATCATGCTCTACCTTAGATGTGATTGAGTCTGTATCTGCTATGTCACCCCCATTCGGGGAGTATAAACTGTTTAGTCTTATACTGTTAGATGCATTGAGACCTAGGACAGCGTTCTACCGTCGACACTGCGGCGTAGGCTGGGCGTTGTTACGTTCTCGTGCCCTAACTCTAGGGTGCGGGTCGTGACATAGGAACATGCGAGGCTATTACGGTGCCATCTCTAATTGCATCGCGAACAAAATACAAATCCACCTCAATATGCTTACTGCTCTCATGAAATACCGGATTCTGAGCCAGGTGCACGGCTGACTGACTGTCACAATACACCGACATAGCAGACACCTGGCGAACGTCCAAACACACCAATAACTCCTTCAACCATTTCAATTCACAAACAAGTGCTACAATAGATCGGTATTCAGCTTCAGCGGAAGATCGGGAAACAGTTGGTTGCTTCTTGGTCTTCCAAGAAATAGAAGACCCCTCCAGAAACACCAACCAGCCCGTAACAGAGCGGCGAGTCAAGGGACAACTTGCCCTGTCGGAAATCACACCAACCAGAAAGACGGAGATCACAATCAGCTTTCAAAAGAATATCCTGTCCCGGTGCATGTTTGAGATATCTGACAACTCTCAAAGCAGCATGCCAATGATCTTGTCGAGTCTCCTATAAGAATTGAGATAAGATATGCACATCATAGGCTAAGTCAGGGCGAGTAAATGATAGATAAATCAACCTCCCAACCAGCCTCCGATAAGGCTCTGC
Organism: Iris pallida; assembly: GCA_029216955.1. Classification (NCBI taxonomy): domain Eukaryota; kingdom Viridiplantae; phylum Streptophyta; class Magnoliopsida; order Asparagales; family Iridaceae; genus Iris; species Iris pallida. The sequence continues at coordinate 6,762,649 of JANAVB010040216.1, read as the reverse complement.
ATCCTCCATCTTTGGACTAGTCGATTCTGCCAGCTTGTGATTGGGCTCCATGGAAAAACCAGCAGGTCGAGACCCCATCAAGCCGTATTCTGAAATGATGTCCAAAGCATACTTCCTTCGACACAAGAAAATTCCTTCTGCACTCCGAGCCGCCTCTATACCAAGAAAGTACTTCAACACACCAAGGTCCTTCATGTGAAAGCAAGAATTAAGGTACTTTTTGAAAGCATCTAAAGCACCTGAGTCATTACCAGACACAATCATATCATCCACATAGATCAGAACATGCAACTCTACCTTCCCTTTAAAAAGAGAGAAAAGGGAACAATCAGAATGAGATTGAACAAATCCATAGGATATTAGAGAAGCAGCAAGCTTAGCAAACCAACAACGTGGTACCTATTTCAATCCATATAGAGATTTATGCAGGCGACACATTTTATTGGGTTCACTATGCAAAAAACCTGGCGACAACTTCATATATACTTCTTCTGTTAGATCTCCATGAAGAAAAGCATTGTGTACATCCATCTGGTGCAAAGTCCAGCCTCTCACAGTTGCAACAACCAAGAACGCCCGAACTGTAGGCATCATAGCTACCGGAGCAAATGTCTCTGAATAGTCGATCCCCACAACCTGATGATTACCGAACACAACCAGCCGTGCTTTTAAGCGCTCAATACTTCCGTCGGATTTGTACTTGATTTTATACACCCATCGACTTCCCAATGCTTTCTTCCCAGGAGGCAGATCGACAAAACTCCATGTCCCATTATCTTCCAGAGCCTGTATTTCAGTTTGCATAGCCGCGCGCCAGCCTGAATCTCGTGAGGCCTGGCGATATGAAGTAGGCTCAACACCTGCAGTGATAGCTGCAAGAAAATTTCTGTGTCCAGCAGTAAATATGTCATAACTTAGAAATTGTGTTAGAGGATAGGAAGTACCTGAGGAAGTGACGGGAACAGATGAACTGTAGTGAAGGGGGGACTTTTACTTCGAATAGCATTCGTCACAAAATCCTGTAATCGTACTGGCTGTGATTTTTTTCTCATTCCTCTTCCCAATACTACCTCGTCGGGCACCTCTGGCAATACTGTATCCCCAGTATCATCAGTAGTATCCGCATTACCCCCAGCGGATTCTTCTATCAATACTTCTGCAGCTACCTGTGCATCCTCGCTACTCGGTGCCGTACCACCAGCAACCACTCCGGCCTCAGCCACCGTAGCCGGCACCATCCCAAAAGTCTCTATATCGTCTTCCGGCACCTCAACAGATGTATGGCGTGTTGCAGAAGACATCTCGCTAGCAGAGCCACACCAGAAAATTCTTTTTCATAAAAAGTTACATCACGGGACACAAAAAATTCACCAGTCTCCAAATCATACAGTTTCCATCCCTTTTTATCAAGTGGATATCCAACAAAGATGTATTTTCTACTCCTGCTATCAAATTTATCATGTCGAGATTTCAACTCATATACATAACACAGACAACCAAAAATACGTAGATGATCATACGAAGGAGCCGAAACATATAAAACTTCATAAGGAGACTTAAAATGCAAGATACTAGAAGGTGTTCTATTTATCAGATAATATGCACCCAGAACACGTTCCCCCCAAAAATCCACAGAAAGAGAACCCTGAAATCTCGATGCCCTGGCGACATTTAAAATATGTCGATGTTTTCTTTCCACCCTTCCATTCTGTTGAGGTGTCCCAACACAGGATATTTGGAACAATATACCTTGAGATGAAAAATAATCTCGTAAACAATTAAATTCAGTTCCATTGTCACTCCACACACGACGTACATCGGCCCCAAACTGACGCTTCACCCTAGCAATGAATTTAAGAAACATAGAATAGACAGCACACTTATCCTTCAACAAAACAACCCAAACAGCTCTAGAAAAATCATCCACCAAAGTCAAAAAATACTGTGCCCCATTAGATGACAGAACACTATATGGTCCCCACAGATCACAGTGGATAAGTTCAAAGCATCTCAAAGCACGACTACTACTATCAGAAAAAGCATCACGAGTCTGTTTAGCTTGATGACAAATATCACAAGTCTTATGAGAAAACACACTACTACCAGAGAGAAAAGGTAAAGTCTACATTACTTTATCTGAAGGATGCCCCAGTCTACTATGCCAAACCTCGGTATCACTCTCTCTGCATGTCAGGATCACCAAAGCCAAAGAAGTTGGAACCTCCCCCAAGAAGTAAAGTCCACCCCTTTGTTCACCTGCTCCAATCACCATCCTCGTACTTCGGTCCTGAACAAAACACAAATCAGGAGTAAATAATATATCACAGTTTCTGGCACCAATCAATTGTGAGACAGAGATCAAGTTGTAAGTCAATATCGGAACGTAAAGAACATCCGTCAACACCAATGAAGCAGTCAAAAATACTTTGCCTCTTAGAACAGCCTCAATAGTGCTTCCATCAGATAAAGTCACAGGACAGACAAGTCTTCAAAGCAATCAACTAAACAATCACGAGAACCTGTCGCATGAAGAGTAGCCCCAGTATCGAATATCCAAGTGACAGAAGAATTCTTACCCATCAGACGATCAGAGTTTGAAGTACCAGGGTTGAAAGGATTATCGTTACCCAGCAAGCTCATCAGGTTTTGCCATTGTTCACCTGAGAGTGGTAAAGGATACCCTCCATGCATCATATCCGCCGAACTCCCAGCAAGACTAGCAGGGACACCATGACCAGCAGCATCGACATGATGAACAACCCCTGCGCCACCAGCACCATGTCCCCCATCACGTCTCTGCTATGATGCCAGGCCTCTGCCACCACCAGCACCACGCCCGCCCTCACGTCGAGGACGAGTCTCCCACCACTCTGGATAGCTAATCTTGGCAAAGCAAGTTGCAATATTATGACCTGTTTTCTTGCAATGAGTACAGATCATACCTGATTTGTCCCTGGAATCTGATGTTCTACTATTAGAAGTAGTAGAAATACGAGGTAAAGTCTTGATAGCCAGTGCCAACACCTCCTCAGAAGCGGATTGGACCTGAGATTTTTGCATATTCTCCTCCTCACGGATTGCCTGGTATGCCCGATCTAAACTTGGCTGAGGATCCTGAGCCAGAAGAGTAGATCAGGTATGACCATACAACTCAGCATTCAACCCATACATAAAGTCCTGAAAGTGGTCTTCATCCCTCATAGCCTGTAGCTTTGCAGCAAGTTCACCACAAGTACAAGTAGGCAATAGGAAATAAGCAGCTTGTTCATCCTACAAAGACTGCAAATTTCCAAAGTAGGTTTCCACAGACATCGAAGCCGTTTGTTTACACTCAGCCAAGGTCACCTTAATTTGTTGCTTTCGAGTGCCATTACTAACAACAAATCTTTTCTCCAACAAGTTTCACAATGGATAAACCTCCTCAATGTACGATAAAGATTTCTTCAGAGACGGATCAATGGTATTAAGAACCCATTGAACCAATAGCGCTTGCACACATCTCTAATCAAGCAATTTACTAGCATCATTAACAGGTTTGATTTCAGTACCTTCTAGAAAAGTGATCTTTCGCCTAGAGATCAGAGAGAGACGTATCGACCGAGACCACTCAGCATAGTTCGGTCCACGAAAAATAATATGAGTAATGATATTTCCTGGTTGATCATCAGAACTCAAAAAATATGGATCCTTCGGATTAGGATAATTTGGGTTGTGTGCACCGCCACCGCCAGTTGCGACGGAGTAGCTAGACGAAGTATCATCAGCCATCGCGGATGTCGGCTGTACAAAATTTTGTACTACTCCGACGGATCGGCCGAACGAAATCGTGGATGTCGGGTGTACAAAATTTTGTACTACTCCGACGAAGCGAATCGTCCGCTGATGGAAGGGGTCTACGGCGAATCGGCCACTGTTGGACGGAGTTGGCGGCGAATCGGCCGCTGAATCGGCAAATCCGGCGAATCGGCACGGATCGGGCGGATCGGTCAGCCACCGAACGGCTCGGTCCGAGCCGAGAAGTCGTGAGTGGATCGGTGCGGTCATGCGTGAAAGCCGCGATCGACGCGATCGGCACGATCGGGAGCCGCGATCAGTTGTCGGTGCCGCCGAATCGGTCGGTGCTGCGGTCGGCACACCGAATCTGGCGTCAGTCGCGAGTGGATCGGCGTAGGGGGCACTTGGCGTAGGGGCCGGATCGAGCGCTGCAGGAATCTGTCGCTGAAGACTGTTTTAATGCTTGCTGATCAGATGATCAACCGAGTTGAATTTGTTCATACAAAATCCTTTTTGCATCGAGATATCAAGCCCGATAATTTTCTAATGGGTTTGGGGAGGCGAGCAAATCAGGTGTATTGTATTGATTTTGGTCTTGCGAAGAAGTATAGGGATACTTCAACTCACCAACATATACCATATAGAGAGAACAAGAACTTGACGGGCACCGCAAGATATGCAAGCATGAATACTCATCTTGGCATAGAACAAAGCAGAAGGGATGCGGGCGTCAGCCGCGAGTGGATCGGCGGCGTAGGGGGCGCGTAGGGGTCGGACACGTATGGGGAATATTTTGGAGTTTGAGGATGGGAATATGACGGCTAGGATTTTTCTGGAGGCTCTGATACCATGTAGGAAATAATAATACCTTGTTCTCATTGCTAGGGTTTGTTACAATATATATAGTGTCTATATTTGGGCTTATGGGTTATGGGCCATATTTACATTACAAATATAATCTAACAATCTAACAGTCTATATTTGTAACGGGGGCATTTTCTAAAATATTCATTTTCTCTTTTTGGGTCATTACTGTTTGTCTCTTGAACGGTAACATTTGTTAAGAAAAGAGAGGAAGAGAAAGATTTATAGTGGAATCAATATTCTGGGGTATTTCTTATTAACAATATTCTGGGGCATTCCTTATAGATAGGGATAAGGACATTTATATTTGGTCTTATTCACGAATCATACCATTTTCCATTGGATGCCTACTTTAATTATTGGCTCTTTAAAAATAACCCTATGAAAAAACCCATCTACATAACAAATCCATAGTAAAGAAAAAAAAAGAACAATAATATTATTCTGTAATATGATTCTTCATAAATGTGATTCTTCAGGAATATGATTCTAAAAAAATATGATTGGAATCCTATGTGGGTGCGACTTACATTGTCTCATTAAAACTTTTAGAAGAGAAAACCATTGGAAACAAAAACCTCAACGAAGAAAAAGAGTACAATGCACAAGACATACTTCGAGATGTCTCTATTAGCATATTCTTCCTCAAATTGTAAAAATTAGATTTAGTTTTACAACAATATAAATGAAAACTCAACCCCCAATACATTTGAATATTACATCTCACCATAATACTTTCTTTGTCTATACATTATCCTCATGTACTAATGAATATTTGTAAGCTTGTTGGTTATTCATGGAATCTTGCAACTCTCTCTAATTGTTAAACTGTTGAAACCAGAGCCATGCGCAATCTTTATTTTCTTGTTTGTGATATCCCTTTAAAAGGGATCAGATAAATAACCTACATCTGCATATCACGTAAGATCAACACATTCATATAAATTTAACTAAGAATAATTTTTATGCCTAATGTTATTCTAGTGTCTGTGTAGTGCATATCAACAAATTCTCATAAATATGTTGTGCTGATTGAATGATAATAAAGAATTTATATTTATATTCTATAAAAATGGTACTTCAAGACCCATAACATGTTCTTTTATTCTTAAGGTCGTAACGAATCCCATTGACCTGACCATTATAGGTATACTAAGTAAATGATAATTAATCATATTAAATCTCTCGAAAAATTCATCTATATGGAAAATTATTTCTGTAGAGATTATCTTTTAAAGAGGTTAAGATTATCTCTTCGGGAGATTATATGGGATCTCTTCTGGAGATTATTTCCAATCTCTACCAGAGATACTGTTATATTTTCAATCTCTTGAGGATATTATCTCTTCGGGAGTTATTCTCTTCATGAGGTACTTCTAATCTCTCCAAGAGATATTGTCATGTACATAGACGACATTTTTGACAACACCGTTCAAGGATTTCTTAATAAATATGATTGGCAATTTATAATAATTATTATATCTTTTCCTAGACAGATACTTAATTAGCTTTTTCACATTCTTCGGGATGCTTTTAGTCCATATATAGCTCATTGTGCAAATCCTTTGGAGCTAGCATGATAATTTTAAATCTTTCAAGGATATACATAAAAATTTAAATCTTTTAGAAATTTTATGTATATCTTATCATCTAGGTTATCGTGACCGGAGAGTATTTTTTTCATATTCTACTAATAGTCATTTCGAGAATCATGAAAGGAATCCAGTCCTAATTGGATTTGAAGAGCAGTCTTGTAGGTTATTTAGTTGTAGTAGGATTCCTATTTTAGGGTTTCTTATTTAGGAAATCCTATTATGAACTAGAATAGAATTTTCTTATCTTACATATTGGGATGAGGGTGAAGGCACAAAGCATAGCACAAAAGTCGAGATTCGAGGTGCTTGTCCACAGAAGATCTAAGAGAAAGTCCGTACTTTGCTCTTAGGGCTTCATCATATAAGACAGTAAGAAGGAGGAGATCTGATTGAGGAGTCGTCAACTTTTGTTAAGAAGATTGCTACATATTGGTGAGTGATTTCATTGTAATTTTTGTCGTTTCTTCTTGAGTGTGATGAGGGGGTTGAACCTATTAGGGCAAAATGTTCAATTTTTCTCAATCTTTGTAATTTCATCTGAGTTATATAGATTGAGATTTGTGCAGGTGACGTAGTCACCGCCATATACTTGTCTTTATCTGTGCTTGGTGTTCATTAGACGATGTTGATTATTTCAGGTGGGTTGAACAAAAATGTCTCAAACACGGTATCAGAGCGTTTGTGGGCTTGTTCAATTCCCAACATCTTGTATCAAAGCGAGGTTCGTTCTGGTATCAGAGCTTTTGGGGTTGTGGCAACCATGTCTGCAGAGCAAATGAATACTCGTATGATCACTCTCACAGGAGAAAACTGGATAATTTAGAAGCCAAGGATGGAGGATCTACTATGGTGTAAGGACTTGAATGGTCTGTTGGAGGGTGGTAGCGTAAAGCCATGGACACAGCTGCTGAAGACTGGAAACGACTGGATCGAAAGGCCATGGATTCATCCGCCAATGGCTGGATGACTCGGTATTTCACCACGTGTCAATATAGAGTTATATAAAAGTGTCACGGCCCGCACCCGGTATAGGGGCACAAGTGCGTAACAGCGCCCAGCCTATGCTGCAGTGTCGATGGTAGAACGCTGTCTAGGTCTACTATACTAGCAGTAAATATAAAACTTGTCAATATATCTCATCTCCAATTGAAGGACAATAACGATATAGCATACTCAATCACGAATCTATAAGGAAGAATGAAATGGCACGATAAAAGATACTAACATAGGAAAAATATTCAGGAGTGCAAAGTATCACAATACATATCCAGAGTCTAGAGTCAAATATAGAAATACAAGTCTGAAATAATAAACAGGCTAATTAGATAGTGCTGGAGACAAAATCCAGTACAAAACCTAGTCTACTGGGTCGCCACTACAATCTCATCAGCAGAAACTAGGCTATCCTATGCCAAAGTCTCATGATCTACGCCTACTATGTCCTGCGGACCATAGTAGGTAGTGCACTCATCCTCGTCGTCTGAAAAATATCTCTAGTCAGGATTGGAACGAAGCACATTTCCAATAACAGTTCCAATAAATGATATGGACTATGTAACAGTAAATATAGAGAATGTATGAGAATGAGTAAAATGTACATGAAAGTAGCATGGCATGGTAAAACTGTAAACAAGAGCAAGAGCAGGTAAAATAGGTTATATCATGTACAAAAGTCAAAAAATCTATACTATCAATGTGAGTGAGTACTAGCTTCAACGTATGACCAGCTTGGGAACTTGCATGGGAAATATGGCATGGTTAGTCATACGTGCAGTGCATGACTAACACTCACGGGAAAACAATATCATGCACGGGAAAGATATGGTCACATGTTTACACTACTACTCTCCGCCTCCAACTGGTACAATGGTGTTTACAAAAACAAAAGTTTGATTACAAACTAAGAAAAGTACAAGAGTACAATTTAATTTTTGGGAAAGTACAGTTATAGGAATCTGATCAGAAGACTATCACTTTATCCCTTTGATGATGCGATGTCGAAGAAGGAGGCCTTTAGAGAGTGCTGTCGCAAGTGCTCAGGAGATTATGATCATTCGTGATGTTTTTGAAGTGATTTGAAACTCTATTTATAGAGTTTAGAGATAAATGTTAAGTAGTTATCCTCATTGGCGTACACTACATTTGGCACGCCATTCATCCAGTCGCACAAACGGTTGGTTTAACTACTTGGATGCATGGCATTCTATAAGAGAGAAACGCTTGGTCGTGGGCAATATCACGTACACGTTCTTCGAGATTAGTGGCATGCACTCCATGTCATCTAACTGATTCTGAATGATTTGATCAGATGGCGCCAACTGTTGAATGGCGCCAGGCACTATTTGCTGTAACACCCACTTTTCTAAATGAGGATAATTTTAAACTTTTATAATTTTGATTAATCGATAATAAGATTTAACTCATGTTGTGATTTTTGGTAATTTTTTAATCAATTTAAAACTATTTAAAATATTAAATTGTGATTTTGATGGTTAACTATTTAATCCCTAGTTTTGCTAAGCTTAGAGACTAACCATGGGGACCTAACCATGTGATTAGAATGACTATTTATAACTTTTTAGGCTAAGGATATTTTGGTCATTTTGTGACTTTTGAATTATTTAGGATTTTGATTAATTGGTGAATTTTAGATTATTTTAATAATATTTAAATTGATGTATTATGATTTTGGTCATTTTTTATATTTTAATATTTTGGGAAAATTTTATATTTTTAATATTATTTTTATTGGATTTGTTTCGTCGGGTTTGAGTTTCGTCTCGTTCCGACTTGTATTGTGGCCCGGGTAGCTTGAACTCTAAATGGGACCCAATATTAAGTTAAGCATGGCTCACAAGACCCAACATTAAGTTAGTTAATTAAACTAATTTTTATCATGTTAGAATGGTTAAGTTAGAGACTCAAAACTAGATCATTTTGACCCCAAACTTGAACCTAGTCTAGACTTAACCATATGAGACTAGAGAGGGGCAATTAGGACATTTCCCATTAGCCCTAATGGTCTCTTTATGGCAGCCACCTTTAGGAGAGAATGATTCATTTCATTTATTACAATCTTGCCTCTTTTATTTTCCTTTTGTTCTTCCCCAATTTTAGAAAGCCTTCCCATTGATTTGATCTCCAAATCAAATCATTCCTTTACCAAACCTTCCCTCAATCATTTCCATTCTCCAAGGAAAGGGTGCTACCAAGGATTGGAAGAGGAGTGCAAGGAGGAGTGTCCACTTTGAGGGATCTTCGTATCGGAGCCGTGTCCTAAAGGATTTCATTGGGATTCCACTCCCAATAGGTAAAACCCATCCTCTAAATCGATTTCCTTTGCATATAAATTAGTTTTGAATCAGTAGGATCCATCCTCATGCATGTGTCCCATTTAGATTCAAATTTGAGGCCATTTGGAGCTCTCTTGAGGATTTTAGATATGTGTCTTGTATCCTACTTGATAGATCCCAAATTAGGACACCCCATGTGTATGTATGTATGAATAGTTTAAATAGATATTTATATTCAGTTTTATAATGGTTAGAGAGTGGATTGATCTTTGTTAGGATGGTTAGAATGAGTTTCATTTGGATACCTATGTTTGTATGCAAGTATCTTGGCCTATATGTGTTCTTTTGTCAAATTCGTCATAATTTTCATCCACATTTTTATTAACCAAAGCAACTTAGAAATGTCATAACTTTTAGCTTAGAACTTCGATTTATCTCCCGTTTTTTTGAAAGAACCGTATCGAAGTTAGCTTTCCAAATATATATTTTAATAAGCCAAATTCTTTCTGTAACTTTCTGTAGAATTATTTGAGTGTCAGTTGTACGAAAGACGAACGTGTTTCGGTATTTTTCGTGATTCCGGGAGCTTTCGGACACGAAAATGCGATCCGTTTAAAGTTTCGGAAAGCTAACACAAAGGTCTACGACATACTTTAATCCTAGAATTTAGTGAATGCCCAATTGGTACAGTATTGATTTTAAGTAGAAGAGTGACTATACGATATATGCATTTTGTGTAACCTATGAGCCTATGTAGTATGGATATTAAATAAATATAGAGTATGTAATACATGATATGTTAGATGAATGAAATGATATATATATATATATATATATATATATATATATATATATATATATATATATATATTCTCTTTACAATAATGTATATATATGGTTGAATGCAAGCATGTAGGAATGCAATTAATATAATGCATATAAGCAATGCATGAATGAAAGAATGATATACAATGTATGCATGAAAGTATATAATGAATGCTAGATATGAATGCAAGATATATATGTAATGATAGATATGAATGCATAATGTATAAATATTGTAATGCAATATATAATGATAACATGTATGGTAATGTAGAGTATATGATGCAAGCATGAATGAATGGAGGAAATACATGTATATAGGTAATATAGAATGTAATATATGAATGCAAGCATGCAAGATAATGTAATATATGAAAGGAATGAATGATAATATATAACATAATATGTAAGGTAATGCAAGGTATAAAATATATGATGTGTGCATGTTTGTATGTCTCTATGTTAATGTATGAAATGATATGAATGTACAATGTATGCATATGTATAAAACATGTAGGTAATGCATAGATGCATGAATGAAATGAATGTTTGTAATATGTTAATATAAATACAAGTATCTAATATGCATGAATGTAAGTATAATATAATACAAGTATACATGTATGTATCATGTAAATGTAATATATATGATATGTATGTATGCATGTATACAAGGTAAGTATGTATGTATGTATTTCTATAAACTGAGTTAACCTATAACCTTTTACACACATGCATTCATACACCCTTTGACATCATGTATCCCATGTCACATACACCTACCTATCACTAAATTTTAGAACATTAACACATATCCTTTCACACACATGCCAAACACACACATACTCACTTACTCTTTTACCTCTCTTTCTCTATATATATATATATGTATGTGCTTATATATATAGCTTTCCTATATATATCTATGTATATGAATATGTGAATAGTGATGCATATATATATATATATATATATATATATATATATATATATATATATATATATATATATATATATATGGGATGTACATATAGGTAGCCTATATGTTATCAGTGTACTACAATATATTAGATATATATATTGTTATGTGTATATGTGTTTGTGGTTTGGCTTAGACATGATATAGCCTATAGCCTAGGGTTCTTAGCCTATGGTGTGTCTGTTTGCCTAGTGAGAGTTTAGTTAGACTTGTTTAGTCTTGATTAGGCCTAGAATAGACTAGTTAGACTAGTATAGACTTGTTTGGTTTAGGTTTGACCTAGTTGACTAGTCTAGTTGACTAGAGTTGACCAAAGATTGACTTTAGCCTAGATTGACCCCAAACTTCATGTAGATGCATTGTAGCAGTCTATTTCCTTATTTTAGACTTGTTGTGACTTGTACTGTTCTATAGGAGACAGACACCACTCCTCGGACAGTATATTCTTTTCGGACATTCAAGATACCAGGCGAGTACATTCTCTGATCATTTCATATCCTGCTTAGAATTATTTTCCTGCATTAAATTACTTTACTTGATACTGTCACGTTGGTCACACGGATTAGTACTATATGGATCCCTTCTTGAGATGTTATCCCTTCAGGGAGCTTCGGGTACTACATGTTCTGTGTGTTTCACTTACATGGCGTATCACTATACTTCTTTGGTTATTTGATCACTTGTGACATATACCTTTATGATCACAGAGTCTTCTTTGAATCTTTATCCCATTTATTGGGTTTCCCAGAATCCCCATTTATGGGACTACTATGTACCATCCTTCGGAGGCTGTTACATGGAATCATAACATAACCTGGTTGGATCCTTGTATACTGATTGGGGGTACGGGGGAGTATAAATAGTCATGTGAACAATTCCAAAGTAGAATAGCCGTGTACGCCTCTTTAGTATAGCCATGTGCAAATCAAGCCGTTCACATGTCGACATTGTATTCTAAATCACTAGTCACTGGTAGCTCTTTACTTATAGTAGATACTTCTATTACAGTTCTCTCTCTCTCTGTTTACATACTGCATTTCTTCAGTATCTATATCTTACTTTACTGCATGATTATATTTTCTAACCTGCTATGAATTGTTGAGATATATTGTGCTCGCTCCTGTCCTGACTGGACCTGTTGATAAATTTTACAGATAGCCTGGAGGTTGCCTGCTAGCCTAGAGGAGACACAGAGAGGTTGTATAGATAGCTAGGGTTTTACTTATAGCTTATTTTCAGTTGCCTTGAGTTGTATTTATGGATTACTGTATTTGAGCTTTGAGATGTATTTCTGGGTTTGTGTATCTTAGACACTTAGACTTCTATCTGCGGTATCTCTTCTGGATTTCATGTTTTATCTATCTTCTATTATGCTCTACCTTAGATGTGATTGAGTTTACATTCTGCTATGTCACCCCCTTTCGGGGAGTATAAACTGCTTAGCTTTATAATGTTAGATATTGTGACCTAGGACAACATTCTACCGCCGACACTGCAGCGTAGGCTGGGCGTTGTTACGTACTCGTACCCTCACAGTGGGTGCGGATCGTGACACGTTTTTAGTGGTGGCCCACGCAGGTCGAGTTTGTGTAGTGGTATTCGAACTAGAGTACCACTACAGCCTGCAGTAGGATTAGGATATATTTTTGAAGGTACTCAATCACAGTTAGGCCTCCTTGAGAGATTCTTGGGACGACCCTTGAGAATCTTATTTTAACTTCGATTTGAAATATATTTTTCCCCTGATTTGATTTATCTTTACTTCCTGTTATTGAACTTGATTTTGATGGATTATTGTTAAATTTTGAATCTTGATGTTAGTTGTTGAATTTGAGTTTGTATTTATATGTATATGTATATTTTTTTGGAATTAAGGTATAACCTGATAACATACTTGATAAGGACAGTGAGAAAGGTAAAAGTCTACTTTATTATGGAATTTAGGATTTATTGCAGTCATATTTGCTAGCATGACAAGGACGTAGAGCCAGATATAGCTATACTTATCTTAGTTATGAAATCTAGATTTTCTTGCAGCCATACCGGGTGGCGTGGTAAGAATTCTAGATAACATGATTATAGGGTGTATGCCTTATTATGGACTCTATCGTTTATTGCAGCTATGCTTATTGGCGTGGCAGAATTCTGACAACATAATTTCAGGAAGACGCATATGATTATCAGATTGTACCTTAAATATTTTTGAACATGTTTTCTCTACTTTTGTTTCAGTCCTTCAAAAAAGAAGAAGAGAGAATTGTTATTTGTTTGTTTTGTTTTGTTTCTCAATATTTAACTTAGGAGTAGCTTTAGCTGTTTTTATAAACTTTGTGTAACTTCTTACTATGAATTTCTTCTTAATACAATGAATCGATGATTTTACTAGACCTTATCTTGGATTTGATAGTTTAGCTCTGGGTTTCAAAATAGTTTCTTCTTTTAAACGGATAAGCAGAACATATTTTATCGTTATTTTCTTCTTGCTACTATCCTTGTATTAAATAATAATAATAATAATAATAATAAACTGTCTTGATTTCACCAATCACCTACTTGCAATCTTGGTAGGAATCTAAATGTTAGTCTTAACGTAGAATTAATTTTTATATTGGGACATGAGAATATATGAATATATATATATATAGCAGATACTTGCCTGATACGTATGCATGCTGCACTTTAAATTTCAGCCTATCTAAATACATATTAATATGTTGTTGATGTTTAAATTGTCAAAATCTCAATATTTCTGGTTCTCTGCTTTTTCCAGTTTAAATTCGTAATTCAAATATAAATTTCATGTTAGTAGTTTTGTTTATATCACTGCACATGTATGTTATATACAGGGTTTCAACTCTTAAGGGAATTGGTTGAGTTTTGTGTTTGAAATTGACAAATCTAAGACTGTGTGCATATTAACCCTTAATACTGGATTCCAAATGTTTAGTTCAATTTGCTGTTTTATTTTTTTTAAATATAATATTTAGAGCTGTGTACATTGTTGTATGTAGGGATATGATGTTAGGTTTATACTCTTACATGTTAGGTTGTGATAAACATTGGGTTAGTTGATGTTGAATTTCTCCAAATCCTAAAACTGAATACATGTTAACATTTCACATTGATTTCCAATGTTTAGTTCAATTTCAGATTTAATATGTAATATTGAACTGTATGCATAGCTAAATGTATGGATAGTATGTTAGGGTTTCTTCTCTATCATGTTAGGATGTATTGGAAGCATTGAGTTAGTTGTGATGTTTCAAATCCCTAAAAATCTGAAACTGCATTATGTTAATATTACATTAGTTTAAATGTTAGCTTATTTTCAGATTTTGTATGTAAATGCTGAACTAAAACTAGGTTTAACCTTTCAATACTAAAGCTATAACCCTGTACAAGGACACACCCACCCTAACTTAGTATACACTGCCATGTAAACCTAACCCTTCCTCTCTATGTTATGTTCATATATCTATATAGATAAAATATATATATATATATATATATATATATATATATATAGTTTATGCATACATGTTATAATGTATATAGATACATAACTAAATTTCTACCTCTCTATACATGTAGATATATGTATATATATGGTTAGCCATGCATGTTATGAGTAAATGGGTTGTGCATTGTAGATTGTTTAACCAATATGCCATGAGTAGTGTAACTTGATAGCTATTGTTTTGAAACCCAAATCCTCCTATACACTTTCATGTATATTTCACACACACACACATGCCTACTATCTAACCATATGAACATGTCCACATACACCCATACACACACTAACCACATAACCTTTACATAATGCTAGATTTTCCCCTTCTAACACTCTCTCTCTCTCTATATATATATATATTGTGATTGGATTTTAATGCTCGACATTTGTGCTTTAAATTTTGATTTTGATTATGCCTTAAAGTCTTGATGATTTGTTATTTCTGTATCTTTTTCAGTTTAACACCCCTGATTGCTTGAAAGTTTTGATACCCTATGATTGTTTTGGTCTAGTGTAACTAGTATACCTAGATGAGACTTTCACTACCACCGTATGCCATGATCCTGTATGTCGTCCTTTTAAATCGTATGATTTGTTTAAGTTCTGAGACTTTGATTGTGGGGGTTTGACCTAGAAGGAGTATGAACATTTTAATTTCGAGGACGAAATTTTTCTAAGGGGGGTAGGATTGTAACACCCACTTTTCTAAATGAGGGTAATTTTAAACTTTTATAATTTCGATTAATCGATAATAAGATTTAACTCATGTTGTGATTTTTGGTAATTTTTTTTAATCAATTTAAAACTATTTAAAATGTTGAATTGTGATTTTGATGGTTAACTAGTTAATTCCTAGTTTTGCTAAGCTTAGAGACTAACCATGGGGACCTAACCATGTGATTAGAATGACTATTTACAATTTTTTAGGCTAAGGGTATTTTGGTCATTTTGTGACTTTTGAATTATTTAGTATTTTGATTAATTGGTGAATTTTAGATTATTTTAATAATATTTAAATTGATGTATTATGATTTTGGTCATTTTTCATATTTTAATATTTTGGAAAATTTTTATATTTTTAATATTGTTTTTATTGGATTTGTTTCGTCGGGTTTGAGTTTCGTCTCGTTCCGACTTGTATTGTGACCCAGGTAGCTTGAACTCTAAATGGGACCCAATATTAAGTTAATCATGGCTCACAAGACCCAACATTAAGTTAGTTAATTAAACTAATTTTTATTATGTTAGAATGGTTAAGTTAGAGACACAAAACTAGATCATTTTGACCCCAAACTTGAACCTAGTCTAGACTTAACCATATGAGACTAGAGAGGGGCAATTAAGACATTTCCCATTAGCCCTAATGGACTCTTTATGGCAGCCACCTTTAGGAGAGAATGATTCATTTCATTCATTACAATCTTGCCTCTTTTATTTTCCTTTTGTTCTTCCCCAATTTTAGAGAGCCTTCCTATTGATTTGATCTCCAAATCAAATCATTCCTTCACCAAACCTTCCCTCAATCATTCCCATTCTCCAAGGGAAGGGTGCTACCAAGGATTGGAAGAGGAGTGCAAGGAGGAGTGTCCACTTTGAGGGATCTTCGTATCGGAGCCGTGTCCTAAAGGATTTCATTGGGATTCCACTCCCAATAGGTAAAACCCACCCTCTAAATCGATTTCCTTTGCATATAAATTAGTTTTGAATCCGTAGGATCCATCCTCATGCATGTGTCCCATTTAGATTCAAATTTGAGACCATTTGGAGCTCTCTTGAGGATTTTAGATATGTGTCTTGTGTCCTACTTGATAGATCCCAAATTAGGACACCCCATGTGTATGTATGTATGATAATAGTTTAAATAGATATTTATATTTAGTTTTATAATGGTTAGAGAGTGGATTGATCTTTGTTAGGATGGTTAGAATGAGTTTCATTTGGATACCTATATTTGTACGCAAGTATCTTGGCCTATATGTGTTCTTTTGTCAAATCCGTCATAATTTTCATCCACGTTTTTATTAACCAAAGCAACTTAGAAATGTCATAAATTTTAGCTTAGAACTCCGATTTATCTCCCGTTTTTTTAAAAGAACCGTATCGAAGTTAGCTTTCCAAATATATAATTTAATAAGCCAAATTCTTTCTGTAACTTTCTGTAGAATTATTTGAGTGTCAGCTGTACGAAAGACAAACGTGTTTCGGTATTTTTCGCGATTTCGGGAGCTTCCGGACAAGAAAATGCGATCCGTTTAAAGTTTCGGAAAGCTAACACAAAGGTCTACGACATACTTTAATCCTAGAATTTAGTGAATGCCCAATTGGTACAGTATTGGTTTTAAGTAGAAGAGTGACTATACGATATATGCATTTTGTGTAACCTATGAGCCTATGTAGTATGGATATTAAATAAATATAGAGTATGTAATGCATGATATGTTAGATGAATGAAATGATATATATATATATATATATATATATATATATATATATATATATATATATATATATATATATATATGATATATATTCTCTTTACATTAATGTATATATATGGTTGAATGCAAGCATGTAGGAATACAATTAATATAATGCATATAAGCAATGCATGAATGAAAGAATGATATACAATGTATACATGAAAGTAGATAATGAATGCTAGATATGAATGCAAGATATATATGTAATGATAGATATGAATGAATAATGTATAAATATTGTAATACAATATATAATGATAACATGTATGGTAATGTAGAGTATATGATGCAAGCATGAATGAATGGAGGAAATACATGTATATAGGTAATATAGAATGTAATATATGAATGCAAGCATGCAAGATAATGTAATATATGAAAGGAATGAATGATAATATATAACATGATATGTAAGGTAATGCAAGGTATGAAATATATGATGTGTACATGTTTGTATGTCTCTATGTTAATGTATGAAATGATATGAATATACAATGTATGCATATGTATAAAACATGTAGGTAATGCATAGATGCATGAATGAAATGAACGTTTGCAATATGTTAATATAAATACACGTATCTAATATGCATGAATGTAAGTATAATATAATACAAGTATACATGTATGTATCATGTAAATGTAATATACATGATATGTATGTATGCATGTATACAAGGTAAGTATGTATGTATGTATTTCTATAAACTGAGTTAACCTATAACCTTTTACACACATGCATTCATACACCCTTTGACATCATGTATCCCATATCACATACACCTACCTATCACTAAATTTTAGAACATTAACACATATCCTTTCACACACATGCCAAACACACACATACTCACTTACTCTTTTGCCTCTCTTTCTCTCTCTCTATATATATGTATGTGCCTATATATATAGCTTTTCTATATATATCTATGTATATGAATATGTGAATAGTGATGCATATATATATATATATATATATATATATATGTGGGATGTACATATAGGTAGCCTATATGTTATGAGTGTACTACAATATATTAGATATATATATTGTTATG
Organism: Iris pallida; assembly: GCA_029216955.1. Classification (NCBI taxonomy): domain Eukaryota; kingdom Viridiplantae; phylum Streptophyta; class Magnoliopsida; order Asparagales; family Iridaceae; genus Iris; species Iris pallida. The sequence goes on along the minus strand of JANAVB010040216.1, from coordinate 6,744,267 downwards.
TGTATATTTGTTTGTGGTTTGGCTTAGGCATGATATAGCCTATAGCCTAGGGTTCTTAGCCTATGGTGTGTCTGTTTGCCTAGTGAGAGTTTAGTTAGACTTGTTTAGTCTTGATTAGGCCTAGAATAAACTAGTTAGACTAGGATAGACTTGTTTGGTTTAGGTTTGACCTAGTTGACCTAGTTTGACTAGTCTAGTTGACTAGAGTTGACCAAAGGTTGACTTTAGCCTAGATTGACCCCAAACTTCATGTAGATGCATTGTAGCAGTCTATTTCCTTATTTTAGACTTGTTGTGACTTGTACTGTTCTATAGGAGACAGACACCACTCCTCGGACAGTATATTCTCTTTGGACATTCAGGATACCAGGCGAGTACATTTTCTGATCATTTCATATCCTGCTTAGAATTATTTTCCTGCATTAAATTACTTTACTTGATACTGTCACATTGGTCACACGGATTAGTACTATATGGATCCCTTCTTGAGATGTTATCCCTTCAGGGAGCATCGGGTACTACATGTTCTGTGCGTTTTACTTACATGGCATATCACTATGCTTCTTTGGTTCTTTGATCACTTGTGACATATACCCTTATGATCACAGAGTCTTCTTTGAATCCTTATCCCATTTATTGGGTTTCTCAGAATCCCCATTTATGGGACTACTATGTGTCATGCCCCGATCCGGGAAATCGCTCGTCCTCGCTAGATTTTACCCGAATCATCGTCCTCGCTGGGGCGTGATACCGCACGAGCCTGGAGTTGCGCTCGTACAAGGCAAGATAACAGGTTCACATAGAACTATCTCAATTTGATAACATAAGCAGCGGAAGGAAAACAGAGTATACAACAAGAATCTCTTTTTATTCATAATGAACTAAAGGTTACAAAGGCTCTGAATAGCCCAACATAATATGCCAATTGGCTACAACGCTCATGATCTCTCTAGCTCACAAAGGATTACATTGTTCCATACATTATGTCCCTTTATAGCCACAAAGTAGTCTTCGGTCGAACATCTCCATGTCGCAAGTCCGAACGCCTATGCGGTAGCTCCTCTTGAACACCAAGGACTCCATGCCTCGGCACGTCCAAGCCAAGCTCTGCCCCGCGCCGATCATAACCTGAGACTGCACATAAACTAGTGGGGGATTAGTACTTTTGTCCTCGCTTTGTACTGATCAAGACCCGCTCGCACCCAAACCAAACACTAAATATCTTTAGTGAAACATGCATCATTATTGGTGATCTTTCTACTTAGCCTTAGGATCAGTTTCATGGCAATACTTAAACATATCGACTTAACATAAAGGTGTCCCATATCGTGTCCCTACGGCAGATACAGTTAGACATAATATGAATATAAACATAGTGCTTGTGCTCATCTCCGTCCCATATTGCCTAGCCTGCACGGGTTAGAACTTAACATAGAATCATACCATTCACGCAACAGCCAACCATAAACTTAGACCATGCATAAGGGTCGCAGGCCCTGCGCCTGCACCCGACTCTCATCTCAGCCCACCGGTCCTATCTATATGAAGGTCACGGTGTTTCACACCGTAATGGACTTGGCATCTCTTATATGTAAGCCTACAATCGTTTCGATACGGGTTGCTAGCCCAGTATCTGAAGGATCCCAAACTTACGGATATCATAGCTTATTACAGTACTGGACGGTCATAATCCGTCCGAATGTTGTGCACCATAAATACCACACATAATTTCCTCCTAGTCCGAACGGTCCCGGCGCCCCAACGTAACCGTTCGAGGGAAGCCGTACCCGTATACGGGCTATCCGAGTCCATTGACCATGCAGTACGCGCCATAGCAAACACACATAACAATCCAACCATATCCTCCGTTGCATAAACATAGTCTCGTTCCATAAATGGTTTCCTGTGCCATAAACGGTTTCCCGTGCCATAACATAATCCACCATTCATATGGGGAGCTCCGTCGACGTTATGCCCCAACACATCCATATTGATGTACGACGCCCAACGGCTTAGTCATCTCATACTCGTATTCAACGCGTACCATTCGTAAGTTATTCTCATAGCATAATTTCGTAGTTACTTAGTCTTTTTGTAGCATAAGTGCCCGAGGGCACGCTCAGCGCCGTAATCAATGTTCTCCGCCTAGTGTTCAATGTTCTCGGAGTCGTGCACATGATGCACATCTCAATATCGTCTTTCAATGTTCTACCATCATTTCCCTACCGCGACTCGTACACTTGATGCACGTCGCTTCAATTGTTCGATTGTTCAATGTTCTATCTTAGTGTTCAACGCATACTTAGACCCGTAACCGTCGCCAAGCCACGCTCGCTAACTCAATAACATCTTACGCATACCATAACATATTTTATTAGACGTGAAGGAATAGGGAGAGAGAGTCAGGAACCTGCCCACCTTAAGCCGATACGCCTGCCGCCTCGCCGATTGAAGCGTCTCGCTTCCATAACTCGATCGTATAGCTAACTCCCGGACTTAGCCATTCCTTTGAACTACTCGGTTGATTTGGCCTATCGCGCCCATACCACAATCCGTAATCCAGCATAAAGGCATAGCCTGCACACCAGATCAACTAAAATCAGCACTTGCTCGACGGGACTTATCTTTTGTATCGATTCGATTCATAGATTCCAACCGACTCAAAGTTTACCTTTGGCCAACGTAACACTTGTATCGATTCGCATCGATACCTCATCGGGTCAACGCAACTCTTCGAGTCAACGACTCATCGTAATGTACCGAGCGGAGCGGGGCATTACATAATATACCACTCAAAATCAGGTTCGTCCTCGATCCGAAACCAACACTTAATCCAAGTGCCTCGCATAGATCGCTTCACGATCTCGTGCTACTATCGTTGAATTATACAACTTAGTTTGGATCATACACATATTTTAGGCGTCCTACCAATATATGCATTTCAGCCAAGCTCAGTTGTAGGATATCGAGACAACTAACAAGCTCAACTTAAATCCTCAAGCATCCATCGGTCCGTACTCGACTTAGTCATATCTTAGCGCCTATTTCTAAAATACTCTTCGTATGCATCATCCCATAACATGCGATCATCTTCCAACATCTTGCACATAACTTAATTCAACCATAACTTCGATCTCGTAAGTTTCTCGTCGGCCACCTAACACTCACATTGCATTGAGTCATTGTGCATCCGATCACAACAATTCTCTGCAACGCCTGTTCGCCCAACCGTTTGCCTATCTCTCACATAACTCAAGTCTTTTATCCAATCATTCATAACACTTGGCCTCTACGACATGGACTACGTCCACATGTCTCAAATTCCTTTGCCTACAATTCGTACTAAGTCTCGCACACAACTATCCCAACATGATCCATATTTTCGAACCATATACGTATCGCATCTGGGGCTACCCCCGCTAGGTAACTTATCCAGACATCATACTTAATCTCTTTCGACACAAGAGGTCAACTTGAGTCTACGATGCTCAAAGGCAACAATCTTTCCGACCCAAGGTCTCTTACGATACGCTCATCCCCGATTCTCGAGCGAGTACGAATTCTTTACTCAATTTCGAATCAATCCCGACTAGTTCGTCCCATAACTTAAATCATGCGCTCAACACACATAGCCTAACCGTTATTCAAGCCGATCTACGACACAACTCTTAGGGTCGTTCTACTATCCATTGCTCTCGCGCATTGCAGAATTCTTGCAATCGCCTTACCGCATCACTATACTAGGCACGTTCCTCAACACCTACTCGAGCGTCGACCAATCATGTCTACTTACGCACTCATTCGATCGATCGTAACTTTTCTATTTGTCTCGATCTAGTCGAAGGCTACTCGCTAACTTTCGATACGTGATACTTGCTCGCTTAGACTTATCCTCAATATGCACTACGTCATTCCTCCTCCTCGATAAATTTCTTACATGACTTCTTCAGGGTCATCCTATGGGACTTCAATATTCACTTGATTTGGCGGTTAAGTCTTCTAGGGTCATCTGTCCCGAAACTACGCTCGATAATTAAAGATCATCAACGAGGGACAGTTACAACGAACCATGCTACATCCTATCGCGGAGCCAAATCAATTCCCGACCATCTCTACGAGACTTTTATCCCATCCAACATAACTCACAAATTCATAGTTTATCTATCCCCGCGCAACTGATGCGCCGTTAACTATTTGAATCACTTATGCACATTGTATCCCGTTACCACTCGAATCACTCGTATACTACCGTCGACTATCCTTGCCAGTCGCATGACATCTACTCTCCTCAAATCCGAGTTTACCTATCGTGATCATAGTCCGACACATTCCATACTCATTAAAACCATCCTCGAACAACTTTCGCATCAAACCACAAGTCAAATCCGATTTGCCATGCCAGGTAAGTTTGATCATCTCCGCTGTATGAATCACCATACCAGCGCTCACGCGGAATGATCGCCCAAATTTGGCGTGACGCATGTGCAATACTGGAGTTGCACTCGCATAAGACAAGAATGTCAATATAGTGGTTATCCACGAATCAATCCAGACACTTTCGATTTCATCCGAGTAACACCCGTCCACTCTTAAATTCTCCGAAGCACTCCTACTATCATCCCAATTGCCATAATTTAACTTGCATCTTATTCATCCAACAACAATGCTCAACATAATTTTCGTTCATTCGATCAGAGTATCCCCGAGTTATTGCATATCGTCTTTGATACGCCTCAATACCATCGTCGATATGCATAACTTGAACATCTTCTTTTCTCATAAGCTCAAACTCGTTGCAATCATTGCCATTATTCGAACTCGAATACGAATCAAGTATTACGCACACCAAGATTCATCCCGTTATAACTCACTACCATCATCGTGACACGATTTCCAATTCATATATTCATTCTCATATTCCTAACTCATACTTTCAAATCGTGCTACCGACTCATCGTACTAACCCAAATTTGTTTGCACGATTTCTTCGTGCCTACTCAATTCGTTCCGAAGAAGTCTCCGTACTAACTCAACATAAGTTCGACCGGGTCGACCATTTCCTCTACGTAACATTCCTTCCCTATGCTCAACTTATCGTTCGACTTAAACTTAACGAATCCTCGTCCGACGTATCATCCATAGGTACGACTTTGCACATAATCATTCAACTTAATTCATCGCAACATACTGGCATCGACTTCTATCAAGTCATTCCCACTCAAGTCTCGATACTATTCCGTCCGTTGCGGACAAACATATCGTAACAACATAATCGTCTCGACGAAATCTATCGCAAGTCACCAAGCGGCTTAACATAGCTATCGCTAAGTGGTATTCCATATACCACTCTGGATCGAGCCTATCGCTATCGATATAATACTTCGCTACACTTGCTCGCATAATTGGTATTGCATATACCACTCGGAATAGAGTCATTACTCGACATCATACTTCGCATAGGTCCGACTTCTATCTCAACTTAACCGTCCCGTATGGCGATCCTTCCGATCCCAGCTCTAGCGTTAGCTCAAGTTTGGCACACATTCCATCTAACCGTACCATGGCGATCGTATCGATCATACCCGCAACATTCGCTTTTTCAAAGCTCAACGCGACATTCGGCCAACATACATGTTCGCCTACTCAACTCGACTCATTTTTATCGCATCAACGATTTTCCAATCTCACTCGTTGCAACTCGTGTAACAACTCATTCTCGATACTTAAGGTCTTTACTCAATTTCGTGCAACATATCGCTATCCATCCGCATAGTCATATAACACGCATTATACCATATCGACTCGTTGCACAGATACAACGAATGATCCACGACTTGTTGCACTCCGTGCAACCAACAACACATAACCGTTCTTATAGCAACATAACACGCATCGTCTCACATATCGACCCGTTGCACTTCGTGCAACCAACAACACATATCTCTTTGCACTTCGTGCGACCAACAACACATAACTCATTGCACTTCATGCAACCAACATCACCATATTCGTTGCACTTCGTGCGACCAGCAACTCACAACTTTCTTGCACTTCGAAAAACCATAATCTCATAACCCGTTGCACTTCGTGCAACCAACACTCTCCGATGGCACCCGGAGATAGCGTGATAGTCACGACATACTTGTGGCAGACGTACGCACTTAATATAGACTTATTGTATGGAACATCCAATGTAGCGTCGAGCAGATCCATGAGCCATGCGGTTGCGAAAACAACTTAGAGTCAACTGAATTTCGATATCGAAGCAACTGAGGGTCAAAGAGATTCACGCACGGTCCAAAGGATGGAACCGCTCTGATACCAACTTGTCACACCCCGATCCGGAAAATTGCTCGTCCTCGCTAGATTTTACCCGAATCATCGTCTTCGCTGGGGCGTGATACCGCACGAGCCTGGAGTTGCGCTCGTGCAAGGCAAGATAACAGGTTCACATAGAACTATCTCAATTTGATGACATAAGCAGCGGAAGGAAAACAGAGTATACAACAAGAATCTCTTTTTATTCATAATGAACTGAAGGTTACAAAGGCTCTGAATAGCCCAACATAATATGCCAATTGGCTACAACGCTCATGATCTCTCTAGCTCACAAAGGATTACATTGTTCCATACATTATGTCTCTTTATAGCCACCAAGTAGTCTTCGGTCGAACATCTCCATGTCGCAAGTCCGAACGCCTATGCGGTAGCTCCTCTTGAACGCCAAGGACTCCATGCCTCGGCACGTCCAAGCCGAGCTCCGCCCTGCACCGATCATAACCTGAGCCTGCACATAAACTAGTGGGGGATTAGTGCTTTCGTCCTCGCTTCGCACTGATCAAGACCCGCTCGTACCCAAACCAAACACTAAATATCTTTAGTGAAACATGCATCATTATTGGTGATCTTTCTACTTAGCCTTAGGATCAGTTTCATGGCAATACTTAAACATGTCGACTTAACATAAAGGTGTCCCATATCGTGTCCCTACGGCAGATACAGTTAGACATAATATGAATATAAACATAGTGCTTGTGCTCATCTCCGTCCCATATTGCCTAGCCTGCACGGGTTAGAACTTAACATAGAATCATACCATTCACGCAACAGCCAACCATAAACTTAGACCATGCATAAGGGTCGCAGGCCCTGTGCCTACACCCGACTCTCATCTCAGCCCACCGGCCCTATCTATATGAAGGTCACGGTGTTTCGCACCGTAATGGACTTGGTATCTCTTATGTGTAAGCCTACAATCGCTTCGATACGGGTTGCTAGCCCAGTATCCGAAGGATCCCAAACTTACGGATATCATAGCTTATCACAGCACTGGACGGTCTCAATCCGTCCGAATGTTGTGCACCATAAATACCACACATAATTCCCTCCTAGGCCGAACGGTCCCGGTGCCCCGGCGTAACCGTTCGAGGGAAGCCGTACCCATGCACGGGCCATCCGAGTCCATTGACCATGCAGTACGCGCCATAGCAAACACACATAACAATCCAACCATATCCTCCGTTGCATAAACATAGTCTCGTTCCATAAACGGTTTCCCGTGCCATAAACGGTTTCCTGTGCCATAACATAATCCACCATTCATATGGGGAGCTCCGTCGACGTTATGCCCCAACACATCCATATTGATGCACGACGCCCAACGGCTTAGTCATCTCATACTCGTATTCAACGCGTACCATTCGTAAGTTATTCTCATAGCATAATTTCGTAGTTACTTAGTCTTTTCGTAGCATAAGTGCCCGAGGGCACGCTCAGCGCCGTAATCAATGTTCTCCGCCTAGTGTTCAATGTTCTCGGAGCTGTGCACATGATGCACATCTCAATATCGTCTTTCAATGTTCTACCATCATTTTCCTACCGTGACTCGTACACTTGATGCACGTCGCTTCAATTGTTCGATTGTTCAATGTTCTATCTTAGTGTTCAACACATACTTAGACCCGTAACCGTCGTCGAGCCACGCTCGCTAACTCAATAACATCTTACGCATACCATAACATATTTTGTTAGACGTGAAGGAATAGGGAGAGAGAGTCAGGAACCCGCCCACCTTAAGCTGATACGCCTGCCGCTTCGTCGATTGAAGCGTCTCGCTTCCATAACTCGATCGCATAGCTAACTCCCGGACTTAGCCATTCCTTTGAACTACTCGGTTGATTTGGCCTATCGCGCCCATACCACGATCCGTAATCCAGCATAAAGGCATAGCCTGCACACCAGATCAACTAAAATTAGCACTTGCTCGACGGGGCTTATCTTTTGCATCGATTCGATTCATAGATTCCAACAGACTCAAAGTTTACCTTTGGCCAACGTAACACTTGCATCGATTCGCATCGATACCTCATCGGGTCAACGCAACTCTTCGAGTCAACGACTCATCGTATTGTACCGAGCGGAGAGGGGCATTACACTATGTACCACCCTTCGGGGGCTGTTACATGGAATCATAACATAACCTGGTTGGATCCTTGTGTACTGATTGGGGGTACGGGAGAGTATAAATAGTCATGTGAACAATTCCAAAGTAGAATAGCCATGTACGCCTCTTTAGTATAGCCATGTGCAAATCAAGCCGTTCACATATCGACTTTGTACTCTAAATCACTAGTCACTGGTAGCTCTTTACTTATAGTAGATACTTCTATTACAGTTCTCTCTCTCTGTTTACATACTGCATTTCTTCAGTATCTATATCTTACTTTACTGTATGATTATATTTTCTAACCTGCTATGAACTGTTGAGATATATTGTGCTCGCTCCTGTCCTGACTGGACCTGTTGATAAATTTTACAGATAGCCTGGAGGTTGCCTGCTAGCCTAGAGGAGACACAGTAGATGTTGTATAGATAGCTAGGGTTTTGCTTCTAGCTTGTTTTCAGTTGCCTTGAGTTGTATTTATGGATTACTGTATTTGAGCTTTGAGATGTATTTCTGGGTTTGTGTATCTTAGACACTTAGACTTCTATCTGCGGTATCTCTTCTGGATTTCATATTTTATCTATCTACCATTATGCTCTACCTTAGATGTGATTGAGTTTACATTCTGCTATGTCACCCCCATTTGGGGAGTATAAACTACTTAGCTTTATAATATTAGATATTGTGACCTAGGACAGCGTTCTACCGCCGACACTGCGGCGTAGGCTGGGCGTTGTTACGTACTCGTACCCTCACAGTGGGTGCAGGTCGTGACACTTGCTATTTAATGCACACTGCTTAGTATAATGATATTTGATTATCTCGTGCCAACTGTAAATGGTACGAGACAGCTGTCAGTCATTATGACAAATCTGCCATAATTTTTTCGAGCGCCGTGCGTTCGAGATTCGAACGAATTTTCCTCGACTGGCGTGCTATCAGTAATTATGACAACTGTTTCAGCTTCTCGAGGAAGCTTGTCACGTATTAGCCAGCGCCACCTACGTTTAGCACCAACTGATGCCGTGTGCCATCAGATGGACATCGCTATTTGATGATTTGTACTATGGCGCCATTTATAAGTAGCGCATAATGATAATTATACTTTTTAGGCTTCTACAGGACCCCCTTCAAAGTTTTCAAATTTGAAAAGCTTTAAAATTTAAAATACTTTGAACAAGAAACTGTTTCTGTGTGATTGGCGAATGACAGCATTATAGCTAATCCCGAGTTTTGGGCACGAATCGCGCAACTGTTACGAATAGCTTTAGGCTATAAATAGCCGATAAGAGAGAGAGAAAACACTTTTACTCGAATTCTCTTCTTCTCGAGCTTTTCATTTTCTTCAACTTTCGAAGCTTCCGATCAATCGAAAAGGCCCCAAAGAGAACTGTAGCTGAAAAAGGGAAGAAAGTTGCCGGAGCTACTTTGCACGTGCCTCCATTGATGGTGCTGCATCATGTCATGCCGTCGGCAAGAACTGAGGAGGCGAACCCGCTCTTCAAGGTGAGAAAATCGATCAAAGAAGACGACAATAGAATGCACGTGCCATTAGCGCGTAGCACGATTAAGGGCCAACATCGACCGCCTCTTTCAGAGTGTTAGTCGATGCTTTGTGCCATCTGCAACCCGCGCCACCTCTTTCAGAGTGTTAGCTAAAATCAATCAGAAAAAATGATGCCCTGCGCTATTTGTCATGTCTTAAACATGACACGCCATTCGATGTGATGTGCAAATCATGTGTTGACTGACTGATGTGCCATTGGATTTGAGAACTTTCACTCTGTATGCGCCAATTGAGGATTGTTATTCTTATCCTGCGCCATCCATGATTGGCACAGAGTATTTCTTTAAGAAAACAATCTTTTTCAAGATTTTAAACTATAAGTTTTCTTTGCAGTTGATCTGAGAGAAGACCCTTATGTTGAAGAATTGGCTTCTGCCTTCCGGGTGTCTGAGTATCAAGAAGACCTATCTCACGTCAATTTTCTACAATACGATCTTCCTTAAACTAGGAGAGCTGTGTTAAAGTCTCAGGATGACAGGACTTTATGTCTGATGAATGGTGAACCCCTTATAAGTTTGGATCAGGTTTCCCATAAGAAGCCAGCCTTCTTGTTTGGTGAAGCTATCAAGAAAGACTCTCAGCCTAAATCGAAGCGAGAAAAACAAGTCTATCAGAGTGGAAACAGACTAATATATCTCACTGATATGACAAGACATCTGTCCCTATCTCGTTATGCCTATAACAGCTATCCACGAAATATGGCATGGGATCTGACTCCTTTTCAATAGGCCAGAGTTGGAAGGATATGCCACAGACTAGGTCCTCAAAATAGAGACATATTCTTCAGTTTGTCGAAAAGGAATAACACCTACTTGAGAGGCTTAAAACCAAGCTGTGTGCCTCCTGAGGATTCATCTATGATGATTCCAGTTAGGATTGTTTCACTTAACAAAATACCCTTAAAAGGCTTTTGAAAGAAAATGAGAAAAAGTACAAAAGTACAAATATTTTCTGGGAAGTATTGCTATAGAAGTCTGATATGAGAGCGATCACTTTGTTCCTTGGACCACACGATGATGATGAAGAGAACTGCTTAAAGAAGAACAACCGGAAGAACTAAGTCACCAGAAAGGTATCGACACAATTGGCACTGATGGCACAGTCGAATGCTTTCCTGCTTTGCTTCACTCTGTTCTTGAGAAAAAGTTGAAGAGAAACACTCTGGAAAATCACTTTGCTCTGAAAGTCTTGTCACGATCCGCACCCACTGTGAGGGTACGAGAACGTAACGACGCCCAGCCTACGCCGCAGTGTCGGCGGTAGAACGCTGTCCTAGGTCAAACATCTAACAAAATAAAGGTACCTGTACAGTATATACTCTCCGAATGGATGTGACATAGCAGATACAGTCTCAGTCACATCTAAGTTAGAGCATGATAAAGATAGATAAAACATAAAATCCAAAAGAGATACCGCAGATAGAAGTCAAAGTGTCTAAGATACACAAATCCAGAAATACATCTCAAAGCTCAAATACAGTAATCCATAAATATAACTCAAGACAACTGAAAATAAGCTATGAACAAAACCCTAGCTACCTATACAACCTCTATCGTGTCTCCTCTAGGCTAGCAGGCAACCTCCAGGCTATCTGTAAAATTTATCAACAGGTTCAGTCAGGACTGGAGCGAGCACAATACATCTCAACAAGTCATAGCAGGAAAGGAAATGTAATCATGCTAGAGAATAAAATACAGGATCTGAAGAAATAGCATAATGTAAAAGAGAGACTGTAAGTAAATATCTATGATATATATAAAGAGAGACAGTGCTAGTGATTCAGAGTACTGGATAAACATGTGAATGGCTAAGGACTGATTCATGATTACACTACTTGGAATTGATTCATGATTACACTACTTGGATTTATTCACATGTTCATTTATACTCCCCCATCCCCAATCAATACACAAAGATCCATTCAAGTTACGTTAAGATTCATGATTATACTACGTTGCCCATAAAGGGTGATTCATGAATGCTCGGTGATCATGCGAGTACATGAGTCGCTAGCTGATTCCCGAAGATTCATGATAATAGAAGCATAAGATACGTGATGTAAGTGAAACACACTGGACAAAAGTATCTGATGCTCCCGAGAAGGATAATATCTCATGAAGGGATCCATATAGTACTAATCCGTGTTACCAACGTGTCAGCATCAAGTAAGATAATCTAAAGCAGGAAATATAATCCTAAACAAGATATGAAATGATCAGAGAATATACTCGTCTGATAACCTGAACAGCTGATAAGTATAGGGGATCCAATTGAAGTCACAGAGTCCTATTTAAAGTAACACAGGTTACAAGGTGTTCAAGTTGTAATAAGTGAATCTCTACAAGCAATCTATATTATCCTAGGTTCTTCTAAGTCAAATCAACTCTAGGCCAACTCTGATCAACAATCTAGTCAAACTAGGTCAAGTGTTAACTTACAATTGACTTTGGTCAACTGGTCAACTCTGGTCAAACAGGGTCAATTCTAGTCTAATTATTAAAGATATAAAGTGTACTTCGTTATTCGTACGTCAAAACTTACGACACGCAAATCGAGATAAGATGATTAACGGTAAGGTTAATAATCTTATTATAGTGATCCACGTGTCCGTTTTGTCAATTTTAGCGATGTGAGATCACTGGAATTGACTGATCTCAGTTTCGTTGTACTAATCCCGAAATACGAATATTATAAGAATTAATTATTAATAAATTATAAAAAGGTTAGACTCAAAGAAATTATCAACAAACATTGTCGGACGATGAAGTAAACATCGCCAACGTGTCTAGAATGGTCAAATTAGCTAGGATAGCCTACCCATCGGTCCAATTTAGATACAAGAGCAAAAAGGTAATTTTGGGTCAAAAATGGTATCCGTGTCGGATCCGCTTTGCACCGAAAAATGTGCAAGAAAAAAAGTCTACAAAACATAAAAAATTATATGTCCACGAAATCAGAATGAAGATACGAACCCAACGGTATATCCAGAATTGGATTCCCTTGACCCGATCTCAATTTGGTCCGTTGACCAGAACTTGGAATTCCGGTTTACACAGAAATGCGTGCCGGAGCCTAAGTTCTCAAAACTCAGCAAACTATATGTCAACGAGTCCAAAATGACGATACAAACTCAACGGTGTATCCAGAATTGGATTTCGATGAGCCGATCTCAAAATGACCTGTTGACCCAGATATTGGTATCCGACTTGCACCGAAATGCGTGCCGAAACCAATGTCCACTAAAACCTAGCAAATTATATGTCAACGAGTCCAGAATGACGATACAAACTCAACGGTGTATCCGGAATTGGATTCCGATGAGCCGACGTCAAAAAGTTCCGTTGATCCGGACTGTGGGACCCACTTTGCACCGAAATGCGTGCCAGGGTCCACGTCCTCCAAATCTAACAAATTTTATATGAAAACATGCCAGAACGATGCCACGAGTCTAATGGTGGTGTCAGAAATGAAATATGGAGTCTCGTGTTCAAAAATGGAATTTTACAATTTAAAAATTACGAATTCGGACGGCCAACTTTGGCGTCGAATTCAACCAATCAAACAAGCTCACATTGAAACAAAATTGGAGTAGTAGTAAGAGGGTTATACCAGCTTCGTACAGGAACTGGTAGCATGCCAAATGGAGCTACAGTGGAGGAGGTACAAGCCGACGAAGTTGACTCCACGAACTGTCCAAGATTTATACAATTTAAACGGTCAATTTGGTGGCCGGTTTTGAGGCATCGAACGATAAAATCAACGGATGAAAATTGACAGGAGTGAAGGTGGATATACCGAGATTGTGACGGAGCGAAGAAATCGCCGATCCAACCGTCGGATTCTCGAGAAAATGTGCGCGAAGTCGCTGCGACGGACGCAAATTCTGGATCGATTCCGCGCGCGTCACGACGGAACTTCGTGCGAAACGCACGAATCGCCTCGACGGCACGTCCCGGAGGACGGTGGACGCCATGAGAGTGCTCGCCGGGGGGGGGGCTCACACGTGTGGGGGTCGCCGGAGGTACGACGGCCGGCGGCGGCGCGCGGCCAGCGCTGTTGCTGCCCCCGCAGCTACTGTGCTACTATGCTTGCAGGCTGCGCGCGACTGTGCTGCCCAGCCTGGCCCGACGGAGGCGGGCGGCATACGGCCTGGTACGGTGGGGTAGGATGCAAACGTGCGGTGGAGGTGGTGGCGGCTAAGGTGGTGCGGGTGGTGGTTATTGATGGTGGTGATGATGGTTTAAAGTGGTGGCGGTATGATGGTGAAGAGGAGGAGGGAAGTGGAGGAGACTGGTGGGGCGCTCGGCTGTGCTCGGCCAGGAGGGGCGGCGCGGCCAGGGAGGAGGTGAGGTCGGCTGAGTGTAGAGGGTGGTGGAGGTGAATGCTGAGCTCGGGCTGTGAAGAAGTTAGTATGGCTGCTGTTGAATTGGTGTGTGTGTGAAAAATTTAGAAAGAGAGAGAAAGATGTGATATGGAGAAGAAATTAATGAAAGAGAGAACTAAATCCCTTCTCATTGATTTTAGGGCCGACCAATATGAAGGGGCTGTGTTGATGTTGGATGTGGGAAATTGGATGGCTAGGATTAATTAGGAGAATCAAAAGGCTAGGGTTAAATATAGCTAAAATTAGGTCATTCCAAGGGATTTTAATCAACAGAAATTTCCAATAAATATTAAAAATAGGTAGAATGAGTATTTAGTATTTTTCAAGGGTAATAAGGCTGAGGGTGATGGTGATGGTGATGGAGAGTAACATGGAGCTGGGGCTGGGTTCAGTCAAGCCGGGTTGGATGAAAATCAGACATGGCGAAATAATCGAATAAAAAATAGGTGTTGATGATCATGGATAAGTAAGTAGCACATGGGAATTCCAATAAATGGGACACAAGTATCGTGCAGGTAGTAGACTCAATGTGCCATAATTGGGGCTGACAGGTTTTGGTCGACAGGGTACCCACAAATCAAGTTGGAAGATAAATGTGACACCGCGGGGTGAAATAAAATCGGGACACGTGTCAGGAAAGTTGTGCGAAGCAAATGGAGCACAAAATGGCATGTCTGAGTGGGACACGAAGGTCATGGGTGAAGAGCGTCTTGAGTAGATCATGCATGATGAGTTGGTTTCAAGAGAATGACTGGTCTGGTGCTCCCAATTCAAAAGTCACGGTAACGTGCTAATAATGATCAAGGAAAAGAGTGGAAAAATTAATTAATAATCAAATGGTCTAAATCGACCCAAAGTTCTGCGAAGCAAAAATAGTACAAGGGAACAAGTTTGGATGGGACATTATATACCGTCATAAAGGTAATCCTGTCCACTACAAAACTCGTGAAGAAGATTTCCAGAGTTGAACATCCCTGACACTCCAAATATCAAAGGCACGGAAAAGTACACTTAAAGATAAATAAACTTAATAATTATTTATTGAAACTAAATCAATCAGGAAAAAAAAATCAACCCAAAATTCAGGGTGCTCACATCCTACCTACCTTATAAAAATTTCGTTTTCGAAATTAAAATGTTCATACTCCTTCTAGGTCAAATCCCCACAATCAAGTCCCAGAACTTAAACAAATCATACCATCAAAAAGGACGGCATACAGGGTCACGACATACGGTGGTAGTGAAAGTCTCATCTAGATATACTAGTCATGCTAACCGAAACAGTCATAGGGTATCAAAACACACAAGCTATTAGGGGTGTTAAACCAGAAAAGACACAGAAATAACAATCATCAAAACTGTTAGACAGTCTACCATCCTATGTAAAAACTGGTACTCATCAAAAAAATAAAAAATAAAGAAAGGTAACTACCAATTATCTAAAAGGGGTACTATCCAAAGAAAAAAAATCAAAATCACAAGTTTAATTAACGAAAGTCGATTACATTGAAATCCAATCACAATATATAATATAGAGAGCGTTAGAGAGGAAAAGCTAGCATTATATAAAGGTTTTGTGGTTTGTGCGTGTATGGGTGTATATGGACATGTTCATGTGGTTAGATAGTAGGCATGTGTGTATTGTGAAATATACATGAAAGTATAGGAGGATTTGGGTTTCAAAACAATAGCTATCAAGTTACACTACTCATGGCATAATGGTTAAACAATCTACAATACACAACCTATTTACTCATAACATGCATGGCTAACCATATCTATATATATAAAGAGGTAGAGATTTAGTTATGTATATATATATATTATAACATGTATGCATAAACTCTATATATATCTATATAGATATATGAACATAACATAGAGAGGAAGGGATAGGTTTACATGGCAGTGTATACTAAGTTAGGGTGTGTGTGTCCTTGTACAGGGTATAGATTAGTATTGAAAGGTTAAATCCAGTTTTAGTTCAGCATTTACATACAAGAATCCGAAATAAGCTAACATTTAAACCAGTGTAATATTAACATAATGCAGTTTCAGATTTTTAGGGATTTGAAACATCACAACCAACTCAATGCTTCCAATACATCCTAACATGATAGAGAAGAAACCCTAACATACTATCCATACATTTAGCTATGCATACAGTTCAATATTACATATTAAATCTGAAATTGAACTAAACATTTGAAATCAATATAAAAATGTTAACATGTATTCAGTTTTAGGATATTAGAGAAATTTGAACATCAACCAACCCAATGTTTATCACAACCTAACATGTAAGAATATGAAACCTAAATTTATATCCCTACATGACACAATATATATAGCTCAAAATATTACATTTAAAAAAATAAAACAGCAAATTGAACTAAACATTTGGAATCCAGTATTAAGGGTTAATATGCACACAGTCTTAGATTTGACAATTTCAAACACAAAACTCAACAAATTTTTTTTTTGAATTGAAACCCTATGTATAACGTACATGTGCAGTGATGTAAACAAAACTAACAACATGAAACCTATATTGAATTACGAATTTAAACTGGAAAGCAGAAAACCAGAAATATTAGGATTTTGACAATTTAAACATCAACAACATATTAATATGTATTTAGATAGGTGGGAATCAAGTGTAGCATGCATACGTGTCAGGCAAAGAGTCTGCTATATATATATTCATATATATTCTCATGTCCCAATATAAAAATTAAATTCTATATCAAGACCAACATTTAGATTCCTACCAATATTGCAAATTAGGTAATTGATGTAATCAAGACAGTTTTATTATTATTATTATTATTATTATTATTATTATTATTATTATTTAATACAATAATAATAGCAAGAAAGAAATAACGATGAAATCTGTTCTGCTTATTTGTTTAAAAGAAGGAACCATTTTGAAACCCAGAGCTAAAATATCAAATCCAAGATAAGGTCTAGCAAAATTATCGATTCATTGTATTAAGAAGAAACTCATAGCAAGTTACACAAAGGTTTATAAAAACAGCTAAACCTACTCCTAAGTTAAACAATGAGAAGCGAAATAAAACAAAACAACAATAAATCCTTTTTTTTGAATGAATGAAACAAAAGTAGAGAAAACATGTTCAAAATATTTAAGGTACAATCTGATAATCATATGCGTCTATCCAAAATCATGGTACTCTAAATCCTCGTCATACTAGTAAGCAAGGATACGATAATCACAAAGTCCTCGACTTAGGCACATATCTCTAGAATCGTGGTATTTAACATTTTCGCGATGCCGCTAGCTTGGCTGCGAAAACCTTAAATTCCCACACCCGAGAAATATATCTAAAATCAGACTATATGTCCTAACCATACTGGCTAATGTGACTATAGAAGACTAGATTCCATAACTTAGATGACCTAGCCCATATAATTTCATCTTGACAAAAATTAAATTAAATCAACAATGAATACCCAAAAATCAAATTTATCAACGAACATCAAGATTCAAAAATGAACAAAAATCCATCAAATCATATAAATACAAACTTGGATGCCACAGCTAACATCAAGATTCAAAATTCAACAATCATCATCAAAATCAAATCCAACAACAGAAAGTAAAGATAAATCAAATCAAGGGGAGAAGAGTTTTCAAATCGAAGTTAAAATAAGATTCTCAAGGGTCGTCCCAGGAATCTCTCAAGGGATCCTAACTGTGATTGAGTACCTTCAAAATATATCCTAATCCTACTGCAGGCTGTAGTGGTACTCTAGTTTGAATACCACTACACAAACTCGACCTGCATGGGCCACCACTAAAAACGTGTCACGACCTGCACCCACTGTGAGGGTACGAGAACGTAACGACGCCCAGCCTACGCCGCAGTATCGACAGTAGAACGCTGTCCTAGGTCAAACATCTAACAAAATAAAGGTACCTGTACAGTATATACTCTCCGAATGGAGGTGACATAGCAGATACAGTCTCAATCACATCTAGGGTAGAGCATGATAAAGATATTTAAAACATGAAATCCAAAAGAGATACCGCAGATAGAAGTCTAAGTGTCTAAGATACACAAATCCAGAAATACATCTCAAAGCTCAAATACAGTAATCCATAAATACAAATCAAGACAACTGAAAATAAGCTATGAGCAAAACCCTAGCTACCTATACAACCTCTACCGTGTCTCCTCTAGGCTAGAAGGCAACCTCCAGGCTATCTGTAAAATTTATCAACATGTCCAGTCAGGACAGGAGCGAGCACAATACATCTCAACAAGTCATAGCAGGAAAGAAAATGTAATCATGCTAGAGAATAAAATACAGGATCTGAAGAAATAACATAATGTAAAAGAGAGACTGTAAGTAAATATCTATGATATATATAAAGAGAGACAGTGCTAGTGATTCAGAGTACTGGATAAACATGTGAATGGCTAAGGACTGATTTATGATTACACTACTTGGAATTGATTCATGATTACACTACTTGGATTTATTCACATGTTCATTTATACTCCCCCATCCCCAATCAATACACAAAGATCCATTCAAATTACGTTAAGATTCATGATTATACTATGTTGTCCATAAAGGGTGATTCATGAATTGATTCGTGAATGCTCGGTGATTATGCGAGTACATGAGTCACTAGTTGATTCCCGAAGATTCATGATAATAGAAGCATAAGATACGTGATGTAAGTAAAACACATTGGACAAAAGTATCTGATGCTCCCGAGAAGGATAACATCTCATGAAGGGATCCATATAGTACTAATCCGTGTTACTAACGTGTCAGCATCAAGTAAGATAATCTAAAGTAGAAAATATAATCCTAAACAAGATATGAAATGATCAGAGAATGTACTCGCCTGATAACCTGAACAGCTGATAAGTATAGGGGGTCCAACTGAAGCCACAGAGTCCTATTTGAAGCAACACAGGTTACAAGGTGTTCAAGTTGTAATAAATGAATCTCTACAAGCAGTCTATATTATCCTAGGTTCTTCTAAGTCAAATCAACTCTAGGTCAACTCCGGTCAACAATCTAGTCAAACTAGGTCAAGTGTTGACTTACAGTTGACTTTGGTCAACTGGTCAACTCTGGTCAAACAGGGTCAATTCTAGTTTAATTATTAAAGATATAAAGTGTACTTCGTTATTCTTACGTCGAAACTTACGACACGCAAATCGAGATAAGATGATTAACGGTAAGGTTAATAATCTTATTATAGTGATCCACGTGTTCGTCTTATCAATTTCAGCGATATAAGATCACTGGAATTGACTGATCTCAGTTTCGTTGTACTAATCCCGAAATACGAATATTATAAAAATTAATTATTAATAAATTATAAAAAGGTTAGACTCAGATAAATTATCAACAAACATTGTCGAACGATGAAATAAATATCGCCAACGTGTCCAGAATGGTCAAATTAGCTAGGATAGCCTACCCATCGGTCCAATTTGGACACAAGGGCAAAAAGGTAATTTCGGGTCTAAAACGGTATCCGTATCGGAGCCGCTTTGCACCGAAAAACGTGCAAGAAAATAAGTCTACAAAACATAAAAATTATATGTCTACGAAACTAGAATGACGATACAAACCCAACGGTATATCCAGAATTGGATTCCGTTGACCCGATCTCAATTTGGTCCGTTGACCAGAACTTGGAATTCCGGTTTGCACGGAAATGCGTGCCGGAGCCTAAGTTCTCAAAACTCAGCAAACTATATGTCAACGAGTCGAAAATGATGATACGAACTCAACGGTGTATCCGGAATTGGATTCCGATGAGCCGATCTCAAAATGACCTGTTGACCCGGATATTGGTATCCGACTTGCACCGAAATGCATGCCGGAACCAATGTCCACTAAAATCTAGCAAATTATATGTCAACGAGTCCAGAATGACGATACAAACTAACGGTGTATTCGAAATTGGATTCCGATGAGCCGGCGTCAAAAAGTTCCGTTGACCCGGACTATGGGACCCACTTTGTACCGAAATGCATGCCAGGGCCCACGTCCTCCAAATCTAACAAATTTTATATGAAAACATGCCAGAATGACGCCACGAGTCTAATGGTGGTTTCAGAAATAAAATTTGGAGTCCCATGTTCAAAAATAGAATTTTACAAGTTGGAAATTATGAATTCGGACGGCCAACTTTGGCATCGAATTTAACCAATCAAACAAGCTCACAATGAAACAAAACTGGCGGGATAGTAAGAGGGTTATACCAGCTTCGCACAGAAACTGGTAGCATGCCAAATGGAGCTGCGGTGGAGGAGGTACAAGCTGACGAAGTTAACTCCGCGAAACTGTCCAAAATTTATACAATTTAAACGGTCAACTTGGTGGCCGGTTTTGAGGCATCGAACGATAAAATCAACAGATAAAAATTGACAGGAGTGAAGGTGGATATACCGAGATTGTGACGGAGCAAAAAAATCGCCGATCCAATGGTCAGATTCCTAGGAAAATGTGTGTGAAGTTGCTACGACGGAACGCGAATTCTGGATCGATCCCGCGCGCGTCACGACGGAACTTCGTGCGAAACGCACGAATCGCCTCGACGGCGCATCCCGGAGGACGGTGGCCGCCGTAGGAGTGCTCGCCGGGGGGGGGGTGCATACGTGTGGGGGTCGCCGGAGGCACGACGGCCGACGGCGGCGTGCGGCCAGCGCTGTTGCTGCCGCCACAGCTACTGTGCTGCTGTGCTTGCAGGCTGCGCGCGGCTGTGCTGGCCCAGCCTGGCCCGACGGAGGCGGGCGGTGCGCGGCCTGGTGCGGCGGAGCGGGCTACGAACGTGCGGTGGAGGTGGTGGCGGCTAAGGTGGTGCGGGTGGTGGTTATTGATGGTGGTGATGATGGTTTAAAGTGGTGGCGGTATGATGGTGAAGAGAAGGAGGGACGTGGAGGAGACTGGTGGGGCGCTCGGCCGTGCTCGGCCAGGGGTGGCAGCGCTGCCAGGGAGGAGGTGAGGTCGACCGAGTATAGAGGGTGGTGGAGGTGAATGCTGAGCTCGGGCTGTGAAGAAGTTAGTATGGCTGCTGTTGAATTGGTGTGTGTGTGAAAAATTTAGAAAGAGAGAGAAAGAGGTGATGTGGAGAAGAAATTAATGAGAGAGAGAACTAAATCCCTCCTCAATGATTTTAGGGCCGGCCAATATGGAGGGGGTATGTTGATGTTGGATGTGGGAAATTGGATGGCTAGGATTAATTAGGAGAATCAAAAGGCTAGGGTTAAATATAGCTAAAATTAGGTCATTCCAAGGGATTTTAATCAACAGAAATTCCCAATAAATATTAAAAATAGGTAGAATGAGTATTTAGTATTTTTCAAGGGTAATGAGGCTGAGGGTGATGGTGATGGAGAGTAACATGAGCTGGGGCTGGGTTCAGTCAAGCCGGGTTGGATCAAAATCAGACATGGCGAAATAATCGAATAAAAAATAGGTGTTGATGATCATGGGTAAATAAGTAGCACATAGGAATTCCAATAAATGGGACACAAGTGTCGGGCGGGTTGTAGACTCAATGTGGGCCATGTCCATAATTGGGGCTGACAGGTTTTGGTCGAAAGGGTACCCACAAATCAAGTTGGAAGATAAATGTGACACCGTGGGGTGAAATAAAATTGGGTCACGTGTCAGGAAAGTTGTGCGAAGTAAATGGAGCACAAAATGGCGTGTCTGAGTGGGACACGAAGGTCATGGGTGAAGAGCGTCTTGAGTAGATCATGCATGATGAGTTGGTTTCAAGAGAATGACTGGTCTGGTGCTCCTAATTTAAAAGTCACGGTAACGTGCTAATAATGATAAAAAAAAGAGTGGGAAAATTAATTAATAATCAAATGGTCTAAATCGACCCGAAGTTCTGTGAAGCAAAAAGAGTACAAGGGAACAAGTTTGGATGGGACATTATATACCGTCATGAAGGTAATCCTGTCCACTACAAAACTCGTGAAGAAGATTTCCAGAGTTGAACATCCCTGACACTCCAAATATTAAAGGCACGGAAACGTACACTTAAAGATAAATATACAGAATAATTATTTATTGAAACTAAATCAATCAGAAGAAATAAAAAAAAATCAACCCAAAATTCAGGGTGCTCACAAGTCTCTGGGCTCCAAAATCTTGTACCTCTTTCTTAAAAAAGAAGTCTATTTATAGACTAGACTCTCTGTACGGAGAAAACAACAGAATTGGATCTCTATGCATGCAACTGCCACCCACGACTGATAATCAGCCTTTACGCGTGATGACACGTGTCCCATATAGAGTTTTTAGCCTCTACGCATGGTGACACGTGTCCCATTACTTCAGCAAAACAAGGATAACACATTCCCATGTCCTCGAAAAATGTGGCATGAAAGCCATGTACACAAGTCACGTTCCCACATAATCAGGAAAAGCTGAGCATAAAATAGCCCAAAGTAAGCTTCTTGCGTAAAGTGGCCAAGAAATAGCCTTGAGCGTATAGTTAGCTCAAATAAACTCAACGCACACATAAAAAAGTAGCTAAGATAGCCTTGAGCGTAAAAAGCTCAAATAACTTTCATGTGTAAAGGAAGTTGTTTCTTGAGCATAAAGTAGCCCGTTTACACAAATGATCCTTGTATAATATGAAACAATCTTCTTGGCTTCTATGCAAATCTTTTGTCAGAAAATTAATCTGTCAGAGAAATATCAATCGCGAATTTAATGTGATGTAGATAGCCTGTCTTCTACGTAAAGTCTGAGGATGGCTCTTGCGTAGAGCAACTTGCGTAGAGTCTGAGGATGGCTCTTGCGTAGAGTTTGAATTAGACTCTACTTGACCTCTGCGTAGAGCTTTGAACTTATTTGACTTGGTCCTTTTATAAAATATGATAAAAATATATCATTATTTATTTTTGCTTCTACAAGACCCCCTTCAAAGTTTTCAAATTTTTTTAAGATTTGAAATACTTTGAACAAAAGCGTAAAATCCGGGATATCCAACAGTCATCCGCGTAGAGTTCGGGATACCCAACAGTCATCAGCGTAAAATTCAGGACACCCAATAGACACTTCGAGAATTCAAACCGATTTCAAGTTTTCTATAAATAGAATCCCACTGGTAGAGAGAGAACTTTACTCATCTCTTTCATTATCAATCGTTTCTACTCTCATCTTCGAAATCTCAGTTCAAGTTAATGGCCCCCAAGAGCAAGACCACCGCCGGTGCTAAGGATAAGAAGCCCGCTGTTGCTTCGTCGACGGTTGAACGTGCGGAGACCACTGGCGCATCATCGGAGGCAACCCCAAAGACTAATCCCGTTGTGGCTCTGGCCATGATAGGTAGAGACCCTATCTATTTTGGCTGTGGGTTCGTCGGAGAAGAAGAAGAAGATAAATCGAACCAAAAACCCTAAATCTCACGCCTACGTTATACGTGTCAGCGTAGAGAAGGGTTAACAAAATATGCCCACGTCTATATGTGCCAGCGTAGAGAACAAAATATGTCCACGTCTATACGTGTCAGCGTAAAGAAGAAATAACAAAATACGTCCACGTCTATATGTGCCAGCGTAGGATGTTAATCACCAAATACTCCCACGTCTATACGTGTCAGCGTAAAGTAAAAAATACGCAAGTCAAAAGACTATATGTTTTCACGCGTATAACTTTTATTCTTTTGAACAAAAGAAACTTTTAGTCATACTCTGCGTAGAACAAAAATCAACTTTAGAATATTTTCTAATCTTTTGAATAAAATTTTTCTAAATATCTACGCAAAAAAAATTCACTCGCGTAGAAACATTTGCGTAGAGATGAACCAATTCTCTAACAACTTAGAATATTTTTCAATCTTTTGAAACAGAAATGAAAAAACTTTTAAATCTTTACGCACGAAAATTTATTTGCGTAGAAACATTTGCGTAGAGATGTTTAGGGATCAATTCTGAGTTTTACTAACTTGATTTCTTTTTGTTGACCTTCTTTTGCAGTGGACTTGCAGATTCATCCTCTTTCTGAAGTATTTGGCTCCCCAACCGGTATTCTGGGATCAAATTATCTGGAGAATTTATCCCATGTCGAGTTCCCATAAACTGATAAGCAATATCCCCATGAAAGACATCAACTGATAGCTGCTCAAGGAGATAGAATGCTGTTGTCTCTGATGAACGGAGAACTGTTGTCATCACTGGATGGTCAGCATTATCTGAAGCCTGCATTTATGTTCGGGGATGCGATCGACTTCAAATCTCAGACAAACCCCAAGAAGGAGTCTTGGGTATTCAAATTTGGAGAAAGGGCGATGTATCTCCAAGAAATGCAAAGAGATTATTGTCACGACCCGCACCCACTGTGAGGGTACGAGAACGTAACAACGCCCAGCCTACGCCACAGTGTCGGCGGTAGAACACTGTCCTAGGTCACAACATCTAACAATATAAAGCTAAGCAGTTTATACTCCCCGAATGGGGGTGACATAGCAGAAGTAAACTCAATCACAACTAAGGAAGAAAGCACGATATGATATAGAACTCAAGAAAGTACAAATGATCAGACAGTCTAAGATAACATCTCAGCAGATATCCAGAGTACAAGGTCTCAGCTACTGAATATGAAAGAATATATACAACCCAAATCTCAAGACAGAAAAAAAGTCTAACTACTAGTCTCAAGACAACATAAGTAAGATAAAGCCTAACTAAGCTAGTCTAGGCAGTAGGGTAAAGTCGTCAGCTAGAGTTGTCCTGCAGAAGGTATCCACACAGGCCTCCTCCTCGTCCTCTGTAATATTTTCAACAGGTCCAGTCAGGACATGAGCGAGCACAATACATCTCAACAGTTCATAGCAGGTTAGAAAATATAATCATGCAGTAAAGTAAGATATAGATACTGAAGGAAATGCAATATGTAAACAGAGAGAGAGTTGTAATAGAAATATCTACTACAAATAGAGACTAACAGTGGCTAGTGAGTCAGAGTACAATATAGACATGTAAATGGCATAGGATGATTCTGATGCTACACTATGGAAGGATTCTGATGCTACACTACTTGGATATTATTCACATGTCTACTTCTACTCCTCCGTACCCCCAATCAATACACAAGGATCCAACCAGGTTATGTTATGATTCTATGTAACGGCCCCCGAAGGGTGGTACATAGTAGTCCCATAAATGGGGATTCTGGAAAACCTAATAAATGGGATAAGGATTCAAGGAAAAATCTGTGATCATAAGAGTATATGTCACAAGTGATCAAATAACCAACGAAGCATAGTGATACGCCATATAAGTGAAACGCACAGAACATGTAGTACTCGATGCTCCCTGAAGGGATAACATCTCAAGAAGGGATCCATATAGTACTAATCCGTGTGACCAACGTGACAGTATCAAGTAAAGTAATTTAATGCAGGAAAATAATTCTAAGCAGGATATGAAATGATCAGAGAATGTACTCGCCTGTATCTGAGTGTTCGAATGAAATGTACTGTCCGAGGAGAGGTGTCTGGCTCCTAATCAGAACAGCACAAGTCATAACAAGTCTAAAATGATAACAAGATACAATTTAATGCATTCTACATGAATCTAGGTCAATCTAAGCCAAAGTCAACTCTTGGTCAACTCTGGTCAACCCTAGAAGTCAAACTAGGTCAACCAAGTCAAACCTAAGTCAAACAAGTCTATACTAGTCTAACTAGTCTATTCTAGGTCTAACAAGACTAAACAAGTCTAATCTAGACTCACTAGGCAATACCATGCCCTGACCAACCTATAATCACATCTACACAAGTCAAATCATTTATCTAAAATGTAATACACTCTAATATATAATACAAATGTTGATCTATTTTATAAATATAACGAAGAAATACACATATAACATATAAGCTACTATATGCATATCCCACAGACATGATGGTACACACACATTATATAATATCTATAGGATACCTATTTATACATACATTATCTATATATACTTTACACAAATATATATACATAGAAAAATAGGAATGAATGTGGTGGTGTACTTGTGTGTGTGATAGTCCAACATGGACAGTGTGATACAAGAGACTTGTATGTGAAAGAGTGAGTGATACATGTGTTCAACCAATGAGTTAACTAGGAAATCCCTGATTAGCAAACCTGTGTGTGTGTGTGTGTGTCACATGAGAGTGTGAGATATAAGAGTGTGTGTATGTATTAGGCTTAGACATGTGAGTGTGGATGTTAAAGAAAACATTGATGTATTAAAGGGAAAACAGTGGCTAATTTGGTTCATATGACAGTCACCATTTAACCAAAACAGTGAGCTAACCAAACCTATAAATCAGTCAATGATAAAACATTCTTTCAAAACTCAGGTTTTGTAGGAAACCAGTCCAGCAATTTCGAAGAATTCATCTCAGGTTTTGAAGAAGGAAAAGAAAAAGAAGAACTCAGTTCACAGGTTCAGTCCAGTCCATAACCAACACCCAGTTTCTCAGGTATTGGGGATGTATACAAGTTGACAGAAAGGGAAGGAAACAGTGAAGTATTCAGAGATTAAATCTCAGGTTCTAGATAACCTTTCCCCCATTCAAACATTGAAACTACATTACAAAGCATGGGAATCACATAACTCATTCAATTCAGTTCTCAAAGACAGGAACCTATTAGGAATTCTCAGGAAATACTCTCACATTTCAGTTTATAGGAGATATTAAATCAAAACATTCCTCAAGGTTCAGTCAACAATGAATAAAACATTCATGCAAAAATCAGTTAAGGGAAAAAAAGGAAGGAATCAACTGACAGAAAACCAATCTAGTTAAGGGAAACCATTCCCAGTTTAAGGAAGTCAGCCCAGGTATTGAGAGACTTCAACTCAGTTCAGCAAATTTCGAAAGGAAGAGAAATCAATCCCAGTTTTTGGTTTTCAGTAATAAAGAGCTAAAATCTCAGGAAATAGGATTATCAGTTACAGTTCAGGTATAGGAAAAACTGAAAAATTTATCACATTGAATCAATGTCATTACAGTGTAATGAGGAATGTACTAATCCCAGGTTAATAGGAATTAACCATACAATCTCAGTAAAATAGGGAAGAACCAAACTCAGTTAAAAACAAATTCAAATCCAACTCAATTGCCAAAATCCCATTCTCCTATCAATAGCCACATTCGAAAGTAAATACCTAGCTATACATGATCTACAAACATGTGGGGGGAAAACATTTCTCAGTGAAGAA
This sequence comes from Iris pallida, assembly GCA_029216955.1. Classification (NCBI taxonomy): domain Eukaryota; kingdom Viridiplantae; phylum Streptophyta; class Magnoliopsida; order Asparagales; family Iridaceae; genus Iris; species Iris pallida. The sequence continues at coordinate 6,716,634 of JANAVB010040216.1, read as the reverse complement.
CATAATTAAACAGGGATTACATGGTTAGGAAATACTGAAAACACATGTATCAGGAAATATCAGTTAACATGCCATTTCGAACCAATTTCTACATTAACAACCTAACTAATCATGCAAACTAATTTAACAGAGGTTATATATCATAATTAGGATCTAATTAATAAGTTAAACACGATTTAAAATCATTTAAAATCAAATTGAAAACAGAGAAACACATTAGTGCACTGAACCGCACAGTGCACACACAGTGCACGTGCAATATCATGTTCGACACGACACAAGGGCTCACACCACTTGGGGAACCCCGTGTCAGTCACGATTACGACACATGTGTCGAGTTTTGTGAGTTGAAGTGGCGTGTCCAGCTCGAAATCAGGCCCGAGTAGTAGGGCAAGGATCCTGCCAGCACGCGCGCGTGTGCGACCGTGTGTCCACACATCTGTGGCGACACGACGCGACACCAAACACGACTCAGAACACTAGAATCACATAAGCGAGGTAAAACCCTATTTTTCTATTCAATTACATTCCTAAAATCAGGTCGAAATGCCCTTTGGGATATTTCATCAAACACTTGAAATCAAGGACTGATACGTGTCCAAATAGGACACAAAATGGACACGAAATCTAGGGTTAACTATTCCTACAGTTAGGTTAGGCCCAGGGCTTCCTAGTTTTGTAATAAAATCAGAATTCTATGGTGTAGAATGAAATTTACCTATAGGTTGCAAATCCTCCTAAAACTCCAAAAAGGGGTGTTCCTCTTGATAGCCAAACTTCCCCAAATTGATTTGAATCTGAGAATAACATATACCAACAGCAAGAAAACTATATTTAGAACCTATTGAAATTTGTTTGAGGGAAAAAGGAGCTAAAATGGAATTTCTATGGATTTGTGAAGATGGAGGCTCACATCTTTCCAAAGCTTGTGAAATTCTAAGGAGGCTAGCCCTAATGGAGGAGATTATTTATAGGGTGGGAATCCCCAGGACTAGGTGGCCAGCCACTAAAGATTGGGCTAGGGTTTGGCTCATGCCTAATGGGTTGGCTTCTATGGCTAAGTTATTGATTAATGGTTCAACCATAAGTCATGGCTTGTGTCATAACTATTCTAACTTGAGTCAAATGACTAAACCATAGGTTGTCCCTAGTCTAACTAGGGTTGCATGACCTAACCAAGTCCAAACTCAACTAGGGTTAGCTCCTAGGTTAGTCTACCAAGGTCATTGCTAGTCAAAGTCAACCCAGTCAACCTTCATTCAAACAATTCCAAAATAAATCCTAAAAATTCCCATAAATTCAAATAAGTTCTAATAAATTCAAATAAATTCTAATAAATTCAAATAATCCCAAAAAAGACAAAAATACCCTCAAACTAGAAATGATAAACAAAGTACCCTAATCTCATGGCTAGGCTCTAGGTCAACCAGTCTCCAAGGTTACACTATCAAAACACCAAAATCATAAGTCATGATTTAAAATAGTTTAAAAGGATTAAAAATTACCAAGAATCATAATAGGAATTAAATATAATAAATAATAATTATAATTACAAAATTTCAAAATTATCCTCATCTGGAAAACTGGGTGTTACAATCCTACCCACCTTATAAAAATTTTGTCCTCGAAATTAAGATAGTCGCACCCCTTCTAGGTTAAGCCTCCAGCAATCATAGTCTCAGAAGCCTATTTAAATCATACAGTTGGAAAGTGTAACCTATGTGGTCATGGCATGTAATATCAATCTGGGGTCTCATCTAGTCACACCAACATACTACAGTACTAGGCAATCATAAGGTATCAAAACATACAAGCAAGGAATGCATCAAATTTTCTCAAAAAGGGATACTAAGGTTAGGTCAAAACTCACCTCCAGCTAGGTCTGAGAACTAGAACTCCCTCCTGGAAGCAGGGCCCTGGTTGGGGCAGGTATATCAGGACAGTGCTGCACCCAGTGTGCAGCTGACCCACAGAATAGGCACAATCCTAGTCTCTTTCTACATAAGTTCAACTTGTGTCCAGACTTCTTACAGTAGGCACAGATAGGCTCTGGCCCAGCTGGCCTCTGCTGGATAGGAGACTGGACTGGGTATGATGATATAGGCTGGATATATGGGTACTCCTCAAACTCTGGGTAGGACTGGGTACTGCTCCTCGCCCTCTTGGAGCTAGGCTCTCCTCCTGGAAGCACAGAGTCCCGCAGACGTAGCAACCTCTGGTATTGCTCCCTCATGGCCTCATCATGAACTCTTTGTGACTCCAACAGCCTTTTTTAGAAATATCCAAACACCTGGGCTGCGTCAAGTAACAAACCTCCGGGTGGTACAGTATGGAGTACCATCCCAAGGGGTAGGGAAAAGCTCTCGGTCTCAGGCAAATCTGCAGCTCTCTCCTGAACGACAGGAGATGAAGGAAGACTCTCTGGCGAGGCTACCACCATCTCCTCAATGGCAGGAGGTGCCACCACCCCCTGATCAGATAGAGGGATCACTACCTCCTGAACAGTAGGAGGTGGAAGCACACTCTCAGTAGCTGTAGCTGCTCTCAGGCGACGGGCTCGGGTCATGGGTGCCATAATGGAAAGGATAAAAAAACAACAATCATCAAGGCTGTACGGCAGTCTACCGTCCTATCTGAAAACTGCTAATTATCAGAAATAAAATAAAAATAATTTTTTTTAAAGGGGTACTATTTAAAAAAACAAGATCAAAAGTTTAAAGAACGAAAGTCAATAGCATTGAAATCTAATCACGATATATATATAGAGAGTGTGTTAAAGAGGGAAAAGCTAGCATTATGTAAGGGTTATGCGGTTTGTGTGAAATATACATGAAAGTGTATAAGGGGATTTGTGTCTCAACTATAGCTATCAAGTTACACTATTCATGGCATATTAGTTAAGCAGTCTACAAGGCATAAGCTATTTACACATAACATGCATGGCTAATCATATATATATGTATATTTATATGTATAGAGAGGTAGAGACTTAATCATGCATCTACATACATTATAACATGTTTACAGAACTATATATATATATCTATATAGCTATATGAACATAACATAGAGATGAAGGGTTAGGTTTTCATGGCAGTTGTGAACATTAGTGTAGAGTGTCAAGTGTACATGGGTTAAAACTTGAAATAAAGGGTTCTATCTTTCAGTTTAGTTCAACATTACATATTAAATCTGAAATTGAACTATATATTTGAAAGCAATGTAAAAATGTTAACATGTATTCAGTTTTCAAAATTTTTGGAGAAATTCGAACATCAAAACCAACTCAATGTTTACCACAACCGCAACCTAACATGTAAGAGTATGAAACCTAACTTATATACCTACACACAACAATGTATACGGCTCAAACATTACCATTTAAAACTGCAAATTGACTAATCACTTAGAATTCAGACTTAAAGGGTTAATATATACACAGTCTCAGGTTTGACAAATTCAACACAAAACTCAACCAATCTCAATAAATTAAAACCTTGTATATAACATACATGTGTAGTGATGTAAACAACAACTAATAATATAAAATTTAAATTTAATTTACGAAATTAATCTGGGAAATGGAGAACTAGTCACTGATACTGTCCTATATTAGAATTATTGGGATTTGAGAAATTAACATCAACGTATTAATATGCATTTAGATAGGTGGGTAATCAAGTGTAGCATGCATACGTGTCAGGCAAGCATCTGTGTCCACTATATATATATATATTTTAAGGTAATACAAGAAATAATGGCAAGAAGAAAATAATGATAAAATCTGTTCTGCTTATCTGTTTAAAAGAAGGAAACATTTTAAAACCAGAGTTATAATATCAAATCCAAGTTAAGGTCTAGCAAAAATCATCGATTCATTGTATTATGAAGAAATTTATAGCAAGAAGTTACACTAGATTTATGATAACAGCTAAGCCACTCCTACTCATACTCCTACTCCTAAGTTATTTGATGATAGGGTACAATTTATAACAACAGAATGGTACGATAGAGATAATATGTTTAAGAACCTTCTCAAGATACAATCTGATAATCTTATGCGTCTGTCAAAAATCATGTTACTCAGAGTCCTCGCCATGCCAGTAAGCAAGGCTGCGATAAATGATAGATTCTATAACTGGGGCATGTACCTCTACAATCATGTCGTCTAGAATTCTCGCTATGCCGACTAGTATAGCTGCGAGAAATTGCAAATCTCATAACCAAGATACGTACATCCGAAGTCAGGTCTCTATGTTTCCGCCATGCCAGCTAATATGGCTGCGATAAACTATAAGCTCCATAATCAAGTAGACGTTTTACCATCCCGGTATTCCCGTCAACATATGTTATCAGAAAAATATCGTAACTCAGGCCATAAAATTTATCTCGATAGGAAAAATCAAATCAACAACGATCCAACAAAATCAAATTCAATAATCAAGGAGTGAGAGCAACAAAAAAGGAAAATGATCGCAAATTGAAGTTTAAATAAGATTCTCAAGGGTCGTCCCAGGAATCTCTCAAGGAATCCTAACTGTGATTGAGTACCTTAAAAAAATATTCTAATTCTACTGCAGGCTGTAGTGATATTCTAGTTCGAATACCACTACACAAACTCGACCTGCATGGGCCACCACTAAAAACGTGTCACGACCCGCACCCACTGTGAGGGTACGAGAACGTAACAACGCCCAGCCTACGCCGCAGTGTTGGCGGTAGAACGCTGTCCTAGGTCACAACATCTAACAATATAAAGCTAAGCAGTTTATACTCCCCGAATGGGGGTGACATAGCAGAAGTAAACTCAATCACAACTAAGAAAGAAGAAAGCACGATATGGTATAGAACTCAAGAAAGTACAGATGATCAGACAGTCTAAGATAACATCTCAGCAGATATCCAGAGTACAAGGTCTTAGCTACTGAATATGAAAGAATATATACAACCCAAATCTCAAGACAGAAATAAAGTCTAACTACTAGTCTCAAGACAACATAAGTAAGATAAAGCCTAACTAAGCTAGTCTAGACAGTAGGGTAAAGTCGTCAGCTAGAGCTGTCCTGTAGAAGGTATCCACACAGGCCTCCTCCTCGTCCTCTGTAAAATTTTTAACAGGTCCAGTCAGGACAAGAGCGAGCACAATACATCTCAATAGTTCATGGCAGGTTAGAAAATATAATCATACAGTAAAGTAAGATATAGATACTGAAGGAAATACAGTATATAAACAGAGAGAGAGTTGTAATAGAAATATCTACTATAAATAGAGACTAACAGTGGCTAGTGAGTCAGAGTACAATATAGACGTATAAATGGCATAGGATGATTCTGATGCTACACTATGGAAGGATTCTGATGCTACACTACTTGGATATTATTCGCATGTCTACTTCTTCTCTCCCGTACCCCCAATCAATACACAAGGATCTAACCAGGTTATGTTATGATTCTATGTAATGGCCCCCGAAGGGTGGTACATAGTAGTCCCATAAATGGGGATTCTAGGAAACCCAATAAATGGGATAAGAATTCAAGGAAAACTCTGTGATCATAAGAGTATATGTCACAAGTGATCAAAGAACCAACGAAGCATAGTGATACACCATGTAAGTGAAACGCACAGAACATGTAGTACCCGATGCTTCCTGAAGGGATAACATCTCAAGAAGGGATCCATATAGTACTAATCCGTGTGACCAACGTGACAGTATCAAGTAAAGTAATTTAATGCAGGAAAATAATTCTAAGCAGGATATGAAATAATCAGAGAATGTACTCGCCTGTATCTGAGTGTCCGGATGAAATGTACTGTCCGAGGAGAGGTGTCTGGCTCCTAATCAGAACAGCACAAGTCACAACAAGTCTAAAATGATAATAAGATACAATTTAATGCATTCTACATGAATCTAGGTCAATCTAGGCCAAAGTCAACTCTTGGTTAACTCTGGTCAACCCTAGAAGTCAAACTAGGTCAACCAAGTCAAACCTAAGTCAAACAAGTCTATACTAGTCTAACTAGTCTATTCTAGATCTAACAAGACTAAACAAGTCTAATCTAGACTAACTAGGCAATACCATGCCCTAACCAACCTATAATCACATCTACACAAGTCAAATAATTTATCTAAAATGTAATACACTCTAATGTATAATACACATGTTAATCTATTTTATAAATATAATGAAGAAATACACATATAACATATAAGGTACTATATGCATATCCCACAGACATGATAGTACACACACATTATATAATATCTATAGGATACCTATTTATACATACATTATCTATATATATACTTTACACAAATATATATACATAGAAAAATAGAAATGAATGTGGTGGTGTACTTGTGTGTGTGATAGTCCAACATGGACAGTGTGATACAAGAGACTTGTATGTGAAAGATTTGTTTGCCATTAAAATTCTTTGATTGCAAATTTCAATACAAACAGAACAGTATTACAATATAGGACTTAGATGTAGTCCTAGGAGTACACTTTTGTTTATCTGGGTCCCTTGTGTCGATGGAGTGAGTGGTAATGCGTTGACTCCGTTGACGATCTGACGACGGTTATCGGTTCTCTGAAGGCTTGGATTGCTCTGGGTGCTGGTGCTTGCTGAGAGGAGGAAGATATTGAGTGTCTGTATCTGCCTCTCTGGTGGTTGTGTGTTCTGTCCGTGTGTAGGTAGGTAGGTGTGTAAGTTCGAAAGAAGGAAATGATCCCTCTATTTATAGCTTTGTAGGCTGGCTGCTCATGCGCGCATGTTAGATGTGCCTGTACGCGGGGACGCCACGTGTTGATTACTGATGGAGGCGCATGAACGATTCGCCCTGATCGAGGGGTTGAATTCTTCATACTGCTGTTGTGGACCGGCACGTAGCAGATGAGAAGATCTTTCTGTTGCTGAGATCTTCGGTGAGTCGAGTCAAAGGACACGTGTCATCGACCCATGGCTCTGAGATCTCTGATTTATTAGGGAATGATCTGGTAGGATGTGCCTAGGATTTGGCGCATGAGGAGACTTTGGCTCGTAACCTTTAGGAGTCACGAACCATTCGGGGCGCATCGCTTTCGAGGCACATACGAGGCTTCAGAAGTGACTTAACTCCTGTCTTTCGGGATCAGAGAGCAGTCTGAGGCGTATGGCTTTTGAGGCGCACGCAGAGCTTTAATGGTGACTTTCCTTCTGTCTTTAGAGATCAGTGAAAAGTTTGAGACGCATGGCTTTTGAGGCACACGCAGATTTGGGCACAAGGCTGCAGAGGCGTATGCGTGTGGTTGAGTGGCCACGTGGCAGTAGCCGTCGGAGGAAAGTAATGATGATGCTGACGTTGGCGACGCTTCGTCTCTGTTCAGACTTCGGGAGACGTGCAGCCAACTCTGTCAGTTCAGCATTTGATGTTTATGACATTCGATGGACAGCTGAGTGGGCGCGTCGGTTGGCGTTCCACTAGGCGTATAGAGACGCATAGGGGGTACATCCCTGTGATGTGCTTGGTACTGAAGGGCGCGTCTGTGTGATGCACGGTCTGGCCGGCACATCTGTTGAATGACGCATCTTTATTGATTCGTCTGTTGAGTTCTTCGAGTCATTAATGACTCTCTGACTTAGCTGAATTCGAAGAGGCGAGTTCATTCATCATAAATACAAGTTCATTGCACTGACTTCAGAAAGGTTGCCACTTGGCGCATGGGTTTGATTTGCCCTAGCCTATGAATAACAACAGTTTGAGAGAGTTTTGTTGTCTCTCCCCTGACTTCTCGACGAAGATGGATTCGACTGATCCTCCTCCTTGACAAGACGTTATACTGTGGATGATGGTTCTCTTTGTTCGAATAAGCTTTGACGGTTTAACTCCTTCAGAAGATAAGAGCCCCAGGCTGGTAGATGCGCCTGTGCGTTGACGAGGAAGTGATTCACTCTGACGTGGCGGAGTGATGCGCTGGGAGACAGGTACTGCAGGTTGCAACTGTTGGAACATAGACTGCCTTGGTGGTGGAGCCACTATCTTGCGGTAGCAGCAATTGATGGCGACCGTAGCACAAGTGTGCCCTGTGAGGGGCGTATTATGCTTGTTGGTCGGCTCTCCTGATCGGCGTTTGTGAATGATCACATTACGCAAATCGTTAGAGGAGTGTGCCACCTTCACACCCCCATCAGGCGCATGGCAAGGCCAAGCGTCGGGGTGGTCAAGTGAGAGTGCCACCTTTACACCCCCATCAGGCGCATGGCAAGGCGAAGCGCCGGGGTAGTCAAGTGAATGCTGCGCCCCTTGATCTCCCGATCAGCAGTGGGGGAACAACATTTAAAGTGACTTGAACGGACCTCAGACGCACAACCAGAGGAGGCATGGGAGTTCAAGACCACTGGGTTTGCCTTGCTCGACTTGGTTATAAACGCAATAGATGCGCCCAAGTGAGACAAGGACTTTGAAGGTCGGCTCATTTTTGGCGCAGAAGCACCTGAGTCGACCTTATACAGCTTACCATTAGCAGCGTGCATGATTGTGAGCGCATGCTTCTGGTTTACTGCTGGCATAGCACGTTTGAGGCGCATGGCCCGTGCCGCCTTGGACTTTTTTGTACCAGCCCGTGGGGTGCATAGTACTCAGCGTCCAAATTATCTTCGCCATGACAGCGAGTGAAGAACTTACAGCCAACCCAGAAGAAGAGAAGAATAACTGCAACTTTTTGTGGCTCGAACGGGCTCCCTGGATAACGGGCTCCCTGGATAACGGGCTCCCTTTTCTTTATTTATTTTTGGTGCCCTTTTCAAAGGAGGTAAGAGGGCTCTATATATAGAGTGGAATGAGACCTCCCTTCTTCTCCTTTCCGATGTGGGATTAAAAGCAAGATCCCTTCTTTTTTATGCTTCTACAAGAGTGAGTGATACATGTGTTCAACCAATGAGTTAACTAGGAAATCAGTGATTAGCAAACCTCTGTGTGTGTGTGTGTCACATGAGAGTGTGAGATACAAGAGTGTGTGTATGTGTTAGGCATAGACATGTGAGTGTGGATGTTAAAGAAAACAATGATGTATTAAAGGGAAAACAGTGGCTAATTTGGTTCACATGACAGTCACCATTTAACCAAAACAGTGAGCTAACCAAACCTATAAATCAGTCAATGATAAAACATTCTTTCAAAACTCAGGTTTTGTAGGAAACCAGTCCAGCAATTTCAAAGAATTCATCTCAAGTTTTGAAGAAGGAAAAGAAAAAGAAGAACTCAGTTCACAGGTTCAGTCCAGTCCATAACCAAGACCCTGTTTCTCAGGTATTGGGGATGTATACAAGTTGACAGGAAGGGAAGGAAACAGTGAAGTATTCAGAGATTAAATCTCAGGTTCTAGATAAGCTTTCCCCCATTCAAACACTGAAACTACATTACAAAGCATGGGAATCACATAACTCATTGAATTCAGTTCTAAAAGACAGGAACCTATTAGGAATTCTCAGGAAATACTCTCACATTTCAGTTTACAGGAGACATTAAATCAAAACATTCCTTAAGGTTCAGTCAACAATGAATAAAACATTCATGCAAAAATCAGTTAAGGGAAAAAAGGAAGGAATCAACTGACAGGAAACCAATCTAGTTAAGGGAAACCATTCCCAGTTTAAGGAAGTCAGCCCAGGTATTGAGAGACTTCAACTCAGTTCAGCAGATTTCGAAAGGAAGAGAAATCAATCCCAGTTTTTGGTTTTCAGTAATAAAGAGCTAAAATCTCAGGAAATAGGATTATCAGTTATAGTTCAGGTATAGGAAAAACTGGAAAATTTATCACATTGAATCAATATCATTACAGTGTAATGAGGAATGTACTAATCCCAGGTTAATAGGAATTAACCATACAATCTCAGTAAAATAGGGAAGAACCAAACTCAGTTAAAAACAAATTCAAATCCAACTCAATTGCCAAAATCCCATTCTTCTATCAATAGCCACATTCAAAAGTAAATACCTAGCTATACATGATCTACAAACATGTGGGAGGAAAATATTTCTCAGTGAAGAACATAATTAAACATGGATTACATGGTTAGAAAATACTGAAAACACATGTATCAGGAAATATCAGTTAACATGCCATTTCGAACCAATTTCCACATTAACAACCTAACTAATCATGCAAACTAATTTAACAGAGGTTATATATCATAATTAGGATCTAATTAATAAGTTAAACATGATTTAAAATCATTTAAAATCAAATTGAAAACAGGGAAACACATTAGTGCACTGAACCGCATAGTGCACACACAGTGCACGTGCAATATCGTGTTCGACACGACACAAGGGCTCGCACCACTTGGGGAACCCCGTGTCAGTCACGAGTACGACACATGTGTCTAGTTTCGTGAGTCAAAGTAGCGTGTCCAGCTCGAAATCAGGCCCGAGTAGCAGGACATGGATCCTGCCTGCACGCACGCATGTGCGACCGCGTGTCCACGCGTCTGTGGCGACACGATGCGACACCAAACATGACTCAGAATACTAGAATCACATAAGCGAGGTAAAACCCTATTTTTCTATTTAATTACATTCCTAAAATCAGATCGAAATGCCCTTTGGGGCATTTTATCAAACACTTGAAATCAAGGACTGATACGTGTCCATATAGGACACGAAATCTAGGGTTAACTATTCCTACAGTTAGGTTAGGCCTAGGGCTTCCTAGTTATGCAATAAAATCAGAATTCTATGGTGTAGAATGAAATTTACCTATAGGTTGCAAATCCTCCTAAAACTCCAAAAAGGGGTGTTCCTCTTGATAGCCAAACTTCCCCAAATTGATTTGAATATGAGAATAACATATACCAACAGCAAGAAAACTATATTTAGAACCTATTAAAATTTGTTTAAGGGAAAAAGGAGCTAAAATGGAATTTCTATGGATTTGTGAAGATGGAGGCTCACCTCTTTCCAAAGCTTGTGAAATTCTAAGGAGGCTAGCCCTAATGGAGGAGATTATTTATAGGGTGGGAATCCCTAGGACTAGGTGGCCGGCCACTAAAGATTGGGCTAGGGTTTGGCTCATGCCTAATGGGTTGGCTTCTATGGCTAAGTTATTGATTAATGGTTCAACCATAAGTCATGGCTTGTGTCATAACTATTCTAACTTTAGTCAAATGACTAAACCATAGGTTGTCCCTAGTCTAACTAGGGTTGCATGACCTAACCAAGTCCAAACTCAACTAGGGTTAGCTCCTAGGTTAGTCTACCAAGGTCATTGCTAGTCAAAGTCAACCCAGTCAACCTTCATTCAAACAATTACAAAATAAATCCTAAAAATTCCCATAAATTCAAATAAGTTCTAATAAATTCAAATAAATTCTAATAAATCCAAATAATCCCAAAAATGACAAAAATACCCTCAAACTAGAAATGATAAACAAAGTACCCTAGTCATATGGCTAGGCTCTAGGTCAACCAGTCTCTAAGGTTACACTATCAAAACCCCAAAATCATAAGTCATGATTTAAAATAGTTTAAAAAGATTAAAAATTACCAAGAATCATAATAGGAATTAAATATAATAAATAATAATTATACAAAATTACCCTCATCTGAAAAACTGGGTGTTATAATTATCTCTTTTCTTCTTCTGCACATGTTACTCATCCGAGACGGATGATCTGGAATCTGACTCCCAACAGTCATGGAAGACCTGGGAGAATCATATTCAAGAGAGATGAAAATAAAATTGGCTATCATACAAGTACTCCCAGTGGTGGTGTCATTCCTTTCTCCGGCTTATTGCCTGGATTTACACCGAGCGAGGGCTCAGCTTTGATCCAACCGGTGCAGATACCGATGTTCATAAACAAGTTTATAAAAGTCTCAGTACTATATCCTCAGGTCAACCCTAGGCTGCCAGGGTGGATGACCCCTCACAATAAGAACTGGGTTCATCTTAGTACTTGGATCATGAAGAACTTCGAAACGGAACTGCGAGCCATTAGTCTGTTTGAAGCAGTAGCCTCCACAAGTCAAGGCATACCAATGAACAATAACTTGTTCTTAGCTTTGATGGAGTTGTATATCAACTCGACAGGGTCTTTTGTAACCCCAATAAGCGAAATGGGTTTTGCACTCCATGACATGCAATTTATCTCCAAGCTACCAATGGGGGAAGTTTCATATGAAGAGTACGTTCCCTCCAACTGGGAACTAATATAAATTAAGGAGAAAAATTCTCACTTAGTTGAGGTATATCAAGAACTGATGTGCCATTATCTGATTTACACCACTATGTCTGAATGTGGATCGCATTTGGCATACATCAATAAATAAACAATATATCTATTCTACCATAAGAATAGGATATCCAAGGACGATAAGGAGAGATTTCAAGACAACAAGGCTCAACCCATCAACCCTTGTTCAATAATTCCTGCTGATTCGATAAACACTTGGACGATCACATATAAGTCTCCAGACAAGTATTTGACCACCAAGGCTGGAGAATTCCCTGCAGGCACTGAAGCATTGAGCTTTCTGAGACATGGCAGTCGAAAGCTTTCAAAGGAAGCCTTGCTGGCGGGCTTTCTTTTCTTATGGCTGCGAAGATGGGTCGTACCAGGGACTGGTACAGTCGACAGAATTCATCGAAACGTACTATGGCCAGCAGTACGTTTGGTATTCAAAGCCAGACTCAGTCTATTACCGGCAAGGGTATGTCGGATAAATGCAGAATTGCGAGCATTTGGTGACGAACTGATCAATAATGCTCCCTACTGTAAAGATTTACCTAGGGTGGAGATGCCCTATACTTATTTGATGGGCTGGTTATTGCACCACAACTGCAATTTATTGCCACCAGGCCCTAAAAATGATGCGGAGGTATTCCTCCAGAAATTTAGTAAAGCCATGTGGACTGTAACTTCAGTGGCAGATACCCGGGCAACACTAAACTTCTCCCATAGGTGGAATTTTTTCTGTACCCGACCAAAAGTTCTAGCTGACTGCTTTGATGTGCAGTTTGAGGATATAGGTCAAGAGAGGACTGAGATACCTGCGCCAGCCTTTAATTGGCTGATATGCATCAGTCCCTCACATCTGATGTATAGAACTGAAGACAACTGTACCTTCGAACCGTATCTACCCAGTCGGTTCGCTCGTCAGTTTGGGTATGACCAACTTCACGTTGGTAATCCTTCTACTACCTTCAATTATTATAGAAAATTAGTTAACGGTGCAAGGGCATGGAGGTAGCGCTGGAAGTACCGGTGCTAAATTTCGTATGTCAACTGCCATAAGTACAACTGAGTTACGAATGCTTCATTCGAATGCTCATTTTTATGCCTCCATTCGTTCCTTTGCAAATGACTATAATATGAAGGGAAGTCTTCGATGGGGCAAGGAAAGAGACACCGAAGAACCAATTATGGTACCTTCGGACATACCTGATGATGCTGTTCCAGATGAATACCTGGAAGCACTCCCTATGGGAGCTGGGGAAACAGCTACTGGACCCATTACTATCACTACATCCCGGAAGCAAAAAACAGATACAGTTGTTATTCTCCGGGAAAAGAAGAAGAAGATTACTATTAAAGGGCCTTCTAAACAGAGAGCCGCTACTCCAGAAAGCGAAACTCCTGTTGAGGAGCCTCAAAATATTACATCTTCTTCAGCTCAACCTGGAGAAGGGTCTTCAGTATCCCAGCCAGCAGCAGCAACAGAAGTTATAGGAGTCCTATCTCCCGGACGCCTCAGCACTTCACTACATCTAACTTTGCCACAAAAGGCGAAAGCTGTTGAAGACACCACCACCACTCATGCTGTTGATCCGGAACCCATCCCTTCGGATGAACTGGCTCTTGAATTAGAAGATGATGACTGGGATATGGATTATGATGCATTCTTGTCGCGTCCTACACCTACTCCAAGTAAAGATAAATTACACAAAATTTATATAAAAATATGTATTATGATTTTGTATATTGACTATTTTGCTTAATCTTTGTAGGTATCATCACTGTAGCAAAGTCCGTGGCTCCTCCTCATCCTCAAGAGACTATTCATGAAGAGGAAATAGAATCTGAAGAAGAGAGTTCTTCTTCAAAAGAAGATTCTGCTTCTAAAGAAGATCCTCTATCTATGGAGATACAATAAGCGCTTGCAGGAGAGGCATATCAGGAATTGCCTTCTCCTGTCGAAGAAAGAGAAGAAGAAGCAACACCAAAAGAAGAGCCAGTTGTAGACAAAGTGCCAACTGTGTTCCAAGAATCAATTGCTGCTCAAGAACATATTACTGAGACCGTAGATGTAGCGGCAACATCAATTATTACTGCCAGTCCAGCTCAAATTCCTGAGATAGTCGTATTCGAGTCTGGATCAAACATAGGAAGTAACACCTCCATGATACCATCTTCTATCACCGAATCTCATCCTCCGGAGGTAGCAGAAAAAGTTGCTGAAGATGTAGTCCCAGAAATCCCTGGGACTCAATTAGCTATGGTAACGATAACAGATAGATCGTTGACTCAGCTTGCTACCACAGCAACGACAGCATCTATCTCCTGCTTTCAAGAAAAGAGATTGATAGATATCGCTGATACACCAAGCTCCAATGCTGATATGAATCTTTTGGTAGAGATTCATACTGAAACTTTTTATAAAACTTTAGCAGCATTGATCAAGATGGTTTTGAAGAAGGGCCTCAATTATGAGAGTTTGAAAAGTGTTGTTGCTACTACTATAGACAACATAGCAATGTTCAATGATACTGAGAGGGCAGATGCTTTGCGAAAAATAGTCCAGGGACTTGAACAACCCATCAAAGATTATCTGAGGTTGTCAAGTGGGACTATAGAAAGCCTCATCCAATCCGAGTATGATTGTCTCACCAATGAGTACACAACTAGAGAAACCATCTTCAAAGAATCTTTTCAAGATTACAGCAATATGGTTGCCGTGGAGAGGACTTTCTTGAAAGAAAATAAACCCTTATTGGAGCAGCATCAGCAAGCCTACGACTCAATGAATATCAAAATTCATGAGCAAAATGATAAAATTCGTGAAGTCGAGGCTGAGCTGGCTCGTTTAAAGGAGGAGCAGAACCGGATGACGACAGATAGAGATCAATTCTTAAGACAAAGTTCCATTTTGGAGGAACAGATCTTTGGTTCTGAATCAAAAATCAAAACTCTTGAAGAAGCCAAAGACAAAATGATATCTGCTTTTACCGAACTCTCTCACCTCTGCACTGCGAAAGCCTGAAGATCTATAGCATAAACAACTGTAGTAGGCTCTCGTGAAAAACGTCTAGCAGAGTTGTAGAAGATGATTGAAGATTTATCTGCTCCACCTTAGAAATTTTTTGTACTCAATAAAGAAAAATTTATCTTCTGTCATTTCTTTTATTTTGCTGATGTACAATTTCCAATCATGAAATAAATGAAATATATTTTAAAATATGTGTGAGATAGAAAATAATTATCAGAGGTAATATGGACATGATAAGACTTCCAAACTCAATAAAGTAGATTATATCTATCCAGAGGTAATGTGGACATGATAGATAATAAATCTTGTTTTCTTTTTTAGAGTATACAATACTATCAGAGGTAATATGAACATAATAGATCGTAACGACTCAAAGAAAATAGATTAATATATATTCAGAGGTAATATGTACATGATAGATAATAATGAAAAGAAGTAGATTTAATATTTATTCAGAGGTAATGAAGACATGATAAATAATAAATCTTTTTTCTTTCTGAAAGCAGCAGGTAAGACAGAAGATTAAAATTCTTTTTTAGGAGAATAAATCATTAGCTTAACCAAACCTTGGTAGCTGAGGAATAAAGAAGAAAGTCAAACGTAGTATTTCTTCAAGAATTTACCATTAATTGGTATCATAAGCAAATCTCCATTAGGTTTAGATAACCTATATGCACCATTGGAGAATACGGTTTCGACTACATAAGGACCTTCCCATTTAGCTTGGAACTTGCCTTTACTCTTATGAGCTTCAGACAGCTAGAACTAGCTCTCCTACTTTAAATACCCTCTCCTTAACTTTGCGATTGAAAGCTCGAGATATGCGGGCTTGATATAGCTCAATGTGCTGTTATGCTTGAAGACGTTTCTCATCCAAACCTTCAAGTTCTTGGTGTCTTAAGCGGTCATTATTCTCTGTAGTTAGATCATTAGCAATGGCTATTCTAAGAGAGGGTATCTGGATCTCCAATGGAAGAACAACTTCACATCCGTAAACCAATAAAAATGGTATAAAACCAGTTGGAGTTCGGACTGTTGTTCGATAAGCCCATAAACATTCTCCAAGTTTCTCGTTCCAATCACGTTTATTAGAAGAGACGAACTTTTTGAGAAGTTTAAAAATTGTTTTATTGAAAGCTTCTGCTAAACCATTAGCAGCTGGATTGTAAGCTGTAGAAGCTAAGTTCTGGATCCAATTCTTGTCACAAAATCGATAAAATGCCTGACTGGCAAATTGTGTCACGCCCCAGAACCAGAATACTGGAGAACGGGGGCAGACATAGCCAGCTACATATATGAAATAAAATCCATCTCGCTATACGGTCACGGCTGTCTAGATACATGCGGGTTTACTACAAGCCAACAGTCTCCTATGGTCACGAACATGCCTAGTGTCTCAATCACCAGCAAGTAGGTATAGCCACAAGATGTATGATAATTAAATATACAATAATAAGGCATCCTAAATATTACATATTCAGCTGATTATGAAGCTAGTCGTTACAAAATGTTATGACTAGCAAGAGTTTAGTCATACATGATCAACCCTAGGATCTGTCAATCATGTTACAGCCCGTAGGCAGAAAGTAAGTAAGTGCAATCGAGCTAAACAGGTGCTCGTCGGCGAAACGCCTCAAAAGAATAATTTTTACAATAAAGTGGGAGATCAAAAATAAACCCACTCGTTGTCCTGGTTACGCCTAGTGGTCACCATCGGGCTGGAAGGTCTGTAGATCCTCTGGAGCTGCTCCGAAATCTGGCCATACAAAACCAGCTGGGTCAGACCCCAGAAAGAGCAAGTGCCACAAAGGAAGCTTCACTTAGGAACTAAAACCAGCAATTAGCACAGAAGATAATAATATATATAGTAAAACTGGAGAAATATAACATTACGAGGATATACGGTAAGATAACCATGGAACCATTCAGATAACCAGGCTACAACCCTTAAACCAAACAAGGACCGGGATTGTAACCCTTCATCTGAACCAAACCAGGTTTCTCCCATTTATCAGCAAGGTAATATAAGAAAATTAGAACATGTAACAATTTTATACAGGATTAAGGCAAGACTAGACTGCTTATTCCCCATTCAACAATCACGGCCAAGCAATAATTACGGCTTGATACTTTAACTAGCTAGGGTTATCACAGGCCTAGTTACTAGCAAGATGCAGTGAGATTATTCCACAGCCACAAGTCCTACAGACCATCCAGGTTACCCAGGTCAAAATTTAGGGGTTGAATTTAGGTGGGTACATCGTCCAGGAAACGTATGTACCCTTAAGTAGCTTGAAGGGTGCAACACATGATAGTGTGCTGGAAATGTGACCTACTCGACGGCAGGCTACAGATCCCAAGCACGCCCAGGTAACAGGATTGCCTGTAGCTGGGAGATCTCTTTATGATTAATGTATTAATCTAGTTATTAGCCTTAGTCCATTTTAATTGGTACTCTTGACCGTGGTACTCAGGAGTCCCATCCTAGACATGATGCAAGACATGACTGGATTATTTGAACAAGTACAATCGCCCACGGTATCCAGGTTATTTATACAGGTCATGTCATGTCAGGTAGCCGTCGCAACAGCTTATCAAGATTTTCCAGATTATCATGTCAAGTTTACTTGTCAAGAGTACGCCACGACAGGCCACCATCAGGTCATGTTACGTATCAATAGTGCACCACTGCGGGTCACTGCCGTGTTCATGGTATATGTATAGGGCATCAGAGTGCAAGCATTAAACCAGGAGACCCGAGTTATGCTGAGATTACAAGACATGAGTTAACAATAATAATAATAATAATAATTAAATAGCAGGGCAAGGCACAGGAAGGAGCCCTGCGGCTCAGGATCACTAGAACCCATACGGCCAGTAAAGGAGAGCGCATACGACTTGGTAAGGATAGGGGAATGCGGCTAGGAATAAAAGGAGGCGCATGTGGCTCAGTTAGAAGCTCATGCGGCTAGGTTCAGTCAAGGGCGCATGTGGTCAGAAGGAAGTAGGTGTCATGTGGCTCGCGGGGAGGAGTCCATGCGGCTAGAACGGACCCGGGCTCATGCGGCTCAACTGAGTGGAGCCCACTGCGCTTGGGTCAATGTGGTTACTTATGCGGCTGGGAGTGACGGGCGTATATGCTGTACAGGAAGAAGGGCCCTCATGCGGCTGGCGGGAATGGGTGCACATGCGGCTGTCGGTAACGAGTCCATGCGGTTGGCACGGATCGAAGCTCCATGCGGCCAATGGGAAAGGCTGTATGCAGCTGGGAAATGCCTAAGCTCATGCGGCCACCGGTAGTAGACTTCTGCGCTCGAGGAGGACTGATTCTCATACGGCTGGAATGCAAGGGCCTCATGCGGCTAGAAGCACAAGGGTCTCATGCGGCTAGAAGCGACTTGCCGCATGAATGCTCATGCGGTCAAGTACTGCCATGCAGCCAGAGAACTGTTCTTCTCCTCCAAATTTCCAAAAAGAAGAATACCATGAACCCATGCTTCCAAGCTCCATGAAACCTTCATCCAGAGTCCAAATCCGAACTTCCATAGGTCAAAATGGGGTAGAACAAAATTCTCTACAACGTGGAACCATCAAAACTAAAAAATAACAAGATTAAGTAGACCAAAACCCAAGAATTCCAAAAATAAGATAAACTTAAATCTACAAGAATCTGGCCATGGAAAGTAAAAATGCCAAGTACTAAAGTATGTTAGAATGCTGTAAAAAAGAGAATAGAATAATAAAATTAGAGTTCCTCCATGAAGCAAGTTGCACTTGCCTAGACCTCTCTCTCTCTGGTAGGTGAAGAAGTTATGGTGGAGAAGAAGAAGAGTAATGAGGAGAGAGAAAGAAGAATGGTTTAATAAATACTAATGGTGGTGGTAGGTAGGTAGGTAGGGGTTCACCTTTGGTTCATGAGGAACCAAAGCAAAACCAAGCCAAGCCAAACCAACCCAAGAATAAACCAAGCCATGAAGAAAAGCTAAGTAAGGAATCATGCAATATAAGATAAAATACGTACACGTATTCCAAAAATACGTAATACGAACCACAGGCATTACAACTCTACCCACCTTAAAAGAATTTCGATCTCGAAATTTAATTAAGAGGCTAGAGAGACGAGGACAAGCTATATTAATCACATACAAGCAATAACTAGGCAGGCAATCACTCATTCAAGCAAGGAATCGAAAGCATGAGGCATAAGGAAGACATTATACTTCACGAGTCAAACAAGTCGGGATATCGCGATCGGATATCATCCTCACGCTCCTACGTTGACTCACCCAAAGAGTGATGACCCCAAGCAACTCAGACTAACTTGATAGTCTTGTTCTTGAGTATCTTCTCTCTCCGGTCCAATATAGACATGGGCCTCTCCTCATACGAAAGGTTGGTACCAACAACCAATTCCGAATGATCCAGGATATGGCTCGGGTCCGGGATATACCGTCGTAATTGGGATATATGGAACACGTCATGTACCTCGCTTAGCGATGGCGAAAGAGCGAGACGATAGGACACGTCTCCTACTCGCTCCAGAATATCGAACGATCCTATATACCTAGGACTAAGCTTTCTCCGTACGCCGAAACGAATGACGCCACGGTTAGGCAAAATCCTCAGGAATACATGGTCGCCGACAGAGAATTCGAGGGGACGCCGATGAGAATCGGCCCAATGGCGCTGGCGATCTTGGGAAACTCGAAGATGATCCCGGACTCTTCTGACCACTTCAACTGTCTGGGTAATCATTTCTGGGCCAAGCATCTGCCTCTCTCCCATATCATCCCAGGCTAACGGGGATATGCACTTCCTACCATACAGTGCCTCGAACGGTGCCATCTGGATACTGGCCTGGAAGCTGTTGTTGTACGAGAATTCCACCAGGTGTAGGTGATCTTCCCATGAACCACCAAAGTCAAGTGTACATGTCCGCAACATATCTTCAAGTGTCTGGATTGTACGCTCTGATTGATCATCTGTCTATGGATGATACGCTGAACTGAACTGGAGACGAGTTCCCAAACTCTCCTACAGGCTATGCCAAAAGTGCGACGTGAATCTTGAATCCCGGTCCGAGGTGATACTAACTGCCACTCCGTACAACCTGACAATCTGCCTGAGGTACATCTCTGCTAACTGAGCTATCGACTGCCTAATTCTGAATGGGAGAAAGTGAGCTACCTTCGTGAGCCTGTCAACTATAACCCAAATAGCATCTCGACCAGCTGGGGACCTAGGTAATCCAGTCACAAAATCCATGGTCACATGTTCCCACTTCTATTCTGGAATTGGCAAGGGCTGAAGAAGTCCAGCGGGCCTCTGATATTCAGCCTTAACTTGTTGGCAGACTAAACAACGAAAAACAAACCGGGCTATCTCCCTCTTCATGCCATTCCACCAAAAGTGCTGACGGATATCACGGTACATCTTCGTACCGCCCGGATGAATAGAATACTGAGAACTGTGAGCCTCTGCCATAATTTCCTGTCTGATATCACCATTGGGTACACAAAGACGCTTACCATGCCTAAGTGTATCGTCTTCATGAATACACAACTCTGGTCTTCGTCCCGCCTCACACTCTGTCCTGAGTCGCTGAAGCTTGGAATCTGCTGACTGCGCCATCCGGATCCTCTCGACTATGGTAGACTGAACTTGCATACTGGCCATCAATGCCACACTGGAAGGGAGAACAACTTTAATACCCATTTTCTGAAGATCTGCTAACAGCTCTGGTTGTGCTGTTAGGAAATAAACCCCGGCTCTCCTGCTCAATGCATCTGCAACGACGTTGGCCTTCCCGGGATGATACTGCAAGTTGACATCATAATCCACAAGAAGCTCCAGCCACCTCCTCTGACGTATGTTAAGATCCTTCTGGATGAAAACATACTTCAGGCTCTTGTGGTCGGTGAAAATCTCTATCCTATCTCCGTACAAGTAGTGCCTCCACAACTTAAGTACAAACACTACTGCTGCCAGCTCTAAGTCATGGGTTGGGTAATTCCTTTCATAATCACGAAGTTGTCGTGACGCATAAGCTATTACCTTCCCATGCTGCATCAGAACACATCCTAGGCCTCTGCCTGAAGTATCATAATATACTGAGAATTCTCCAGTTCCATCTGGAAGTATGAGAATGAGAGCCGTCATCAAGCCTCGCTTCAACTTCTCAAATAAATTTTGGCACTCTACTGTCCAAGCAAACTACATCTCCTTGTGGGTCAACTGGGTCAATGGCGCCGAGATCCGGGCAAAGTCTAAAACAAATCGCCGGTAGTAACCGGCCAATCCGATAAAACTGCGAACCTCTGCAACTGTGTTGGGCACTGGCCACGACTCAATAGCCACAATCTTCTGGGGATCCACTTCTACTCCTCATCGAGTGATGATATGACCCAAGTACGATATGTGATCGAGCCAGAACTCGTATTTACTGAACTTGGCATACAACTGGTGTTCCCTGAGAATCTGAAGAACCACACGAAGATGCTGCTCATGCTCCATTTCACTCCTGCTATAGACCAGGATGTCATCCAGAAACATAATCATGAACTGATCCAAATAAGGTATGAAAATATGATTCATGAGATCCATGAATACAGCCGGCGCATTGGTCGCTCCAAATGGCATCACTAGGAACTCCCAATGCCCATACCTAGACCTGAAAGCTGTCTTCGGGATGTCCTGCTCTCTGACTCTGATCGGATGATATCCTGAGCGCAAGTCGATCTTCGAGAATACTGCTGCCCCTTTGAGCTGATCAAACAAGTCATCTATCCTCGGAAGAGGGTATCTGTTCTTGATTGTCACTGAGTTCAAGGTACGATAATCAACACATAACCTAGACGTACCATCCTTATTTTTCACAAGAATCATCGGGGCACCCCAAGGCAATCCACTAGCACGAATGAATTCCTTGGTTCGAAGTTCTTCAATCATCTTGTACAAGATCTCCAATTCTGACGGCGCCATCCAGTACACTCTCTCTGACACTGGAGCTATCCCAGAAATCAAGTCTATAGTGAACTCGATCTCCCGTTCTGGCGGCATACCTGGAAGCTCTTCTGGAAAAACATATGGAAACTCTTCGACTATCCGGGGCAACTGCACTGCTGCTACTGCCATCCGCAACACTGGAGGAGAAGGCTCAACTTCGCTCCGAAGAAAGGAAAACTCTGGCTCGCCTAGAATGCTAAAAACAACCCTACCAATATGGCAGTCTATTCTAGCATACTGGTTTCTCAACCAATCCATCCCTAAGACCACATCATAATCGGCCTTCGGGAACTCTATCAATCTAGCAGGAAATTCCTTACCGCTAACTACGATCCGACACGAGGAAAACACTCTATCGACTCCCACAAGTCCGTTACCAGTAAGTATATTGAGCCTTACTGATAATGACTCGGGCTCCAATCCTATCCGTGTCGCGAATCGTGCAGACATAAAAGAATACGATACACCAAAATCAAATAAAGCTGAAGCTGGAAAGGAGTTGATGAGAATAGTACCTGCCACTACCTCTTCTGGTGCCAATCCTTCCTCTGCGGTCATCACCATAGCATGACCATGCCCTCGGGGTACTGGTCCCCTCTTTTGAAATCCTCGCCGCCTATTCTGACTCAAGGCTTGGGCTTGAGCATGCTGCTGGAGGTGTTGTTGCTGGAACGCCTGGGACCGAGGTGGCAAGGGCCTCGGCAATGGAAACTGCTGCGGCTGGACCGGTGCTGGTCCTCTCACCGAAGAGCTAGAAAGCTTGGACGATGATGAACCACCCCTATTCGGGTAGGATCCAACCCTATGGTCTGCTGCTCCACAAGCCAGACACAATCCCTGTGCCCTGCGATACTCTGCCACTACATGGCCTGGCTTCCCACAATGAGAACATTCCACTGCGAAAGACTGCTTCTGCTTCTGCTGCTGAAGATACGTCGGGGTTGAATGCTGAACCGACGTTACGGAGGCCGCTCGCCTCGGAGCTCCAATAGTCAAAGCCCTGGCTGCCGGGGCTGGAGCTGAAGACTGATTTATCTGGACATGGGATCTCTTTCGACCTCTGGCCCTATCTATAATTCTCTGGGAGGTATACTCATGCCTCCTAGCTGCTCTCAAGACTGCATCAAAAGACTGATGCTCAAACTGCTCAACTGCCAACAAAATCTCCAGGTGATGCCCTTGCTGAAATCGCTGGGCTCTATCATACTCGGTTGCCACCAAGGTGAGAGCAAACCGACTGAGCCTCGAAAACTCGGCCGCATATCCGTCGAACGTTCTGCCCATCTGCTTCAGATTGGTGAACCTTGTCTGTAGATCGTACCGAGCTACAGCATCAAAATACTTGGTCTGAAATTTCTCTCTGAACACCGCCCAAGCAATAGGTGCTGCTAATCCAACGGCCTGAGCCACCCACCAGCTGCGGGCAAGATCTAATAACTGTAAGCGCACCACGGCTACCTTCTCGTTCTCTGGGGTCCTGGCTGCTTCTAGAATCACCTCTGTGTCCTGAAGCCAAACATCTGCAGTGATAGCATCTTCGCTACCGTCGAAGAATGGAGGGTTCAAGCGCTTGAAGCTGTTGGCCGTGCTGTTACCCTGATGACCTCCTCTGGTCAGAGTATCTGTCACTGCCTGGTGCAAGATGTCTCCACAACGATCTTGGGAAGCTATCAAGGTCCTAACGAGACCTACCAAAGTGCCATCATCAGGTTCTACAGGCTGAACTGGCTGGACTGGTGGCTCTTCGCCAGAAGGCACGACTCTGGAGGCTACTCCGGAATGTTGGGCTTGATCCCCAGGTTACGACTGGTCTACGGGAAGTGCTCCGCCTTGCTGACCAGCAGGTCCCGGAATGATGCCGCTGACAGGTCCAGGAACGATAACGCTGAAGAAGACGACATTGGAAACAATAAGGAAGGTCCAGGACAGATCAACGATACAAGCATATAATCCGGACAAGAATCCAGGGATTCAGAAGATACGAGCAGAGATCAAGGGCGAATACTGATTGAGACATCTATTCGGCAAACCCTCACATATCTCGATTTACAAGACCTGCATGGGCCACCACTTAAACCATGTCACGCCCCAGAACCAGAATACTGGAGAGCGGGGACAGACATAGCCAGCTACGTATATGAAATGGAATCCATCTCGCTATACGGTCACGGCTGTCTAGATACATGAGGGTTTACTACAAGCCAACAGTCTTCTATAGTCACGAAGAAGCCTAGTGTCTCAATCACCAGCAAGTAGGTATAGCCACAATATGTATGATCATTAAATATACAATAATAAGGCATTCCATATTCAGCTGATCATGAAGCTAGTCGTTACAAAATGTCAGGACTAGTAAGAGTTTAGTCATATATGATCAACCCTAGGATCTGTCAATCATGTTACAGCCCGTAGGCAGAAAGTAAGTAAGTGCAATCGAACTAAACAGGTGCTCGTCGGCTAAACGCCTCAAAAGAATAATTTTTACAATAAAGTGGAAGATAAAAAATAAATCCACTCGTTGCCCTGGTTACGCCTAGTGGTCAACATCGGGCTGGAAGGTCGGTAGATCCTCTGGAGCTGCTCCGAAATCTGGCCATACAAAACCAGCTGGGTCAGACCCCAGAAAGAGCAAGTGCCACAAAGGAAGCTTCACTTAGGAACTAAAACCAGCAATTAGCACAGAAGATAATAATATATATAGTAAAACTGGAGAAATATAATATTACGAGGATATACGGTAAGATAACCATGGAACCATTTAGATAACCAGGCTACAACCTTTAAACCAAACAAGGACCGAGATTGTAACCCTTCATCTGAACCGAACCTGGTTTCTCCCATTTATCAGCAAGATAATATAAGAAAATCAGAACATGTAACAATTTTATACAGGATCAAGGCAAGACTAGACTGATTATTCCCCATTCAACAATCACGGCCAAGCAATATGTTCGGCTTGATACTTTAACTAGATATGGTTATCACAGGCCTAGTTACTAGCAAGATGCAGTGAGATTATTCCACAGCCATAAGCCCTGGAGACCATCCAGGTTACCCAGGTCGAAATTTAGGGGTTGAATTCAGGTAGGTATATCGTCCAGGAAACGCATGTACCCTTAAGTAGCTTAAAGGGTGCAACACATGACAGTGTGCTGGAAATGTGCCCTACTCGACGGCAGGCTACAGATCCCAAGCGTGTCCAGGTAACGGGATTGCCTATAGCTAGGAGATCTCTTTATGACTAATATATTAATCTAGTTATTAGCCTTAGTCCATTTTAATAGGTACTCCTGACCGTGGTACTCAGGAGTCCCATCCTAGACAAGATGTAAGACAGGACTGGATTATTTGTACAAGCACAATCGCCCACGGTGTCCAGGTTATTTATACAGGTCATGTCATGTCAGGTAGCCGTCATAACAGCTTATCAAGATTTGCCAGATTATCATGTCAAGTTTACTTGTCAGGAGTGCGTTACGACGGGCCACCATCAGGTCATGTTACGTATCAATAGTACACCACTGCGGGTCACTGTCGTGTTTATGGTATATGTGCAGGGCATCAGAGTGCAAGCATTAAACCAGGAGACCCGAGTTATGCTGAGATTACAAGACATGAGTTAACAATAATAATAATAATAATTAAATAGCAGGGCAAGGCACAGGGAGGCGCCCTGCGGCTCAGGATCACTAGAACCCATGCGGCCAGAAAAGGAGAGCGCATACGACTTGGTAAGGACAGGGGCATGCGGCTAGGAATAAAAGGAGGCACATGTGGCTCAGTTAGAAGCTCATGCAGCTAGGTTCAGTCAAGGGCGCATGTGGTCAGAAGGAAGTAGGTGTCATACGGCTCGCGGAAGAGTAGTCCATGCGGCTAGAACGGACCCGGGCTCATACGGCTCAACTGAGTGGAGCCCACTACGGTTGGGTCAATGTGGTTACTTATGCGGCTGGGAGTGACGGGTGTATATACGGTCCAGGAAGAAGGGCCCTCATGCGGCTGGCGGGAATGGGTGCACATGCGGCTGTCGGTAACGAGTCCTTGCGGTTGGCACGGATTGAAGCTCCATGCGGCCAATGGAAAATGCTGTATGCAGCTGGGAAATGCCTAAGCTCATACGACCACCGGTAGTAGACTTATGCGCTCGAGGAGGACTGATTCTCATGCGGCTGGAATACAAGGGCCTCATGTGGCTAGAAGCGCAAGGGTCTCATGCGGCTAGAAGCGACTTGCCGCATGAATGCTCATACGGTTAAGTACTACCATGCAGCCAGAGAACTATTCTTCTCCTCCAAATTTCCGAAAAGAAGAACACCATGAACCCATGCTTCCAAGCTCCATAAAACCTTCATCCAGAGTCCAAATCCGAACTTCCATAGGTCAAAATGGGACAGAACAAAATTCTCTACAACATGGAACCATCAAAACTGAGAAATAATAAGATTAAGTAGATCAAAACCCAAAAAATCCAAAAATAAGATAAACTTAGATCTACAAGAATCTGGCCATGGAAAGTAAAAATGCCAAGTACTAAAGTATGTTAGAATGCTGTAAAGAAGAGAATGGAACAATAAAATTAGAGTTCCTCCATGAAGCAAGTTGCACTTTCCTAGACCTCTCTCTCTCTGGTAGGTGAAGAAGTTATGGTGGAGAAGAAGAGTAATGAGGAGAGAAAAAGGAGAATGGTTTAATAAATACTAATATTGGTGGTAGGTAGGTAGGTAGGGGTTCACCATTGGTTCATGATGAACCAAAGCAAAACCAAGCCAAGCCGAACCAACCTAAGAATAAACCAAGCCATGAAAAAAAGCTAAGCAAGGAATCATACAATACAAGATAAAATACGTACACGTATTCCAAAAATACGTAATACGAACCACAGGTATTACAAATTGTGGTCCGTTATCATGGATTATCCTTCGGGGAATCCCGAAATGATATATGACATGATGTTTGGTGAAGTTAACCACATTAGACGTTTTCACTTCAATAAGAGGAACTGCTTCTGCCCATTTAGAGAAATAATTAGTTATAGCCAAGATAAATCGATGTCCTTTGACAGAAGGGGGATTAATTAGACCAATATTATCCATACCCCAAGCTTCGAAAGGCCAAGAAGCTGCTGTAGGATGTAAAAATTTAGAGGGTTGGTGAATAAAATCAGCATGAATCTGGCATACTTTACACCGTCTGGCATACTCTACAATTTCTGCTATCATAGAAGGCCAATAATAACCTATTCTTCGAATACGGTCTTGTAATTTCAGACCTGGTTGATGCGCACCACAAATTCCATTGTGAGCTTCACGAAGTGTTTGCTTGGCTTAACTTTTCAAAAGACAACGCAATAAAAGTCTGTCATAAGAACGACGATACAACATGTGGAAAGAAGAATCGTAGTAAAATCGAAATAATCGTCTTTTGATTGATGCAGCTTCTTTTGGATCTTCAGGAAAAATTCTAAAAACCGCATAATCAATAAATGGACTTCTCTAGTCTCTTTGCTGAGAATTTGATTCGGTAACATAACTCTGTTCAATGTACAAATTATTCTTGACACAGAATATGTCTCGATCCAACAAAGTAATGGTATTTTGTCTTCTGATGGGAACTGCTAAGTCTGTAGCTAGACTAGCAAGAGCATCGGCTTCCAAATTTTGAGAACGTGGTACGAATTTAATGAAGAATCCTTTGAATAAAAGAGCTAATTCAACCATCTCTTGATGATAGAGAATGAGGTCAGGATTTGTGACTTCATATGTCCCTCTGACCTGATTGACAATCAGTTAAGAATCTCCATAAGCTTCCAAGAACTCAATGTCCAATTGTTTTGCTACTTGAAGACCAATTACCAGAGCATTATATTCTGCCATATTATTGGAACATGATTCATTGAGGGAATAAGCACGGTATATGACCATTTTATCAGGAGAGACCAAGACAATACCTACTCTAGAGACAATATTGCTTTTAGGCCCAACTCGTGATGCTCCATCAAAGTATAGTTGCCAAATATCATCCCTCAAAGTCATGTTGCAATCTATAACTTCATCCGGAATGTCGTCATATAACTTGGAAGTTTCAGGTATAGGGTGAGCTGCTAAGAAGTCAGCTAATGCTTGACCCTTCACTAATTTTTGAGGTATGTAGACCATATCATAGGGAGTAAGCAACATTGCCCAGGTAGCTAACCGGGAGTTAAGAATACTCGACTTTTTCATCAATATCCGAATAGGATTTATTGTGGATATGACATGAATAGTCTATCCTGATACATAATGTCTTGTCTTTTGGATAGCAAAGACCAAAGCTAGACAATTTTTTTTCCACATGAGTATAGCTGTGTTCAGTTCCAACCATCATTCGGCTAAGATAATAAATTGCCTATTCATGACCTTTATCACTTTTCTGTGTAAGAAGAGCACCAAGAGAATGATCTAATGCTCGAACATACAGCAAAAATGGTCTTCCCACTACTGGGGTACTAAAACAGGTAGAATTGTAAGGTATTGCTTGATATCATTGAATGCTTTTTGACATGCTTCATCCCAAACAAATGATACACCTTTTTTTAATAGACGAGAGAAAGGTTGAAATCTCCCAGAAAGATTGGATATAAATCTCCTGATATAGGTAATGCGACCTTGAAAGCCACAAAGTTCTTTTAGATTACGTGGGGGACGCATTTCAAGAATGGATTTGACTTTTTCAGGATCAACATGGATACCTGGAGAAGTAATAAAAAATCCTAAAAATTTGCCACTAGAAACCCCTAAGAAAGACTTAGTAGGGTTCATCTTTAATTGATGTCGACGCATCAACTCAAATACTGTCTTTAAATCTTGAATATGATCATCCTTTAATCGACTTTTGACAGCGATATCATCTACGTAACATTCAACTATTTTTTGCAGATGTTCTTGAAAGATATTGCTCTTGGCCCTTTGATATGTAGGACCGGCATTTTTCAGACCAAAAGGCATAACTGTGTAGCAATAAACTCCAAGGGGTGTACGAAAAGCCGTATGCTTTTATCTCCTGTATGCATCTTAATCTGATTATATTCTGAAAATCCGTCCATGAAAGACATGCGTTCAAAACTACATGTATTATCTATCATGACATCAGTGATCGAAAGTAGAAATTCATCTTTTGGACAAGCTGCATTGAGATCTCAAAAATCTATGCAAACTTGAACTTTTTTATTCTTCTTCATGACATGAGCAATATTGGCAACCCAATCTGGGTGTTGTTCTTCAGGGGCAAAGCCACATGTGATCAGCTTTTTAAATTCTGCTTCAATTGCATCCATCATATCCAGTCGAAAACGTCGCTGCTATTGTTTTACAGGTTTGGCAATAGGAAGGATATTGAGCTTATGGGTTGCTATTTTAGGATCCAAACCTGGCATATCCTCATAGCTCTATACAAAGATATCAATATATTCTTTTATCAGCTTTTTTTTTCATCTTCAGAAAGGTTTTTTGTTGATGAATATTGGCTTTGATGTAATTTCGTCTCCAACATCAATCTGGATGATTTCATCTTCTGTGGGTGGCTGTCTTTGTTCAAATCGAAGCTTCCACTAAGTATCCATTTGTTGTGCCCAAGGGTCATTTTCAAATAGTTCAGATTCATCATCGGTTTGAACCATATTGACTGAAAAGACGCATTCAGATTCAACATACTGGACTCCTTCAGAATCTGAGGATTGTAAAAAACTGGAAGAAAATTCTTCTTCTATATCTTCATTAAACATGTGGGATGTATCATATCCCAAACTATGACGAGTTCGTTGATAAAACGGATCACTACATAATGGTAATCGTCTACCTTTACCTTGATTGAGACCTAGCATGGTTTTCAAATCATATCCCATATTTTGGATAATCTTAAGAGACTGTTGACTATATTTGTCAATTCTAATTTTTTTCTTTATCTTTCTCTTCGAGATTATCTGTCTGAATAATAGGGGTATTTCTAGCCAAGCCAAACACAATTTGATGCTTGTTTTTCTAATTAGACAGGATCACAAAATAAGATTATTCGTGACGTCTATAATTTACACAAGCTTATGATGATGAAGCTACAGGTAAAAAATAAGGAAAAGATGTTAGGAACCTCTGAGCATAGGGTCCAACATCGACATGAGGAGGAAAAGAATTCTTTTTATGATTAATATATAAGGTTTCCTCTGTATTTATGTCAGTTTTATATTGATGACTTTGATTATCAGCAGATAAAGTCATTCTTTCAATAAATTTGACAGCCATATACTCCAAAAGGAAATCTTTATTAAAATAAGAGAATACAGAGTGATCAATATTTATATCATTGACAGACTGATTACTATGCTTTGGATTAATCATTAATAGACCATCATCCGTCTTCGACATAGACTTGCCAAGGTTGATAACCAGTAGTTCTGGATCAATTGTACGAGAAGTACGTCCTTTGACCTTGATCATAAGAGGCTGATCACTAGTGTTGGCTTGAACCCGATTCCTGACTGGAACCCTCATAGCTTCATCAACGTAGCTTGAGTTTTTCCTTTGAATTTAATCATCAAAGGTTCATCATTGACAGGTTGGGGTTGAATTCGACCTTTAACCTTAATCATCAAAGGTTGATCTTCTGAAATCGATTGATCTTCTGCAGGTGATCAATTTTTAGCCATATTAGATATTTCCTTCACATGCTCATTTGTATAAAGTATTGAATCCGAAAAATAGGTTTCAACACCTTTAAAAGGATTGAGATCTGCAAATTCAGTCTTTACAGTCCCCTGAGAATCTACATACTTGAAGCATTGATGGAGAGTTGAAGGTACAATATTATGCTCATGTATCCATGGTCTTCCGAAGTAGATATTATAAGATATATCTGAGTTGATAACATAAAAGGTCGCCATAGTTCGAAGATCCCCTATTTGAATTTTTAGACGAATTTTCCCTAATGGTTTACTTCTTCCAGAATTAAAACCAACAATTGTCATACTAGTGTAAGTCAACTCACTAGTAGGAATCCTCAAGGGTCTTAGCATACTCTGAAGAATAATGCTAATAGAAGACCCAGGATCAATGTAAATCCTGTCAATTTCAGTAGAGTCAACATATCCTGTATAACACAAAGGCCTGTCATGTCGATTATGCTTCAACAACATATCTTCCTGTATGAAAGTAATGTTAGAAATTGATTCCATCACACTGTGGCATTGGGGACATGACACCGGTGTATTGTCAGGACTTTTGAGCTGGGCTAAGCATGAATCTGCTTGTAACAATGCTTCACTCAAGTTTCTCGACTTTCTTTAGAAAGACAGAGTAACTCAAAGATGGAAAGCCTAGCCTGAGTATTGGCTAATTGGGCTAGAATGTCAAATTTATAGGGTTTCATCAACCCTTGATTTAATCCAAATTTCAGTAGGATGTCAAAACGTACTGCCTTATGTTTTCCTTTTCAACCACTGATGGTTTAGAAGGTCTTGCCTCAGCAGAAATAGAAGATGACTGAGTTGGCAGTGTTTCAGCGGCATCATCCACTTCTTTGGAAGTTCCCTCATAATCTTTGTGGTAGTCTTTTCCAGATCTTGTACCAGCAAAAGTTTCTTCTTATGAGGATTTTTATAAGGAACTTCAAATCCCAATCCGACGGAGGATTTCTGACCTTGAATTTGTAAAGGAATTCACATACCTCTATCATTGTTCAAGCCTTCCCTTTTTGAAAGTCATAGCCCATCTTTTTCATGAGATGGACTGATTGTTGACTGTATATATGAGTAGGTAGCGAACTTTCAATAGTCAGTTCAACAGATAAAGAAGGAACAGAGACCTCTGTATTCGCAAGGGTGGAAAATTTTGGTGCATGAGATAAAATCCCAACCGAAGCTTTCTCGTAGGCAGCAAAAACTTGTTGTGCCCTATACAAAGGGATACTATTCATTGATAACCACTGCTGATGAGTAAGCCTTAATTTGGTAGGAGGAGTCAAACTCGGAGGGCATATGTTCAGACCCCTTAGCCTATTTTCCAAAGGGATGTCATCCCACAGATGATCAGAATCATCATGATCTGGGTAACAACATGAGAAATCACATTACAGGTTCTAACTTTTTAACCTTTCTTGGATTTTGAAATTTGACTTCCATATTCCATTTCAGGTACTAAATTAGGGTGTACCCACATGATTTCACCATTTTTCAAGGTGAGAGGCACTAATTCTTCACTTTGATCTCTGGCTGGTGGAAGGTTCACAATCTTCATTGTCGCCTTCGGAATCGGGACAACCCCATCATGAACTTCCTGTGGAGAAAAACCTCCAAATTGAAGAGAAATCATATTGGTTGTAACCGTATGCTCATCATTAGTTAAAGCAATAGCTTTAGCATTTATCAACTCTTAAATTTTCTTCTTCAAGACATAGCAAGCTTTCGTGGGATGATTTATGTATCTATGATAGATACAATACTTGGGATTATCATCCAAATCCACTTTATTAGGTCATTTTGGCTCTGGAATCTGGAGTTTACCACTCTTTACAAGATATTGAAATATCCCAGGAATATCACTGTCGTCGAAAGAGTATTCTTCTTTCAGCTTAGAAAACTCCGAATTACTTGGGGTAGTTTTGGATTTCGAAAGGTTTACCACTAAGGTTTCCTTTCCTTTTCCATGGCGATTACCAGAGTTGTTACCTGAAGAGGCTTTCTTTTCTTTATCTTCTAAGGCGAATATTATCCCATGTTCATGAGCCAATCTACCGTTGGTCTCAGCTGAAACTGCTGCTATAATAAACGAGGCCCAATCTGTGAATTGAGAGCCTATAAAAATAGCGATGGTTGGTCGCAGATTCATTTTGCATGTATCAATTAATACTGAATCTGGCAAACCTGAAGGCATTTTTAATGTAGCCTGGCGGAAACGTTCAATAAACGTCCGAGTATCCTCTTGCTCTTTTTGTTTAATTTCTATTAAGGAAGACATATTCATGTCCATCCCTCCTTCATAGAAACGAGAGAGAAACATTGCTTTGAACTTGTCAAAAGACGATATATAATTATCGGGTAGACTACGATACCAATCGTATGCTGTACCCGTTAAACACCCAATAAAGACTCGGGTGAGAAGAGCATCATTCTTCTGTAGATGTACAGCCATAATATCAAAGTAATTGATATATTGACTTGGAGAAGCCTTTCCATCAAATAATACCATAGATAGTGGCTTAAATTTGGGAGGAAAGGGTACATCATTCCAGTGGGGAGGATAAGGTTGCTTAATCCCCAACTTCTGGAGCTGATCTTTGTGCTTGAGAACTTCAAATTATGCTCTTAATTCAAGAACTGCTTGAATAGCTTTATTAGTTTGAGAGAGCATGTTTGATTGAATAGTGGTTGGATGTACCGTAACCCCTATTGGAGGTGATACATCTTCTGGGATGAGAGGATCAGGAGATGCAGAGTTTTGATTGATAACAGGCTCTTGACTCAGATTATTCAAAGGTATATCAACCCCCTGACTATCTTGAGTTTGTGCAGTTGTCTGTACTGGTGTTATCACTACAGGTTGGACCGTTTACTAAGTCGTTATTATCTGACGCATATTTTGCATAATTGCAAGCAAATCCTTTATTGATTGTTCTACCGAAGAAAGATGCTGTTCTTGATGGAACTGGGGATTCCCAGGACCCTTTCTTTGGTGTGCGTATTGATCGATAGAAAGTTAAACAGATCTAATACGTGTTCTAACCCTTCATAGGTGGAAACTAGGGTTCACGAATTATACCTACGGCAAAAAGTAGACAAGTAATTCCTGGCAATCTCGAACGGACGACGCCAAGAACTTCTGCACGTATTCCTTCCTCGAGTTGACGTCGTGTGGGCGACGATCTTCCAACCTTTTCTTCTTCTTGGCAGCCCTCTCTTTCTCTCCTTACGTGAATCACAAATTTAGAAAAAGTTTCAAATTTCTGATCGGTAATATGGCGGCCAGAGAATAGAGGATATATATAGGCTACGGCAGGGACCATGAGGAGAAATTAGGGTTAGGCCTCCTAACGGATCTGGATATCCCGTGTTCAGCCCGAACACACAATCCAGGCCCATTAATAATAGCTCGGTCCACTAATAAGCTATTGTTGCACTACCTCCCTAATCCTAAATTATGTTTGTGGGCTCCTTTTATTATATGCTCGTTTGGCTTCCCATGTTAAGATATCGTATGTCCGTCGATCAAATTAAGTTACTGACAACTATATTGATTCGACA
Organism: Iris pallida; assembly: GCA_029216955.1. Lineage (NCBI taxonomy): Eukaryota > Viridiplantae > Streptophyta > Magnoliopsida > Asparagales > Iridaceae > Iris > Iris pallida. The sequence goes on along the minus strand of JANAVB010040216.1, from coordinate 6,682,116 downwards.
TCTTTTATCCTTAAGTTGTACCGCTCAACTTTATTTGTCATGCGGATATAATCCACCTGCAGGGTTTACATGACAATTCTTATGAGCTCCTTAAGGGGACATCATCAACCCGATGTATCGGGACATGGATTCCATTTATAATCAACAGCCCATCATACATATAATGTTATTACCCAATTCATAGAGGTTGTTGATCCATAATGAATCTCACTCTTTTATGAGTCAAAATAATGCACAATGCATATACATGTCCGTTATTATATCCGGGTTAAGAGCACAAGCATCCATAATAACAGAGGTATTTGTTCTCTTATGTAGTCAGTACAAAGAGAACAACCTTAAGTGGTCCTGTTCAATACACACAAAGTGTACTAGTGTAAACCTATAGTCAAGATAGACTAATACCAGATTATACTACAACCTTTCCAATAGATTGTCCAAGTCCATCTAGGTTGTGAACTATTTATATACTCCATAGGAAACTGATAATATGATCTTCTGTGTGACACCACGCACTATATTATCTACAATATAGAATTTCAGACATTTGCATTAACACTTGCAACAAATACAATATGCAAACATTTGCCCATATGATTCTCATTCAAAATTTAAGGAAATAAAGTTACTAAAAAAGTGATGCTTTTAGTATATAACCCTAACAATCTCCCATTTATACTCAAAGCATTGCTTTTCAGTATACTGTTACAAATCTCTCACTTATACTTAAAGCCATGCTGCTACACATCTGACTCCCATTCCCTGAACATGACTATCAAAAGCCTTAGCTGGTAAGCTCTTTGTAAAGGGATCAGCTAGGTTGTCGGCTGATGCTATCTTGATCACAACAACTTTTTCTTTCTTTACGAAATCTCGTATCAGGTGGTACTTGCGCTCAATGTGTTTTCCAGTCTTATGGGCTCGTGGTTCCTTCGAGTTTGCAACTACACCAGTATTATCACAATAAAGTGTAATAGACTTAGGCAAACTAGGTACCACATCCAAGTCTAATAGAAAGTTTTTGAGCCAAACCGCTTCTTTGGCTGCCTCAGAGGCTGCCACATACTCGGCTTCCATGGTGGAATCAGCAATACATTTTTTCTTGATACTCCTCCACACAATGGCTCCACCTCCCAAAGTAAACACATAACCTGAGGTAGATTTCCTGGAATCCCTATCTGACTGAAAATCTGAGTCTGTATACCCCAAGGGAACTAAACTATCTGCCTGGTAAACTAGCATATACTCTTTAGTCCTTTTTAGGTACTTTAAAATATGCTTTACGGCAGTCCAGTGCTCTTGTCCTAGGTTAGACTGATATCTGCTGACTATGCCTACGGTAAAGCAGATGTCTGGTCTCGTACATAGCATTGCATACATTAAGCTTCCTACTGCTGAAGCATAAGGAACTGCCTTCATGTTCTCTAACTCTTTAGGTCTCCTCGAACATTGCTCCTTTGATAGAGCAATTCCATGTCTAAAAGGTAAGAAACCTTTCTTAGAATTTTGCATACTAAAACGAGTTAGTACAGTATCGATATAGGAAGCTTGGGATAAGCCCAACATCCTTTTCTTGCGATCTCGTAGAACTTTGATCCCAAAGATGTGACCTACTTCTCCCAAGTCCTTCATATCAAACTGTTTGGATAACCATACCCTTACATCAGATAACACCTTCACATTGTTTCCAATGAGCAAGATGTCATCCACATAAAGTACTAGGAACACCACCACGTTTCCGTCATATTTTTTGTATACACATGATTCATCCTGACATTGATCAAATCCATAGGATTTTATCACCTGATCAAAACATATATTCCAAGATCTGGAAGCTTGCTTAAGTCCATAAATGGACTTCTTGAGTTTACAAACAAGATGCTCTGGCCATTTTCAATGAATCCGTCTGGTTGCTTCATATAGATGTCTTCCTCAAGACTTCCATTAAGAAAAGCTGTCTTGACATCCATTTGCCAAATCTCATAATCGAGATGAGTAGCAATAGATAAAAGAATCTGGATAGACTTAAGCATGGCTACAGGAGAAAAGGTTTCCTCATAATCGATACCCTCTCTTTGAGTAAAACCTTTTGCTACAAGCCGAGCTTTAAAGGTTTCAACCTTACCGTCTGATTCTCTTTTTTTTCTTATAGATCCACTTGCATCCAATGGCTTTTACACCAGCGGGTGGTTCTACAAGCTCCCAGACCTGATTAGAATCCATAGATTCTATTTCAGATATCATTGCTTTTTGCCAAGACTCTGCATCTTTATCTTGGAGTATTTTATTGTAGGTACAGGGATCATAATCTTGTTCCTCAGGGATGAAGTCTGACGACGCTCCCAAGAACATATATCTATCAGGTTGTATCATAACCCTCCTACTACGACGAAGCACTATCGGTTGTGGTGTAACATTTATGACACGTTGTGCAGTTATTTGTGGTTCATCCTCTTGTACTGTTGGTACTGAAGTACTTGGTGTCTCACGTCTCAGTTCTTCTAGAACAACTCTACTTGTGGGTTTATGGTTCATCACATAGTCTTCCTCTAAGAATCGGGCATTGGTGCTAACAATGACCTTCTGATCCTTAGGACTATAAAATAAACCTTCTTTCGTTCCTCTTGGATAGCCTATAAACAAGCGTACTTCTGTACGAGATTCCAACTTATCTGCTTTCCCATTCAGCACATGTGCTGGACTACCCCAAAAGCGAATATGTTTCAGACTAGGCTTACGCCCAATCCGCAGCTCTGTGGGAGTAAGAGGTACTGACTTGGAAGGAACCAAGTTCAAAATATAAGCTGCAGTCTCTAAGACATATCCCCAAAACGAATTTGGCAAATCCGAATAACTCATCATTGATCTAACCATCTCCATAAGAGTTCTATTCCTTCTTTCGGCTACACCATTCTGCTGGGGCGTTCCAGGTGCAGTCAATTGGGATGCAATCCCAGCCTCTGATAAATAATCCCTAAACTCTCCAAAGAGTTACTCGCCACCACGATCTGATCGTAATGACTTGATACATTTTCTATGACGTTTCTCCGTTCCAGCCTTATACTCTTTGAATTTCTCAAAGCACTCAGACTTACGGCGTATCAAATAAATGTATCCATACCTTGAATAATCGTCAATAAATGTGACAAAATATTCAAAGCCACCTCTTGCTTGGATAGTCATGGGTCCACACAAATCAAAATGAACCAATTCCAACACATCTTTGGCCCTATACCCCTTTGCCGTAAAAGGCCTTTTGGTTATTTTACCTTCCAAGCAGGATTCACAGGCTGGTAGTACCTCTACTTCCAATGGACTCAAAGGTCCATCTTTAACCAGTATTTGAATCCTTCTTAGGTTAATATGCCCCAATCGCAAGTGCCAAAGATATGTTTGGTTCATACAAGAAGGTTCTTTTCTCTTATTTAAGTTAGATGACATATTATTCATTTTCATAAGTTGTATCGTGGAAAAAATAGGATTAATGACATACAAATTATCAACCAATGCATCAGAACAGATAAAATGTTTATTCTTTCTAATAACAATATTGTCATTAAAATAAACTGAATATCCATTCTTAACTAACATAGAAACAGAAACTAAGGGCCCGTTTGGTTTGCAGGATTGGACAACGTAATGTAATTGGCATTACGTTGTCAATCTAACTCGGGTGTTTGGTTGGACAAAAAAATTAGATGTAATGTAATCGCGATTACAAGTTTGATTACATTACATCAGTTTCTTCTAAACTCAATTACATCATAAAACCTATGTAATCGCAATTACATTACAACTTAAGCGGAAGGTTGGTATGCTATAATTTGGTTTTTTTTGTTCTTTTTTGGTCTTTTTTGTTGTTTTTGTTTGTTTTTGGTCTTTTTTGTTCGGTTTTGGTCGTTTTGTTCGTTTTTTGTCATTTTTGTTCGTTTTTGGTCATTTTATGTTGTTTTTTTTTTTGTCGTTTTTGGTCGTTTTTGTTCATTTTTGGTCATTTTTTGTCGTTTTTGTTCGTTTTTTGTTATTTTTATTCGTTTTTTGTTGTTTTTGTTTGTTTTTTTGTTCGTTTTTGTCCTTTTGTTGTTTTTTTTTCCGTTTTTTGTCGTTTTTGTTCGTTTTTGTCATTTTTGTTCGTTTTTTGTTGTTTTTGTTTGTTTTTGTCGTTTTTTTGTTTTTGCCCCCTTTTTTGTCATTTTTGTTCGTTTTTTGTCATTTTTGTTCGTTTTTCGTTGTTATTGTTTGTTTTTTGTCGTTTTTGTCATTTTTTTTTTGTTTTTGGTCCTTTTTTGTTCGTTTTTTGTCGTTTTTGTTCGTTTTTGTAATTTTTGTTCGTTTTTTTTCATTTTGTTCGGTTTTTTGTCGTTTTTGTCCTTTTTTTTTTTCTTTTTTTGTCGTTTTTGTTCGTGTTTTTCATTTTTGTTCGTTTTATGTTGTTTTTGTTTGTTTTTGTCGTTTTGTCCTTTTTTTTGTTGTTTTTGTCCGTTTTTTGTCGTTTTTGTTCTTCTTTTGTCATTTTTTGTTCGTTTTTTCGTGTTTTTGTTTGTTTTTTTTTGTCGTTTTTGTCATTTTTGTTGTTTTTGGTCTTTTTTTGTTCGTTTTTTGTAATTTTTGTTTGTTTTTTGTCATTTTTGTTCGGTTTTTTGTCGGTTTTGTCCTTTTTTTGTTCATTTTTGTCGTTTTTGTTCATTTTTTTGTCATTTTTGTTCGTTTTTGGTTGTTTTTGTTTATTTTTTGTCGTTTTTGTCCTTTTTTTTTTTTTGTTTTTGTCCCTTTTTTGTTCATTTTTTGTCATTTTTGTTCGTTTTTTGGTTTTTTTTTTGTCATTTTTGTTCTTTTTGCCCTTTTTTTTTGTCGTTTTTGTTCATTTTTTGCCATTTTTTTTTATCGTTTTTGGTCAATTTTTTACGTTTTTTTATCGTTTTTGTCGATTTTGCACATTTTTTTGCCATTTCTACATGTTATTTATCAATTTTTGTCGATCTTGTACGTTTTTGACCATTTTTCACGTTTTTATCGTCTTCTATCGTTTTTGGTCGATTTTGCATGTTTTTTGTCGCTTTTTTTTAATCATTTTTTTGCTTTTTTTTTTGGTCTTTTTCACTTTTTTTTGGTCGTTTATGCTCGTTTTTTCTTTTTGTTTGTTGTTTTTGTCGTTTTTGTTCCTTTTTTTGTCGTTTTTTGGATTTTTTTTGCAAGTTTTTTAATATTTTTGTCGTTTTTTGCTCGTTTTAATTTCCTCTTGTTTTTGGTCTTTTTTCGTATTTTTGTTTTTTGTCATTTCTGTTCCTTTTTATCGATTTTATTTGTTTGCTATTTTTTATCGTTTTTTGTCTTCTTTTTTTTTTGTCGTTTTTGTTCATTTTTTGTCCTTTTTTTTTGTTTTTTTGTCGTTTTTCGTCTTTTTTTTTCCTTTTATTTATTGTTATTTTTTGTCAATTTTTTTGTTTTTAGTCATTTTTTTTATCATTATTGGTCACTTTTTATGGTTTTCACATTTTTGATCTTTTTTTTTTTCGTTTTTCTTTTTTATTGCTTTTTCATTTTTGGTTTTTTTCCTTCTGTTTTGTTCGTTTGTCATTTTTGGTATTTTTTATTTTTTGTCTTTTTTTTTTCGTTTTTGGTCTTTTTTTAGCAGAAAACAAACCATTTTCCCCCTTTTTATTATTAATTTTTAATTTTTTTTCTTTTTTCTTTTTAAAATTTTAAAATTTTGTATTGATCAACTTTTTAAATTTTATGTTGTATTTTAAAAAAATATTAAATTAAAAATTCAATTACATTACATGGTAAACCAAACACATGAATGCAATTAACATTACATGGTTTGATTACATGTTTCAACCAAACATAGTAATGTAATTGTAATTCCATTACATTACAAACTCAATTACATTACAAACCCAATTCCATTACGATTACGATTACATTACAATGAACCAAACGCAACCTAAATTCCTTCTAAGTGAAGGTGCATAAAGACAATCTCTCAATGTCAAAGACTTATTTCTACCAAAAGATAAAGTAACATCTCCTAATGCAACGACCGATACTTTTGTAGCATCACCCATGAACAAGCATATCTCTCCATCACTGAGCCGTCTGGTTTCCTGGAACCCCTGCAATGTATTGCAGACATGATTAGTGGCTCATGTATCTACACACCAGGTGCCGGTAGATAACACTGCTAAACATGTTTCAACTACTAGTAAATGAGATATACCCTCTTTGTTCCCTTGTTTGAGAAGTGGACAATCAGTCTTCCAATGTCCTGACCCTTTGCACTTGAAACATTTGCCTTTCGGCTTTTTCACCGCGCCTTAAGGTTTCATGCCCTTCTTTGCTGAATTTGCCTGTTTCTGAATGTTATTCTTCTTATTATCGCCTTTTGGCTTAGAAGTAGAAGCCATTTCAGAAACAAAAACATGACCACTCTGTCTAAAGAGAGATTTAGCATCCTGTAGCTCTTTTGTAAGTTCTGCCAAACTATACAACCTTTTGTTCATGTTGTAATTAAGGCAGAAATTGTCAAAACTTTTAGACAGAGTCCCAAGAATGATATCAACCTGGGATTCCCTATCGATTTTAGCTCCAAGGATCTCCATCTCATTCAGATGACCCATAATCTTGAGAACATGATCCCTTACTGGTGTACCCTCAGCCATTTTTGTATTCATCAAACATTTCATAGCAAACTGCCTAGCTGCTCTACCCTGATGTCCGAACAGTTCCTTGAGGTTATACATCATTTCATAAGCAGTGTCCATGGCCTGATGCTGATGTTGTAGTACATTTGACATAGATGCCAGAATGTAACACCGTGCCATCTCATTTGCCTTTTTCCACTTCTTATGAGCCTCTTTGACCTCTTCATCAGAGTTAGCATCAGGCTTAGGTGGGCATTCCTCAACAAGTACATATTTTTACTCCTCAGCAGTCCGAACAATATCCAAATTATGTTTCCAGTCAAAATAATTTGGTCCAGTAAGTTTGTTTTCTTTAAGAATCACCATAAGTGGACTGAAAGAACCCATTTTTGAAATCCTGAGAATCATATAAATAAAATTATGTAGGGCAAAAAAAACTTTTTGATTTAACTAAAAATAGATTCCCTCAAAATAATAATAAGAAATTCACCAACACCTTGAACACCATGAATTTAGCATGTCACGATAGTGTGGACGTATACAAATTCAACTTTATTCAAGTAGGTTTTTCTTATTAATTTTACTATCATGTCAACATAACTTTATGACAAATAAAATTAATATGCTGGTCTTGCTCTGGTCATACAAATAATTGCAGTGACTCCGATGGGGAGGATACCATTATTTGTATCTAAGTGTATACCATTACTTAATACTAAGTCCATTACCTTGTAATGAGTTCCTTCAGATGGAGAAGTAAACACATACTAGGTAACTTTCTACAATTATCCCTAAGGAAGTTTGTACTGGTGATCCATAATTATACTCATCCGATATGGAGGAAAGCACTATAGCCAACACGCAAGTATAATTACATCACCTACAAACTAGTAATGGAGACCATAGGATTTAAACTAAATAAATATCCTCTCCCACTTAGTTATTTAACAATGAGGGTTTTTTTACTAGTTGATATTATGTCCATGTTGTCCATTATTAATGTAGGCTTGGTTTTTCAAAAAAAACAACCACACAATAATAAACATGCATAATCAGAAAAAGCAAAATGACAAAAAAAGAGAAAATATCCAACTATTATGGTCATCTTTGCTGCTCCGTCCTCAACTATTCGAATCTAAAATCTGGCTCTTCCTTCATCGAAATTCATCTGTCTGCCTCTGGACTGCTTAAAACCAGTATCTCGTCCGACGTCAGAAACAGCCACCACCGCCATCACGATTGATCAAAAATAATTAAAATTACATCATTCTTATGCTTCCCGAAGGAGTTCACACATAATCTAGATTGCAAAATTAAAATAATTAGCACGATCAACCCTCGTGATTTTAATTACATCCACAGCAACAACAACATCCACGACATGTCCGTGGTTTAAACAACACAATAAAAAACATGCATTGGACCATAATAGTTGGATCTAAGATGCCTACAAAACAGAGTTAGAACAGATCTACATCTACCGACTATTACACAGCGCAGGTTTTATTGGACAACATGGACGTATCAATCAATACATAGATCCAAAGTGGCTCTGATACCAATTGATGGAACTGGGGATTCCCAAGACCCTTCCTTTCGTGTGCGTATTGATCGATAGAAAGTTAAACAGATCTAATACGTGTTCTAATCCTTCATAGGCGGAAACTAGGGTTCACGAATTATACCTGTGGCGGAAAGGAGACAAGTAATTCCTGGCAATCTCGAGCGGACGACCCCAAGATCTTCTGTTCATATTTCTTCATCGAGTTGGACATCGTGTGGGCGACGATTTCCCAACCTTTTCTTCTCCTTGGCAGCCCTCTCTTTCTCTCCTTACCTGAATCACGAATTTAGAAAAAGTTTCAGATTTCTGATCGGTAATATGGCGGCCAGAGAATAGAGGATATATATAGGCTACGACAGGGACCAAGAGAAAAAATTAGGGTTAGGCCTCCTAACGGATCTGGATATCCCGTGTTCAGCCCGAACACACAATCCAGGCCCATTAATAATAGCTCGGTCCAGTAATGAGCTATTGTTGCACTACCTCCCTAATCCTAAATTATGTTTGTGGGCTCCTTTTATTATATGCTCGTTTGGCTCCACATGTTAAGATATCGTATGTCCGTCGATCAAATTAAGTTACTGACAACTATATTGATTCGACATCTTTTATCCTTAAGTAGTATCGCTCAACTTTATTTGTCATGTCGGATATAATCTACCTGCAGGGTTTACATGACAATCCTTATGAGCTCCTTAAGGGGACATCATCAACCCGATGTATCGAGACATAGATTTCATTTATAATCAACAGCCCATCATACATACAATGTTATTTCCCAATTTATAGAGGTTGTTGATCCATAATGAATCTCACTCTTTTATGAGTCAAAATAATGCACACTGCATATCCATGTCCGTTATTATATCCGGGTTAAGAGCACAAGCATCCATAATAACAGAGGTATTTGTTCTCTTATGTAGTCAGTACAAAGAGAACAACCTCAAGTGGTCCTGTTCAATATACACAAAGTGTACTAGTGTAAACCTATTATCAAGATAGACTAATACCAGATTACACTACAACATTTCCAATAGATTGTCCAAGTCCATCTAGGTTGTGAACTATTTATATACTCCATAGGGAACTGATAATATGATCTTCTGTGTGACACCACACACCATATTATCTACAATATAGAATATCAGACATTTGCATTAACACTTGCAACAAATACAATATGCAAACATTTGCCCATATGATTCTCATTCAAATTTAAGGAAATAAGGTTACTAAAAAAGTGATGCTTTTAGTATATAACCCTAACAGTTCTGTATGAGAGGTAGACGTCTCTTGTTCTTTACCGATAACATAAGATTCAACTTCTCTTGAACACACAGAGGGATTGGTGTAGAGGTAAGAATCAATGCTATCAGTTTCTGACTCCAAAGATTGGGTACCCCTAGCCTCTGAATCTGAAGAATGCATACTTAAAGGTCATTGACTTCTCGATCGAGTATACTGATACACTCCTTTAAAAGTGTCAAGAATTCGGTTGAATCGTTGTTGACTTGGAGACCGGGATGAATTGCGTTTTGTACATCATCCTCTATTGATATGAGATGATATATTGACTGATGCATAGGACAACTCATGTTCTTGATCATCAACTTATTGCTGGGGTACGTTATAACTTAATCGGTCAAAAACTGACCGCTTAGTAGCCGAACAGCAATATTTGATCACAATTTGGTGGCATTCACAATGATGATTTTCTTGAAGGAATGTCACAGAAGATTTTTTGTTTTTACGCTTTTGTACAAGTAACTCGCATAAATCAGAAGAATTGGAAGGTAGCATTTTCTTTCTTACATTTGGGACAGAGAAATATTTAGTCCCTCGTGTAAAAAGAAGGTTACTAGCTTCATTGGCAGAAGAAAGTTGTACACTTTTATGCGCCTGAAGTTGCGTGCGTAAATCCTGAGTTGATTTTTGTGCACTGAGAACTCCATCAGTATTGCACGTAATCCTAAGATTAGGCACTTTGCGTAAAGCAGCATTAGAGTGTTGTTGGCGTAAACAGAAGTTTTGCCAAAAAATTTATTTTCCTTGGATAAACCAAAGGAATTGTCTGTTTTAGTAACAGAAGACTTGTTTTTACGCTGCATGCGTGTAGGCAAGTTCACTTTAGGTGCAAAAGCACCATTATGAACTTTATCTACCATGTCACCGACAGGAGATTTGCCTTTACGGGTATAGCACAAAATATAAGTATCTGCCACGTCACAAATAGAAGATTTGCCTTTACGCGTATAGTGCAAGACATGATTGTTTACCACGTCACAGACGGAAGACTGAATTTTACGTACTGGGCGCAAAACTGAAGTAGGAACTGCCTCGTCACAGACGGGAGCCCCAACAACAGGAGTGGGAAGAATTCTCTTGCCTTCAGAGACAATGGAGAGATCAGAGGGTGCTTTGGACTTAGGGATCCAAACTTTTTGCACCTTTCGTGATTTTTGCACATTGGAGCAGCGAGTACTGCCCCCAGTTCGGAGCATTTCTTTGTAAGCAGTCTGGTCGAATTGAATGACCAGAGTCTTCTTCGTTGATCCGATCGACACATCATCGTATTAAGCAATTACCTTTTCGTCAGAGGAAAAAGTCGTCCCTAGCAGTGTCGCCATTTTGTTTCACTTAACAAAATACCCTTAAAAGGCTTTTGAAAGAAAACGAGAAAAAGTATGAAAGTACAAATATTTTCTGGGAAGTATTGCTATGGAAGTCTGATCTGAGAGCGATCACTTTGTTCCTTGGACCACACGATGATGATGAAGAGAACTGCTTAAAAAAGAACAACCGGAAGAACTAAGTGACCAGAAAGGTATCGACACAATTGGCACTGATGGCACAGTCGAATGCTTTCCTGCTTTGCTTCACTCCGTTCTTGAGAAAAAGTTGAAGAGAAACACTCTGGAAAATCACTTTGCTTTGAAAGTCTCTGGGCTCCAAAATCTTGTACCTCTTTCTTAAAAAAGAAGTCTATTTATAGACTAGACCCTCTGTACGGAGAAAACAACAGAATTGGATCTCTACGCATGCAACTGCCACCCACGACTGACAATCAGCCTTTACTTGTGATGACATGTATCCCATATAGAGTTTTTAGCCTCTATGCATGGTGACACGTGTCCTATTACTTCAGTAAAACATGGATAACACGTTCCAACGTCCTCAAAAAATGTGGCATGAAAGCCATGTACACAAGCCACGTTCCCACATAATCAGGAAAAGCTGAGCGTAAAATAGCCCGAAGTAAGCTTCCTGCGTAAAGTGGCTAAGAAATAGCCTTGAGCGTATAGTTAGCACAAATAAACTCTACGCACACATAAAAAGTAGTTAAGATAGCCTTGAGCGTAAAAAGCTCAAATAACTTTCATGCCTAAAGGAAGTTGTTTCTTGAGCGTAAGTAGCCCGTTTACACAATGATCCTGGGTTAGTGTGAAACAATCTTCTTGGCTTCTGTGCAAATCTTTTGTCAGAAAATTAATCTGTCAGAGAAATATCAATCGCACATTTAATGTGATGTAGACAGCCTGTCTTCTGCGTAAAGTCTGAGGATGGCTCTTACGTAGAGCAACTTGCATAGAGTCTGAGGATGGCTCTTGCGTAGAGTTTGAATTGGACTCTATTTGACTTCTGTGTAGAGCTTTGAACTTCTTTGACTTGGTCCTTTTATAAAATATGATAAAAATATATCATAATTTATTTTCGCTTCTACAAGGATACCTTTCTTTGCGAACCTATTTGCTAAGGCTGAAGGAAAGTATCCAGCTCAGAATATGAGATTGACGGGTTTGATGAATCCATATATCAAGCGCTAGAACCAGCTTTCAATCTGGGCTTTAAACAACTTTAGAGACGAGATGCTTGATTTAGAGCTTTATGAACCCATTTGGACTACTTCTTGTAGTATTCGCACCAATTCCAATTTGTTTTTGGCCTTGGTAGAAAGATACAATAGTAGGACGGGCACTTTTGTAACCCCTCGGGGAGATAGGCTTCGCCCTTCACGAAATATAATACATCTCTCATCTGCCAAAGGGTGAAAACCCATATGAAGAGCATGTGCCAACCAATGAAGAATTAGATGCTTTAGCCAAGAAAAACCCAAAATGGTGGCAGTCTTCGACGAGTTGTTATGCCACTTCATGATATGCACAATTCTATACAAGAGTCATACAAAGGGGACGTGTTATTTGTCTAAATGGTTGTTGCATCTATTTTTGGGCCACATCCAGGAAGACAAGGTGCAGGAACACCTAGATTGCGAGCCTCGCTTTGAACCACTTAACCGTAGTACTATCCATAAATTGATGGAAAGGTCAAGTTATGTTGACAATGAGCTGAATGAGGATTGGCGTGAGTTTACGGCTGGTACTCCCATCGAGACTTATATAAGACAAGGTGATAGACAGATGTCTCGAGAGGCTACTATGGCAGGCTTTCTCTCATTATGGTTGCAACGGTTCATGTTCCCTGGAGCTAGTGCTGTTGACAGGATCCACCAGTGTACTATTTGCCGCTTTACATTTAGTATTCGGACACAAGATGGACATTCTTTCTGTGATGACTTGCCGGTTGAACGCAGGTCTTCATTCTTTCACAGATACTATGATGATGGATCCCAGTACTCGAGACGGTTTTCCTCCTACTGAGATGCAGTATACTTATTTGTTCGGTTGGTTGTTACTACACAATCCTATTCTGATGGATCCTGCTCTAGGTGTCGTAGGAGGAGACTTCACCAGACATTATGCCACATCTCATTGAAAAGTAAACTCTCTTACTGACTGCCGAAAAGCATTAAATATGGGTTCTGAATGGAGGTTCTATTGCATTCCTCCACCTCCTAGAACTGAGAATCTTCCTCCTTTGCTCATGGACCTAGAGCCTATGGGTTCTCGTCCACCTCCAGCTGCTTTTATGTGGTTTAAGATGATCAGACCCTCTCACCTGATATATCGGTTTGGGTATGAGTGTTGTCTGGAACCATATCTGCCTAGCCGATTTGCCCGCCAATTCGGCTATTATCCAATGCACGTCGGCAACGCAACCACCTGCCTAAAAGCCTTCAGATATTTAATTGATGGTGCTAGAGGGTGGAGATATTATAGTGCCAGGGGCACTAAGACTACATTCTCAATGCCCTCTGCTACTCTTGAAGTAGGCCCGCGTATGTCATATACATACGTGAACTTTTATATTTCGGCCAATACCTTCTTCGAAGGCTTCAATTTGTCTGATAGTTTTGTTAGTGTCAGACGGTCGAGAGCAGGGGCCAAGACTACCCTGGAGTTCAGAAAGGCTGAAAAAAATGCTCCCGCTGATGAACCTCTTGAAGCTACACTTGTCGGCCTCCCTGACGAAGTGAATGATTCGCTACAAATCTCTCTAAAGAAGCGGAAAGAGAAATCTCCTGCAAAAGGGGCTAGTAAAAGATGAACAGTTGGGGAATCAACTACCCAATCTACCCCAGCTAAACCTGCTTCTCACCCTAAGGCTCGGAGGAAGAAAAAAAGAAGCAGTTTTTATTATTGAACAGCCTGCAGCGAGGACGAGATCTCAGACGCGACAGGTTGAAGCGCGACAGGTTGAAGTAGGGATTTCTTCTGGGGAACGGGAATAACTCCTTCTCCAATCCCAAAAGAAAGCAGAATTCCTACTGAAGAGACTAGTAGAGGGCTGGATGTACGGGATGAACCTTCTGGATCTGAAGGATCTCCTCAATACCGCTCAAGCACAAAACGAGAAGAAAACTGTTGGTAAATGAAGTTGTGTAGTAAGAAACTGCAGTTTTGTTTACTCCCTCAGTACTGGGACAGTCTCCTGGTCAACCGAAATCGTCATTACCGTCGCAAGACCACTATCCCCGAAAGGTGATACTCTTGCCCTTCCAGATACTAATTCATTTAGCATTTGTGTTGATATGTATATTTTCTATTTGCAGAGACTCCAACAACAAATATCCTGGCTTCAACTATTACAGCAGATATTCCTTCGATCCCTATTTCAGAACCAACATTCATAAAGATCACCATTCTAGTGATTGCACTTGTTGCGGCCGGAATAATGTTACCGTCCCCTACTGGTGATCTTTCGGAAGTCACGACTCCTGAAGAAATATTACCCTCAGAGGACGTTCCAAACGTTCTAACTCCCTCTATAGCCCAAACCCTACACCCTCTCGAGAAGACCAGGTGATGATAGAAGTGCTAGATGGATGCGATTTTGATGATGATCTGATTGAAGAAGAACCCATAGATGCTTCTTCAGATCTTGATAAAACTGAAGTAAACCAAGGTCCAAAAGAGATCCAGAAAGATCAGGACTCGATGGTCAAGGATGGTCTTATTGCTAGTAAGAATGAAGATAAGAGCCATTAGAGCTTAAAAGATGATAATCAGAATCTTGATGAACCACAAGGCGATGAGAATTTCGATGTTGATATTGTAGGCGATGAAAGCTCAGGTGATGAAGATGATGACGAAGGCCTTGCCAAATGTCTTGAGGATGTCGAGGGTGACAAAAACCCTAAAGATGTTAATGTTGAGGAGATCTAGACCCCATCTAAACGCATCTTTGAAACAGAAGGGGGCAGAGGTGGCAGACCCAAGTGACCAGGCTGAATCTGGAGCTGGGAGCAGCCATTTCATGTCAGATGGTTCGAAGGCTGGAAGCAGCTAAGCAGCTGTCTCTGTGAATACTATGACGAGGCTCATCACCGAACGAGACACCACGCCTCGTGAGACTCTATATGTGTTGCCGGACTCAGGTAAATTTCTGACTTTATTTACCATTTCACCTTTGATGTTATACGATATGATGCATAATAATTATGCTTTTGATTGTAGAGGGTCACGTGGGGAACATTGCTATAGCCCCGTTGACGTCTATGGCCTTCAGCTTCAGTTCCATAATAGTACCCCTAGACATGCGGGCTCATACTACAGAAGGAAGCTCCTCAAGGATGCCTGCACCAAAATCTCTTGGTGTACAAGCTACGATCAATCCATGTCATGCCCCGATCCCGTAGGACCGATCGTCCTCGCTAAGGCATGATATCGAACGAGCCTAGATTGTGCTCATGTAAGGCAGTTTCATAACGCCCGATTATAACAGCTTGTGACGGGGGTCATCGCACAGAAGTCCTAAGCAGAAACATTGAATATACAAGGCAAGACAAATATTAAAACAAAATCAAATTCTTTATTGATAATGAGCATAAGATTACAAAGGCTCGTAGCCAAGATTACAATCACTCAGGCTCACTTTTCTCTCCATTACAAGTCACTCAGGTCTCTCTCATCTCTCAATACAATTTAAAGAGCCAACAGATGCTTCAGATAGGTGATGTTCATACATTATGTCCCGTATATGTCCAGAGTCCATACGACTACACGCCTCGAAATGCTAAGGAACTTCATGCCTCGACGCATCCAAGCGAGCTTCGCGCCAACGAGCTTATACCTGTGCCTGCACATAAAAATTCTGCGGGTGTCAGTACTCAACTGTACTGGTGGAGTGAGATCCTCACCGACCCATAAAAAACCAACACGTTCTTTACTTTGTGCAACATAAACCCTTTATGATTGTCTTTCTATTCTTTCCTTAGGATCAATTTTAGGACAGAGACTCTTGGCCTATTTGTGTCTCTAGACCGTCACCATGCTATCGCACCGATAACTTCCTTATCCTTGACTCTAACTCATTCTCGTGCTTGCAACATCAGCGTCTTGACTCGTGCTTGCTTTTCGTGCCATACTTTGGGACGTAACGACTTGGTCGTGCCATAAACTCTATTCGTGCTTCAATATGTTTGAGGTAGTGCCTCCCTCTTAGTCTTTTGCATATACTCATGCCATAACAGCGTGGCCATGCCTCATAACTTATCACGACTCAACCAAACTTGCCTTATGGCCCTTCTCGACTTAACTCGAACGACTCAATTCCGGCTTATGCAACTCTATGCCAACGACTTAATACTCGATGCCACATCTCGCGCTGAAGCACGTCTCTTTGCTATAGCCAAATCTTAGGCTTCTTAAGACTTGTGTTACAACCGATGCACACCCTCTTAACTCACTTCGTACTGTGCTTGTACTTGACGCAATCTAAAGGCATGCACGCGGATAGCCGCTCTTATGTCGACACATCTATATGAGTGGTCACTAGCTATGTCAAGCTATACTGGATCTTTTACATACGGTGACCATCGTGTTCTATGCGATGCTACTGCCCAAGCCCGTGGCATACTTAACCTTGAACCGACCGTGGCTCATGCCTTAGACTGACTTATGTTCTATGCGATGCTATCGCCCAAGTCATACCTTATATGACGAGCCTTGATATCGTAGGAATATGTGGCTTTACAACCATAAAAATATAGGATAGTGCTTGCTATGACTTCGGTAGTCCAGTATAACTTTGCCTAACTTGGTCGCGTAACAACTGGACGAGCAAAGGCTATGCCAAGCCTCGCATCGTGGGAACGTGATGTGCACGCGTTTGACTTGAACAACCAAGTTCTTTGGGTGCTTAGACTTATGCCACAAGCCGTGCAATACAACTTAACCCGTGGGACAACAAAGGCTATGTTCAAGCCTTGGACGATGGGACCGTGCATGCTTTAACAAGCATTTATATACATGACGCCTATGATTTAGGGTAAGTTCATAGATTTATGGCAGCATCGACCAACTTTCCTTCTCCCAAGCAACAGGACGTAGGACCGAGTGTTATTTTGAAAGCACGACGTACGATACTTCTAAGCCGACCGTGGGACCTTTCTATGTTCTAACTCAGTCTGACCCAAGTTGAGATTATTTCCTTAGCTATGTGGATTCGTCTCTTTTATTATCAAGCCCACTTGTGCATTTGAAAACTTTTGTTTTATTAATGTGAAGGCCAAGCTGAGGTAAGTTCATCGAAGCCACCCACCTGAGCGAGGAGTCGCCTCGACCGAGCGGGTCTTCGAGCAGCCGTTGCATGGATAAGTCAGAACGCCGTTGGCATTTCGATTCCTCTGATTGAGCTGAGCGGGACGGGGCATTACATTATACACCACTCAGAAAAGTTTCGTCCTTGAAACTTATTGAGTACACACTTATCGACTTATCACTTGATTCAATATCCAGTGACTCTCGCACGCACTTCGTCTTAACCAATCTCTGAAACCTGACTTACATCAATGCCTCAATCAATATTCAATTTCATTTCAAAACCAACGATCGCACTACCCTTAATCTTTTCCTTGAAACACGATTTCAAAATCCTTGCTACCGTTCAGTTCCTACAGTCTACTTTAATTCAATGTATCACTTAGTTGGATCGGGCACATATTCCAGGCGTACCTAAAATACCTGTATGTCAGCCAAGCCTCGTGACAGAGAATCTATCATTTTCACTTGAGTCGGATCGTGCACATATTCAGGCATCCTTGAAATATATGCATTTCAGCCGAGCCTCATGAGTGGGGTTTCCATAATCTTGAATCATTCTATTCACCAGTATCCCATGCTATCAATCCTCAAGATCAATCGTACGGAGGCTAACTCTCGAAACATGGACGTCTCGCCTAACCGCTAGGCCATCTCTCTAGGCTAAAGTCATCCGTCAGTATTGGAATTATAGTTCCCCAACAATAATATCAACACTGACCCCAATCCTAAGGTCAAACCAAAGTTGATAGTTCGGGGTTTTCTACTCAAGCTTGCATCACTCAAATTTGTAAATGTCGAGCATATATTTCTCTTATTTGCACTTGCAACAGTTAGTCCAAGGGGTCCGAGTCATTCAACAAATCCATCCTATGGTACGTTATGTTCAACAAATTCTTCGATATATCAATATCGCTCGTCCAATAAATAATTCGCGTAGTCTATCTCTTCGAATATGTTCGATATAATCCACCAATTCATCCTTCCCAAGTCAAGCATTCTACGACACAATTTGTCACTAACCCATAATTCTCATTTCATATTCCCTAAATCGTTCATAACAATTCACGTATTCGATCACAAGGATGCCTAGCTTAACAATATATCACGCCCTAATCTCACGCAAGTCCAATCATCCATGCGGGACATAAAATCACCAAACATTCCCTCAGGATAATCGTTCTTATCGGGGTGTAACTCTTGCATTGAGTCTAGACTAATTTATTCTCGATACGCAGATTGGACTACTCAATCCTCAAGTTTACTCATTCGTCAATCATAAGTCCGACTAATCCTCGAATTCACCTTCGTATCAAACCATAAGTCGAAGCAATCCAAATTGCCATGCCCTGATTTTTGGATTTCGATCATTCCTGTGACATGAATCACCATGTCAGCGCTCACGCGAAACGATCACTCTAAATCCGACGTGTCGCATGTGTGAGGCTAGAGTTGCACTCGCGTAAGACAAGATCGTCGACGTTGTGGTTATCATCGAAGAAATCAAGACACGATCATTTTCATCTAAGCATTCATTTCAATCAAAATCCAAAATATAACATCCATCCAAAAAAATAACACTGTACACAATCGTCATTCTCCGTATTATGAGTCCCCCCAAGTTTTCGCACATCGATCTTTGATACGCCTCAATACCATCGATGATATGCATAACCTGATGAACTTCTTTTGCAACGAATTTCGGGTCGTGCAACTGAAGCTATCATCCGAATTGGATTTACCGCAATCTCCTCGATACTCAAGATCAAATTCGATTATTAATCCCTGAACTAGTCACATGATCATTCATTCAAAACCAACGTTACTTATGTTCATTCGTCTATCTTACATCATTGAGCAACATATTTCCACAAGTCGTATCGTTCTATGCTAACTCAAATCATCGAGCAACATCTTTTCCAATCCTTAGAGTCATTCTCAAATATTTAAATTATTTCCATGCACGCTATCATCCAATCGTGCTAACTTTTTGTATACGATTCATATCAATTTTCTCGATCGAGTCATCCGTTTGTACACCTTAACTTTACCTCGATTCAATTTTCCTACTCAATCATTCTCGTATTTCATACTTTCATAATCCTAATCTCTTGTACGTCCTTTCTAATTCGTTCAAATCAATTTTATGCTAGCTATCCAGTCACGACTACCTTTGAAACACTCTTTCTAAGGCTTTACGTACTCGTCGCTTGTTGATAGACTCGTTGGCACCTTATATCCTCAATCGATCAACATCCATGAAACTATCCCATACACCACTCAGGGATGAAGTTATTCGACACATCCTCAAAATAATTTTCGAATCAAAATCGAATACTTCGAATGTCCATTTGAACCAATTCTCAAATTTCAAGCACGATTCATATGTATCGCATCGATGATATCATCTTTTTGATAGTCCCTTAATCGATAGTTATTCTATACTCAATCGAGTTCAACTCATTGTCGTCTGAAACGAATTGAATCTCGCACTCGACTTTGCTAAGGTCGACACAATTTTTGGTGTATATGCCCAGCCCGACTTAGCCAACCGTGCTTACTTGAAGTTAACTTTGTTCAGCCAAATTTTTTTTTCTTTCATGAGATTTTTCAAAAAATATATAGACTTATTGTATGGACATCCCGTAGGACATTTGAGAAAGAGCGCACCAACGATATCGATTGCGGAACATCAGAGTTTGCTGAACATCATCGAAGTTAAAGAATTCAATCAAAAGTCCAAGGACGTAAAGCCGTGGTCTGATATGTGAAACCCTAGAGGGGGGTGAATAGGGAAATAAAAATAACTAGAGCACAAGAAGCAATATATGTCAAATAAAAAAGAGAGAGTAAGAAGATCAAACACAAGATGTATCCTGGTATCCTCGCTAGAGGCAATCCAGTCCCGGAACTCTCTCCGGCTTAAATCTACTATTAATAAAATAATACACACGAGTTTGGATCCGAAGAACTCTCCAATTTCAACACGAGTTTGGATCCGAAGAACTCGCCAACTTCAACACACGAGTTTTCTTACGAAGGCTCGCCAACTTCAAAGAAATGAGAAGAGAACTTGTTGATCTTCTAACACTTGAAGATTGAAATTTATAACTCTTAAATACTCTAGCACTTTGGGAGAGGATGACAATTAAAAGCTTGGTAGAGTGTTAATGGTGGAGCTCTTGGTTGTTTGGAAAATTTATGGCAAGAGTGGATGAACCTTCAAGAAGAAAGAAGGCTTGTATTTATAAGAAAACCAAGAGTAGGTAGCATTCAATGCTCCTGGATACAGGCTGACCGGTATACCATCGGTATGGACCGGCATGCCGTCAATATGTCGATCGAACAGTAACGGTCATAATTATATCCGTTTGGAGCATTTAATGCTAGCCATTGCTAGTGTTTGCCATTCAAAAATCAAATTTCGTAAACCAGTATACCGTCGGTATGCCGCGGTATACTGTCGGTATACCGATATTTGTCACAGAACATTTTTGTGATAAATAAAATGATATACCGTCGGTATACCGGAGCATACCGTCGGTATTCCGAGGTTTGTCATAGAATGTTTTATGGCTCACAAAACGGTATACCGTCGGTATGCCGGAGTATACCGTCGGTATGCTGGAGTATACCGTCGGTATGCCGATAATTATCACAGAACATTTTTGAGACAAACAAAACGGTATACCGTCGGTATGCCGAAGCATGCCGTCAGTATGCCGATGTTAACACAGAATGTTTTGTGGTCCATAAACCGGTATACCGCCGGTATGCCGGAGCATACCGTCGGTATGCCGATAATTCTTACTGAATGTTTTATGGTCACTAAAACGGTATACCGTCGGTATGCCGAGCATACCGCCGGTATGTCGTTCAATAAGAACTTGATTTTTGACTTAAAAATTAGAAAGCTTTTCGATTTGTCATCCAACCTTAAGTGTTTACAGAGAGACCTAGACCTCGTACAGACTCGAAATCTTAAGGTGTAGAGAGCCATCTTTTCAAAGAACGTCGATCTTTGCTTCAGTCTTCAAGGCTAAGGTTGGTAATCTTGAATCGATAGACTTTATTTAGTAGAGCTTCTAAAATGATGTCAATCTGATAACAGAGAAAACTAAACTACGAAGATGCTGTTAATATTATCAAAATAAAATGTGCCAACAATCTCCCCCATTTTGATAATTGACAAAATAGAGAGATAGCATCTTCAGGGAGTGACTCCCCCGTAGGTAGACAAATCCCCCTCAATACATTTTCTCCACCTTTGTTACTTAGTCAACGATGGGAAATAAAACAAATATAGCAATAAATTTGCATAAACAGTAAGATAAACAGAAGCATACATATATATTTAAAGATTTGAATTGGGTACTTGCTGGACACTACATAAAATACGATAGTAGATCATAAAACTCTCCTATATGAGAGCAGCAAGACAAACTGAAACTAAACATAAAAGTCCCCATAGGACTGCACAGGACACTAACAAGTAAAAACACCCAAACACTGGTCCCCGAAGGACCTCAAATGACATAAAACCAAAAAAAAGGAAAGACAACCACTTATTCGCCATCACCAACACAAGGAAGCCACCCCTATTCATCGGCCTGATCATCCCCTCCATTCTGAGCCCGGTAGAAAGCACCAAAAGGATCAATACCGTCCAGGTACATAAAGCCGTAGGTATTAGGATCGGAAAAGCGAGAGGCCTGGTACATCGAATCCTGAAGATTCAGATCCAGAAATACATCCAGGTCCTGAAGGGTGCGCTGAATAAAATATGCCTGGTCATGGAAGCGAGATTGGATCAGGGTTCCAAGGCCACGAGTGTGGGCCCATATCTGCTCCTCCGCCTGAGCCATACGCATGTCAAAATACTGCTGAGTCAGCAGCCTGTAGCAGCCAGAGGCAGGAGGAGTAGAGGTGGGTGCAGCATGAGCAAAAGCTGGCGGCTCTTGGGAGGAGGAGGCACGAGATGTGGAGGCACCACCACCGAGGGAACGAGAGAGAGCAAGGAAGGATGGGATGCCGTCCGAGTAGCAAAGGGAGAGGTCGACTTGCTTTACTTCCAAGATGAGAGTGATGAAGGATCCATAGTAGAGATTCTGCTTTCCCACGGGTAGGACGCCGAAGAAGGCATTGAGAAGAGTCTTGGGAAAGGACCAAGACTTCTTCGAATAGAGGAAATATATGTAAACCTGGGCGTCAGCGGTGATGGCATCATAGTTGCTGCCCTTGGGATAGAGGGTATAGCACACGATCCTACGGAGCTCATAATAGAACGGCTCCAGCTGGGCAGAAAGGGCCGGGATAGCAGGAGGGTTTGGGCCCTTGCAAATGATAGCACATAAGTCATCAAAGAAGCACTCCGCCGAAGGGTAAAGAGCAGCCAAGCCCGGCAAAGCCTCTCCTCTGTCCGGGACGCCGAGAATGCTTGCGATATCACGAGCCGTCAGACAGAAATGGCGGTCGTTGACCATCGTCTCAATGGCGACGTTCTCGATGTCATGAACCATGTTGTAGTAGGCACAGAACATAATTCTGAACCAAAATTGGCATGACGTCGGTATACCGTTGTATACCGCCGATGTGCCGGTTGAGAGAAACTTATGAGTCGAGATTTAAAATGCCCAATTCTTGGCAAATAAAAACGAAGCGATCCTCCGGGAGAGGTTTGGTAAAAATATCAGCTAACTGATAAGTAGTGTCAATAAATTCAAGGCGGATATCCCCCTTTTGTTGATGATCACGAAAAAAGTGGTGTCTAATTTCAATGTGCGTCGTGCGTGAGTGACAAATCGAGTTTTTTGTGAGATTGATCGAACTAGTGTTATCACATGTAATGGGGGTACAAGTATGAGAAATGCTATAATCAATAAGTGTTTGTGACATCCAAAGAATTTATGCACAACAGCAACCGGCCGTAATATACTCGGCCTCAGTGGTTGAAAGAGCAACATAATTTTATTTCTTACTAAACCACGATACTAAGGATTTCCCAAGGAATTGATATGTGCCGCTAGTGCTTTTTCGGTCAATCTTGCATCCGGCAAAATCTGCATCCGAGAAGCCGTGAAGCTCAAAGGATGAAGATTTCGGATACCAAAGGCCCATGTTAACGGTGCCTTTGAGATATTGAAAAATATGCTTGACAGCACATAAGTGCGATTCCTTTGGATTTTCTTGATATCGTGCACAAAGACATACACTAAACATGATATCAGGACGACTAACAGTTAGATAAAGTAAACTACTGATCATACCTCGATACTTATGAATGTCGACCGATGTGCCATCTTCATCATTGTCAAGCTTTGTCGTTGTTGCCATAGGAGTCCTCATTGATTTGGATGAGTCAAGTTCGAAACGCTTGAGGAGATCCTTTGTATATTTTGCTTGATTGATGAAGGTTCCTTTGGGTCCTTGTTTGATTTGTAAGTCCAAAAAGAATGATAGTTCACCCATCATGCTCATTTTAAATTCTTCCTGCATTACTTTAGCAATTTCTACACAAAGTGTATTGTTAGTAGAACCAAAAATAATGTCATCGACATAAATTTGAACCAATAAAAGAGTGCCATTATGGGATTTGATAAAAAGTGTCGTGTCGACTTTGCCCTTAGAAAAATTGTGTAAAACAAGAAAGAAGCTAAGGCGCTCATACCAAGCACGTGGAGCTTGTTTGATGCCATAAAGGGCTTTGTGGAGTTTGAACACGTGATTAGGAAATTGAAAATCTTCAAAGCCAGGAGATTGTTTTACATAAACTTCCTCTTTAATAATACCATTTAGAAAAGCACTTTTAACATCCATTTGAAAAAGCTTAAAATTATTAAAGCAAGTAAAAGCACATATCATACGAATTGATTCAAGATGAGCAACCGGAGCATAGGTTTCGTCGTAGTCAATGCCTTCTTCTTGGTTATAGTCTTGAGCAACCAATCGGGCTTTGTTACGAGTCACTAACCCATCTTCATTAAGTTTATTTTGAAACACCCATTTAGTTCCAATAATAGGATAATTGCTAGGTTTTGGGACAAGTTCCCAAACCTTGTTTTGCTTAAATTGATTTAGCTCTTCTTGTATCGCTATCATCCAAAATTCATCATAAAAAGTATCATTAATATTTTTAGGCTCTATTTGAGAGATAAAAGCCATGTTTTCATAAAGATCATGAGTGGAGGATCTAGTACTTACACTGGAAGAAGGACCCCCAATGATAAGCTTCTTAGGATTATTGGTGATAAATCTCCATTCTTTTGGAAGATCCTTTTGAGGAGGCTCGAGTGGTGGGGACTCTTTTGTTGAAGGAGTCACAACTTCATTGTTAGATGAAGAAGGATGATCTCCAATAAAGGAGTTCTCCAACCCAAACGATATGTCATCAATATCATCGGAAGAGGAGAATGTAGAAGAGTTAAGTTCATTAAAAGAGACATTGATTGACTCTTCGACAACAAGACTTCTTTTATTAAAAACACGAAAATCTTTACTATGAGTAGAGTATCCAAGGAATATTCCTTCATAGGCTTTTTCTTCAAACTTGCCTAGGTTATCCTTGGTATTCAAAATAAAATAGTTACAACCAAAAACTTTGAAATATTCAATAGAGGAAATTTTGTCAAACCAAAGCTCATAAGGAGTCTTTTTAGAAATAGGTCTAATCAAGACCCTATTTATAACATGACATGTCGTGTTAACAGCTTCCGCCCAAAAATATTGGGGGAGCTTATATTGGTTTAACATAACCCGGGCCATATCGCCAAGGGTTCTATTCTTTCTCTCCACAAAACCTTTTGTTGAAGAGTTTGTGGACAAGCAAAATTATGTCCAAAACTATTCTTTTCACAAAATCTTTTGAAATCGGCATTGTCAAATTCTCCTCCATGATCACTTCTAATCTTGTTAATAGAAAAACCTTTCTCATTTTGAACACGTTTACAAAAAGCAACAAATTCACGAAAAGTATCACTTTTGCAAGCAAGAAAAATAACCCAAGTAAATCTCGAAAAATCATCAACCAAAACAAAGGCATAAAGCTTGCCTCCAAGACTAGCTACTCTACTAGGACCAAAAAGATCCATTTGAATAAGTTGAAGTGGTCTAGTGGTACTCACAGAGTTGATGCATTTGAAGGATGACTTGGTCAACTTACTTTTCTCACATTCTTTATACACCATATCCTTTTTGAAAGTGATACTTGGGAGTCCTCTTACAAGCTTCTTGGTGGTAAGACGAGAAATGGTATCCATGTTGGCGTGTCCGAGCCTCATGTACCAAAGCCAACTTTCATCGTTCTTAGCAACTAAGCACCTGTCATTGTTAGTGTCTTCGATAAGATATAAAACATAGATATTATTTTCTCTAATGCCTTCATAAACAATAAATCCATTTGAACTATCGATAATAAAGCATTTAAGCTTAACAAACTTGATATCATAACTATTATCGGTAAGATGACTAATACTAAGAAGATTGTGTTTAAGATTAGTAACAAGACACACATTCTTAATATAAGGATAAGGAGGGGAACCGATATTACCATTTTCTATAATGTGACCTTTAAGATTGTTACCAAAGGAGACGTGTCCTTCCTTCTTCATCGATAGCGTTGTAAATAATGAAGCATTCCAGGTCATGTACCGTGAACAACCGCTATCGAGAATCTACTTGCTTCTAGCATGAGAAGGACTCTTCACCTACAATATAAGATTTTGGTACCCATGATCTTATGGGTCCTTGAGTGTAAGTCTTAGGAACCCATTTATAAACTTTCTTATCAACTAGTTTCTTTGTATGACAATAATTGGTCGTATGTCCAAGCAAGCCACAGTAGTTGCAAATCATAGAGGATTTAGAAGAAGACGTGTGAGTATCATGCATATGTTAATCTCTAGTGCGAGGAGTTCTATCATTAGTATTATGATGATGATAATAAAAAGCATGATGCGAAGTGTTTTTCTTAACAAATGGTCCTTTTCTTGTGTTAGAATAGGACTTGTGTGTAGTGTTCATGTAAGAAGTATGACTAGCATTGTGATGAGTGTGGAGGTATCTTGGAGTATGTGTGTGAGTAGTGTTCTTATTACCTAGTTTCTTACTCTGTACAAGAAGATCATTATACTTAATAGAAGTATCACATTCTCTTCTATTAGCATCTTGAACTTTGTGCATAGCAAATTCATAAGCCCTTCTGAGGGATTGAATCTCATCATCCTTTTTCTTGATGGTGATAAGGGATTCTTGAAACTTGAGTCGCAAAGACTCTATCTCATCCGTGTCAGAAGCGGGAGATTTCCCTTTTACATCAATAATGATGCTAGAGAGTCTCTCTACTTCAAGTTGAAGAGCATCAACCTCTTTTAGAGATTTCTTGTATTTATTCCTAATACCTTTGTGCTCTTCATGTAGTTCAAAGATGGCTTTGTCCAAGTCATCATAAGTAAGAGGATTTAAGGAGAGATCATCAAGTACCTCATCGGTTGCCATGAGACAAACGTTTGCATTGTGTTTGCACTCTTTGTCGTTGTCCGAGTCGTTTGCGTCACTCTCACACCAAATGCTTGTGTCACTACCACTTTTCTAGCTTGAGGGTATTTTGGTCATTTTTAAAATTTTGGAATTATTTTGGGAATTATTATTATTAATTATAATTATTAGAATTTTTCAGTAATTTTTAGTATAATTGTTTTGGTGCTATTTTAGACTTTGACTGGTGTTGACTTTGGAGACTGTCCCAGAGGCTAACCTAGGTCATGACTATTGGGTTAGGTTAAGAAACCTCAGCTTGACCTAAGTTAGTGATAATTAACTCATTAGAATTAGTTTGGTGAAATTAGGAATTAATTTGATTAAGGAATGGCTTGTGATTTCACAAGTCATTATATGACTTAAAGCCTTTAAGGCCCAACCCAACCAAGTGAACCTAAACCTAGCTCATTCCAGCCCATGGCAGCCACACTTAGGTCATCCCCCTATTTAATCCCCTCCTAGAAATTAGGGCTAGCCTCCATTGGGATTTTGCAAGTTTGGAAAGAGGTGAGTCCCCATCTTCCTTAAATCATAAAAATTCCTATTTAGCTCCTTTTCCACCCAAACCAATTGCATTAGGTTCTGAATTTTCTGTTCTTGCTGTTGGTATTGAGTATTTTCAGAGTTTGAACAATTTGGAAGGAGTTTGGTGGCTTGAGGAACCATTTCATTTAGGGCTTTTGTGTGGATTTGCACCATAGGTAAACTTCTATTCTACTCCATAAATTCCTGATTTTATTTCATATCTAGGGAGCCCTAGGGCTAACCTAGCTGTAGGTATAGCTAACCCTAGAATTTGAGTCCATTACGTGTCCGTATCGGACACGTATCAACCCATGTCTATAGGTGTTCGACGAAATGTCCCAAAGGACATTTCGTTTGATTTTGTGAAATGTTTTTGAATAAAAAATTAGGTTTTACTCGCTTACATATTTCTTGTGTTCTGAGCTCATTCTTGTGTCGCGTCGTGTCCCCACAGACACGCGGACACGCTGTGCCCACACGCGCGTGCGGGCAGAAAACATGCCCTGCTACTCGGGACTATTTTCTCTGTGCTCATGCCACCCCGACACGTATAACTTGACACACGTGTCGTGTCCATGAATAACACGAGGTTCCTCGAGTTTCGAGAGTCCTCGTGTCATGTCGGACACAATATTGCACGTGCACTGTGTGTGTACTGTGCGGTTCAGTGCACAGTATTTGTGTTCTCTATTTAGTTCGTTTTAAAATAGTTTAAATAGTATTTTAATTGATTAATTAGATCCTAAATATGTTGTGTAATCTCTGTTAGAATTAGATTACATATTAAATTAGGTTTTAATGAGATTTTAGAATCGAATAGGGGTTTAAAGCCATTCGGCTGATACCATTTGACTGATACATTGGTTTCCAGATTTTAAACCCTTTAATTCCCTGTTTTGGATGATGTTTTCAACTGCCAATTATTCCTACATGTTTGTTAGTATAGGAAAGTGAAGTATTTCAGTTTGATTTGGCCTTTGAATGTGAGAATGAGATTTTGACATATTGGTTTGGTTTCAAAATCAGTTAACTGAATCATGGTTTCTTCAAATTCCTAAAAATTGAGATTTTGCTCTTCTTTAATTGTACATGAATGTATTCCAGTTTCACATTGTTAATGCTACTGCTTTTTCCTTTAACATTTACTGTTTTGTTTTCGGTTAACTGAGTTGTTTTCCTTAATTCCTGATAATTGATACAAACCTGAGAAATAGGTTCCTGTCCCTTTTGAACTGTATTCATTTCGAAAACTGATATTTATTCTCCCTGTCATTGCACTCATTTCCTAACCTAAGCTTTCCAGATTTTTCCTATTGATTAACTTAGCACTGTTGACTGTTTTGAATATGGATTGGACATTGTGTTAGATTCGAATTGAAGTTAAAACTGGGATTGATTTCCCTTCCTTTCAAAATCTATTGAACTGAGTGATTAACTCTTAAAATGTTTGATTTAAACTGAGTTCTCTAAGTCTTCACTGTTATTTCATTTCTATTTCCTGAGAATGTTTTCCTATAGGCCAATGTGTACTGTAAATTCCAGATTTCACATTGTAATTAGCCTACTGATTTTCCCTGAATTGTTAACTGTAGACTGAATGGTAATTCAAGTATAAACCTAAGATTGTTGGCTGGACTGAATTGAGTGATTGGGTGACTGTTTTAAACTGGGTATTTACACTGTGGTGATTTTGAAATGGGTTCCTAATCTGAGATTTTGTTCAATGCTGAACTGGAAGTTAATTCCCTGTTTTCCTATTTTTTTTCTCATTTACCACACTGTTTCATGCTCTCTTATCACACACACTCATGTATGCCACTCACTAACTATTTTCACTCTTATCAATCACTCATACCCTAAAATTCTGTACACACACATGTATCCCTGATTCCCCTTAACACTCACTGATTTCTGTCATCCATATACCACACACACATGCCATAGCTCACCACACCCACGCACCCTCACTCTCATGGCACACACACATGCACACCACATTCCCTTCTTATCCCAATATGTATGTACATGTATATATATATATATTGTCTAAGGTGTATTTATAGATAATATGTGTATGTATGTTTAGGTGTACTCCTATATTAGATTGTATAAATATATATATGTGGTATACATATAGTAGCCTATAGGTTATGTATTCTCTAAGTTATATTATATAATAGATCAATGTGTGTATTCCTATATTAGATTATATAGTTATATCTATGTGTGTATTAAATATAGATATATTGTCATGTGTAAAATGTTATGGTTTGGATGTTAGGGCATGATATTGCCTAGTAAGCTTAGATTAGTCTTGTTAGAACCTAGAATGGCTTGTTTGACCTAGTGAGACTGGTTAGACCTAGTTGACCATAGTTTGACTTAGGTTTGACCTTAGGATTGACCAGAGTTGACCAAGAGTTGACTTTGGTCTAGATTGACCTAGATTCATGTAGAATGCATTGATTTGCATCTTATAATCATTATAGACTCATAGTGACTTGTACTGTTCTATAGGAGACAGACACCACTCCTCGGATAGTATATATTCTCCAGATTCTCGGGATACAGGCAAGTACATTCTATGATCATTTCATATCCTGCATTAGGAGTATATTTCCTGCTTTAGATTATTTTACATGATGCTGACACATTGGAAACACGAATTTGTACTATATGGATCTTGTTGTGCGATGTTATCCCCTTAGCGGATATATCGGGTATTCGTGTTCGTGTACTTTATCGTGAACATCGTGTACTCCTTGTATTTGTGACATTCGTGTACGAAACGTGTGAATCGTATATAATCATGTATTCACATGACCTTCGTGTACAATAACATAACTTAAATAGATCCTTGTGTATTGATTGGGGCGGGGGAGTAGAAGTGGTTATGTATTCAATCCAGTAGATTACTTATGTACAAACCTCTGTAGATTACTCGTGTACAACATCGTGCCGTCTATATAACCATCTTGTGCTCTGAATCACTAGCACTGTTAGTTCTCTATATACTGTAGCTATTTATTTATAGTCTCTCTCTTTTATCATGTATTTCTTTCATTTTTTTGTATCTTACTCTATAGCATGATTATTTGTCCTGACCTGCTATGATTTGTTGAGATGTACTGTGCTCGCTCATGTCCTGACTGGACCTGTTGAAAATTTTACAAAGGACGAGGCTAAGGCGTTCTGCCCTACCTACTATGGTGCTACTTTAGATGAGTGCCTGGACTTGGACTAGCAGCAGGATCCACTAGCAGTAGATGACACTCCCTTAGATTAGGATTGTCTTTACTTTACTTGGATTACTGTATATTGATTCAGAGATTTTGGGATATGTATTTATTTAGACACTTAGAATTTTGGATTTGTATCTCTGTAATTTCTTCTGTTCTGGATATCATCTTTTATATCATTCTATCTTATCCTGTTCTACCTTAGCTGTGATTGAGATATATTCTGTTATGTCATCCCCATTCGGGGAGTATAACTGTTTATTACCTTTAACTGTTAGATGTTGTGACCTAGGACAACGTTCTACCGTCGACACTGTGGCGTAGGCTAGACATACCCACGTCTCGTGCCCTTACTCTAGGGTGCGGGTCGTGACACATTTTTAGTGGTGGCCCATGCAGGTCTAGGTTAGAAATGTAGTGGTATTCGAACTAGAATATCACTGCCGCCTGCACTAGGAATCAGTATATTATTTTGAAGGTACTCAATCACACTAGGAAAACTCCTTATCAGATTCCGTATATCTATTTTGCTGCTTATTGTCTTCCTTAGAAATTTTAACTGTCCTCCTTTGATATTTCGATTCATTCTCTGTAATTGTTTCTTGTTTGATCTGTGTCTCCAGGATGGTTGAGACGCGATCGCATTGCCCTGGACTGGGAGATGCTGGAGAGGGGTCTAGCACCTCTCGACCTCAGCAGCAACCAGCTCCCGGTGCCACAGGGCCAGTGCAGCCCTCAGGAGTCGGTGTTTCTGCCATTTTTAGAGGAGCACCTCCACCAGTCAGGAGGCCGAGCGTTGTGATTCCTGAGATCCTTCTACCGCAACAGCCTCCGCCTGCGGGGATGGTAGATGCTGCACATCTCTTCTCCTTCATAGAAAGGATTCTTGAGTCCCACCATCAGCAGCAGACGAGGCAGACTGCAGACTTCCGTCAGGGGATCGATGAGGTACACCAGCTGGTTCATACTACAGTCGAGATAATAACTTCTCAGGGGACCCAGCAGCAGCCCCGTCGGAGGGAGAAGGACATACAGGACTTTCAGAAGATGCACCCTCGGGAGTTCTTCGGCACAGAGGGCATCCACTATGTCGACGACTGGATAGAGAATATTAAGGAGATCTTCCGACTGGTGGAGATACCAGATCGACTCTAGATCGAGGCGTCGGGCAGCCAGATGCAGGACTTAGCCCGTGCATGGTATCAGACAGATCCCAGGGTGGAAGTTGAGGGCCAGACTTGGGCCCAGTTCAAGGAGCTGTTTAAGGAACAGTTCTTCCCTGATGTGGCCTTGGGAGGTATCGAGGCACAGTTCGAGGCTCTGGTTCAGGGGAACCAGACGGTAGCTGAGTATGCTGCAGAGTTTTGTAGACTGGCCCGTTTCATAGATGACTTGATAGAGAAGACGAAGGCGAGGAAGTTTCGTCGAGGTCTGATTATAGAGGTTCGGTCGCTGACTAAGAGCGACCGGAACGCTACATTTGCTGAGATATTTTCTGGGGCTATGGCAGCGGAGGACGACCTAGGGCTGAAGCAAAAGAGGGGTCGTGACTTCCAGGGTGGTAGCAGCAGTCAGGGACAGGCCAAGAGGCCTCACTTCCAGCATCAACAGCCACAGAGGCCAGTTCAGCAGTACCAGCAGCAGCACCAGCATCAGGGCCGTGCACCTTTTCAGTAGGTACAGCACCAGCAGCAGAGGGGGCAGCAGGCACCCAGGCAGCAGGCTGTTAGTTGTATATTCTGCTAGAAGCCTGGGCACAAGTGGGACGAGTGCAGAAAGAGACTCGGTAAATGCTTGATGTGTGGATCAGCGAATCACCAGATGTGAGACTGTCCAGTTGTGTCGATACGTCCGATACCAGGAGGAGCTGGGCAGCCAAGGCTCCAGCAGGTCAACCGAGGGGACCAGCCCTGCAGACCCAGCAGCAGAGGTTCCAGCAGCACCAGCAGCAGGCACGAGGTGGACAGCAGTGGCGAGCTTTCGCCATGGCAGCTGAGGATACAGAGGCCATCGAAGAGCTGATAGCAAGTTCGGTTCTTCTCGACTCCATTCCAGCATTTGCACTCTTTGATTTTGGGGCTTTCCACAGCTTTGTGTCAGTATCGTATGCTATTAGACATAGTCTGGTTTCTGAACCATTGCCTAGGACTTGCAAGATCACGACCGGGGGTGGGGTCATCCTCGTGAGTGATGTTTGCAGAGGGCGGAGCATCATATTGGGAGGCCGAGAGTTGGGAGTAAGTTTACTCGTCATGCCATTACCGAACTACGATATTGTATTAGGTATGGACTGGCTGAGTAGACACCACGCCAGTATTGATTGCCGAGGGGGTAGAGTTGTGTTCGGGGCGCTAGGAGAGCCAGAGTTTGATTAGACCCGGCGGCAGTGGAGCATCAGTTGAAGAGCATGTGGCTCCACATCCCTTGATCGCAGAGTTTATGGACGTGTTTCCAGAGGAGTTGCCAGGGCTTCCACCGGACAGGGATATAGAGTTCTCGATAGACTTGGTTCCCGACACGGAACCGATATCTCAGCATGTCTATCGAGTGAACAACAGTGAACTGGTGGAGCTGAAGAAGCAGGTGGATGAGCTGCAGGATAAGGGGTTCATCCGATATAGTTCTTCACCTTTGGGTGCACCGGTACTTTTCGTTCCCAAGAAGGATGGGTCGGTACTTTTCGACTACAGGGCACTTAACAACCTGACGATCAAGAACAGATACCCACTGCCGCGGATCGATGATCTCTTTGATCAGTTGAGCGGAGCTCGGGTGTTCTCTAAGATTAATTTGAGGTCAGGTTATCACCAGGTGAAGGTGAAGAGGAAGGATATTCCCAAGACCGCTTTCAGGACGCGGTACGGGCAGTTTGAGTTTTTGGTTATGCCGTTTGGGCTAACCAATGCACCAGCAGTGTTTATGAATCTTATGAACAAGGTGTTCGACCAGTACTTGGACAAGTTCGTTGTGGTGTTCATTGATGATATCTTGGTATATTCCAAGACTGAGGAGGAGCACGAGGAGCATCTGCGGATAGTGCTGGAGACTCTCAGGAGGGAGCAGCTTTATGGAAAACTCTCCAAGTATGATTTTTTCTTGGACCGGGTGGACTTCTTGGGGCATGTGGTGACTGGAGATGGTATCTCAGTTGACCCCAAGAAGATTGTAGCAGATGAGGCATGGACAACGCCGACTTCAGTGGCAGAGATCAGGAGTTTCCAGGGGCTGGCAGGATACTATAGGAGATTTGTGCAGGATTTCTTCCGGGTTGCAGAGCCGTTGACTCGGTTGACCAGAAAGGATGCTGAGTTTGTTTGGTCAGAGGAGTGTCAGGCAGCTTTTGATGAGTTAAAGAAGCGGCTTACGACAGCTCCGATTCTTACATTGCCTTCAGGATCAGGTGGATTCACTATTTATAGTGATACTTCAGGGAAGGGGCTGGGTTGTGTCTTGCAGCAGCATAGGAAGGTGATTGCCTATACTTTCAGGCAATTACGTCTCCATGAGAAGAACTACCCTACCCATGACCTGGAGCTAGCAGCGGTGATTTTTGCTTTGAAGTTGTAGAAGCACTATCTGTATGGCGAGAGGGTGGAGATTTTTATAGATCACAAGAGCTTGAAGTATGTGTTTACACAGAAAGAGCTCAACATGAGGCAGCGCAGATGGCTAGAGTTGATAAAGGACTTTGACATCTCACTTCAGTATCACCCGAGGAAGGCCAACGTGGTTGCCGATGCCTTGAGTAGGTATCCGACAGCCATGTGTTTGACTATGGATCGGCACTTGCTTGCAGACTTGGAGAGCCTTGGGATTGAGGTGATTGTGCCAGGGGTACAGATGCAGTTATGGGGCCTTCAGATACAGTCGGACTTGGTGGACAGGATCAAGGCAACACAGTTCGAGGATGCGGCTCTGCGGTCTATCCAAGAGCAGATCAGTACAGTATTGGAGGATGGTGAGTTTTCACTTGTAGAGGATGGTGCCTTGAGGTACGGTACCCGGTTATGTGTGCCTAGCGGGGAGCTCAGAGAGCAGATCATGCAGGAGGCTCACAGATCGCAGTACTCTATACATCTTGGTGCCAACAAGATGTACAGGGATCTGCGAGAGCATGTCTGGTAGTACGGGATGAAGTAGGAGGTGTCCCACTTCGTAGCTAGATGCTTGGTCTGTCAGCAGGTCAAGGCAGAGAGGCAGAGGCCCGGAGGATTATTGCAGCCGTTGCCCATTCCAGAGTGGAAGTGGGAACATATCACAATGGATTTCGTATCTGGGTTGCCACGTACACCAGGAGGAAAAGACGCAATTTGGGTCATCGTTGACAGGTTGACCAAATCGGCCCACTTCTTGCCATTCAAGGTGGGTACGTCTACAGAGAGGCTTACGGAGTTGTATATGAGGCAGATAGTCAGGATTCATGGAGTTCCCGTCAGCATTGTCTCAGATCGGGATAGTCGCTTTACTTCCCATTTCTGGAGGAGTCTTCAGACTAGTTTGGGCACTCTGCTCAAGTTTAGCACTGCATACCACTCCTAGACGGACGGACAGTCAGAGAGGACTATTCAGACCCTTGAGGATATGCTGCGGACGTGTATCCTGGATTTTGGAGGTTCCTAGGAGGATCATCTACATTTGGTAGAGTTTGCTTACAACAACAGTTATCAGGCCAACATTGAGATGTCACCGTTTGAGGCTCTGTACGGGCGTAGGTGTCATACACCCTTATCTTGGGATGATGTTGGAGAGCGAGCTTTACTAGGACCAAAGATGGTTGTTGACGCAGCCGAGAAGGTGAAGCTCATCAGGGACAGACTTTGCATGGCACAGGACAGTCATCGGCACTGGGCCGATAGCCACCGGAGGCCGTTGGAGTTTGAGGTACAGATTTAGAGATATGATTAGAAGTAGGTTGTATTTTTTTGTTTTGTTTGATTGATCGTGTTTGATTTTTAGTAACTTGAGACGTTGCATGTGATTAGGTTGGAGACATAGTTTTTCTGTGGATATCTCTGACTCGTGGTACGATACGTTTTGGTGGAGGTGGGAAGCTTAGCCCGCGCTTCATCGGCCCTTTCATTATTAGCGGGAGAGTCGGTGATGTAGCATACAGGCTAGACTTGCCACCTGCACTAGTGTAAGTTCACAACGTATTCCACGTATCATAGTTGAGACAGTACGTGGCTGACCCCAGCCATGTGCTCGATCATTCGGAGATTGAGGTTGGACCTACTCTCAGTTATCTAGAGCAGCCTGTGGAGATTCTGGATCGCCGAGAGAAGGTACTGAGGAACCAGGTGATACCCTTGGTACGCGTCGCATGGAGGCATCATTCTCCAGGAGAGTCTACCTTGGAGCGAGAGGACGAGATGCGCGAGCGGTACCCCTATCTTTTTGGACCTTGAGGTATACTTTTCTATCCTTCTCAGCAGTTAGTTTCGCCTTTAATTTCGAGGACGAAATTATTTTAAGCGGGGTAGATTTGTCACTACCACTTTTCTAGCTTCAGGGTATTTTGATCATTTTTAAAATTTTGGAATTATTTTGGGAATTATTATTATTAATTATAATTATTAGAATTTTTCAGTGATTTTTAGTATAATTATTTTGGTGCTATTTTAGGCTTTGACGGGTGTTGACTTTGGAGACTGTCCTAGTAGCTAACCTAGGTCATGACTATTGGGTTAGGTTAAGAAACCTTAGCTTGACCTAAGTTAGTGATAATTAACTCATTAGAATTAGTTTGGGGAAATTAGGAATTAATTTGATTAAGGAATGGCTTGTGATTTCACAAGTCATTATATGACTTAAAGCCTTTAAGGCCCAACCCAACCAAGTGAACCTAAACCTAGCTCATTCCAGCCCATGGCAGCCACACTTAGGTCATTCCCCCTATTTAATCCCCTCCTAGAAATTAGGGCTAGCCTCCATTGGGATTTTGCAAGTTTGGAAAGAGGTGAGTCCCCATCTTCCTTAAATCATCGAAATTCCTATTTAGCTTCTTTTCCACCCAAACCAATTGTATTAGGTTCTGAATTTTCTGTTCTTGCTGTTGGTATTGAGTATTTTCAGAGTTTGAACAATTTGGAAGGAGTTTGGTGGCTTGAGGAACCATTTCATTTGGGGCTTTTGTATGGATTTGCACCATAGGTAAACTTCTATTCTACTCCATAAATTCCTGATTTTATTTTATATCTAGGTAGCCCTAGGCCTAACCTAGCTGTAGGTATAGGTAACCCTAGAATTTGAGTCCATTACGTGTTCGTATCGGACACGTATCAACCCATGTGTATAGGTGTTCAACGAAATGCCCCAAAGGACATTTCGTTTGATTTTGTGAAATGTTTTTGAATAGAAAATTAGGTTTTACTCGCTTACATGTTTCTTGTGTTCTGAGCACGTTCTTGTGTCGCGTCGTGTCCCCACAGACATGCGGACACGCTGTGCCCACACGCACGCACGGGCAGGAAACATGCCCTGCTACTCGGGGCTATTTTCTCTGTGCTCACGCCACCCCGACACTTATAACTTGACACACATGTCGTGTCCATGACTGACACGAGGTTCCTCGAGTTTCACGAGTCCTTATGTCGTGTCGGACACGATATTGCACGTGCACTGTGTGTGCACTGTGCGGTTCAGTGCACAGTATTTGTGTTCTCTGTTTAATTTATTTTAAAATAGTTTAAATAGTGTTTTAATTGATTAATTAGATCCTAAATATGTTGTGTAATCTTTGTTAAAATTGGATTACCTATTAAATTAGGTTTTAATGAGATTTTGGTATCGAATAGGGGTTTAAAGCCATTCGGCTGATACCATTTGACTGATACATTGGTTTCCAGATTTTAAACCCTTTAATTCCCTGTTTTGGATGATGTTTTCAACTGCTAATTATTCCTACATGTTTGTTAGTATAGGAAAGTGAAGTATTTCAGTTTGATTTGGCCTTTGAATGTGAGAATGAGATTTTGACATATTGGTTTGGTTTCGAAATCAGTTAACTGAATCATGGTTTCTTCAAATTCCTAAAAACTGAGATTTTGCTCTTCTTTAATTTTACTTGAATGTATTCCAGTATCACATTGTTAATGCTACTGCTTTTTCCTTTAACATTCACTGTTTTGTTCCCTGTTAACTGAGTTATTTTTCTTAATTCCTGAGAATTGATACAAACCTGAGAAATAGGTTCCTGTCCCTTTTGAACTGTATTCATTTCGAAAACTGATATTTATTCTCCCTGTCATTGCACTCATTTCCTAATCTGAGATTTCCAGATTTTTTCCATTGATTAACTTAGCACTGTTGACTGTTTTGAATATGGATTGGACATTATGTTAGATTCGAATTGAAGTTAAAACTGGGATTGATTTCCCTTTCTTTCAAAATCTATTGAACTGAGTGATTAACTCTTTAAATGTTTGATTTAAACTGAGTTCTCTAAGTCTTCACTGTTATTTCATTTCCATTTCCTGAGAATGTATTCCTATAGGCCAATGTGTACTGTAAATTCCAGATTTCACATTGTAATTAGCCTACTAATTTTCCCTGAACTGTTAACTGTAGACTGAATGGTAATTCAAGTATAAACCTGAGATTGTTGGCTGGACTGAATTGAGTGATTGGGTGACTGTTTTAAACTGGGTATTTATACTGTAGGTGATTTTGAAATGGGTTCCTAATTTGAGATTTTGTTCAATGCTAAACTGGAAGTTAATTCCCTATTTTCCTGTTTTTCTTTCTCATTTACCACACTGTTTCATTCTCTCTTATCACACACACTCATGTATGCCACTCACTCACTGTTTTCACTCTCATCAATCACTCACACCCTAAAATTCTGTACACACACATGTATCCCTGATTCCCCTTAACACTCACTGATTTCTGTCACCCATATACCACACACACATGCCATAGCTCACCACACCCTCACACCCTCACTCTCATGACACACACACATGCACACCATATTCCCTTCCTATCCCAATATGTATGTACATGTATATATATATTGTCTAAGGTGTATATATAGATAATATGTGTATGTATGTTTAGGTGTACTCCTATATTAGATTGTATAAATATATATGTGTGGTATATATATAGTAGCCTATAGGTTATGTATTCTCTAAGTTATATTATATAATAGATCAATGTGTGTATTCCTATATTAGATTATATAGTTATATCTATGTGTGTATTAAATATAGATATATTGTCATGTGTGAAATGTTATGGTTTGGATGTTAGGGCATGATATTGTCTAGTAAGCCTAGATTAGTCTTGTTAGAACCTAGAATGGCTTGTTTGACCTAGTGAGACTGGTTAGACCTAGTTGACCATAGTTTGACTTAGGTTTGACCTTAGGGTTGACCAGAGTTGACCAAGAGTTGACTTTGGTCTAGATTGACCTAGATTCATGTAGAATGCATTGATTTGCATCTTATTATCATTATAGACTCATAGTGACTTGTACTGTTCTATAGGAGACAGACACCACTCTTCGGACAGTATATATTCTCCAGATTCTTAGGATACAGGCGAGTATATTCTCTGATCATTTCATATCCTGTATTAGGAGTATATTTCCTGCTTTAGATTATTTTACATGATGCTGACACGTTGGAAACACGGATTAGTACTATATAGATCTTGTTGTGCGATGTTATCCCCTTAGCAGATACATCGGGTATTCGTGTTCGTGTACTTTATCGTGAACATCGGTACTCCTTGTATTTGTGACATTCGTGTACGAAACGTGTGAATCGTGTATAATTATTTATTCACATGACCTTCGTGTACAATAACATAACTAAATAGATCCTTGTGTATTGATTGGGGCGGGGGAGTAGAAGTGGTTATGTATTCAATCCAGTAGATTACTCGTATACAAACCTCTGTAGATTACTCGTGTACAACATCGTACCGTCTACATAACCATCTTGTGCTCTGAATCACTAGCACTGTTAGTTCTCTATATACTGTAGCTATTTATTTTTAGTCTCTCTCTTTTATTATATATTTCTTTCAGTTTCTTGTATCTTACTCTATAGCATGATTATATGTCCTGACCTGCTATGATTTGTTGAGATGTACTGTGCTCGCTCCTGTCCTAACTGGACCTATTGAAAATTTTACAGAGGACGAGGCTGAGGAGTTCTGTCCTACCTACTACGGTGTACTTTAGATGTGTGCCTGGACTTGGACCAGCAGCAGGATCCACTAGCAGTAGATGACACTCCCTTAGATTAGGATTGTCTTTACTTCACTTGGATTACTGTATATAGATTCAGAGATTTTGGGATATGTATTTATTTAGACACTTAGAATTCTGGATTTGTATCTCTGTGATTTCTTCTGTTGTGGATATCATCTTTTATATCATTCTATTTTATCCTGTTCTACCTTAGCTGTGATTGAGATATATTCTGTTATGTCACCCCCATTCGTGGAGTATAACTGTTTATTACCTTTAACTGTTAGATGTTGTGACCTAGGACAGCGTTCTACTGCCGACACTGCGGCGTAGGCTGGATGTACCCACGTCTCGTGCCCTTACACTAGGGTGCGGGTCGTGATAGCTTGTGTTGGCAAATTTCTT
Organism: Iris pallida; assembly: GCA_029216955.1. Taxonomy (NCBI): domain Eukaryota; kingdom Viridiplantae; phylum Streptophyta; class Magnoliopsida; order Asparagales; family Iridaceae; genus Iris; species Iris pallida. The sequence continues at coordinate 6,642,067 of JANAVB010040216.1, read as the reverse complement.
GGAGGACGAGCTTCCTTTGCTAGGCTTCTCGTACTTGCTTGAGTCTTTTCGTATCATGGGACAGTCCTTCCTGATGTGTCCGGTTCTTCTGCATTGATAGCACGTCGGATCTTTCTCATTGTCCCGTCTGAAGCGGTTAGCTTTGTTGAATTTGAGGAACTTTTGGAAGTGCTTAGCTGTGAGAGCCATTTCTTCATCATCGTTCGACTCGTTGTCGTCGGAGCTATCCTTGGAGTAGGACTTTGTAACTTTGAGAGCAAGAGACTTCTCATTCTCTTTGGCCTTGTCTTTCTCCTTCTCTTGTATGGAAGATTCTTCTTGATCTTTTATATCGAGTTCATGAGTCATAAGCTTCCCCATGAGGGTCTCAAGGTTCATGACTGTCAGGTCGTTCCCCTCAATGATTGCGGTAGCTTTAGGACTCCATCCTTTTGTCAATCCTCTAAGGATTTTTCTGATCTTTTCATGAGCAGGATATTCCTTACCAAGAGAGGAAAGAGGATTAATAATATCACCAAAACGAGTAAACATACAAGTAATAGAGTCAACATGTTTTATCTTAAAGGACTCATATTCTTGCGCGAGTCTACTAATCTTGGATTCCTTTACTTGTGATGTTCCCTCGTGTGTGACTTCAAGCAACTTCCAAATCTCATTGGAAGTCTTGCAAGTAGAGATTCTATTGAATTCACTACTATCGAGAGCACAGTAAAGAGCGTTCATAGCCTTAGCATCTCGACTAGCAAGCTTCTTGGTATTTTCAGTGAGTAAGTCCCTAAGGGTGTCAGATGCAACATCCTCAATTTTTGGTGTATATGCCCAGCCCGACTTAGCCAACCGTGCTTACTTGAAGTTAAATTTGTTCAGCCAAATTTTTTTTTCTTTCATGAGATTTTTCAAAAAATATATAGACTTATTGTATGGACATCCCGTGGGACATTTGAGAAAGAGCGCACCAACGATATCGATTGCGGAACATCAGGGTTTGCTGAACATCATCAAAGTTAAAGAATTCAATCAAATGTCCAAGGACGTAAAGCCGTGGTCTGATATGTGAAACCCTAGAGGGGGGGTGAATAGAAAAATAAAAATAACTAGAGCACAAGAAGCAATATATGTCAAATAAACAAGAGAGAGTAAGAAGATCAAACACAAGATGTATCCTGGTATCCTCGCTAGAGGCAATCCAGTCCTGAAACTCTCTCCGGCTTAAATTCACTATTTAATAAAATAGTACACACGAGTTTGGATCCGAAGAACTCGCCAACTTCAACACGAGTTTGGATCCGAAGAACTCACCAACTTCAACACACGAGTTTTCTTACGAAGGCTCGCCAACTTCAAAGAAATAAGAAGAGAACTTGTTGATCTTCTAACACTTGAAGATCGAAATTTACAACTCTTAAATACTCTAGCACTTTGGGAGAGGTTGACAATTAAAAGCTTGGTAGAGTATTAATGGTGGAGCTCTTGGTTGTTTGGAAAATTTATGGCAAGAGTGGATGAACCTTCAAGAAGAAAGAAGGCTTACATTTATAAGAAAACCAAGAGTAGGTAGCATTCAATGCTCCTTGATACAGGCTGACTGGTATACCGTCGGTATGGATGGCATGCCGTCGGTATGTCGGTCGAACAGTAACGGTCATAATTATATCCGTTGGGAGCATTTAATGCTAGCCATTAATGCTAGTGTTTGCCATTCAAAAATCAAATTTCGTAAGCCGGTATACCGTCGTTATGTCGCGATATATCGTCGGTATACCGATGTTTGTGATGGAACTGGGATTCCCAGGACCCTTCCTTTGGTGTGCGTATTGATCGATAGAAAGTTAAACAGATCTAATACGTGTTCTAACCCTTCATAGGCGAAAACTAGGGTTCACGAATTATACCTGCGGCGGAAAGGAGACAAGTAATTCCTGGCAATCTCGAGCGGACGACCCCAAGATCTTCTGTACGTGTTCCTTCCTCGAGTTGGACGTCGTGTGGGCGACGATCTTCCAACCTTTTCTTCTCCTTAGCATCCCTCTCTTTCTCTCCTTACGTGAATCACGAATTTAGAGAAAATTTTAGATTTCTGATCAGTAATCTGGCGGCCAGAGAATAGAGGATATATATATGCTACGGCAGGGACCATGAGGAGAAATTAGGGTTAGGTCTCCTAACGGATCTGGATATCCCGTGTTCAGCCTGAACATACAATCCAGGCCCATTAACAATAGCTCGGTCCATTAATGAGCTATTGTTGCAATACCTCCCTAATCCCAAATTATATTTGTGGGCTCCTTTTATTATATGCTCGTTTGGCTCCCCATGTTAAGATATTGTATGTCCGTCGATCAAATTAAGTTACTGACAACTATATTGATTTGACATCTTTTATCCTTAAGTAGTACCGCTCAACTTTATTTATCATGTCGGATATAATCCACCTGCAGGGTTTATATGACAATCCTTATGAGCTCGTTAAGAGGACATCATCAACCCGATGTATCGGGACATGGATTCCATTTATAATCAACAGCCCATCATACATACAATGTTATTACCCAATTCATATAGGTTGTTGATCCATAATGAATCTCACTCTTTTATGAGTCAAAGTAATGCACACTGCATATACATGTCCGTTGTTATATCTGGATTAAGAGCACAAGCATCCATAATAACAGAGGTATTTGTTCTCTTATGTAGTCAGTACAAAGAGAACAACCTCAAGTGGTCCTGTTCAATACACGCAAAGTGTACTAGTATAAACCTATAGTCAAGATGGACTAATACCAGATTACACTACAACCTTTCCAATAGATTGTCCAAGTCCATCTAGGTTGTGAACTATTTATATACTCCATAGAAAACTGATAATATGATCTTCTGTGTGACACCACACACCATATTATCTACAATATAGAATATCAGACATTTGCATTAACACTTGCAACAAATACAATATGCAAACATTTGCCCATATGATTCTCATTCAAAATTTAAGGAAATAAGGTTACTACAAAAGTGATGCTTTTAGTATATAACCCTAACAATCTTCCACTTATACTCAAAGAATTGCTTTTCAGTATACTGTAACAAATCTTCCACTTATACTTAAAGCCATGCTGCTACACATCTGACTCCCATTCCCTCAACATGACTGTCAAAAGCCTTAGCTGGTAAGCTCTTTGTAAAAGGATCAGCTAGGTTGTCGGCTGATGCTATCTTGATCATAACAACTTTTTCTTTCTTTAAGAAATCTCGTATCAGGTGATACTTGCGCTCAATGTGTTTGCCTGTCTTATGGGCTCGTGGTTCCTTCGAGTTTGCAACTGCACCACTATTATCACAATAAAGTGTAATAGACTTAGGCAAACTAGGTACCACATCCAAGTCCAACAGAAAGTTTCTGAGCCAAACCACTTCTTTGGCTGCCTCAGAGGCTGCCACATACTCGGCTTCCATGGTGGAATCAGCAATACATTTTTGCTTGATACTCCTCCACACAATGGCTCCACCTCCCAAAGTAAACACATAACCTGAGGTAGATTTCCTGGAATCCCTATCTGACTGAAAATCTGAGTCTGTATACCCCAAGGGAACTAAACTATCTGCCTGGTAAACTAGCATATACTCTTTAGTCCTTTTCAGGTACTTCAAAATATGCTTTACGGCAGTTCAGTACTCTTGTCCTGGGTTAGACTGATATCTGCTGACCATGCCTATGGCAAAGCAGATGTCTGGTCTCGTACATAGCATTGCATACATTAAGCTTCCTACTGCTGAAGCATAAGGAACTGCCTTCATGTTCTCTATCTCTTTAGGTGTCCTCGGACACTGCTTCTTTGATAGAGCAATTCCATGTCTAAAAGGTAAGAAACCTTTCTTAGAATTTTGCATACTAAAACGAGTTAGTACAGTATCGATATAGGATGCTTGGGATAAGCCCAACATCATTTTCTTGCGATCTCGTAGAACTTTGATCCCAAGGATGTGACCTACTTCTCCCAAGTCCTTCATATCAAACTTTTTGGATAACCATACCCTTACATCAGATAATACCTTCACATTGTTTCCAATGAGCAAGATGTCATCCACATAAAGTACTAGGAACACCACCACGTTTCCGTCACACTTTTTGTATACACATGATTCATCCTGACATTGATCAAATCCATATGATTTTATCACCTGATCAAAACATATGTTCCAAGATCTGGAAGCTTGCTTAAGTCCATAAATAGACTTCTTGAGCTTACAAACAAGATGCTCCTGGCCCTTTTCAATGAACACGTCTGGTTGCTTCATATAGATGTTTTCCTCAAGACTTCCATTAAGGAAAGCTGTCTTGACATCCAATTGCCAAATCTCATAATCGAGATTAGCTGCAATAGATAAAAGAATCCGAATAGACTTAAGCATGGCTACAGGAGAAAAGGTTTCCTCATAATCGATACCCTCTCTTTGAGTAAAACCTTTTGCTACAAGCTGAGCTTTAAAGGTTTCAACCTTACCGTCTGATCCTCTTTTTCTCTTATAGACCCACTTGCATCCAATGCCTTTTACACCAACGGGTGGTTCTACAAGCTCCCAGACCTGATTAGAATCCATAGATTCTATTTCAGATATCATTGCTTTTTGCCAAGACTCTGCATCTTTATCTTGGAGTGCTTCATTGTAGGTACAGGGATCATAATCATGTTCCTCAGGGACGAAGTATGATGACTCTCCCAAGAACATATATCTATCAGGTTGTATCATAACCTACCCACTACGAAGAGGCACTATCAGTTGTGGTGTAACATTTGTGACACGTTGTGCAGTTATTTGTGGTTCATCCTTTTGTACTGTTGGTACTGAAGTACTTGGTGTCTCACGTCTCAGTTCTTCTAGAACAACTCTACCTGTGGGTTTATGGGTCATCACATAGTCTTCCTCTAAGAATCGGGCAATGGTGCTAACAATGACCTTCTGATCCTTAGGACCATAAAATAAACCTCCTTTCGTTCCTCTTGGATAGCCTACAAACAAGCATACTTCTGTACGAGATTCCAACTTATCTGCTTTCCATTCAGCACATGTGCTGGACTACCCCAAATACGAACATGTTTCAGACTAGCCTTATGCCCAATCCACAGCTCTGTGGGAGTAAGAGGTACTGACTTAGAAGGAACCAAGTTCAAAATATAAGCTGTAGTCTCTAAGGCATATCCCCAAAACAAATCTGGCAAATCCGAATAACTCATCATTGATCTAACCATCTCCATAAGAGTTCTATTCCTTCTTTTGGCTATACCATTCTGTTGGGGCGTTCCAGGTGCAGTCAATTGCGATGCAATTCCAGCCTCTGATAAATAATATTTAAACTCTCCAAAGAGGTACTCACCACCACGATCTGATCGTAATGACTTGATACATTTTCTATGACGTTTCTCCGTTTCAGCCTTGTACTCTTTGAATTTCTCAAAGCACTCAGACTTACGGCGCATCAAATAAATGTATCCATACCTTGAATAATTGTCAATAAATGTGACAAAATATTCAAAGCCACCTCTAGCTTGGATAGTCATGGGTCCACACAAATCAGAATGAACCAATTCCAACACATCTTTGGCCCTATACCCCTTTGCCGTAAAAGGCCTTTTGGTCATTTTACCTTCCAAGCAGGATTCATAGACTGGTAGTGCCTCCACTTCCAATGAACTCAAAGGTCCATCTTCAACCAGTCTTTGAATCCTTCTTAGGTTAATATGCCCCAATCGCAAGTGCCAAAGATATGTTTGGTTCATACAAGAAGGTTCTTTTCTCTTATTTAAGTTAGATGACATATTATTCATTTCCATAAGTTGCATTGTGGGCGAAATGGGATTAATGACATACAAATTATCAACCAATGCACCAGAACAGATAAAATGTTTATTCTTTCTAACAACAATATTGTCATTAAAATAAACTGAATATCCATCCTTAACTAACATAGAAACAGAAACTAAATTCCTTCTAAGTGAAGGTGCATAAAGACAATCTCTAAATGTCAAAGACTTATTTCTACCAAAAGATAAAGTAACATCTCCTAATGCAACGATCGATACTTTTGTAGCATCACCCATGAACAAGCATATCTCTCCATCACTGATCCGTCTGGTTTTCTGGAACCCCTGCAATGTATTACAGACATGATTAGTGGCTCCTGTATCTACACACCAGGTGCCGGTAGATAACACCGCTAAACATGTTTCAACTACTAGTAAATGAGATATACCTTCTTTGTTCCCTTGTTTGAGATGTGGACAATCAGTCTTCCAATGTCCTGACCCTTTGCACTTAAAACATTTGCCTTTCGGCTTTTTCACCGCGCCTTGAGGTCCCATGCCCTTCTTTGCTGAGTTTGCCTATTTCTGAATGTTATTCTTCTTCTTACCGCCTTTTGGCTTAGAAGTAGAAGCCTTTTCAGAAACAAAAACATGACCACTTTGCCTAAAGAGAGATTCAGCATCCTGTAGCTCTTTTGCAAGTTCTGCCAAACTATACAACCTTTTGTTCATGTTGTAATTAAGGCAAAAATTGTCAAAACATTTAGGTAGAGTCCCGAGAATGATATCGACCTGGGATTTCCCATCGATTTCAGCTCCAAGGATATCCATCTCATTCAGATGACCCATCATCTTGAGAACATGATCCCTTACTGGTGTACCCTCAGCCATTTTTGTATTCATCAAACATTTCATAGCAAACTGCCTAACTGCTCTACTCTGATGTCCGAAGAGTTCCTTGAGGTTATACATCATGTCATAAGCTGTGGCCATGGCCTGATGTAGATGTTGCAGTACATTTGACATAGATGCCAGAATGTAACATCGTACCATCTTATCTGCCTTTTTCTACTTCTTATAAGCCTCTTGACCTCTTCATCAGAGTTAGCATCAGGCTTAGGTGGGCATTCCTCAACAAGTACATATTTGTACTCCTCAGCAGTCAGAACAATGTCCAAATTACGTTTCCAGTCAATATAATTAGGTCCAGTAAGTTTGTTTTCTTTAAGAATCACCATAAGTGGACTGAAAGAACCCATTTTTGAAATCCTGAGAATCACATAAATAAAATTATGTAGGACAAAAAAAACCTTTTGAATTAACTAAATATTGATTCCCTCAAAATAATAATAAGAAATTCACCAACACCTTGAACACCATGAATTTAGCATGCCACGATAGTGTGGACGTATAAAAATTCAACTTTGTTCAAGTAGATTTTTCTTATTAATTTTACTATCATGTCAATATAACTTTATGACAAATAAAATTAATATGCTGGTCTTGCTCTGGTCATACAAATAATAGCAGTGACTCCGATGGGGAGGATACCATTATTTGTATCTAAGTGTATACCATTACTTAATACTAAGTCCATTACCTTGTAATGAGTTCCTTCAGATGAAGAAGTGAACACATACTAGGTAACTTTCTACAATTATCCCTAAGGAAGTTTGTACTGGTGATCCATAATTATACTCATCCAATATGGAGGAAAGCACTAAAGCCAACACGCAAGTATAATTACATCACCTACAAACCAGTAATGGAGACCATAGGATTTATACTAAATAAAAATCCTCTCCCACTTTGTTTTTTAATAATGATGGTTTTTCTAGTAGTTGATATTATGTCCATGTTATCCATTATTAATGTAGGCTTGGTTTTTCAAAAAAACAACCACACAATAATAAACATGCATAATCAGAAAAAGCAAAATGACAAAAATAAGAGAAAATATCCAACTATTATGGTCATCTTTGCTGCTCCGTCCTCAACTATCCGAATCCAAAATCTGGCGCTACGCAGATCTATTCGGGTTCGACCTCAACTATTATGGTCATCTTTGCTGCTCCGTCCTCAACTATCCGAATTCGAATCCATTATTAATGTAGGCTTGGTTTTTTTTAGGTTTTGGCTGTCGATTCCTTCATCGAAAATCATATGTCTGCCTCTGGACTGCTTAAAACCAGCATCTCGTCCGGCGTCAGAAACAGCCACCACCGCCATCACGATTGATCAAAAATAATTAAAATTACATCAATCCTATGCCTCCCGAAGGAGTTCACACATAATCTAGATTGAAAAATTAAAATAATAAGCACGATCAACCCTCGTGATTTTAATTACATCTACAGCAACAACAACATCCACGACATGTCCATGGTTTAAGCAACACAATCAAAAATATGTATTGGACCATAATAGTTGGATCTAAGATGCCTGCAAAACAGAGTTAGAACAGATCTACATCTACTGACTATTACACAGCACAGGTTTTATTGGACAACATGGACGTATCAATCAATACATAGATCCAAAGTGGCTCTGATACCAATTGATGGAACTGAGAATTCCCAGGACCCTTTTTTTGGTGTGCGTATTGATCGATAGAAAGTTAAACAGATCTAATACATGTTCTAACCCTTCATAGGCAGAAACTAGGGTTCACGAATTATACCTGCGACGAAAAGGAGACAAGTAATTCATGGCAATCTCGAGCGGACGACCCCAATATCTTCTGTACGTATTCTTTCCTCGAGTTGGACGTCGTATGGGCGACGATCTCCCAACCTTTTCTTCTCCTTGGCAGCCCTCTCTTTCTCTTCTTACGTGAATCACGAATTTAGAAAAAAATTTAGATTTCTGATCAGTAATCTGGTGGCCAGAGAATAGATGATATATATAGGCTACGGCAGGGACCATGAGGAGAAATTAGGGTTAGGCCTCCTAACGGATCTGGATATCCCGTGTTCAGTCCGAACACACAATCCAGGCCTATTAACAATAGCTCGTTCCACTAATGAGCTATTGTTGCAATACCTCCCTAATCCCAAATTATGTTTGTGGGCACCTTTTATTATATGCTCGTTTGGCTCCCCATGTTAAGATATCGTATGTCCGTCGATCAAATTAAGTTACTGACAACTATATTGATTCGACATCTTTTATCCTTAATTAGTACCGCTCAACTTTATTTGTCATGTCAGATATAATCCACCTGCAGGGTTTACATGTCAATCCTTATGAGCTCCTTAAGAGGACATCATCAACCCGATGTATCGGGACATGGATTTCATTTATAATCAACAGCCCATCATACATACAATGTTATTACCCAATTCATAGAGGTTGTTGATCCATAATGAATCTTACTCTTTTATGAGTCAAAGTAATGCACACTGCATATACATGTCCGTTATTATATCCGCATTAAGAGCACAAGCATCCATAATAACAGAGGTGTTTGTTCTCTTATGTAGTCAGTACAAAGAGAACAACCTCAAGTGGTCCTGTTCAATAGACACAAAGTGTACTAGTGTAAACCTATAGTCAAGATAGACTAATACCAGATTACACTACAATCTTTCCAATAGATTGTCCAAGTCCATCTAGGTTGTGAACTATTTATATACTCCATAGAAAAATGATAATATGATCTTCTGTGTGACACCACACACCATATTATCTACAATATAGAATATCAGACATTTGTATTAACACTTGCAACAAAAACAATATGCAAACATTTTCCCATATGATTCTCATTCAAAATTTAAGGAAATAAGGTTACAACAAAAGTGATGCTTTTAGTATATAACCCTAACAGTTTGTCACAGAACATTTTTGTGATAAACAAAACGGTATACCGTCGGTATGCCGGAGCATACCGTCGGTATGCCGAGGTTTGTCACAGAATGTTTTATGGCTCATAAAACGGTATACCGTTGGTATGCCGGAGTATACCGTCGGTATGACGATAATTATCACAGAACGTTTTTGAGACAAACAAAACGGTATACCGTCGGTATGCCAGAGCATGCCGTCGGTATGCCGATGTTTAACACAGAACGTTTTGTGGTCCAAAAATCGGTATACCGTCGGTATGCCGGAGCATACCATCGGTATGCCGACAATTCTCACAGAATGTTTTGTGGTCACTAAAACGGTATATCGCCGGTATGCCGTTCTATAAGAACTTGATTTTTGACTTAAGAATTAGAAAGCTTTTAGTTTTGTCATCCAACCTTAAACTGTTTACAGAGAGACCTAGACCTTGTACAGACTCGAAATCTTGAAGTGTAGAGAGACATCTTTTCAAGGAACGTCGGTCTTTGCTTCAGTCTTCAAGGCTAAGGTTGGTAATCTTGAATGGATAGACTTTATGTAGTAGAGCTTCTGAAATGATGTCAATCTGATAACAGAGAAAACTAAACTACGAAGATGCTGTTAATATTATCAAAATAAAATGTGCCAACATGATACCATTATTTCACACCCCGATCTTGTAGGACTGATCATCCTCGCTAAAGCGTGATGCCGCATGAGCCTAGATTGCGCTCGTGCAAGGTAGTTTCATAACGGCCGATTACAACAGCTTACGGAGGGAGTCGTCGCACAAAAGTTCCAAGCAGAAATAATGAATATACAAGACAACACAAGCATTGAAACAAAATCAGAGTCTTTATTGATAATAACCATAAGATTACAAAGGCTCGTAGTAAAGATTACAATCACTCAAGCTCAATTTTCTCTCTGATTATAAGTCACTCAGCTCTCTCTTATCTCTCAATACAATTTTACGAGCCAGCGAATGCTTCAGATAGGCGATCTCCATACATTATGTCCCGTATAAGTTCAGAGTCCATACGGTCGCACGTCTCGAAATGCCAAGGAATTTCATGCCTCGACGCATCCAAACGAGCTACGCGCCAACGAGCTTCTACCTGTGCCTGCACATAAAAACTGTGTGCGTGTCAGTACTCAACTGTACTGGTGGAGTGAGCTCCTCGTCCACCCATACAAAATCAACACATTCATTTACTTTGTGCAACATAAACCATTTATGATTGTCTTTCTATTCTTGCCTTAGAATCGATTTTAGGACAAAGACTCTTGGCCTATTTTTGTCTCTAGACCGTCACCGTGCTATCGCATCGATAACTTCCTTATCCTTACCTCTAACCCATTCTCATGCTTGCAACATCAACGTCTTAACTCGTGTTTGCCTTTCGTGCCATAGTTAGGGAAGCAACGACTTGGTTGTGCAATAAACTCTATTCGTGCTTCAATATGATTGAGACAGTGCCTTTCGCTTAGTCTTTTGCCTATACTCATGCCATAACAGCGTGGCTGTGCCTCATAACTTATCATGACTTAACCAAACTTGTCTTACGGCCCTTTTCGACTTAACTCGAATGACTCAATTCTGACTTATGCAACTCTATGCCAACGACTTAATACTCGACACCGCATCTCGTACCGAAGCACGTGTCTTTGCTACAGCCAATGAAAACACAGGTGTAGGCAACTCTAGAGGGGGTGAATAGAGTTTGTGTCGATAATCACCAAATAAAAATTAACTCTATAACACCTCCACAAAATAACTATCAAGATAGTAAATAAATCAGAAGGAAATACGGAAGTAAATAAAGATCAGAAGAGCATACATAAACACAGCAGTTTTAACCTGGTTTCCCTCGTGGAGGACTAGTCCAGGCCTGAGAACTCTAGCTCAGGATTCAAATCTACTATTTGTGAAATAGTAGTTTACAACCCGTGCCTTTTCTTCAGAAGAGCACGTCAACTTCTTACAGAGGATCGCAGTGGCGATTTGCTTGGATTTTTCCAAGCGACTTGGAATTGTCCAAGTGACTTTTCTTTTCAACTCTTGCACAAAAACTTCTAGCTGAATCGCACTTGAGCATCTTGGGGCTTAGGAAGTTTTGTGGCTAGTAGATTGGAAGAGTAAGGCTCTTGACTATATAGGCTATGTAAGAGAAGAAGAATAGAAGAGTGGATGATTTGAAATGAGAGAATTCATGCCCTATTTATAGTGTTTTTATAGGCAGAATTCGGCCAGAATTCGGGTAGGAAAATTCAAATATTTGGCCGTTGGACTACTAGCAACCAGCTAACCCTAAAATTAGGGTTCCTGATTTCTAGGGGACAGACTTCAGCCCGAACTCTGTGTGGAGGCAGAGTTCGGTCCGAACTCTGTCTCCAGAAGACAGAATTGGTCCATTGGGCTTTTGGGCTTTGTGGAGCTTGGGCTTGGTTCAGGAATTAGTCTGTTGTAATGGTAGAGCTTTGGAGAGATATGTCTAGGGGTTGAGATGACTCAGTGCAACTCAACGTACACATTCTCCTAGACTCAATAAATTGAAGATTACAGACTTGGACCAAATAGGAAAACCAAGAGCCCTTTGATGACGTCTTTCTTCTAATATTTGAGCAGTCCTGAAGACGTCTTTTTTCTTGACAGCAGTCGTCCGAACATAAATAGATCTGGAAATCTGAATACCTTTCGGGGGCTTCGCCCCCGAACCCCCGACGGGGGGCACTGCCCCCCTCGACCCCTATCCGCTGACCGGGCAGCGGAACCCCCGATGCGAGGCCCCGGATAGGTCGCTAGGCGGTTCGGAGAAATCTCTTTGTATGACGCCGTCTGTGCTCCATCATTAATTCTTCATTGGCTATGTCCTGTTTAGATCATGTTTGATCATGCTTACTGCATGTCTACAAATACATGTTAGGCCAACAAAATATGTTGCAGTACGAAACAAGCATAGCAATATGATATAGGACAATTAGGACAATGCTAAGCAAAATATGTTGCAGTACGATACAAGCATAGCAATATAATATAGGACAATTAGGACAATGCTAAGTTTAAGTAGCAACATGATAGTGAGTATATGAATATTAGTGACATCATTATGTTAAACTTAACTGATTAGCCATATTCAAAAACACAATATAATCATTGGGCCAACAATCTTTCCCTTTTTGATTATGGCAAATCGGTTAAGTTTAAGACAGATACGATAGATGCATATATCACTAATAAACACATACTACGAGAGGATAGTATGCTAACTTAAACTTATTTCTCCCCCTTTGACATGATCAAAAATAAGCTCCCTCGTAATAAGAGATAAAATGAACTCAAGCATAAGGAGGAAGGCATAGACAATCATGAACAAGATATACTAAATAAGGAACAATGGGAGAAGTGTGTAAAGACAAGTATAGAAACTACATACCCAATGTAGAGTGCCAAAAAGAAAATAGCTTGTCAAGACACAAATAGTTGGTAAAACTAAAAGAATTTGAAAATAATCAATAGATAGTTTACCAACATGAAATCCAAGAAAGACATCCAAAACATAGTATGATATGAAATATTGCTCTAGTTTTGGAAGAGAATTATGAAATAAAAGATTTCAGTCAAAAACCATAAGGATTAGATAATTGCAAATAATAGCTATCAAAGAAGAAAGAAACCAATTGAGATATTGAAATAGACATGCTTGATATCAATTGAAATATAAAAACTTGAAACATTGATCAATGAAACTATGATAGTCATAATTGTCCACAGATAAATAGTGAAACAAAATAAATGAATGACCAATGTAAAATAGAAGCAATTGATATAAAAAGATCTCATTATTTGCAAATCTATTTGCTTATCCAAAATTCATGCATTTGAACTCAATTACCTTATCATGCTATATGAATAAACATGAAGGTAAAGGAGAAACAATGTTTGAGAAGGAGAAATTCAGTCGAATTGAATGCTCCCCCTCAAACTATGACCAATATAGATAAAATCATGACTATTGGATAAGTCCTCAACAAGGAAAGCCAAATGAAACATACAAAGAAAAGCAAATCAAAGAAAGCACAATCGTCATCAAGATAAAATACGAAATTAAATATTAATGAGATGACTCATATAAAAGAGAGAGATAATATGATGAAAACAATTGCATAAACTCTCATAAACCTTTCACAAAATATCAGTATCCAAAAAAATGGGTCAATGATGAACTACGTATACGACATATTAAAGGGTATAAATGAATTGAACCAATTTATTTGCTCCCCCTTAAAATATGCGTATCTAGTTCCAAAGCACTTCAAGATCTAGGGATAAATCAAGTATTGATTTCTCCCCCTTGTTCAATGCATATAAGGCTATAAAAATGTCATAAAACGAATAATATAATCTTTAGAAGAGATATCCAATAAATAGTCACTAAAGATGAACGATCAAAATAATATCTTAATTAAGCACATATAATCAAAAGATGACATACATTAGCCTATATAGAAGAATCTCATATTTAAATATGATAGATCAATGCATGTTACCTTTTGAGAAAAGGATCACCATGAAAAGAAATAAGGTCCATTAAAAACAATCATGATGAGAATCACAATATAGCTCAAAAGATAAAAAATAAAACTAAAGAAAAATATCATCATCAATAAAGTCAATGAAATCAATCATGATGCAAGTCAAAAATATAGCTCAAAAATAAAAAATAAATCTCAAATATCATGTCCATGATTATCTAATTAAGAAATGATCAACCAATTTATTGCTTTGCATGGACTATGTATGTTTTACCACATATGTACCCATCAACGGGTAATAATCCAACCTTGCTAATACTAAATAAGAAACCAATGAAGTTCAAATAGCAAAGAGCATATGTGATAATCCATGAGTAGTCAAAGTAGAGTAATAAATTAACTTGATAACCACATAATTAGATAATATAGGACTACTCTATCAATAGGATCATTCATAAAGTAAACCAATAAATAATTATGATCCGTCATAAATTCCATCTAAAAACCATATAAACAAACCAATGGAAAATATAGAAAAGAGTCAATCTTATTTAAAAGATTGCAAATTTATTCCAAAGAAATGATAATATAATAGAATCATGACTCAACAGATGAGAGAAATTTAAGAGATGCTTGTCAATGACTAGTATGAAAGGAAGTTAAAGCGATGAATCACAAATCTCAATGGAAACAAGATAAAATAAAAAATTTGTCAAACTAATTTTAGAAACCAAACATATGTATCTAAAATAGAATACAAATCAGAAAGAATTCATAGATCTTGTTTTTGTAAACTAGCATATCACATATAGATTGAAGTTCAAGAAGATAGCAAAATGAGTGAAAGTGAACAAAAATTATGTAGCTTAACAATACATCGCAAATAAGCAAGCTAGCTACATAACTAATTAAGATTAATGAGATAGGCCATTAACATGATAAATGTGCTCATTAAATCTTAAGTCACTAACACTAAAAAATACATGCTTAAGCATAGAGTTCATAATAAGGGTAATACATTTTGAATGATCAAAATGATTTATATACTCTTTGCTAAGCAAGGATAAGAGTATAAGATAGCAAGTAAATGAATTAGACTCTCATCAAGTAAAAGACAAAAGAGATATTCATGAAAACACAATAGAGCAAATCTCTTTGCCAAATATTGAGATTAACCCAAGATAATGAAATAATAGATTTATCTAGAGAATGCAAAATTATAACCATTATGAAAGTGTATTCTCTAGAAATGGAAAATCTCAAAGTAAAAGTTCAACCCATAGTAGCTAAAGACATGAAAAGTATGATATATCAATTACATATATTCTCATGTGCTACAAAACATCATTGGGCAATAATAATAAAATATTTATAGCTCAAATATAAGGCTAGATATGATGAAGTATTCTGGAACTTAGGGGAGGATCCAGAACTAGATAATGGTTGCAAGTAGACCTTAATAAATCTTAAGTCTATAAAGTGTTGATCACTTTGGGTTAGCTGTAGGGGCCGGTTCCCAGCTAGCGGTAGTCCGAAGACTAGTGCACCGTGTCGCTTCAGGCTATTTACACCTGTATAAAAGAAGGACCCTTTCGGCTTGTTCCCAAAATATTCTTTACTTTTAAGAAATTAGATTTAGAGGAATATATGCAATATTATCAAACAACATCAAAGTATAAAAATCACTTTGAATAAGAGAGGTAAATACCCAAATAATAATGAAAGAATGGTCATCAAAATTTGCTAAGAATATTTTCAAAACAAATATTTTCATAATACACTTTATGAAAATAAATATATAGAAGATTCATACTCAAAATAAGTATGATGATCTCAACAAGTAAGGTAAAGCACAAAACCAATCAATTCTTAAAAGAACTTCCATAAAAGTCATGAACAAGACACTAATAAGCATTTTCTCTCAACATTCCAACTTAAAGGCATTTGAATAAATAAATATCAACATTTGGAATCAATAAAGGCCATTAGATCTATAATTTGATCAACGGTTGAGGCTGTTTCCTGTTCTGGAACAGCCAGGCCGAATTCCGCCCGAACTCTGGTAAGGGCAGAGTTCGGCCCGAATTTCGGATTCTGGTGACAGAACTGGAATCAGGCTGAAAATTGGTTAAGCAAAAAAGATCAAAATAAGAGTGAAAGACATGTATCCATAAAGTCAACAAATAAAAGCCAATAAGATATCATCAAAAAGAAGACTTTAAGAAATAAGCTAATTGATTCAAGTAGAGATAACACAAATTTAGTCAAAAGAATCAATAGCTAAATTATAAGGTAAGCACAAGTATGAATAAATACTCTTCAAAATAATATGAAACTTGAGCTTATCTCATATGCCCACATAAAGATATTTATACAAAAATAGATGTCAATATAATAAATACATGATCTACATGTAAATAAAGATTTAATGAATATAGTCATGTATCCATCATGAATGTTTGAAAAACTATCACAAATTCAAAAGCACGTATAAATAGACTTTATTAGACAAAGACATAATTGATTCTTAATAGGATAATCAAAATAAAAAATGAGAATCAATAATGAATATATTATGTAAGCACAAGGTTAACAAGAAGTATAAGTATATACTTATCAAGTGCTAAGAAGCTTGTGCTAAACACATATATTCACAAATACCAATGATATACTAAATACAAATTGGCAAGAAGTAACTATCTCAAAACTTTTAAAGATGAAGAGATAAAATCATATTAACTCAAATCAAAACCAAGGTCATATGGACTAGAGTGATATGCATACTTTATAAATAAGAAAAAAAAACGAGGATGCATATATAGATGTGTCACACTACTAGAAAATGAGTGATAAACTATATAGTGTGAACTAGTCATTTAAGCTAAGAAATTAGTCATGCTAGATAACATTAACTAAGCATGCTAGTATTATATCTCACATTGATTTATATAATAAGCAACCAAAAGATATCAATGTGAGCTAGTAGCAAGACATCAAAAGAAACATGCTAGATTCAACAAATATAAACCATTTAAAGAGAATCGTTTAGCATATTACCAAAGTGGCTCTAGTGGCCACACTTGTGTTGGTGCAATTGCTTAGAAGATGACCTTTGAGCTTTGCAACCACCAACAAGCTTTCTCGGTGCTATGTCCTGATACAAGAAGCTCCACCTACAATATTAGGCGAAGACTTTGGTATCCAAATAAATTTGGATCCACATTTGTTAGCTTTAGGAACCCATATACTATTTACTCTAGCATTGGTAGAGAAACTCCTACGAATAGGACAAGTTACACTTATGTGTCCAATACGAGAGCAATAGAAGCACCTAATACTATTGTGTGCATATGTATCGGAATGAGCATGATTATGAACATGTGACATACTAGAATGATGAATATTTCTAGAGTGAGCATGCATGGATTTGGTCTTAAGACTATCATGTTCTAATAGCAAATCATTATGCACACAAGTAAAAGAATTACTATGCATGGATTTGGTCTTAAGAATATCATGTTCTAATAGCAAATCATTATGCAAACAAGTAAGAGAATCAAATTTAGCATTTAAAGCATAATTCTCTTTTTCAAATAAAGCAATTCTAGAAATAAAATCATCATTTTGTTTCTTTAAAGAGTCAATAGAAGAATCATGCAAATGATTTAGCTCATGTGCTTGCTTCTTAAGATCTTCTATTGATGAGGAAAGAGATTTGATTTTCAAAATTAAAGAATCATTCAAACTCTTTAAAAAAATACAAGATGAGTTTTGAGAGTCAAGTCTAGATAATAAAATATTGTTTTTATTTCTCAACAACTCATTAGCTTCTTCTAAATGAATAACCTTTTCTACAAGTTCTTCATTTGTAGAATGAAAAGCCTTAGCAAACTTTAAGGATTGGTTAGCCATGGCTTTCCACTTAGAGCACTTATTGTATTTAGAAGAAACATGATTGTCTATGCTACTAGAAGTAAAACCCTCTTCATCGGAGGAGGAAGAATACGATGCCATACACAAATAAACAAGGATCTACTCTAAGGATGTTAAACCTAACAATAGAGTCCTCGTTCTGATACCAATTGAAAACACAGGTGTAGGCAACTCTAGAGGGGGGTGAATAGAGTTTGTGTCGATAATCACCAAATAAAAATTAACTCTATATCACCTCCACAAAATAACTATCAAGATAGTAAATAAATCAGAAGGAAATACGGAAGTAAATAAAGATCAGAAGAGCATACGCAAACACAGCAGTTTTAACCTGGTTTCCCTCGTGGAGGACTAGTCCAGGCCTGAGAACTCTAGCTCAGGATTCAAATCTACTATTTGTGAAATAGTAGTTTACAACCCGTGCCTTTTCTTCAGAAGAGCACGTCAACTTCTTACAGAGGATCGCAGTGGCGATTTGCTTAGATTTTTCCAAGCGACTTGGAATTGTCCAAGTGACTTTTCTTTTCAACTCTTGCACAAAAACTTCTAGCTGAATCGCACTTGAGCACCTTGGGGCTTAGGAAGTTTTGTGGCT
The DNA here is from genome assembly GCA_029216955.1 of Iris pallida. Classification (NCBI taxonomy): domain Eukaryota; kingdom Viridiplantae; phylum Streptophyta; class Magnoliopsida; order Asparagales; family Iridaceae; genus Iris; species Iris pallida. The sequence goes on along the minus strand of JANAVB010040216.1, from coordinate 6,623,374 downwards.
AGTAGATTGGAAGAGTAAGGCTCTTGACTATATAGGCTATGTAAGAGAAGAAGAATAGAAGAGTGGATGATTTGAAATGAGAGAATTCATGCCCTATTTATAGTGTTTTTATAGGCAGAATTCGGCCAGAATTCGGGTAGGAAAATTCAAATATTTGGCCGTTGGACAACTAGCAACCAGCTAACCCTAAAATTAGGGTTCCTGATTTCTAGGGGACAGAGTTCGGCCCGAACTCTGTGTGGAGGCAGAGTTCGGCCCGAACTCTGTCTCCAGAAGACAGAATTGGTCCATTAGGCTTTTGGGCTTTGTGGAGCTTGGGCTTGGTTCAGGAATTAGTCTGTTGTAATGGTAGAGCTTTGGAGAGATATGTCTAAGGGTTGAGATGACTCAGTGCGACTCAACGTACACATTCTCCTAGACTCAACAAATTGAAGATTACAGACTTGGACCAAATAGGAAAACCAAGAGCCCTTTGATGACGTCTTTCTTCTGATATTTGAGCAGTCCTGAAGACGTCTTTTTCCTTGACAGCAGTCGTCCGAAGATAAACAGATCTGGAAATCTGAATACCTTTCGGGGGCTTCGCCCCCGAACCCCCAACGGGGGGCGCTGCCCCCCTCGACCCCTGTCCGCTGACCGGGCAGCGAAACCCCCGATGCGAGGCCCCGGATAGGTCGCTAGGCGGTTCGGAGAAATCTCTTTGTATGACGCCGTCTGTGCTCCATCATTAATTCTTCATTGCCTATGTCCTATTTAGATCATGTTTGATCATGCTTACTGCATGTCTACAAATACATGTTAGGCCAACAAAATATGTTGCAGTACGAAACAAGCATAGCAATATGATATAGGACAATTAGGACAATGCTAAGCAAAATATGTTGCAGTACGATACAAGCATAGCAATATAATATAGGATAATTAGGACAATGCTAAGTTTAAGTAGCAACATGATAGTGAGTATATGAATATTAGTGACATCATTTTGTTAAACTTAACTGATTAGCTATATTCAAAAACACAATATAATCATCGGGCCAACAGCCAAATCCTAGGCTTCTTAAGACTTGTGTTGCAACCGATGCACACCCTTTTAACTCACTTCGTGCCGTGCTTGTACTTGACGCAATCCAAAGGTATACACGCGGATAGTCGCTCTTATGCTGACACATCTATGTGAGTGGTCACTAGCCATGTCATGCTATATTGGATCTTTTGTATAGGGTGACCATTTGCGTATGAGGTGTGAGCTCCCCCGAATTGTCCCGCAGCCTATATTCTAACGGTTCACTTCAAGGCGAGTCGCACCTTAGTTGAAGGCCGTATAATATCTGCTTTTCCTCCTAGGATGACATGAACCTGGTGCCCAGGCGATCGTTCGAGGAATTCCCTTTGTGCAAGTTGTCCAATGACCATGCAAGACTCAACTCGATTTACCATCTCTTTCTTTATTCATGACCGTGCTTTCCATACTTCATGAGAGACTCCCAAGCAGCGGGGCCGGTCTCGGTGACAAACGGTCGCATAAACTTTTATATTCTTTAAAACATGGGGAACGACTATTGCATAGCCTTCCAGATTGACCTGAACAAATGTGTTCCTTTGTGTCCCATAGACTGTGGCATACTTATCCTTAAACTGGCCGTGGTTCGTACCTTAGACTGGCTTATGATCTATGCGATGCTATCGCCTAAGTCATACCTTATATGACGAGCCTTGAGATTGTAGGACTATGTGACTTGACAACCGCAGAAAATATGGGACATAGCTTACTATGACTTCGATAGCCCAGTATAACTTTTTCTAACTAGTCATGCAACAAGTAGACGAGCAAAGGCTATGCCAAGCCTCGCATCGTGGGAACGTGCCGTACACACGTTCGACTTGAACAACCAAGTTCTTTGGGTGCCTAGACTTATGCCACAAGCCGTGCCACACAACTTAACCCGTAGGACAGTAAAGGACCGAGTGTCATTTTGAAAGCATGACGTACGATACTTCTAAGCCGACCATAGGACCTTTCCATGTTCTAACATAGTCTGACCCAACTTGGGATTATTCTCTTAGCTATGTGGATTCGTCTTTTTTATTATCAAGCCTACTACTTTGTAGTTGAAAACTTTCGTTTTATTAATGTGAAGGCCAAGCTGAGGCAAGTTCACCGAAGGAACCCACCTGAGCGCAGAGTCGCCTCGACCGAGCGGGTTTTCGAGTAGCCGTTGCATGGCTAAGTCCGAATGCCATTGGTATTTCGATTCCTTCGATTGAGCTGAGTGGGACAGGACATTACAATCCATCTTCTGCAGAAGGAGGAGTTATTGGCGAAGTAGCGACACCTTGCATATTGGCGATGACAAATAGTCTCGTCGAAACTTATACAAGCGTCTTCTTTTTCTCTCTGAATACTCTTATTCAGATGGCCTAGGAAAAATCCACCCTTATGAATCAGTAGGGAGAACTGTTTCCTTTGCCATTGAAGCCATCCGTAATATCGACAATACTGAAAGAGTCAGCTTTTTAGAGCATATGTTGGATGCACTTGATGAGCCTATCAAATCCTATCAGGATTTGACAAAAGGAAACATTCAGAGACTCATGGATAAAGAATATGAGGCAATGGCTCATGAATATGAGGTACGACAGGCAGCTTTAAAAGATTCTGTAGTTGTCTTTTCAGTGCGATCTGGAGAAATAGAAACGAGCATTGCCGAAACTACCTCTGTCGTTGAGCGTTACAAGATTGAAGCCACAGAGAAAGAGAAAGAAGCATCAGAATGCCAAACTCGTCTTCAAGAGCTGGAAGATGAGATGGCCAATCTTTGCGAGGTAGTCACAACAGCCAAGAAACGTGAAGAAGAAGTGCTTGAACTGCATCAAGTTGCCGCAAGTTGTCTGAATGATTTGATGAGGCAGTGAGATGAATTCGTCCAAGTTCAGGGTGCAGAAATTGAACGCCTAGTTAAATCACTACAACCTTTTGACCCAGAGTCCGAGAGAAACTTGGCCAGGCAAAGGGTGATTAACTCCAAAGTAGAGCGAGCTGAATCCTTGAAGCGGCTGATCACCGATCTTAGCACCCAACCTTCCAAATAAAGTTATCTGACTGTGACAACTTTTTTTTTGCTGAATAAATGTAATGATTTTCTATATTTACTCATCATTAAATGAAAACTGATGATCTTTTTGTGGCTCTATTACTTATTACGTATCTGTTTGAGACACAAGGAATAAATAGAAATAAAAAATATGTTCAGAGGTACTGGACATGACATATCTCTTGAAAACAACAATACTTATTATATCTGTTTAGAGGTAATATGGACATGACAAAATATAACTTGAAAATGTTGTCATTTCTGAGACGACATCATCCGGAGTAATGTGGACGTGACGAGTCGTTAATGTAGATAGCTGAATTCAGAGGTAATATGGATGTGAATTCATATATCTATTGATTACCCTTGAGCCAACTAGGACTCAGGAATAGGATATCTGTTAAAACAACTAGGTTTCAAAAGATGATGATTGTAATGATGTAGTAGATGTTGTGGGTTAATGAGGATGTATTGTAAGATCTGGATAAACTCTACTGTGGATTTTGCAGAAGAGTAAATAATTCAAAGATTTGAAGTATGTACAATATTTATCAGAAAATACAGTACATACTTTCAAACATGTTACTTTTTTAGGAATTTGCCGTTGATAGGTGTTTGCCATAAAAATCAACGACAGGTATTTTGGAACACTGAAATTGATTGCAAACTCGCTTATACAAAAAAGAGCCTAGAAAGAAAGCCTAGGAAATAATCTAAGTACAATTGTTTAGTTTTGATTCTGGGGGATGACGGTGGAGGCTCGGAAAAGTGCTATCAACTCTGTCTTACTCCGGGGACTATCTGATACAGTCTCTAGCTCATGAAGATATTGTTTTCTTCTTGAAGGTTACCAGCCTCTTGCAGGAGTGTGGCACCCTGCTATTTATAATAAGATATATTTTGAGCCGTATAGAGGGCTTTCGGCCACGTGGCTGATTAGCACACGAAGACTTGCTCTTGGGCTGCCATTTGTCGATTTGTTGGGATTTTGTTGTAGCAAATCTGGGTAGTTAAGGAATTGGTCAGATTGCTACGTGTCCTGTTGCGTATAGCTTTCTCAGTCTTCGATCATGCGGGGTCGCATGAGACTCATGCATGCGGCTTGGATCACAATTACTTCTGGCTGCATGAAGTTTTAAAAATTTTGGGGCTGCATAATCTGAGTCGCATAAGTTTCATACGGCTTAGATGACACTCTTCTGCCCGCATGGAGTCGTACGAACCCTACTTTTGGACGACGTTTCACGTCTTTTCTTTCTTGTTAAAGTGTCAGAACTATCACGTTTTGCCAGGACTTGTAAGCTTTATCAGTCGAACTGCTCCTCTCTGGCCACATATTTTCCTTCTACAGCTGTTTGTCGACAGGCCGTATATGTCTTTGAATAGTCATGCGACTTTCCCTCATGCGGACCTGTTTGGCCCAAGGTACCTATACGGTAATTTGTAATCCGCATAAACTCTATATTTTTCATGCTTCAACAAGACCTCCTTCAAAGTTTTTAAATTACAAATTTAGAACACTTTGAATAAGAAGCATGAAAATATGTCAAGCCATAGGGAGTCTTCGAGTTGCAGAAAGTTTTTTCGAACTACAAAGAGATCTTGAGTCGCAGAGAAATATTGAGCCGCAGGGAGATCCAGATTCGCAGAACAAATCTTGAGTCGAAGGGACGCTACAAGCCGCAGAGAGTCTGCCAGCTGTCACTGCTGCATTTAATTCTCCTGACTTGGTTGCGGATCTATTTTCGAGGTGAAGGTAACGGTTACTGGGGATAAAGTTCGCAAACGTCAACTTTATCTTTAATGATCTCGAAAACCGAAGAGACGCTCGACGGTTATTAGGGATAAAGTCCCCAAACGTCGTCCCTATCTTTAACGATCTCGAGAATCGAAGAGTCTCTTTTCAACAACTCTATAAATAGGTGTCATCCAGAGAGAGATTTTCCTCTTTCACCTTCTCCTCCTTTGACTTTATCATTCTTTTTGCTATGGCTCCAGATGTAAAATCCCTAAATTTCTACTATTTTTTTTATAAATTTGATGCCAATTTTTATTTTATTTTGTATATTATACGTCGCGTAGTTGCATTGTACGTCGTGCAAGAAATTTTGTTTTTCGTAATTGTTCGACGAGTGCGAATATGTGCGAGCGTACATATTTTAGAAAAATATTTTTTTATTTTTATAGTTTCAAAATAATATATATAATAATTATTTTAGCTATCATACCAAAATTTCTACGCTCATTATTTTATTTATTTTAATTATACAAAGCCTTTTGTTTATAACAATTATTGATAATATTTTTTGTGCATACATATATATTTCATAAATATTTTATTAGTTTATTTTTAAATAATAATGTAATTTTTGAAATTAATTATTATTATAATTTTAGTGTTCATAAAAATATATTTTAAAATGGTTGATATTTGTTAAAATTAATTATGATGATTTACAAATTTGAATGTATGGATTTAGATTTATCTATATTTAGTTTGGATTGAATTTGGTATTAATTTGAATTGTTTTAAAAATTATTTAAATTAAGTAGAGAATTATCTAATAGGGTTTTAAATATTCCATATCCTTATCCGACTGGGAATTCCCATATCCTATAAATAGGCAGGTACTCCTCCTTAAATTCCTCACATCCACAAAAATTTCTCTCCACCCATAATTGTCGTGCATCGTGTCGGTGTCCACATCTTATTCCATAGTTTACATATACAAACCCATCTCCTTCGTGTCGGACACACCCCCGACACGCAACAGTAAACCCTAATCCTAAACCTAAACTAGGCTCGCCCCTATCCACCACCCTACACGACAACCACACCCCTCTCCTCCATCCTCCACCATCGTACCCACGTCCCTGCCCCGACACCACCCGTCTCCTAACTGACCGATACCACCACCATCGCTAGCACCCCCACCAAGTCGGTCACCTCCGATATTTACTACCGTCCCCGACTTCGATAGCTTCCATGCCTCCACCACAATTTTGACCACCCCAGAGAGACCCTCACCACACCACCCACGCTGGCCCCATCGGCCGACGGCCACTGCCATCAGCACCGTGACAACCGAACCCGAACCACCATCACCATTGAAACCACCACCATGCATCTGGTCCGACCATCGTAGACCTCATCTGACCATCAATCCTCATCACCAACATGACCACCACCGAAAAAAGGGAAAATAAAACCCTAAAATCACCTCCGGCAACCGCCGCGTGCGCCGCCCTCTCGTCTTCCCGTGCCATAATTCATCACCGCCCCTCTTCATGTGCTCAGCCGACCAGCGCGTCGTGCTACGGCCGCACTCTGTCCGACCTCTTCCTGCGCTGTCCCACCGCGTGCATCGTCGTCTCTCCTTTCCTCTCCTCCGATCGTCCCCCGCACCTAGCCGTCGCACAGCCAATCGCCGGCCACCCTCCTCCGCCGAGCCTCCGCACAGCGACCGCTCAGCACTCACTCTCTCGCTCACTCGATCTCTCTCGCTCACTCGATCTCTCTCGACTTCCGACTCTCCCGCTCCCTCCGCCTCTTCCTTCTTCCGTCACTCCGCTTCCTTCCCCAGCCCTCTCTCTCGATCTGCCCCCTTCTCTCTCTCCTAATAAAGAGGAGCTGCTCTTTATTTGTGTTTGATTATTTTTTTTGTTTTGTTAGGTTTTGTCTTCTTCTTCATCTTATTATTATTATTATTATTATTATTATTATTATTATTATTATCATTTTTGTGATATCATTATTAGTAATTTGGTTTTAATATTATTAGTGTGATTGTTAACACTATTATTATTTTTGAAGAGTCATATATATATATATATATATATAATATAATATAGTTTTAAAATATTTATAAATATTTCTTGATAGTCAATAAAAAGGCATAGCTTTATTTTTACAAAATATGGATTTTAGCCTTAACTAATTTTATTATTTTGTTTTCTTAAAATATTTTTGATTTATAGGGATATAGGTTTCAAACTAAAATACTACTTTGACAAAACTTAGAGTTCGTCCTAAAGTGACTTTCGATTTTTCAAGTATTTGTTTGAGAGCATATTTTGGCTAATAATTTATATTTCAAATATAATAAAATATTTTCTAAAATTATATATATTATTTGACTCCCTACGACTTTTTTCTACCTCGTGATTTAGCCCATTATTCCTATTCCATGCCAATACCGTACCTCCCCTTATCGACCCTAGCTAACCTGATCATTCTGGACCCGATAGAACCGTCCGTGCCACTATCCGAGGTCACCTTGCATAGTTGTTGAAACGAAGTCGCAATTCGTGTCACATTGTTCATTGCAGTACACTAGGCGTCCTACCAGGCATGACACCTTGTCATTTGATGTTTACTTATTTAGCTCATATTTCATGCATTATTCATTATTTTTTATGCAAAATAAATTATGATACATGGCATAACATGTTAGAACATACTGTTCATTTATATTTTCTCCTATGTATTAGTTTTTTTACACATTAAACTTAGATTTAAGGGAGCACCTTGTGTGTTGCATTCATTTGACCTTGAAACGTTGTACCAGGAAGTTGTGTGTCGCATGTAGAATACGACCGTGCATGATTGGCTGGCCACCAGTACGTACAAGCCGTGCGATAGGATTAACCGCTAATAGAGGTTGCATACTTAAGTTTGACTTAGCGGTTAATAGAGGTTTGTGTTGTGGATACAACATAGTAGCATTGGGCGGGGAGGACAATTACTTAGCGTATGGGCTTCGATGTACTTTTTCTTGTGACCCGGAAGCTCCGTTGGAGATACGGGATTGATGACCCATGATTACTGACGGCCACTGACGTTCTGCGGAATGTTATGCTCTTACTGATTGGGCTTCGGTGCCCCAAGGGAGGACTACGTCGATCCTATTTAGCCAGGGCCCATGCGTAGGAAGGATTATTCTTAACTACATTTTACGTAGAACGGTTAGGCACCTTTATCCGTTAGGTATGAGTACTTTGGTTTGGGTACTTGTATCTGACCGTGACTTGGAACGATAACTTGTCGCGGATTAGTTCATCACATCTTATCCTTGTTTGGTTGTAGGTGTGGCTTACTACTTCGATGAGAAGGTATTGAACCTTGTTGGGGTCCGGATACCATATTGGATTCATGGCATGGAAAGATATGTCACCGTGAATTAGTTTACCGTCTCCTATCCTTGTTTGGTTGGGGGGATGGTAAGCTAGTTCAATAGGTGTGTATTGGACCATGTTATAATTCAATTGACTTATTTATTTAAGCAATATTTATTCAGTTTATATGGCATGATATTATGTGTCTTGTTACGTCCCTCTGAGGACCTGGTTATCTCGCCAGGTGTGTGCTCTTGTCTTTCGCAGGTATTCTAGCTCTAGCCGTGATTATCTTTATTTCTTTGAGGATGATTGCACTTGGATCGTCTTCGCTTCGCTCGCCAAAATCATTTCTTTTCTCATGTATTTTTCCTTTACTTGTTGGTAGTGAATTTGTCTCCGCCCAACATATTGTATCAAGACAATTCATTATCATTATATGATATCTTTTATTCATTTATTTTTGTGTGGATGAGATTAGTTATGGTTCTACTGCATTTTACAGCTTATGTATCCATACGAGGCCTATGTACTTCGTATAAGTACAGCTGCCATGTCTACGTTCATTGTCCTACGTATTTTGGGACTGGGGCGTTACACCAAAAGCTTCTAAGTCGATTGGTGCGGAGGCCGAAGGGAAGAGACTTGCTTCCCCGTCGAGAGTGACAGACACTCCTTCCATTCATTCCGACGTGCAATATTCTCTCAAGAGTAAAGATGGTGAGCAGACGATGACTAAAATTTCAAATGGCCATAGCGCATATTTTCATGCGCGGGCCTGTCATATACTGCCTCTGCTATAAGCTTGGTCGATGTATGCCCTATCTCGTCTGGACCACATGTGTTCTGTACGATAGGGCCGCATGGACTGGGCCGCATAACTGCTGCTCATTCGAACTTGAACCGCCTGAGTGCCTCAAAGTGGATCGATATGAACTTACCATGACTAAGCCGCATGGGTGCCGCATGAGCACTTTATGATCGGACCACATGAATACTGTAAAATTGGGTCGCATGGTCGTCTTGTGACTGACCCGTACGAGTATTGGGCCGCATGAGTTTTTTATGACTGAACCGCATGATAATAACTAAGCAGTATAAATGCTGCATGAGTACTTCATGAAGCCAACCTAACGACTGTGGGCTGTATGAGTTCTGTTTTGGTTGGGCCGTCCAACTGGCTAGGCCGCATAACAGAGTTCTTTATTTTCTTGGTGCTAAATCCCCTTTTTTTTATATTTTTTTGTAGGGATCTGGCTAGCAAACTTCTTCAGGACCGGTGTCGGTGATGGAGTAAAGGTACAATATTCTGGCACCTACATCAGAGAGATCAAAACTCTTCATGCTTCGAAAGAGTTTTCTCCACGCCTTTTTGGCATACACATCAAACAACTCAGGACTCTTCATGATTCGGAAGAGTTTTTCCCAGGTGGTAGGAAGAGACTTTATACCTCGAAGAGTCGGATGGTGGTCAGGCGTCGTTATGAACGTCCTGCCTTCATAGCTCTCTAAGTGGGTGAAACCACCATCAGGGACCCTGTTTTGAAGGTATGGTCCCTCGGGGGAGCGGGGCTAAGGCATCCGCAATACGGAGGGGATGATAGCATGCTATATTTACCCTCCTCCCGGTAGCTCCTTGGAGATTCAAGGGCTTTGTTTGCTTCTCAGCAGTAAAACATGACTTCATTCGAGGGCCACGAAACTGCTTGAAGATGAAGTGCTGTCAAACCCAACTATGTATTGCTAGATTTTCCTTTCTTTGCTGTCGATGTAGTCCTATGAATGTAACTAATCCTGAATAAGCAGAGTATGTTCACTCCATTTTATTTGTGGTAATTTATGGTGCTTGTACTAGAGGACCTAATACAGCATTTGTATTTGATAAAGGACATCCTACTGGGGATTTTTGTGGACCTATTGCCCTTTTGTGCATCTGGAAATACGAAAAAATAGATTTGAAGGATATTTTGTAGACCTACTACTCTTTGATACACCAATGGTACAAGTAATAGATTAAGGTAATTTTTGTGGACTTATTACCATTTTTGTGTATTGGCGAGGCGAGTACTGATAACAAGTGAAGAGAAGACTGACATATTTACTCTGAGGTAATGAGGACGTGGTAAATATGGGTCTGAAGTATATCCTTTCTACCCAGAGGTAATAAGGACGTGGTAGGAGTAGGCCCGATGGGGGTACACAGAACAACTCAGAGGTGCTATCAACGTGGAAGTTCTATGCATTGGGTGATTTGTTTGTGATGGACGGGAAAACAACTCAGAGGTAATATGGATACGGTTGTTTTTCTCCATTGGGGAATTTTGTGGACCTATTACCCTTTTGTGTACTGACAGTACGAGTAATAAATTAGAATAAATTGTATGGACCTATTACCCTTCTGCGCACTAGTCGTGCGGGTAATAGATTTTGAGACAAAAGCTATGACCAGGAAGTTCATAGATATGACCAAAGGATGAGATATGAATTCATTCGGAGTAGTCAGAGAGTAAGTTCAGTGGTACCTGAGGGTACGTAACTCAATAATTTGAGAGATTTGAAGTCAGAGTGTAAGTTCAGCGATACCTGAGGGTATATAACTTGCAATCCGGAAGGTAGTTGGAAGGTGTCGTTTAGACATAGTATTTCTTGAGGAACTTGCCGTTGATGGGTGTCATGAGCAAGTCTCCATTTTGTTTTGCGAGACGATACACGCCGTTGGAGAATACGGTTTCGATGACGAACGGACCCTCCCACTTAGGCTAGAATTTGCCGGGGGTCTTGTGAGTTATGACTATTGGTCTGCGAATGGCCAAGACAAGATCGCCAACTTGGAATATTCTCTGCTTGACTTTCTTATTGAAAGTCGAGAGATGCGCGCTTGGTAGAGCTCTATGATTTGTTGAGCTTGTAAACGCTTCTCATCTAATGCTTCTAACTCTTGTAGCCGTCGGTGGTAGTTATTGTCCGCCGTTAACCGGTAGGTGAGGGCCACTCGAAGTGAGGGGGTCTGAGTTTCCAACGGGAGGACTGCCGTGCCCCCATAAACCAAGGAGAACGGTGTATTTCTTGTAGCCGTCCGAATTGTCGTCTGATACGCCCATGGGCACTCACCAAGCTTTTCATTCCAGTTGCGTTTGTTTGCAGACACGAACTTTTTGAGGAGCTTGATTATGGTTTTATTGAATGCTTTAGCCAAACCATCGGCCGATGGGTTATATGCTATCGAGGCCATGTTCTGAATTCGATTCTTATCACAAAATCGATATAAAGCGTGGCTTGCGAACTGCGGACCATTGTCGTGGATAATCCTCCGGGGTAGCCCAAAACGGTAGATGGCATGATGTTTTATGAAGCTGATCATGTTCGATGTCTTGACCTCTGCCAACGGAACAGCTTCTGCCCATTTGGAGAAGTAATCGGTGATTGCAAGTATGACCCGATGCCCTCTAGACGACGACGGGGTGATTGGCCCAATGATGTCCATTCCCATGCTTCGAATGGACAAGAGGCTACTGTCGGGTGCAAGAATTCAGATGGAAGATGTATGAAATCTGTATGGATCTAGCAAGCCTTGCACTTCTTTGCATAATCAACGGCATTTGTGACCATTGTGGGCCAGTAATAACCTATCCGACGAAGACGATCTTGTAATTTCGGACTAGGTTGGTGAGCCCCGCAAGTACCGTTATGAGCTTCACGTAGGGCTTATTTGGCTTCTGTATTTGACAGGCATCTTAGTAGTAGCCCATCGTAGGATCGACGATGTAACATTTTCGTCTTCGTATCGTAGAAGAATCTGAGGGAGCATCTTCTAATTGAGGTAGCTTCCTTCACATTCTCTGGCAGAAATCCATAGACCGTAAAGTCGATGAGCGGGCGTCTCCAGTCTTGTATGTCGTTGGTTATTTGGACGGAGTAACTCATACCCAGCTGAAGATTGTTCCTAGGACAGACCAGTTCATGACCTATTATGTCGACTAGATGATGGGCATTATTTGGGAGTGCTAAGGAAGCGACGAGACCGGCCAGGGCATCGGGTTCGATATTCTGAAGCCTGGGAACGTACTCTATATAGAACCCCTCCAAGGTTGTAATGATGGCCACTGCTGTCTGGTAATAGGGAATCAGGTCCTCATTGTGAACCTCGTATGAACATTGGATCTGGTTAACAACCAATTGTGATTCACCATAAGCTTCCAGGTATCTGATTTCTACTTCTTTCACGAGTTGGAGCCCAATGACTAGAGCGTTATATTCGGCTACGTTGTTCGAACAGGGTTCTGTGAGAGAATACGCCCGATTGACTACTAGTCCAGAGGGAAAAATTAATACCACCCCGACTCCAGCGACGATATCACCTTGTGGCCCTATTCTTGAAGCACCATCGAAGAACATTCGCCAAATAGCGTCGTACAAAGTCATATTCGAGGCGACGACTTCATCAGGAATTTCTTCATAAATTCTGGCTGTTTCTGAGCCTGGATAGGCTGCTAGGAAATCAGCCAGGGCTTGACCTTTGATAGCTTTTTGCCGAACAAAAACTATGTCGTAAGGGAATAATAGTATCGCCCAGGTGGCTAGACGAGAAATGAGTGCGCCTGGCCTGGTCATGAGAACCCTGAGGGGATTAACTCGTAAAATAATATGGATGGTCTGCCCTGTCACATAGTGTCGTATTTTCTGAATGACGAACACTAGGGCAAGGCACTCCTTCTCCACGACAGTGTACCTATGTTCTGGTCCTACCATCATCCGGCTGAGATAATAAATATCTTGTTCATATCCTGCGTCGTTATTCTATGCTAGCAGAGCACCAAGGGAGTGTTCCATCGCCCGTACATAGAGCAGGAAGGGCTTTTCGGCGACCGGGGCTACCAGAACTGGCGGATTCATCAGGTACTCCTTAATATCGTCAAAGGCACGCTGACATTCCTCGTTCCATACAAAAGAGACACCTTTCCTCATGAGTTGAGTAAAGGGTTGGCATCGCCTTGAGAGGTTAGATCCACTATGAAAATAAGCCAAATTAGCGACGTCCAGATACGTCGCTAATTAAGGCATATACGTCGCTAAAGTTATTTAGCGACTTATTTAGCGACGAAAAATGAAGGTCGCAAAAAACCTAGTCACGGATGACACATTCGTCTTCCTACGTCGCTGTTTGCGACGTCATCACAATATCGCTATGTTGTCGCAAAAGTAGCGACAGAGGGCGACGAAAATTGACGTCGCAAAATTAGCGACGTAGTACGACGTATTAGCGACGTCCAGATATATTTATGTGATGACATGGCATGCCTGCCATGTCAGCATCTTAGCAACGTACAGCGACGTATTAGCGACGTCAGTATTCTACAGTGAAGCGATGGATTGTGACGGTTAGCAACGCAACGCCGCTATTTAGCGACGTACCTATACGTCGCTCTCCGTCGCTATACGTCGCAGAATAATAAAAAAATATTTAAAAAAATATAATGTGTATTTTTGTTATGCTGTGTGTCTGTGTTTACAGTGTGTGTGAAGTGAAGTGTTCGAACCTTCGACAGTTTCGCATACTGTTCTATGTATTATCTTGGATAAAAAGAGCAACAGTTCAGGGTGCACTTCTCAGAGCTTCCTCTTCACGTCCTTCACATTCTCGAGATCCCGTACGACGTCCCGAGAGAGTGAAGGATGTGAAAATGAAGCTCTCAGAAGTACACCCTGAACAATTGTTCTTTCTGTCCAAGATAAAACATACAACAGTAATCGAAACTATCGATGGTTCCGAACACTGTATTTCATATACACTGTAAACACCGACACACATCATCACAAAAATACACATTATATTATTTTAAAATTTGGGCAACACCTCCTTTGTATATCAGATCATCGTTTATAACCCAGCATAGGTATATTTGTTATTCCCGTCGCAGATATCACAAAGTAAATATCACAATAAAAATACCAACAAAGTAAATATCACAAAGTAAATATCCAACAAACATACATGTCCACAATGGAGGGCAAATAAAAATGAAAATCAGTGTACAGAATGGTCAATGGGCCCATAGGGCCAATACATACAAAGATGATAAAAAAAATCTACTAGATCACTGATGACCCCTGCCGCGCATCTGGGATAACATGTACTCATACTGCTCCTGTGTGAGCTGCACCTTAGGGGTAGAAGGAGGCAGTACAATGTCTGGAGTCGGCACCGTCGATAGACGGAGAGAACGTATCTGATCCAGCTTTCGTAGTCGGTCACCATGCGCAGCAAGGGTACTCACCATCCTCTGAGTACTCTCCTCAAGAGAAGTATGCAGCTGGGTGAGTGAGGTAGCCACGGTCCTTTGTGATCCCTCCAGCTCGACCTGTCTACGCTCTGTGCGCTGCGTAGACTCGGGGAGCGTGTGCAAGCTGGCAACGGTAGCCTGCTGCAGACTCATCAGCTCTTGTATACTGCGCTTGACCGCATCAAATTGTCCAGTGATCGTTGTAGGGTCGGATCGTCGCTCAGCCCCAGCTGTCTCAGAAATCTGCTGCTGCATCTCATGATACAGCTCATGGAGCTGTCTGTACATATCCTGCACTCGTGATGATGCCTGCGAAGCTGGAGACTGCACACTGACAGAGGGGGCCCGGGATGACTCTGAAGCCAAATAGGCGCCGTTGGATCCCGTACCGTAGTACGTACCCTTCTGAAGACCGCCAACGGCGATCATCCAGAGCTCGTCCGACGATGGAGCTGTAGGCGGCTGGGAGGATGTACCAGCCCCTCCCTCTACTGGCGCAATAGAACAATGTTTGCTAACGTATAAGTGTTTGCTAAAGTCTATATTGATATCTATTTTCCTGTTTTCTAAATTATTGTAAATTAATATAAGAATAGAACATACATATGCCTGCGTCGCCCTCTCGTCAATGAACTCTCCAGCCCTCCGATGGGTGACAAGGAAGACGGTCACCATGTTGGGGTCCTCACCCTTTTTTTACCTGTTAAAATATATTATCTATTATTAGTATTAAACATTCTATCCAACTATATATAAAATGATGTCCCTCATAGGAAACGTACCAGACGACGAAAATGCTCCGTCATTGGAATGGAGCCACCACACCACTTACCGGCGCTCGATCGCGCCACCTTGGCCTTGTCAGACAGCTTCTGGTACCCGGCCTCGCCGAATCTAGCCTTCATTGCAGTCCACTGCTCTGGCATGATCCAACCGTGGATCGGCTTTCCAGAGCGATCACGAGACTTCTGGTCGTGGATTGCATCACGGATGAGCTTGCCTGCGACGGCAGAAAATTGGCCCTCGATCTTCGCCGCCCGGTGTGGTGGATAAAAATAGGTCCTCTACAAGAAGTAAAATAGAAAAGTTGTATAATATACAAATGTTTATTAAAATTTAAAAATAAATAAATTTTTTACCTTGAAGTGGGCGAACCAAAAGGCCTTCCTATCTGCGGGAGCATCTGAGTAGTTAATCCAAGGCCCACCATAGTTCTGCCTCAGAAATACCTCCAGCTGTCTTTGTACTGCAGGAGACCGATATATATACAATAATAATTTTTATGAATATATATGTACATATAATCATTTGAGAAATATATATTAACTAATTAACTTACTTCGTAGGCCCGTCCGTCCAAATCTCCATACGCGTCTCGCCCGGGGGAGCGCATGGAGGGTCGCTCTCACCTCCTGCCTGGGCAGGATCAGTCTTATCACCGTCCTCCATATGCTCGGCGTCGGCTCCCTCCATGGAGCCGTCGGCAGGAGGAATGCTGGACGCGGGATCATGAATGCTGGATGCGGGATCAGGAATGCTGGACGACGAGGGAGGAGTCGCCTACCTGCTGGAACTGCCCTGTCCCGGTAATGAACCGGGAACAGAACGGTACAATGGCGTACTCTGAGATGAGGATGAGGGTACAAAATTTCTATCCCTAACCCGAGGCAGATGGGATTGCCTAATATAAAATCCTCCGCGTCGTCCAGATGGTCTAGTCGTACCTGATAATAACATATGACAATAAACAAAAATACATATTTATATGATAGACATCACAGATTTTTGAAAAATATCATAGTCACGGATAAAAGTGTCACTAAAGTGTCACTAAAATGTCACAGATTTATATGATAAAAGTATCACTAAAGTGTCAAATATGATGATAAAATAAACGTACAGATTTAATCCTCTTCTGAAAATTTTTCTAGTTCGTTTAGCTTATCTTCTTCTTCTTCTTCTTCTTCTTCTTCTTCCTCCTCCTCTACATCTTCACTTACGTCTGCATCCTCCTTTTCAGATAATTCTACTTCTTCTACACAATTAGATGTGTAATGAGGAACTTCCGTCATGTCTACTTCTATAATATTTGTTACAAGAGGTAGTTCATCCTCTTGATAAGCTATATCGTCAACCTCAAAGGTATTTCTGGCTTTGGTCCTATATACTGCCCACCAGTCCGACCTTGTTGTTTCCCGTTTAGGATAACTTGTGAAGTACACGAGCTGAGCCTGAATTGATAGGACAAATGGTTCATAGGCTTGATATCGACGCCGATAGTTTATATCCACAAGACCGTGCTTGTCTACTTTCCAACCTTGACCTTCAATCGGATCGAACCAATCACACATGAATAACACAATCTTAGCAGGCTCTATTCCATAACTATATGTCAGCTCCACGATCTCCCGTAGCACGCCATAGAAATCGTTGCCCGTATCAACATCTTTGTAGTTCGAAGATCTGATACACAAACAGCTTTTTTTGGTGGAGTCGAGATCCACAAAGTTGTCTCTGATCGGACAAGTTGTTGACTTGAACCTAAACCCATTAATACAGTAGCTTGGCCATATTTTTGCAGCATAAATTGGTCCCTTGGCTCACGTTCTAATAGACTCATTCTCAAGTCTTGCGTATGGACGATCGACCTAAATACCACAAAAAAAGAAATTAAGCTCATTCTCAATCAAGTGCATATACAGAAAGGTAATTACAAAGTTCTCAAGTCTTACATATGCACTCAACCATGATGGAAAATAATGCCTCATTTCTTGTTCTAGTTCTTCTTTTGCTATGTGTGACCTACCTGACCTCACATCATCATTAAATATGCTGAAAACAACATCGTTCAATTAATATAATAGTATAATAATCAACACTATTAAAATAATGTAGACGTATTAATTACTTACCCCTCCAGTTTTTCTACTTATTTCTCGTCGCACTTCAGTAATACATACACCTGAGCAGCCCTTAGCTCATCATCGTTCAGATATCTCTTTTTCATTTTACCCGATGGCTTTCCTGGAGCATTGAATACCTTCAGTATTGTATTATTACATTCAAGAGCTCCATCATCGTTTCTTGAAGCTCTCGTTCTATTAGTTGCAACATGAGGCTTGAAATACATCGAACAAAAGTTTGTAATCTCCTCGAGAACATAGGCTTCACAAATAGAACCCTCGACCCGTGCCTTATTTTTTACCTTTCTTTTTAGGTGATTCAAATGTCGCTCGAACGGGTACATCCATCGATATTCGACGGGTCTACCAATACGTGCCTCATAGGATAGATGAATCGACAAATGCTCCATAGAGTCAAAAAATCTAGGAGGAAACACCCTCTCTAGCTTGCACAGTATTACCGCAATGTCCTTCTCTTGCTTTTCTAGACGATCAACGAGCAATTTCTTAGAACAAAGATCCCTGAAGAATATGCTAAGCTCCGTCAATTGATCCCAAACTGCCTGCGGTAAGAATTCCCGAAATGCAATCGGCATGTAACCTCTCCATGAATACGTGACAGTCATAGCTCTTCATACCCGTCAATTTATTTTCCTTCGGATCGACACATCTTCTCATATTTGACAAATATCCGTCTAGAAATTTTAGGCCCTGGATCCATCGACAAAGTCTCACTTTATCCTCCTTGTCCAGCGAGAAAATTGACTTCGGCAGGAATTGTTTTCCATTCTGCTCTATCAAATACAACGCAGGGCGTTTGCATATTTCTTCTAAGTCCAACCTGGCCTTGGGATTGTCTTTCGTTTTTCCCTTTACGTCCATCACAGTATTAATTATGTTATCAAACACATTCTTCTCAATATGCATGACATCAAGATTATGTCTGATCAGATTGGTACTCCAGTATGGCAGATCCCAAAATATGCTCCTCTTTGTCCAGTTATGATCTCTACCAAATTCGTCGTACTTGTACCCAGTTGTAGGATCTTCGATAGTACTTGGAAAATCTCTAACCTTCTCCCATATCGTGGATCCGTACCACCATGGCGGTGGATCACCCTTCTCTACAACGTCGGTACGGAATGCAGTCATGTTCCTTCTGAACGGATGATCTTTTGGCAGAAATTGTCGATGACAATCAAAGAAGCACGGTTTTCCTCCGTGTTTCAAGCGGAAAGCCTTACTACGGTCCATGCAATACGGACATGAGAGACGACCATGAGTGCTCCATCCAGATAACATTCCATAGGTCAGAAAGTCGTTGATGGTCCACATAAGGGTTGCCTTCATCTGAAAATTCTGCTTCCTGGAAACATTGTACGTGTTAGCGCCTACTTCCCATAACTGATTCAACTAATCTATCAAAGGCTGTAAGTACACATCAATGTTCCTCTTGGGATTGTTCGGACCAAGAATTATAACGGTTAGAAATATGTACTGACTCTTCATGCACATCCAAGGCGGTAGGTTATACGGAGTGACAATCACAGGCCAGCACGAATATTGGGATCCCGAAAGACCAAAAGAAGTAAAACCGTTAGAAGATAGCCCTAACCTGAAATTATGCGAATCTGAAGCAAAATCAGGATACACTTGATCAAAGTGCTTCTACGCTTCTCAATCGGATGGATGATCCAACACTCCTTCAATCTGTTCTCGCATGTGCCAACTCATATTTTTGTCCGTTTCTTTCACCATAAATAATCTTTGCAACCGCGGCATTAAAGGCAAGTAGTGCATTGAATCGGTCGATCTTCTTGTACCGGTAGACCTTCATGTACAAGTTGTCTTATAGCGATCAGCACCACAAAATTTGCACACATCTGCGTTGTTGTCGTCTTTGTAGTACAACATGCACCCATTACGACAAGAATCAATTTTCTTGTATCCCATCCAGAGCGATCTCACCATCCTCTTAGACCGATAGAAGTCTTTAGGTAACTTAGCACCCGCCGGCAAGATCTCTATAATCAACTCCAACACTCGGTTGTAGCATTCTTGCGATATGTTAAAATCTGACTTAATGCTCAACAGTCTTGTAACCACCTCCAATGGTGAATAATCCTCACAACCAGGATACAATGGAGTCCTTGCATTCTCCAGCAACTCCATGAACTTTGCAGCATCGACATTCGGTGCCTCCTCAGCTGCATCATGAACGAAACTAGGCCCCACAGCATCGAAAACCATGTTCACGCACGCGTCGTCGTATGCATGATTATCTGAAGCAAAATTAGGTCCTGCATGCATATACGGCTCAACGTAAGGCTCCGGCTCTGATGCTAAAGACACAAGTTCTCCGTGTGTGGTCCACTGATAGTAATTAGGCATAAAACTCCTCGAGTACAAATGATCTGTCACTTCCACTTCTGTATAATATTTCACGTTATGATATTTCACACATAGACACTTAATTTTGGTGCCGTCCATGTACTAAGGGAACGCCTTAGCAAACTGCAGGAACTGCTCTATTCCTGCTATGTATTCTTTCCGCACACCACACATATCATCAGGACGACGATTGTACATCCATGAACGATTCTGCAAGTAGTAATTCATATCCATTTGGAAATAATTCTGCAAAGATGGACACACATGTTCAGTGCAGTAACTAGTCAAACTGGGTGAAGTTGAGTTGACTAAGTCAATATCTTGGACAAACTAGTCAAACTGGGTGAAGTTGACTAAGTCTAGGCAATTATCCTTCACTAGACATAGACATGGAAAAACACCGATATTTGCAGTGTCCGAACTTTCTACTGTATATTACAGTAGAGAGACATGGTAACCGTGTGTAGGGGTGCAACTCGGGCGGGGCATGGCTCTGCCTACCTGAGCTCACTGCCTACAGGGTAGTGTACATGACCTATTAGCCTATGCTCCAAGCCAATTCCTCTACTCGACTTGATATAATATCCTCTTCATATCAGATATTTGATACCAAGATAGGAAAGGTTGACAGATACTTGATTCTAAAATTCCTCCCCTTTACCTATCAACTGATACCAACTGATATCAGTTTCCATTGGTCGAATACCCATGTACTTCTACACCATTTTACTCATCAAGTTAACCATTTCTAATCCTATGCACAGTCAGTCATCTATTTTAGAAACCTATACATAGTTAAAGACCCATTTCTAACCCTATACACAGTCAGTCAGTCACCTGTTTTAGAAACCTATACACAGTCAGTCACCTATTTTAGAAACCTATATATAGTTAGAAACCTATACATAGTTAAAAAGCCTATGCAAACAAAAAGACTATGGTCCGCATCAATCTCCTCTCTTTTTGGGTTAGGATCTTAAGTGGCCTAGTCATGCTGCATATTATTTGGTCACGATTGGTTCGCAAAATCAAAGTAAAAGTCATTCATATTTTGGAATTTGAATATCAAATGATAATTTTATGGAAATAGCAATCATAACAAAATATTTATGCTTTGTTTTGAAATTGATGTAACATTTTTTTCTTTCTTTTTAAACTCTCTCCCTGGCCTCGTTTGGTTCGCGTAATGGAAAAAGATGAAAATCAATTCCTCGACATTTTATTTCTTTTAAAAAATTACAATTTTTATTAATTTTTTTATATTTAAAAATGTCAATGAATTTGAAAAGAAAAGTGTGCTTCAATTTGGAAAAGTGATTCCTTACTTGAATGGTTGTAATTACTTTCCTCCCTAATTTTTTTCCTTTGAAAATTATTTTTCTTTACTCCTCAATTCTTTTGACACCCAAACATAGAAAAGTAATTATTTTTCTTTCCCAATCCGATAATTCGACAAACCAAACGAGAAAAGTAAACCTAACTCAATATTGTTGTTGATTTTTCCTATAAGTCTACACTCAACATGCTGTCAAACATCGCCGGTGGACGTGTGTGTGTGTCCGTGTGTGTCTGTGTGTCCGTGTGTGTGTGTGTGTGTGTGTTTCTGTGTGTGTGTGTCCGTGTGCGTGTGTGTGTCCGTGGAAGGAGGAGGAGGAGGAGGAGGAGGGAGAGGAGTTAGGTTAGGGTTTATACCTGAGGAAGAGGAGGAGTAGCTCGGGTTTGGAAAGGAGGAGCTCGAGGAGGAGGAGCTCGACGGGGGGGGAGGGGGGGTAGGTGTCGCCGGAGGTGGAGGGAGTCGCCGGAGGGGGGGGGAAGGGAGTCACCGGAGAGGGGGGGAATTTGAGATCGAAATTTCTAATTTTCGAGTGAGGGGGAAAAGGAAGCAGCGTGCCCTAAGTAAAAAAGTTAGCGACGTCAATAGTAGACGTCGCTAAACGTTGTAAATATTTTAATATATGGCAAAATATTTTAATATATTGCGATATATTTTAACAATATGTCGCGGAACGTCGCTATTCAGCGACGTAATTTACCTAATGTCGCTGGACGTCGCTATTCAGTGACGTTTTGCGATGTCTGTATATAGGAGTCGCTATATTACATATCTAGCGACTTAATTTCATTCCATCGCTAAAATGCGTCGCTAAAATAGCATATATTAGTAGTGAGATATAAACCTCCTGATATAGGTTAGTCTTTCCTGAAGGCCGCAAAGTTCGCGAAGATTCTTTGGTGGGTTCATCTCCAGGATTGCTTTTGTTTTGTCGTGATCTATGTGAATGCCCCGGAAAGTAATGACAAAGCCCAAGAACTTTTCGCTGGACACCCCCAGAAAAGACTTGGTGGGATTCATCTTCAGGTTGTGTGCCCGCATGAGGTCGAACAATATTCTCAAGTCATGTAAATGATCGTCTTTGGAGCAGCTCTTGACAGCGATATCGTCTACATAACATTCCACCATCTTGCGCAAATGATCTCTGAAGATGACACCCATAGCCCGTTGGTATGTTGCACCGGCAATCTTCAGGCCAAAGGACATGACCATATAACAATATACACCGATCGGTGTATGATATGATGTATGCTTCTCATCATCAGGAGCCATCTTGATTTGGTTGTATCGTGAAAAGCTATCCATAAAGGACATGCGCTCAAAGCCGTACGTATTATCGATCATTATATCGGTGATCGAAAGAGGGAATTCATCCTTAGGGCATACCGTATTGAGATTGCAGAAATTGATGCAGATTCGGATTTTCCTATTCTTCTTGATGATTGGCACTACGTTAGCTACCCAGTCTGGGTGCTGCTCTTCACGGATGAAACCGCTAGCTATAAGCTTGTTTATTTTTGCCTCTATGGAATTCATGATGTCTTGACGAAATCGTCGATGTTGTTGCTTGACTGGTTTTGCGTCCGAATAAATGTTGAGCTTATGGAGTGCAATCTCGGGGTTTAGCCCTGGCATATCTTCATAGCACCAGGCAAAAATATCGATGTATTCTCTGACGAGATGTAACAACGACTCTCGCTCGTCGTTTGTCAGACTCTTAATGACGAAGATTGACTTTGGAGAGGATTCATCGCCGAGGTTAACTTGTATAACCTCATCTTCAGTGGAGGATCTCGAAGTTCGAAGCGTTTCTCCCATTGTGCATCTAGTTGCTGGACCCACGGTTCCAACTCAAGAGGTTCAAGTAGGTCTTCGTCTTCTTCCTCGACATCAGCGGATGTCATATTGGCAGATAATGTCTGTCTGAATATATCTCCAATACTGCTATCGGAGTCGTAAACGGGTGACTCGGACGAATGGGAGTGCCACTCGCATTCTTCGTCAGAACTATCGGGTGTTGTAGGTGGAGTAACATACCCGAGGCCGCGTCTGGATTTTTGATAATGATCCTGAGGCTTCCCTACCGGTACCGACGGCTGTAGAGGCAATCGTCGACCACTGCCATAATTTAGACCCGGGGTAGCCTCCATGTCGTACCTCTGCTTTTGCATGAAGTACTTGGCTTGAGGACTATATAAGTAGAGCGGTAGTCTTCCAACTTCGGGTCCGAGGTCGGACTCTTGTAGCGTGAAAGATTGAGGACCTTCTTTTTGGCCAAAGATGATTGTGTGATCCCATCCTCTTCTGTTTGAGACCGGAAAGTAAGCGCCTCTTATGGGAGCAAGTCGATTTGGAGTATGGACGGTTGTCACATGTGTGTGCAGGCTGACGTCTAGACAGTCCCGTGCGGCATGCGTTAGATTAGACTTATCATACTCAGAATAGTCTAACGGCAGCCTCTTATTGATGAAATAAGGAATTTTATCCACCGAAATTACATCATCAGGAGAGGGGCTATCTGCCTGTGTAATAACATATTTGGCGAGTTCTCCGTCCTCCTTGGCTACCTCCTACGAGCTTAGAGTTTGGGACGCTACCTTGGGCAACTTGATCACCAAGGGTTCTGCTTGAGGTACTGACTTGCCTTGGAGTGTTGGATCAACACTTGGCTGCTGGCTCATCTTGGGAAGATGGATGACAATTGGCACGGCCAGGGTTTTTGTGTCTTCTAGTCGCCTAGGAGTAGATTTTGGCAATCGGATTACCATTGGTGTTACCGAGGGCTTCAACTGGATCTTTCCTAGGGGATAGCTTCTCCCTGAGTTAAAACCACTAATGGCAGTGTTGGTTGCTGCTAGCCGGTGCATAGGGATGCCAAGAAGTTGGAGCAGGCTTTTCGGGATGATGCTTATTGACGAGCCCGGGTCGATATGTATCCTATCCACCTTGATGTCGCCTACGTATCCAGTATAGTACAAGGGGCGATCATACAAGTTTGTCTTAATCAACATGTCCTGTGGAGCAAATATGATGTTGGACATTATATCTGTGCTATCGCCGACCTGTAAATCTGCTGGCGGGTCTTCCCCTGGATGCTTGACCTGAGCTAAGTAGGCGTCAGCATTCTGGAGTGCTTCGCTTAATACGATACGAAGATCCTTGGAGAGCCTTAGGAGCTCGTATAGCGACAACTATGCTGGCGTATTAGCTAATTAGTCGAAGTTGTAAGGTCTCTCCAGTCCCTGAGGCATATCATTGCGGAGTGGCCTGTCGAAGCGGATCTCCCTTGTCTTGGACTTATCTGCCAGTGGAGGCTGAGATGGCCTTGGAACATCAGAGGGAGACAACATTGCTGGCTGAGGATCTTTGGCTGGACTATCCCGTACGGGCTGGACTTGTGCTCCAGATCGGGTAACAACATCTGCAGCTTCTTCAGCTTCAGCTGAAATTGTATGGCAGGCTCTAGACTTCCTGTCCTTCTTCTTGTTGGTAGGAGATGACACCCCCTGGGTAACTTGGGGCACCAAGTCTGGATGCACCCACATCATTTCTCCTCGCGATGTGGTGAGGGGTACGAATCCAGATGTCTGGCTCCGCCGGATGGAAGATTAGTAACTTCCATCGTTGCCCGGAGGACAGGTATTACCCCGTCTGGAGTGCTTGTTGGGGGGTGTAGAAGCATGGAAAATACTAGAGAAAGACCCATGCGGCTCAGAAAATACATGCGGCTCAGGAAGTCATGCGGCATAAGGAACTATGCGGCCAGAGGTATTCCATGCGGCTCAGAAGACATGTGGCGTGACAGTGCTCCCCTCCGATCCATGCTGCATTAATTGCTTTGACGGCTGACCCCTCTGAAAAGTTGACAGACCTGACACCAAAGCAGGTAATTATGACTATGTCATGATGATGAATCTCTAGGGAAGAGAAAGAAATCTCTGACACGATTCCCCGAGAGCAACAAAATGCCACGTGGCCCTGCCACGTGGGTGTGCTTATGCGGCTCGAAGTGAAGACTTCCCATGCGGTTCAGAGTGAAGCTGTCCCATGCGGCTCGAGTGGAATCATCCCTATGCGGCTCAAGAAGATCATGCCCATGCGGCTCAAGCAGACACACCATTATGCGGTTCATGCGGCTCATCATATGGTTCAGAAGTCTGAAGGAGGGGGCTACTGCCCAGACAGCCCTAACACGTGTCCCAAGTCTTATGCGGCCCAAAATTCATGCGGCCCAAATCTCATGCAGCCCAATCTACATGCGGTTCCAGTCTCACTATTGGCTCTCAGGACACGTGTCCTCAGCCGATCAATCTTCCAGATTTATGGCAATCCAAGATCGGGTCGAATCCCAATGATCTGGGGCACGTGGCAGGAGAATAAATTTGATTTATTCGCAGATATTAAAGAATCATTATAAGGAAGATTTATGCCAATCAGCATTTATAAGCCCCTGATTTTTCAAAAATTTTTAAACTAGTGTTAATTAATTATTAAATGTCATTATTGGTTTTAAAATAATTTAATATGATTTAAGAATTTTCTAGAATTTTTAAATGAATTTTAAATGAGTTTTAAATACAAAAAATATCATTTTGTAATATTCTAAAATGTTTTTATTGATTTTTGTAATTAATTAGATTGTTTAAATATCATTTTGTAATTATTAGAATTGTTTTAATATCATTATGTAATTTGTTGAATTGTTATTATAGCAGTTTGCAATTTAGGAATTGTTTTAATTCTGTTATGCAAATTAATATTTGCATTTAGTTATAGTGGGGACCTAATTGTAAAATCCTAAAGTCTAAGGGCCTATCTGCTAAACCGACCGTCACCCCCACGTTCTCACCCACCCCCGACGACCGACGATCGGCCAGCTGACCCGCATTTTTCGGCCGACCTGGTCCCTTCGACCGACCTCTCACCCCTATAAAATGACCCCCTCTCTCCCCTGACCAAAACCCTAACCCTAAATTCTCCCCACGACCACCACAACCGCCCCATCTTCCACTCTCACCCCCACCGAAACCCTAACTCCGACGATCCCCTACGCCGCCCCCACAGCGACCAACAGCCCCATCCACCACCACCATTCGGTTCGCCACGCCGAGCTGGATCGATCGCCGCCCAAGCGCCACCGTCCCGACGCCCCTAGCCGCCGTCTCCGCCTTCGAAAACTTCCCCCGAAGTCGGATACGCAGGTAACAGGCCCTGAGCCGAGTCGTGCGTGTCTCGTGCACGTGGATACGACTCGCCGTGTCCTGGCGAGCATGAGGGACAGTCTGGACACGAAGAACTAGACTCCTACGTGTCGTGCATAGCACGGACACGTGGAAACCCTGTGTCCTTAACTGTCAGGACACAGGATGGTTTATATTTTCTTTTATTATGTTTAATTAATTTTAACCTAATAAAACTAACCTAACCCCTATCCCTAACACGACCCACGGGCTGACCCCCTGGCCAGCCCGACAGAGCCTAAAATCCCCCCCCTGCGCAGCTCGAGTTCGAGCCCCCCTTTCTGTTTCTGTTTGTTTTTTTTTTCTTTTTCTTTTTCTTTTTCTTTTCTTTTCTGTTTTATTTATATATTTATATATATATGTATATATGTATATATTAGTATGTATATATATATATATGTATATATACTGTATATTAGCTATAATTTTGTATATGTATATATATCTTTATAACTAGTAAATTTATGTATATATTAGTTAGTGTTTATATACATATGTGTATATAGGTATATATTTTTAGATGTATATATATTATTATATATATACAAATATATATATGTATACAATATTTATATATGTATATATGCTTTATAAAAATCAAGTATTTTTCCTTACACATATATATATGTACTTTTAAAACATATGTATGTATTATGTATATATGTATATATTTTCATGTATATATATATTAATATATATATACACTTTATTATGAAGTATTTTCCTATATATGTATATATATTTATACATATATATATACCTTATAAATTAAGTATTTTTTCTTATATATCTATATATACTTTTAGCATAGGTATGTGTATTCTTTTGTACAAATTAGCCTTATTAAAATATTAATATTTACTTTGCTTTTCTACCACTTAGTATTTTTTGTATATTTAAATTACTGCAACAATTTGGTGTCCAAGCCTAGCATGGGTATTTGGGCTCAAATGTGTTTTCACACATTCAAGACCTGTACAAGTCATATTGGACTTGATTCATGGCCTTGGGTCCTGTATTTGAACTTTGGTTCAAATTATATACATGGACAAAATACGCAGATAATTAATTATTGTGTGCATTGCTGTTTTTGATTTTCTAAAAATACTTAAAATATTGCTAAAATTATGGAAAAATAGTTTTTAGATACTTTGTTAAGTTAGCTAATTTAGTATAATTTTTGTAGTATTTAATTTACTGTTTTGCCACTAGGTTGGCATATGAAACAAAAACTCATTTTCTGTATACTTAGGAAAACTGATTTTTATAAAATATTTGTACTGGTTAATAAATTCCAGAAAAATTATAATAAATTTATATGATTAACAAGGATCACCTTGGTGCTTTACTTTAAGAAAAACTAGGCTTTTTGTCTACTTCAAAAATTGTTAGAACATAATAATCTTTTGATTTATTTATTGATTAATTACGACTTGTAGCTTTTTGTGTTATTTGGAGTTTTTAGTCGTGTTGAACCCCATCCCTCACTAGTATAAAGACCCTAGAAAGTTAGTTAACATAGTGTGTCACCCCACATTGGTCTCCTATGCCAAGTCATTATTTTGGCTAGGTGCCCAGTCACAAGTCGTGTTTCACCAATTAGTGTCCTAGTGTCTTAGCTTAGTGTAAAACTAAGTTGTTATATTTACTTCTACAGTGACGAGCTACCAGACATCCATAGCATTGTTATCGCAGCTTGTTTTGTTTTGCTTTGCTAGAGGCAAGTACTTTCTACGAACTTTACATATTGTCACATAAAATGAACTGTAAACCCCACCATTTTACATGCTGATCCTTGGAGTAGCAAGTTAGATCTCTACATGTTGTACTTTCAGTTACTACCATGCTTAGAACAGTCTTGATGTATCTCTCACATGATTAGAATACGGGTTATGGGGAAACTGATAGTAGAGTACGTGATCATACCCCCTCTTCAGTACCGAGCAAAGTTATATTTTATATGATACTGCGCCGTAGGCCTTACTCTCCAAGCTGTATTTGTACGTGTGTACATATATCGCCTTTACACTTGTACGTATGTACATTTTATTTACATTGTGCCTCAGTACATTGTACACCTATTGACCGATCACGTACCTGCTACAGTTTTAAACATTACATATACATCTGTCTCTATGACATATGTGTACTTGCCATGATAGACTGTGTGATGCCATGCTTTCCAGTTATTTCTCTCATGTTCATTTCCATGTTTCATATGCTAGTTTGCTAGATTCAGTACTTGCTCCCGTCTTGACAGGATAACGTTGTAGGTATACTTACTGAGGAGGAGTTGCTCTGTGATTCGTATTATGGAGTCACTGCCGAGGACCCGGTTTTGCCATACGAGGATGTTCCTGCGGGGAGACTCGTCTAGTTTGCTTAGATGCTTGGGATACTTAGTGTAGTCATGTATTAGACTATATCATTTTGTAACTGGACATGTATCCAGTTTACATTTCAGTTTACTTGTACTTGGATATTTTACTATATACGACGACTTTTGTGTTTGGAGCATTTATGATTCTTCTTCACTTATAAAACTGTTAGCACATTTAGTCTTGTCTTGTTATCTCTAGAACAGCTTACTGCGCTTTATCTTAAGCGTAGGCTGGACATGGCTCGGCCCGGCCTAACAATTTGGGTAACGGGTCGTGACATGTTTTTTTGGGTGGCCCATGCAGGTCCTGACTAAACTGTTTGGTTACGTTATTGTACCAAACATGCCTGCAATTAGGAACTTAAGGTAATTAGACAACATTAGGAAAGACGCTTAGAACACTTAGAGGAATGCTAGGATTGCAACATAGGAAATACATCACATGTTTGCTATTATAATTCGATTTTCTTGCATATGGTTGCTTACTTTAAACAAGTCCTTATAAGTCTTTTTTTGTGTAATTTAGATGGTGCTTACTCGTTCATCCCAGTATGTCACCCCCGAGAATGGGGCCCTCCATATCCAGTCAGCTGACCAGTTGACTGATGCACCTCCACCTACCACATTCCCCCAGTCCACAGATCCACAGACCCAGATACCACCTTCCACATCCCAGGCCCGGCAGGACCCGATACTTCTACCACCCCCTATCACTATACCCACCCAGGCTTCCGTCACACTCGACGGGACCCAGCTGCTCACACTGATCCAGGGGTTCCTAACAACCCATCAAGAGCAGACTACCCTACTCCGCCAGAGCATGGAGCGTTCTGAGGGACGTCCCGTAGTCCCACCACCTGTAGAGCCACGGCAGAAAGCGGGAACGGTCAAGGACTTCATGGGTCTGAATCCCAAGGAGTTCTCAGGGACTGAGGGCATAGTAGTAGCTGATGACTGGCTAGATTCTGTAGAGAGGAAGCTTCTGGGAGTTAGGATGCCGGATGATCTTCAGGTCGAGGCAGCAGGATTTCTGCTGATAGACTTAGCCGGAGTCTGGTTCAGGAATGAGCCGTTGTTCGCGAGAGGTAGAGCCACCTGGGACCAGTTCAAGAAGAAATTCTTCTCGACCACTGCTAAAGTAGCCATGGGGCTACGATTCCAGAACATCCAGCAGGGGAACCGTTCTGTTGATGACTATGCGGGAGAGTTTAGTCGCCTGAGCCATTTTGCTCCTAGTCTGGTTGCTGATCCAGAGGAGATGACCCGTAGGTTTTGCCATGGTCTAGTTCCAGACATTGGCATCCTTAAAGTGGCGAACGGTACGACTGACTACTACCATAGCCTAGAGTTAGCCCGGAGCATTGAGGAGCGTCTTATGTCTAGCAAGAGGCCGGCTTCGGTACACCATGAGGGACCGTCCAAGCGTCAGGCTTTCCAGCAGAGAGCGCCGACGCCACCCCCGCAGACTTACCATCCCCCTACACCACATCGTCAGACCCCGCCATTTAGAGCCCCGGGACCCCGACATCAGCAGCAGCAGCAGAAGGGAGCTATATATTCTTTCTGCGGAAGACCAGGGCATGAATTCGTCGTTTACAGGAAGAGGTTAGGGCAGTGTTTAGCTTGTGGGTCTGCCATCCATCAGATTCGGGACTGCCCAGTAGCCAAGGGACCCCAGGGGAAGACTTATAACCTAGTCCTTGAGCCGGAGTCGGAACAGGTTTCGGGAGGTTAGTTTTGATCGTAGCCTTAGTCATTTGTTGCATTGCTTGCTACGCTAGAATATTGTAGGGTCTTCAATCCTTGTGAATTTCGAGGACAAAATTTTTCAAGGAGGGAAGACTTGTAAGTCCCTGATTTTTCAAAAATTTTTAAACTAGTGTTAATTAATTATTAAATGTCATTATTAGTTTTAAAATAATTTAATATGATTTTAGGAATTTTCTAGAATTTTTAAATGAATTTTAAATGAGTTTTAAATACAAAAAATATCATTTTGTAATTTTCTAAAATGTTTTTATTGATTTTTGTAATTAATTAGATTGTTTAAATATCATTTTGCAATTATTAGAATTGTTTTAATATCATTATGTAATTTGTTGAATTGTTATTATAGCAGTTTGTAATTTAGGAATTGTTTTAATTCTGTTATGCAAATTAATATTTGCATTTAGTTATAGTGGGGACCTAATTGTAAAATCCTAAAGTCTAAGGGCCTATCTGCTAAACCGACCGTCACCCCCACGTTCTCACCCACCCCCGACGACCGACGACCGGCCAGCTGACCCGCGTTTTCTGGCCGACCTAGGCCCTTCGACCGACCTCTCACCCCTATAAAATGACCCCCTCTCTCCCCTGACCAAAACCCTAACCCTAAATTCTCCCCACGACCACCACAACCGCCCCATCTTCCACTCTCACCCCCACCGAAACCCTAACTCCGACGATCCCCTACGCCGCCCCCGCAGCGACTAACAGCCCCATCCACCACCACCATTCGGTTCGCCACGCCGAGCTGGGTCGATCGCCGCCCAAGCACCACCGTCCTGACGCCCCTAGCCGCCGTCTCCGCCTTCGAAAACTTCCCCCGAAGTCGGACACGCAGGTAACAGGCCCTGAGCCGAGTCGTGCGTGTCTCGTGCACGTGGATACGACTCGCCGTGTCCTTGCGAGCATGAGAGACAGTCTGGACACGAAGAACTAGACTCCTACGTGTCGTGCATAGCACGGACACGTGGAAACCCTGTGTCCTTAACTGTCAGGACACAGGATGGTTTATATTTTTTTTTATTATGTTTAATTAATTTTAACCTAATAAAACTAACCTAACCCCTATCCCTAACACGACCCACGGGCTGACCCCCTGGCCAGCCCGACAGAGCCTAAAATCCCCCTCCTGCGCAGCTCGAGTTCGAGCCCCCCTTTCTGTTTCTGTTTGTTTTTCTTTTTTTTTTCTTTTTCTTTTTCTTTTTCTTTTCTTTTCTGTTTTATTTATATATTTATATATATATGTATATATGTATATATTAGTATGTATATATATATATATGTATATATACTGTATATTAGCTATAATTTTGTATATGTATATATATCTTTATAACTAGTAAATTTATGTATATATTAGTTAGTGTTTATATACATATGTGTATATAGGTATATATTTTTAGATGTATATATATTATTATATATATACAAATATATATATGTATACAATATTTATATATGTATATATGCTTTATAAAAATCAAGTATTTTTCCTTACACATATATATGTACTTTTAAAACATATGTATGTATTATGTATATATGTATATATTTTCATGTATATATATATATTAATATATATATACACTTTATTATGAAGTATTTTCCTATATATATATATATATATATATATATATATATATATATATATATATATATATTTATACATATATATATACCTTATAAATTAAGTATTTTTCCTTATATATCCATATATACTTTTAGCATAGGTATGTGTATTCTTTTGTACAAATTAGCCTTATTAAAATATTAATATTTACTTTGCTTTTCTACCACTTAGTATTTTATGTATATTTAAATTACTGCAACAATTTGGTGTCCAAGCCTAGCATGGGTATTTGGGCTCAAATGTGTTTTCACACATTCAAGACCTGTACAAGTCATATTGGACTTGATTCATGGCCTTGGGTCCTGTATTTGAACTTTGGTTCAAATTATATACATGGACAAAATACGCAGATAATTAATTATTGTGTGCATTGCTGTTTTTGATTTTCTAAAAATACTTAAAGTATTGCTAAAATTATGGAAAAATAGTTTTTAGATACTTTGTTAAGTTAGCTAATTTAGTATAATTTTTGTAGTATTTAATTTACTGTTTTGCCACTAGGTTGGCATATGAAACCAAAACTCATTTTCTGTATACTTAGGAAAACTGATTTTTATAAAATATTTGTACTGGTTAATAAATTCCAGAAAAATTATAATAAATTTCTATGATTAACAAGGATCACCTTGGTGCTTTACTTTAAGAAAAACTAGGCTTTTTGTCTACTTCAAAAATTGTTAGAACACAATGATCTTTTGATTTATTTATTGATTAATTACGACTTGTAGCTTTTTGTGTTATTTGGAGTTTTTAGTCGTGTTGAACCCCATCCCTCACTAGTATAAAGACCCTAGAAAGTTAGTTAACATAGTGTGTCACCCCACATTGGTCTCCTATGCCAAGTCATCATTTTGGCTAGGTGCCCAGTCACAAGTCGTGTTTCACCAATTAGTGTCCTAGTGTCTTAGCTTAGTGTAAAACTAAGTTGTTATATTTACTTCTACAGTGACGAGCAACCAGACATCCATAGCATTGTTATCGCAGCTTGTTTTGTTTTGCTTTGCTAGAGGCAAGTACTTTCTACGAACTTTACATATTGTCACATAAAATGAACTGCAAACCCCACCATGTTACATGCTGATCCTTGGGGTAGCAAGTTAGATCTCTACATGTTGTACTTTCAGTTACTACCATGCTTAGAACAGTCTTGATGTATCTCTCACATGATTAGAATATGGGTTATGGGGAAACTGATAGTAGAGTACGTGATCATACCCCCTCTTCAGTACCGAGCAAAGTTACATTTTATATGATACTGCGCCGTAGGCCTTACTCTCCAAGCTGTATTTGTACGTGTGTACATATATCGCCTTTACACTTGTACGTATGTACATTTTATTTACATTATGCCTCAGTACATTGTACACCTATTGACCGATCACGTACCTGCTACAGTTTTAAACATTACATATACATCTGTCTCTATGACATATGTGTCTTTGCCATGATAGACTGTGTGATGCCATGCTTTCCAGTTATTTCTCTCATGTTCATTTCCATGTTTCATATGCTAGTTTGCTAGATTCAGTACTTGCTCCCGTCCTGATAGGATAACGTTATAGGTATACTTACTGAGGAGGAGTTGCTGTGTGATTCGTATTATGGAGTCACTGCCGAGGACCCGGTTTTGCCATACGAGGATGTTCCTGCGAGGAGACTCGTCTAGTTTGCTTAGCTGCTTGGGATACTTAGTGTAGTCATGTATTAGACTATATCATTTTGTAACTGGACATGTATCCAGTTTACATTTCAGTTTACTTGTACTTGGATATTTTACTATATACGACGACTTTTGTGTTTGGAGCATTTATGATTCTTCTTCACTTATAGAACTGTTAGCACATTTAGTCTTGTCTTGTTATCTCTAGAACAGCTTACTGCGCTTTATCTTAAGTGTAGGCTGGACATGGCTCGGCCCGGCCCAACAATTTGGGTAACGGGTCGTGACAGCATTAATTGCTAATGGGGATTTGGTGTAATCTACCCTTAATGGTTCTGATTCGTCACAATCAGAAACGAACGGCCTGGATTGATCAATCCCCAGGCCGCCGCCATCTCCAAGAGCTAATCATTGGCAACCCTAGTGATCACATCCCACTATTATAAATAGCAAGGTGCCATTCCCTTGTAATATATAGAGAGATATACAAAAAAAAAACCAGAGAAGAATACGTATACACAGAGAGACTTCCCCCATAGTCAGAGAGAGAATATACATACAGAGAGAGAAGCCAGGAGAGCAATCAGAGAGAGAGAGAGCAAGAAGGCATTTCTTCGTCAACGACCAAGCAGATCTTTCTCGAGTCAAGGCTGCGTACCGATCGTCCAAGGAGTAAGGCAGAGCGGCCGTCGCTTTCCCGAGCCTCTATCGTCACCCCTCAGAATCTAAAATAAATAATCGTACTTAGACTGCTGTACCTAGGTTTTCGTCCCTAGGCTTTCTTTGTACGAGTGAGTTTGTATTGTGAGTCTAAGTTCAGTCCTCCGATAATTGTTCTGTACTTTTACAATCAATGTCAAACACGATGGCGACTCTGCTGGGGACTAACTTCTCCACGGCTGAGGAGTTGGTGACGCAATCGGACGCAGCCAAACTTGGCTCTACACAACAGAAGATGGTCGTACGCTTCGACCAACAGGCGTTCGAAGAGATGCTCTCTGAAGGTAGCACTGGCCCGGTCCAGAAGCGCACCCGCACCATAAAGGCTCGCAAAGAGTGGAGGCCAAAATCATTTGCTCCTCCGCAAGCCCTTGATGGGGTGCTCTCTATTGCTCAAGATGGCGAGAAAGACTCCCCTGCGGCCCAATTTCAGACCGTAGACAACTCTGCTGTCCCCAAGTCCGGTAGAAGAAAATACTATGATGCTGGACTTGCAGGGGCAAAGAGGAACTCTACGCGATCCGAGCCGCAGAAGAGTATTAGCCGCAGGAAGAAAGCCCATGTGGCTACAACCGCCGACCGCATAAAGAAAACTCATGCGGCCACATCTGTCAGCCGCATAACTTATGCGGCTACAGTTGCCAACCGCACGGATGAGACTCATGCGGCTATTAAAGTCAATCGCTTGCAGAAAACCCATGCGGCCACAGATGCCAACCGCATGCGGTCAGCCTGCACGGTCGTGACTCCTAGCCGCATAAAGACTCATCCTACAACAAAAGACAGTCGCATGCAGACAGCCTGCACGGTACCCAATGCTAGCCGCATAGCGTCCGTCCCACGCTTCTCTCGATCAGTCTTCGAACGGCATTCATGCGGTCCTGACTCTGATCATTCTCTGGATGATAATCCAGACTCTGTGGTATTCGACTTAGACTCCTCCTATTACGCACCCACAAGTGCTAAAAGGAGGAAGTCTAGGGCAGCGCGGGCTCATCAAGTCCAGACGACTGCCCCAACCTCTGACTATCGGGGCGTCCCGCTGGTTATCACGCGGGCCTCTGATGGAAAGTTGTATAAAACCACTCAAGTCCAGTCCCCGACGGCAAACAGACAAAGTGGTTCCTCTGACCTGCGTGAGGTTATCCTCCACAAACGCAAGGAAAGTGAAGGAGCTTCGGATTGTAAAGAGCCCTCACACGGACATCAATGCACCCAGATCATCGTCAACTGCTGTTGCAGCAATGCGGCGGTGACAGAAGACCGGCCATCCGTCTTCCAAAGACTACATCACCCGAGCTCAGAAGACGAGGCACCTCCTGTTGTCTCCTGTAAGTCTGTGCAGAAAGTTCTCGCCAAGGAAAGAGGGAAGAAAACGAGCATCTCCAGCCCAAAGGTGTCAACTACTGCAGCTAAGAAACCGTCGTCTAAAGGGTTATCCTCCACTGGAGTATTTCAACACACCCGTTCGAAGACGAAAACTGCTGCAGTAGGAAGTTCGTCGTCTGCAACATTGGGGGTCGTCGGAACTGGGGGTAGCACTCCTCCAAACATCCACGACAAACCGACATTCCAGAAATACGGACTGGAGGAAGCAAATCCTCCGACGGATATAACAGATACCGACGTCCCCAAGGACATCCTAGATGAAGCAAGCTCCGAAGCTGGGGGTAGTGTTCCTTTCGAGTCCGAACCTGAAGAGAACATCCCCACATATCCTGATGATTTTTCGATGCACGGGTACGACTCGGAGGGTACATCCTCCACCACTCCTTCCGTCACTCCTCATGTGAAGACGGTGTTCATGACAGACAGCAATCAAGGCGGTTCCGGTGATCGCCAGCATATCGACACTTTGGAGGCCATATTGCATGCCTTGGTCAAGTCTGTAGACGAGATCAAAGCGGCGCTTCCTAATCTGCAGGAGGTGACACCTGGCCAGACAAGCACGGGTCCCGCAATCAACGTAGATTCAAATTCAGCGGCATCGAACCCGGGCAACAATCCTCCCGAGATAACGGCCCCTACCGCGACAGATGAGGCCCGAGAAGTAAGAAGAGAGGTTCAGGAGCTCCGAGCAATGTTCCATGCCCGAGAAAACTCTCAAGACCTCAGGATACGACAACCATATCCTGCTGAATGGAGGGATGTTCCCTTTCCACCAAGATATAAGTCGTTCAATATCAACCCATATGATGGCAAGACTTCAGCAAGTCGGTACATCACTTACTTTGAGGTCACTACCGACCATCTGCCCCATGATGACGCTATCCTCACGCGGTTATTCATTGGGGCATTGGAAGGAGTCACCTTCGATTGGTACCGTAACCTGCCGGACAATTGCATCCATTCCTTCGCCGGCTTTAAACGCCTGTTCTTGGAGAGGTTCTATGAGGTAAGGCAGGACGTCACGATGTCTACCCTCATGGACGTCATTCAAGGAGAGAAAGAGCTGACGAGGAATTATATTGAGCGGTTTTGTCAAACCGCAATGAAGTTACCATCTGGCAACCCGGACTCTTCCTTGATCGAAATTTGCCAAAAGAGACTACTCCCAACAATCAGTCTCTGGATGGGCGAGAGTCAATTCAAGGACTGGAAGGCTTTTATCATTAGTGCTACAAGTGCCGAAGAACGATTAAAGAAGGCTCGCCAACTGGAATTACATATCTCAGAGGGAGAGAACAAGGGCAAACGTCCCAGCACAACCAACGACAATGGGGGTAGCCCCTCCAACAACCGGGACAACAGAGGCAAGCAGGCTATGGTGGCCGATACAGCCCAGAAGCCTGAGTCGCAACCTGCGGACAAACAATGGCCTCAAATCACTTACTCTTTTGAATACGGTCACGTCAAGCCTATCTTGGACATGCTCATACAAGGAGGTAGGATTCAGCTTCCTCCACAAAGACGGGAGCCTCGGCCGGTTGATCTGGAGAACCCAAAGTTCTGCTATTACCACCGCTACGTCCACCATGCTACGCACGACTGCTACCAACTGAAACGATATATCTAAAACCTCATCGATTCGAACGCCCTGGCCATCGATTTCGAGGAGGTTACCGTGGCAGCCAACATGGTGTCCGTACAATTCGGCAGCTTCCCTCCAACAGAGACCCAGGACGGGGTAATACCCATCCCTCTGGCAACGATGGAGATTGCTAATCTCTCGCCTGCTCAAGCTGCTGGTCTAGTACCCCTCACCACATCACGAGGGGAAATCATGTGGGTCCATCCGGACCTAGTCCACGAGGTAACTCAGTCCACTCCATCTTCTAAAAAGAAAAGTAGAAAAGTCAGATCCTGCCGTACCACCTCAGCAGATGAAGAGGAAGTCACGGCCGTTGTTACTCGATCCGGAGCACAATCTCAACCTGCGGCTGAAAACTCGACTGATGATCATCCGCCCACTACTACGGATGCTCCGGGACCGACTCAGCCTTCGACGACCGACAAGCCTAGGCCGAAGGAGACTCGCTTCGAAAAATCCCTCCGAAAGAAAACATCTCAGGGGCTGGAGAGGCCCTACAACTTCGACATCTTGGCATAATTGGCCAATACATCGGCCAAATTGTCCTTATATGAACTCCTGAGGCTCTCGAAGGATGTCCGTACAGATTTGAGGATGCACTTCAAAATGCCGACGCGTACCTGGCTCAGGTCAACCTCACGGAAGAAAATCAGCCCACAGACCTCCAAGACAGTGCCTGTACGGGAGCAATGCCCAACATCGTCTTCACTCCACAAGACATGCTCATCAAGACTAATCTACACGATCGCCCATTATACTACACAGGCTACATCGGCGACATAAAGGTGGACCGGATGCACATTCACCCTGGGTCTTCCATAAGCATCATTTCAAAAGGATTACTGCATCATCTTCGCATCCCGATGCATCGTCTGACCCCTACAAACACCGCCATCAGCGGGTTCAATTCGGGCAGGAGCTACCCAATCGGGAAGATCCGTCTGAAATGTCAGATTGGCGATCTCCAATCAGAAGTCACTTGCTACATCATAGATGCCGACACTTCATACAACATCCTTTTGGGGCACCCTTGGATACACGATTACATGATCGTGCCTTCCACGCTACACCAATGCTTCAAATATGTCGACAAGCACGGCTTCGTGAAGACAGAATTTGCTGACATCGATCCCTTCAAAGGGGTCGAATCTTATTACTCGGACTCCTGCCTATACGAAAAGTCAAAGAGGCACCTTGAAGGAGGAAATAAACAAACTGATGTTGAAGCAACCACGGGATCAGAAGAACCTCTGACAATCCACCTCCAGGCTCGCAAACCAGGCAATTTTGCACCCCTTACGGCCACGTTGCGTAAGGACGCGATCAGCCTCTCGGCACAGGAAGAGCAGTTGAGAATCCGGCTGCCAAGGTCCGGCCAGGTACCGAGACCCACGACAGGGCCACTTACCATCAGATTGACGAGAGTCGGTCAATCCCAAACAGAGAAGCTCAATCCCTCCGATAGACCTCTGACGATACGCCTGCCTAAGAAAGGTCGTCACCCCGATACGAGGTCTGACACTTCAAGCGAACTAGCCACCCCTCGCTCCACATCAAGTGCCAGACTCGGGGTTGCTAGTCTACCGACAACCCCACGCTCTGCTCCGTCAGTTGAACCTCTGAAGATCAAGCTGACTAGGACGCCCTCTCAATCTTCATTCACACAGGGGGTAGCCGAAGAGGAACCAGAGCTAGCCAAATATATGGCCGCCCACACTGACGCTCCCTCCGCCGATGATGTAATCCCTCTAGAAAAGATCCCTTACTTCATCAATAAAGGGATATCTTTGAACTACACCGAGCTCAATAAGCTATGTACAATGTATGCTATGTAACACGGTATAGGCACTCACCTACATACACAGGTGACAAATGTGTACACCGTAATCCAACTTACTCCAGTAGAAGATGCTTACCGAATAATCGAGGGAGGGGACCACCCAATCATCTTCGGCCGGACGAACAACCCGTATCCCCTCGCCATGGAAGAAGTCGACTTCGGGTCAGATGCTGGAAGACTGTCTCTATATCTCTATAGCCCTCAATCCAAATATCTCATGCAGAAACAGGGGTATGATCTAGAGACAACGCCAGGACTGAACTACGGCACTGGACGACGATTACCTTTGAAGACGCCAGCCCCGACGGGCAAACCACGGAACTACTATAACAAAACTCGATGCGGTTTAGGGTATGTAACGCCTACTACGACCCCTGAAAGCTCAGATGAAGAATGCGACTTGCAGTCACATTCAACCGGATCACCGACTTCCGACTCAGATACCAGCATCGGAGATTGTTCAGACGAGTCATGTCAGTCAACATGGCATTCACCGACGCTTACGAGGAAGACGAAGACATCCCCGAAATCCTTGAGCTAGAGCCATGGGCCCAGCAATTAGACGCACAATGGGAAAAGCGGTTCGAACTGAGAGAACCTCCTACTGAAGATGAGGTCATACAAGTGGATCTCGGCAGCGAATCTTCTCCAAAACCGATCTTTATCAGTAAAAGCCTAACTGACGAAGAACGAGAGTCGCTGTTAGAACTTGTCAGAGAATACATTGATGTGTTCGCCTGGAGCTATGAAGACATGCCGGGGTTAAATCCTGACATCGCTCTCCACAAACTCAATATACGGCCAGATGTAAAGCCAGTCAAGCAGCAACAACGACGCTTCCGCCCAGACGTCATGGACGCGATCGAAGCCGAAGTCAACAAGCTAATAGCCAGCCACTTCATTCGTGAAGAGCAACATCCTGATTGGGTCGCCAATATAGTACCCGTCCTCAAGAAGAATGGGAAGATTCGAATCTACATCGACTTCCGCAACCTGAACGAGGCATGCCCCAAAGATGAATTTCCCCTTCCTATCACAGACATCATGATCGACAATACATGTGACTTTGAACGTATGTCATTCATGGTGGATTCTCGGGGTACAATCAAATCAAGATGTCTCCCGACGACGAAAAGCACACCTCATTCCGAACCCCGATTGGCACATACTGCTACACAGTCATGCCATTCGGTCTAAAGAATGCTGGCGCTACATATCAGGGAGCCATGAGTATCATTTTCAGAGAACATTTGCGCAAGACAGTGGAATGCTATGTCGACGACATCGCCGTCAAGTGTCGCCGTAAGGAAGATCATCTGCAAGACCTGAGAACGGTGTTCAACTTAATGCGAGCCCACAATCTGAAGATGAACCCTACGAAATCGTTCTTGGGCGTATCCAGCGGGAAGTTCTTGGGCTTCATCATCACTGCACGGGGTATCCATGTAGACCCCGAGAAAACGAGGGCAATCATGGAGATGGGTCCCCCGAGAAATCTCCGTGAACTTAGAGGCCTCCAAGGGAGGCTAACTTATATCAGGAGGTTCATTTCCAACCTTTTCGGGCGATGCCGACTGTTCACCCACCTCATGAAGAAGGGAGTCTCATTCGTATGGAACGAGGAATGCCAGCGCGCTTTCGATGACATCAAAGAATATTTATCAAATCCTCCAGTCCTGGTGGCCCAGGTCCCTAGAAAACCATTCCTGCTTTATGTACGAGCAATGGAACACTCCCTCGGTGTCCTGCTGGCACAAAACAACGACGCAGGCCACGAGCAGGCCATTTACTATCTCAGCCGAATGATGGTCGGACCCGAACACCGATACACCGCTGTGGAGAAAGAATGCCTCGCCCTGGTATTCGCCATTCAAAAGATGCGGCACTATGTCACGGGGTAAACCATACATGTGATCTCACGAATCAACCCTCTCAGGGTCCTCATGACCAAACCAGGGGCACTCAGCTCTCGCCTCGCTACATGGGCGATATTGCTGTCCCCCTATCATATGATCTTCGTCCCGCAGAAGGCTGTCAAAGGTCAAGCCCTGGCAGACTTTTTGGCGGCCCATCCAGGATCGGAATCATCCAGAATATACGAAGAAATCCCAGATGAGGTTGCTGATTCAAATACAACCACCCACGATAACATATGGCGGATGTTCTTCGATGGCGCTTCAAGAACCGGACCCAAAGGAAACATCGTCGTCGGAGTCGGAGTAGTATTGGTCTCTCCTACCGGGCTAGTGATCAATCGTGCCTACTCTCTCACGGAACCCTGCTCTAACAATGTGACCGAGTACAACGCTTTGGTCATTGGCCTCCAACTCGCAAGAGAACTGGGGGTAGAATACCTTGAAGCATACGGCGATTCGCAATTAATCGTCAACCAAATTCGGAGGACGTACGAAGTCCGCCATGAAGACATGATCCCCTATCACCAAATAGCGATCAACATTATCTCATCATTCGAGTGATTCTTCATCGAACACGTCCCCAGACTCCAAAATATCGAAACTGATGCCCTAGCAGGCCTGGCTGCTTCCCTAGCAGTGCCAAACCACTCTCATCATTCGGTCGATGTAATCGGCCATGAGCTGGTCTGCCCCAAGAACAACGTTCAAGCCATGGCGAGTTATTCTGCTCAGATGATCGACGAAGCACCAGACTGGAGACAACCATTCATAGACTTCGTGGTCTACGACATCCTGCCCGAGAACCCGAAGGAGGCTACTTCTATCAGACGGCGTTCTCTCAGATTCTTCTACGATACAGAGACGAAAATGCTGTATCGCCGCTCCTACGACGGATTACTACTTCGATGCTTGTCGAACGCAGAAGCCAAAGAAGCCGTACGAGAGGCTCATGACGGTGTCTGTGGGGCCCATCAGCCTGGCCCTAAGCTGCAAGACCGCCTTCGCCGGATGGGCTACTACTGGCCCACGATGGTGGCTGATGCAATAGATTATGCCCGAAAATGCAAGGCCTGCCAAGTCCACGCAGACTTCATTCACCAACCATCCGAATTTCTACATCCGACAGTGGCGTCCTGGCCATTCGAAGCATGGGGAATGGATATCATTGGTCCAATCACCCCACCTTCCTCCCGAGGACATCGCTTCATACTTGCGATCACTGATTACTTCTCAAAGTGGGCAGAAGCTGTCCCACTCACCAAAGTCAAGACTTCGAACGTAATCAGCTTCCTGAAGCACCACGTCATCTACCGCTTTGGACTGCCCCAAAGGATCATCCATGATAATGGTCCGCAGTTTATAAGCCACGCATTCTACCGATTCTGCGACAAACACCGCATTCAGAATGTCGCTTCGACACCATACAACCAGGCAGCAAACGGGTTAGCAGAGGCATTCAACAAAACAATCATCAAACTCCTCAAGAAGTTTGTCTCCTCCAACAAACACGACTGGAACGAGAAGCTCGGCGAGTGCTTATGGGCTTATCGCACCACGGTTCGAACAGCCACCGGGAATACTCCATTCTCTCTGGTGTACGGGAGTGAGGCAGTTCTCCCATTAGAGACTCAGATTCCCTCACTCTGAGTCACCCTCACTTATCAATTGACAACGGATGATAACTACCGACGTCGACTACAAGAGTTAGAGGCCTTAGATGAAAAATGCCTCCTAGCTCAGCAAAGGATCGAATTATACCAAGCACGCATCTCAGGAGCCTTCAACAAAAAGGTCAAAGCCAGAATATTCCAAGTAGGCGATCTTGTTTTGGCAGTCAGGAGGCCAATGGTCATGACTCACAAGACCACCGGCAAGTTCCAGCCAAAATGGGAAGGCCTATTTATCATCGAGGCCGTGTTCTCCAATGGTGCTTACCGCCTCGCCAAGCAGAACGGAGACTTGCTCATGTTGTCCGTCAACGGCAAGTTCCTGAAGAAATACTATGTTTAAACAACATTTTCCAGAGTTTTGA
The DNA here is from genome assembly GCA_029216955.1 of Iris pallida. Taxonomy (NCBI): domain Eukaryota; kingdom Viridiplantae; phylum Streptophyta; class Magnoliopsida; order Asparagales; family Iridaceae; genus Iris; species Iris pallida. The sequence continues at coordinate 6,580,040 of JANAVB010040216.1, read as the reverse complement.
GTTATGTGCCCGCCGGTACCTCTGAACTCAACCCCCTAATTTTCCAACTTATCGAGTCACGTACCCTCTTGTACCGCTGAACTCATATCCCAAATTCCCAAGTCATGTACCTGCTGGTACCTCTGAACTTACACTTTGATTCCAACATTCATAGATTGTCGAGTTATGTGCCCGCTGGTACCACTGAACTCAACCCCCTAATTTTCCAACTTATCGAGTCACGTACCCGCTTGTACCGCTGAACTCATATCCCAAATTCCCAAGTCATGTACCTGCTGGTACCTCTGAACTTACACTTTGATTCCAACATTCATGGATTGTCGAGTTATGTGCCCATCGGTACCCCTGAACTTACATCCCGGTCACTCTTTTGAAAGAAAGTCATGTATAATCATACCGCTGAACTTTCTTCCTACAAGAGATCCTCCCTCATGATCTAATACCTGCACTCCCAGTACACAACAAAGGTAACGGATCCACAAATTTCCAAGACGACCATGTCCTCATCACCTCTGAGTTGTCCCGTTTCTGCCAAAAACAAATCACCCCTACATAGAATTTCTATGTCCTCATTACCTCTGAGTTATTCTATGTACCCCCCCGTCAAAGAAACCCTCATGCTCACCATGTCCTCAGCACCTCTGAGTCAGTATGATTGGTTCCTGTCTTTTTAAACTTGTTGTCCGTATCCAAAACCAGGGTACGTTAGGGATAATGGGTCCACGCAAAATGTCCCAATAAGAGGATTATTACAAAGCAAAAGAGTGAAGCAAATATATATATTCCATTCATTCAGAAATCGGTTACATCCACACGATTGCAAGCAAGTCAAAAAAGTTCTTCATGAAGACAAGAAGAAAGGCAAAACAAAATAAAAGACTACAGACAAACATCCACGAGAAGCCCCTACATCCTAATTACAGGAGCGCACGTACCATTCCCTCAACCATCTCACATATGAAGGATGCAAGTGAAGAGCATCCTCGTCCAGAATAGGAGAAACAGGGTTCCCAGCGCTGCCACCCTCAACAGTCTCGATATTTGGAGAGTTGCCGTTCCTCTCAGGCGCAGGTTCTTCTTTCTTCACTTCCTCCTTAACAGAGAAAGATCCCTGGCTGATGACAAGAGGCTGCGGCTCCTCTGACGCTGCAGTCTAAACATTCGGTGGAGATACTACGAGAACCAAAGACGAAGAAAATAAAAACAGTCAGAAATATTCATGCGGCTCGTTTTAGACAAGTCTCATGCGGCTCAGTCATGGGACGCGTATGCGGACCATGTAGTTTGAGAAGTTCACGTCAAAGTCATGTACATGAAGCATGCAGTGAAGCAGGCTCTGCTAGGGTTTCAAATCGACTACCTAATCCTTACCTTCGATGGTAATATGAACATCAAAACGAACGGGGGGCACGACAGTCGAGGGCGAAGCCGATTTCTTACTCCTCGCCACAGCCTTCTTTACAGCCTTAGAAGCCCTGGGTGCCATTGTTGTCTGATGATCAGAGGAAGAAAATACGACAAAAATCTGAGTCAAGAATAGTCTAAGAGAGAAGACCGTCCAAATGCCCTTCTATTTATTGACGGAGAACTGTGGACCGACGCCTCGTACAAACGCGATCAGCTCTTCGGTTATTGAGCCAAACCAGCCATTTAAAGACTGAGCTCTTGGGATCCTGTCCCAGAAAGATCCACACGCATGGCATAATGACATGGCAAAGAGCTTATGCGGTTCAAATGACCATGCGGCTGATAGCAACTATGCGACTCAGATGGTCGGGAGGCAGAAATTTCTATGCGGCTGGGCCATCCATGCGGCTGAGACGCCCCTGCGGCAGAACTTTCCATGCGGCCAATATATCCATGCGCGGCCAGAAGAATATCCAGCCATGCTTCTTATTCAAAGTATTTCAATTTTGCAAATTGAAAACTTTGAAGGAGGTCCTGTAGAAGCATGGAAAATACTAGAGAAAGACCCATGCGGCTCAGAAAACGCATGCGGCTCAAGGAGTCATGCGGCATAAGGAGCTATGCGGCCAGAGGTATTCCATGCGGCTCAGAAGACATGTGGCGTGACAGTGCTCCCCTCCGATCCATGCTGCATTAATTGCTTTGACGGCTGACCCCTCTGAAAAGTTGACAGACCTAACACCAAAGCAGGTAATTATGACTCTGTCATGATAATGAATCTCTAGGGAAGAGAAAGAAATCTCTGACACGATCCCCCGAGAGCAACAAAATGCCACGTGGCCCTGCCACGTGGGTGTGCTTATGCGGCTCGAAGTGAAGACTTCCCATGCGGTTCAGAGTGAAGCTGTCCCATGCGGCTCGAGTGGAATCATCCCTATGCGGCTCAAGAAGATCATGCCCATGCGGCTCAAGCAGACACACCATTATGCGGTTCATGCGGCTCATCATATGGTTCAGAAGTCTGAAGAAAGGGGCCACTGCCCAGACAGCCCTGACACGTGTCCCAAGTCTTATGCGGCCCAAAATTCATGCAGCCCAAATCTCATGCGGCCCAATCTGCATACGGTTCCAGTCTCACTATTGGCTCTCAGGACATGTGTCCTCAGCCGATCAATCTCCCAGATTTATGGCAATCTAAGATCGGGTCGAATCCCAATGATCTGGGGCACGTGGCAGGAGAATAAATTTGATTTATTCGCAGATATTAAAGAATCATTATAATGAAGATTTATGCCAATCAGCATTAATTTCTAATGGGGATTTGGTGTAATCTACCCTTAATGGTTCTGATTCGTCACAATCAGAAACGAACGGCCTGGATTGATCAATCCCCAGGCCGCCGCCATCTCCAAGAGCTAATCATTGGCAACCCCAGTGATCACATCCCACTATTATAAATAGCAAGGTGCCATTCCCTTGTAATATATAGAGAGATATACAAAAAAAAACCAGAGAAGAATACGTACACACAGAGAGACTTCCCCCATAGTCAGAGAGAGAATATACAGAGAGAGAGAGAAGCCAGGAGAGCAATCAGAGAGAGAGCAAGAAGGCATTTCTTCGTCAACGACCAAGCAGATCTTTCCCGAGTCAAGGCTGCGTACCGATCGTCCAAGGAGTAAGGCAGAGCGGCCGTCGCTTTTCCGAGCCTCTATCGTCACCCCCCAGAATCTAAAATAAACAATCGTACTTAGACTGCTGTACATAGGTTTTCATCCCTAGGCTTTCTTTGTACGAGCGAGTTTGTATTGTGAGTCTAAGTTCAGTCCTCCGATAATTGTTCTGTACTTTTACAATCAATGGCAAATAGGGGGAAGTCGCCGAAATGAATAGATACCATGTTTGCTGCCATGGTAACCTCTTCAAAGTCTATCGACATAGTTTTGGACTCGATAAGACTTTGAATGTACCGCTTCAATTGGAAGCAATCCTAGGTGGCATGATGGACATAGCGGTGGAAGTGACAATACTTTAGTTCCTCTATTTCTGCTGCTCAGGGCTCGCACCTTGGTGGCGAGAGCTGGATCCTACCCCCTTGCAAGAGCATATCGAAGATATATTTGACATGACTATCCTCGAATGAGTAGTTGATCTTTGGCCACGGACCTTCCCCCTATTTTTGTTCGGGCTTCTAAGAAGCATCAGTGACCATGGCCTGTTTGCCCTTACTGTCCCGGTTGGTGGTGGCGCCACTGTTGTTGTTACCGGAGGTGGAACCAGAACGTCTTCCCTTATCTTCTCCGTCTGGAATGTGTAATCCCAGCAGGCGAGCTTTTTTCAATTTTGTCTCTATATTTGTAGCACTTATGATGAAGGTCGTCCAATCCCTGAACTGATCATCACCCATCCAGAGGCTAATTGCAGGAAGTAGCTTCTTCTGGCAGATTTCAATCAAGAAGCTCTCAGGATTGCCTTGGGGAAATCTCATTGTGGTTTGGCAGAACCGCTCGATATAGTTCTTTGTCAGCTCCCTCTCTCCCTGGACGACGTCCATGAGAGGTGACATCGTCACATCATGCCCCACTTCGTAGAATCTCTCCAGGAACATGTGCTTGAAGCCGTCAAAAGAGTGAATGTAGTTGTCGGGAAGGTTGCGGTACCAGTCGAATGCGATCCCCTCTAGTGCTCCGATGAATAATCGCGTGAGGATGGCGTAACTGTACGACAAGTGGTCGATGGTGACTTCAAAGTAAGTCATGTACCGACTAGCAGAATTCTTTCTATCATAAGAGTCGATATGGAACAGCTTGTACCGAGGTGGAAAAGGCATGTCTCTTCATACAACGGGATATGGCTGCCATATTCTAAGATCCCGAGAGGAGTCTCGGGCATTGAACATCGCTCGAAGCTCCTGGACTTCCCTCCGTGCCTCCTTGGCTTCATCTGCAGCTGAAGGCATAGATGGTGGTAAGGGATCATTACCCAAAGGAGGGACGGTCGTGTTGGTGTCTGCCTTGAATACGGGTCCCAAGCTTTTTTGTCCGGGTGTCCTAGCTGGTTGAGCTGGCAAGGCGGCTTTGATCTCGTCTACGGACTTAACCAAGGACTGGATCATGGCTTTCAGCACTTCTAGTCGTTGTTGATCAGAAGGTGCTTCATGATCATCGTCAGCCATAAAGACTGTCCTGACATGGGTAGAAGTGGAAGGGATTGTGGCAAAGGTACTCTCGGTACCGTACCCTTTTATAGAGAAATCGTCAGGAAATATCAGAATATCATCTTCCTATGACTCGGAAGGAGTGCTACCCCCTGTGCAGGAAGCTGCATCGTCTTGCTGAGGGTGGTGGTCCTCAGGGAAATCCGATTCTGTTACAGAGTTCTGGGGGATCTCTACCCCTTGTGTGTGCTCTTGGTTCACGGGGTTGTTGCATATATTTAGGGTACTGCAACCCCCAGCTTTATCTACTCTCAATGAGGCCGAGGGTGTTCCTCCGGGTGCCAGAAGCTTCTTTTTGAATCGAGTGCCAAAATAGACACCCCCTATGGTTGATGGGAACCCCCAGATGAGGGTCTCCTTGCAATACTGGCCGAGATGGCCAGGCTGGAAGAGCCTGTCTTCCTTCATCCTTTACGAGGAGGAATGTTTTGAGTTGAATTACAGGAGGCGAGAGTTAACTCTTCGTCCCCTGGAATTTGCACCTGTCGGATAGGTGCTGGCTGCTACAGTCGCTGAAAAACTGACTGCCAATCTTCAGGTGCTGCTGATTTGTTGCAGTTGCAGTTGATGATGACTTAGGTGCAACAACGTCCCGAGAGGGACACATTGCATGCCGACGCTGTCGTCTCGTATTTGTGAGTAATTATATCACGTAAGTCGGTAGGAGGCTGCTCTACCTTTGCACCAAACTTATAAACTTGGGAATCTCGTACGCACGGGTGCTTAGGTATCATGTTTGCTCCCTGATCCGTGGCTAGTAAAAGCACTTTCTTTAGATCTCTAGAGGAAGACTTTAAAGACCCACCCTGTCTGTTGGCCGTGGGGGACTGGACGCGAGTAGTTCTGTACAATTTTCCGTCAGGAGCCCGTGTAACAATCAATGGAGCCCACTGACAGTCATAAACTTGGACAGTTGACTAGCTGGTTGGGCCCGCACAGCCCTAGACTTTTTTGACTTAGCGCCCAAAGACGCGTAGTAAAAAGTGTCCAGATTGATACATCCCACATCCTCGGTCGGTCGTATGGCGTCGGGCCCGTATGATAGGTAGTCGAACACAAAGCTTCTGATAGGGCCGCATGAGACATCCTGTTTGAAGCCAGGATTGGTCGTCGCATGAACCATCTTCTTACGGCTAGAGCTGGCTGCCGCATGGATCATCTTCCTGCGGCGAGAATAGGCTGCCGCATGAGTTGTCTGCCTGCGGTCGGAGTTGGTCGCTGCATGAGCAGACTGCCCATCTCCTCTCTGCGGTCTCTTCTTTGTCTGCATGGAGTTCCCTTGTGCCCCCAAAAGCTCAGCATCGTAGTATTTTCCTCTGCTGGATTTGGGGACAGTGGGGTCCTCTGCGGTCAGAAATAAAGCCGCATGAGAGTTCTGGTCACCGTCTTGGGCTACAGAAGAAGCTTCTTCGAGAACTTGGTCGGGGGCAATAGTTTTACGCACCGACGCCTTGGGAGTCCTCTTCGGGTTTGCTCGCTTCTGAGACGGGCTGGCGCCCCCTTTAGAGAGCAATTCTTCGAAGGCTTGTTGGTCAAAGCGAACCACAAGCATCTGCTGTATAGAGCCGAGCTTGGACGCGTCAGATTGCATCACCAACTTCTCGTCGGAAGAGAAGGATGTCCCCAGCAGAGTCGTCATCGTGTTTGCCATAAAAATTAATGACAAGTATTTCAGAACACTGAAATTGATTGCAAACTCGCTTGTATAAAGAAGAGCCTAGAAAATAATCTAAGTACAATTGTTTAGTTTTGATTCTTGGGGGGGACGGTGGAGGCTAGGGAAAGTCCTATCAACTCTGCCTTACTCCGTGGACTATCTGATGCAGTCTCTAGCTCGTGAAGATATTGTTTTCTTCTTGAAGGTTGCCAACCTCTTGCAGGGGTGTGGCACCCTGATATTTATAATAAGATGTATTTTGAGCCGCATAGAAGGCTTACGGTCACGTGGCTGATTAGCAAGCGAAGACCCGCTCTTGGGCTGCCATCTGTCGATTTGTTGTGATTTTGTTGCATCAAATCTGGGTAGTTAAGGAATTGGTCAGATTGCTACGTGTCCCGTTGCGTATAGCTTTCTCAGTCTTCGATCATGCGGGGTCGCATGAGACTCATGCATGCGGCTTGGATCATAATAACTCCTGGCTGCATGAAGTTTTAGAAATTTTGGAGCTGCATAATCTGAGCCGCATGAGTTTCATGCGACTTAGATGATACTCTTCTGACCGTATAAAGTCGTACGAACCATGCTTTTGGGTGATGTCTCACGTCTTTTCTTTCTTGTTAAAGTGTCAGAACTGTCACGTTTTGCCAGGAATTGTAAGCTTTATCAGTCGAATTGCACCTCTCTGGCCGCATATTTTCCTTCTACAGCTGTTTGTCGACGGGCCGTATATGTCTTTGAACAGTCATGCATCTTTCCTTCATGCAGACCTATTTGGCCCAAGGTACCTATGCGGCAATTTGTAATCCACATAAACTCTATATTTTTTATGCTTCTACAATAGGCATCATTGTGATTCGGCCATCCATCCCTAACATTTGATAAGCTTTGTTAGAGAAAACTTTTCTTATAATGTAGGGCCCTTCCCACTTTGGTTCTAACTTTGCCCTTACTCAGGTGTGTCATAGTATTTGACGGTAAGGACTAGCTCGCCTTTTTGGAATGCTTGTACTTTGACTTTACGGTTGAAGGCTTTTAAGATATGGGCTTGATATAGCTGGATGTATTGTTGAGCTAATAGCCGCTTCTCGTCAAGTGCTTCAAGCTCCTGAACTTGAAGATAATCATTATTTTCTATTATGAGCTCATTGGTAATGGCAATCCTTAGAGAAGGGATTTGAGTCTCCAAAGGCTCGATAGCTTCGCATCCATACACCAAAGAGAAAGGTGTACAACCAGTCGGAGTGTGTCACGACCCGCACCCTGATTAGGGGCACGAGAAGTGGGTACGTCCAGTCTACGCCGCAGCATCGGCGGTAGAATGCTGTATAGGTCATCTATAAATACTACAACTAAACAGAATATAGATACCTGTACAGTATATACTCTCCGAATGGAGGTGACATAACAATACAGTCACAATCATAAATATAAAACTAAGGTAGATATTATGGAATGGAAATATGATAGATAAAATAGGAAATGAGTCCAAGATCCACACAAGTCCAGAGCTATACACAAACAACCCAGAGAATCACATAATATATAAAAACTACTACAGTCTAAAATCCAAAGCTGGATCGCAGTCCATGTAAGCCTAACAAGTGCTAACTACTCAGGGAGTATAAAATCTAGTGGCCAATCTATCAGGCCACAGCCTGGCCTGAGTCTCCATCTGTCTCAGAGATATCTGTAAAATTGTCAACGGTATCCTGTCAGAAAAATGAGCAAGTACAAATACCAACAAGAGTTCCATGTGAATTGACAAAAACTATAAGCGACAGTATAATGAAATATAAGACAAAGATATAGGCGACTTGGGAACCATTCGAAAGCCGAGTTACAACCCTTGAACCAAACAAGGACCGGGGTTGTAACCCTTCTTTCAAACAGGACTTAGTCTCAAATAATGGTACAGTATAAAGGCAGGTAGAGCATGTGAGTAAATAAAATCATAGCATGGTGAGAAGTACAGAAAGTAAAGCTGAACTAGATATAAGATATGACAATAAATGTAAAATGTGATTTGAATTATTAGAGCGATATGTGATCGGCTAGGGAGTCAAGAAAGAGTTATCCACTTGGCCCAGCAATCCGCGGTAACCTCAACAGAGAGTCATGTCGTCCAACCTGGATAACTGGCACACGGGGTATCTGCTACACCCTACATGAGGTGAGGGTGGCGCTAGAAAAATACTGACAGGAGGCTTTGATCACATAACCCCTAATAATTCCCCCATCCCCGAATAGTAACACGGATCCGGACATGGCACGTCATGACACAGGGTTCAAGAGCAAGTGATCAGCCCACTCCCAAATCAATGTCTATATAAGTATAGGAAACACGAAAATATCACATATCCATATACCAAGAAAGTCTAGGAATAACATCTCGTGACAGGATCCGACGTATACTAGTCCATGAACCGTCGTGTGGGGAATCATGTAAGACACTACAACTGAAACGGATATAGTAGATATCAAGACAATAAAAACTATCAGTAAATGTACTCGCCTGTGGTCCTGAGCTGATAAGGTGAACAGACGCTCAGAGTAATCACAGACCTAAAATAAGATACTATGAGTCAAACAGGGTTTCATACTAAAAAAGGAAACTAATTTAAGTCATGAATGCAAGTCTAAGTCAACACTAGGTCAATCTAGGTCAAACTGAGTCATACTAGGTCATATTGGTTTATACTAGGTCATACCAAGTCACTGGGAGTCAATCCAAGTGAAACTAGGTCAATCGGGGTCAAAGGTTGACTGACAGTTGACTTTTGGTCAACTGGTCAACCTTGGTCAACTCTGGTCAACCCTGGTCAACTCTGGTCAACCCTGGTCAACTTTGGGTCAACCCTAGGTCAAACTAGTCTAATGTTGACCAACTGTTGACTTTCAGTCAATTGGTCAACTCTGGTTTGGTTTCGGTCAAATCTAGTCACTCAAAGGCTAAGTTTGACTCTCGGTTGATTTTTGTTGACTTTTGGTCAAAATGGTCAACCGACGTCAAAACTAGTCTATGAGCACTATATTTGATTATTACCAACCAAGAGAACTAAGTTCTAATCCTATCTTAGACTCCAAACTCAAATACCCTATTTCTAGGTAAAACCTATATTACCCTACCAAGGTAAATTCCGATACCTTGTCCAATACCAAGGAAACTCCGCTAATACCCAAGATACTAGCCTGGGCTCCTTAGGGTAGCTAGATACCATCCTATCTAGGGTTTATCTACCAAGAAATATGGGTATCCTAGGTATCTAACCTATCTTAGAACGTGTGTTGGTTTACCCTACCCATTACCTTACCAATATCATATACTATCCTCACATCATTCTAGCACTCACCCACACAACTCACTCACACACAACACTCTCATATATCACTCATGACACCACACTCATAGGCCCTCACCTAGGCTTAGATATAGGCTAACCTATAGGCTATTCCAATCTCACATAGGCTCACACATACACTCACACACAATCTCATAACACACACACAAGCATGCAAAGTGGACTAATTTTGGGCAGTAATATGGACTGATTTATTGGACAGCCATGGTGGTTTGAATGGGGTGAATTGGACAGCAATGTGGGTTGAATGTGGGGGCCTAATGGTTACAAATGGGACCGCCAACAAGGCTTGTATAGGACTGTTGTTGGGGGCTGTTTTGTAGTGATATTAGGACTGATTTATGGGCTTGTTTGGAGCTGTGTTTGGTGGTGGTTCAGGCTGATAACAGGGGGTATGTTGGGGCTGAAATGGAGCTATTATTGGACTAGTTTTTGAGGCATGTTATGGGGCTGTTTTAGAGTGGTTTAAGGGCTGCAATTAGGACAGTAATATGGGGTGTTTTAGGACTGTTAAAGGGCTATTTTAGGACAGAAATTTGGAGTGTTAAGGGATGGTGAATGGGGCTGTCATGGTCAGCCATGTATGCTGCTGTCCTGCTGCTGTTAGCAGCAGGGTTATGGGTATTCCCCTCCCCCTCAACACCACTCTCCACTTCACATCTCAATTCCCCTCTCTAACAATCTCTCAAACACCACACCTACACACACTCTAATCCTCTTCTATTCTAACATACACACAAATGACATCTCCCTTGGCCGAACCTTATATGCCCCCATACCAAACACAAAATCACACATACACACCATAGTATATATCCATATATATATATATATATGAGCCATAATATATATATATATAAATATATATATAGAGAGAGAATAATATATATACCACCATATATATATACATATATAGATTAGATAATATGATACAATATGATACTTAGGAAAACACATCCCAATTCACCTAGAAATCTGAGAATAAATATTAACACATAATTTAATCAATATATAATAAAATACATGTGTCCAATAGGGATTTTTTTCCACTAGGACACAACAACAACACAAAGGACACTCCTATGACCTCCAAATGGACACGAAAAGGACACAAATGGAGATATAACTATGGGGGTCGTTCCTACGGGTTCAAAATATTTCTATATGCATGTAGGGATGGATTAGAGGAGAGATTATACCTTTCGGGAGAGAGATTCAAAGGAAAAAACCTTCCGACCCGACACGGACACATAGAGATTCCAAATGGACACGAACGAACTCCGAAACCTCCCAAACTTGGCTAGCTCCTTCCTTTCATGGAGTAGAGAAGAAATAAAGAAGATTTGGTGGAAGAAGGGGTTGATTTGGTGGAGAAATCAATGGGGTTCCTCTTCTAAATTAATTTGGGGAAGAACAAGAGAGAGAAAGTGGATGAGAACAAATGAAGATGATTGATGACTCACTCCTCATCCCCCTTAAAGTGGCCGGCCTCTATAGTATAGGTGTCCCTATTTTACAATGTCTAAAATACCCCCCTACTAATCTATTAATTAGTATTAGAAAAGGGCTTATTGGTTGGGGCTAAATTAGTCATTCAACACTAATCTAACTAAACCTACCATGAACTAATTAGTCTAACCACTAACTAAAATAATTAACATGTGGGCCATGGCTAACTAGTGTGTGGGTTCCACTAGAGTCAACACTACCCCGGGTCCCCGTTTTAAGTGGGATTGAGCTGAAATTCGAACCCGACTCAAATAACCCCAAAACAATATCATAAATAATAAAATAATTTCAAAATTATTCTAAAGTGGAAAAGATCAAAAATATCCCTGTTTTTGAAAACTAGGGGTGATAAATCTATCCACCTTAAAAAAATTTCGTCCTCGAAATTAAAACAAAGCAATCACAAGAAACACATGCAGAAAACAATCCCTCTCGAATACTTCCAAATTTTTTAGCAAAATAAAATCTTTTAAGACGCCACAACACTTGCAAATAAAAACTGTTACGTGTCCGACACGGACACGAAACCAACACAAAATCTTACCTATCAAAAGCCAAATCAAAAATCGCCAATGTAAAATATCAAAAATAAAATCAAGAGGTCCAATGACTAAAATATCCTTGGGCCAGAAATGATACTGAAACATATCCTAATCATGGTTAGGCTCTAGGTTAAACAGTCTCTAGGGTTTCACTAGTAAAACATCAAAATCACAAGTCATGGCTTAAAATTTAAAAATGATTAAAATCTCCAAAATCAAAGCAGGAATTAAATGACAATAATTAAATGACTAAAATTATAAAATTTAAAACTACTCCTAATTAGAAACTTGGTGCTACTAGTCTATCCACCTTAAAAGAATTCATCCTCAAAATTTAGAGCGAAGTAAACACAGAAAAAATCATGCAATTTGATAATCGTATGCGTCTGTCCAAATCATGATACTCAGAATCTCCGTCATGCTAGTGAGCAAGGCTACGATAATCACAGAGTCCTCGACTAAGGTACATACCTCTAGAATTATGGTATTTAAAATTTTCGTATTGTCGCTAGCTTGGCAGCAAAAATCTTAAATTCCCACACTCGAGAAATATGTCCATAATCCGACTATATATCCTCACTCTGCCTGCCAGCATGACCCTAGAGGATTCTAAAATCTCATAATCGAGACGACCTAGCCCATCCGACTTATCCCAGAAGAATATCACATCACAAGGACAAACTTTTCATCAAACAAACAAGGAACAGATGGAATCAAATTTTAAACAGTTTATAAGGAAGCAAACACGGAAATGAGATCAAAAGATTGGAACCTGTACTCTGCTCTGCTACTGCCTGAGTGGGCTCAACTGTCATGGCGAAAGCTCGTCCCTGCTGGCCTCCTCTAGCCTGCCGTACTCTGTCTTGGCCTGCCTGTCTGGCTGTACGGGCAGCACAGTTCTTCATCTAGTGGTCTAGAGCTCCACAGAATAAACAAACTCCCAGCTTCATCCTACAAACATCCCGGGTGTGCCCCATCTTCTTACAGAAAGCACACTGGACGGCCTGTCTCTTGTCCTGACCCTGTTGCTGGTCGTCACGTGCTGGTGCCTGATATACTCTGTCCTGGTCTCTTCGGATTCCACTAGCGTGGCAATCCTTCAGCTGGTAATCGGGCACCCCACAGTATAGGCAAACGCCCAATCTCTTCCTACAAGCCTCTCTAGTGTACCCTAGCCTCCTGCAGAAAGCACACCGAGTAGCCTATCTTTGGCCTGGTCCCTGGTGCTGAACTGTAGTATCCTAAACTGTACCCGATACAACCCTCTCAAGTACTGCCATCGCCAGCTGATGGGAGTTCTCCATGCTCCGTCGCAACAGATCTGCCTGTGCGCTCTGAGTTTGCAACTTCTGCTGCAGAAGAGCCATCATCCCCTGAGTATCTGTCGGTAGCGGAGGCGGCGGTGGAAGAATATCAGGAATGACCATGGTCGATCCCGCTGCTGGAGGTGGAAGACCTCCTAGAACCGTCGCTGCTGCTCCCGCCTGAAGGGCAGGGACTGAGGTTGCTGCTCCTGTAGTTGGAGGTGGAAGTCCCACTGGATCGGACCTCTCTAGAACTGCACTAGACCCTGCTTCCTGAGAACAAGTTATTTGCTATTGATTGTAAAAGAACAGAACAATTATCGGAGGACTGAACTTAGACTCACAATACAAACTCGCTCATACAAAGAAAGCCTAGGGACGAAAACCTAGGTACAGTAGACTAAGTACGATTGTTTATTTTTGATTCTGGGGGGTGACGATAGAGGCTCGGGAAAGCGACGGCCGCTGTGCCTTACTCCTTGGACGATCAGTATGCAGCCTTGGCTCGGGGAAGATCTGCTTGGCGTTGACGAAGAAAGGCTCTTCTTACTCTCCTCGGGTGGCTCTCCTGGCTTCTCTCTCTCTGCGAGTATCAAGAAAAAAAGGGGGAGCTCTCTCTTTGTAGATCTCTCTCTTCTTAGTTTTTTATTCTTTTGTTGCCGACCTCTCTCTCTCTCCTCTTCTTTTTTTTTCTTTATGGGGAGGATGCTGGCTATTTATAGGAGTGGGGTGTGATCATTAGGGTTTGCTGATGATTATCTGTTTAGAATGTCGGCGCTTCCTTCATTCTATCTGAGCCCTTGATCCTGATCATAATGAATCTCGGCCACTAATGCTGATAGCACCAAATCTCATGAGCAGTTAATGCTGACTGCTTTAAATCCTCATGATTGATTATGCCAATATTTGATTGCTCGCCACGTGTCCTATTGGCTTGATGATAAATGATATGCCCTGATCTCGGCAATTATGATAATGGTATCAAATATTCTTGTTAGGATTCGGTTGAATCTTCAATGCCACGTGTTTTAATTGAAGGTCCTGCCAGGGCCGCATAGGATGGCCAACACTTGAACCGCAGGGAGATACTCTTCATGAGCCGCATGAGTCAATGCCTCATCGAGCCGCAGGGGACGAACTTTCCGTGAGCCGCATATGCGTAGTCTCTGCGAGCCGCAGGGGACGAACTTTCCGTGAGCCGTATATGCGTAGTCTCTGCGAGCCGCAGGGGACGAACCCTCCATGAGCCGCATATGTATAGTTTCTGTGGGCCGCCTGAGTTAACATGGTATTGAGCCGCATAGACCGGGCTAATGGGTGGACCGGATATGGCGGATTCCTGTTAATCATATTAGAGTGATTCCTCGCTGAGCCGCATGAAGCTGTTCTCTACCCGAGCCGCATGAGACTTTTGCCACGTGGCAATCTAGGATTTCTGACAGATCGGGTCAGAGATTGTCTTCTTTCCCCGAGGAGTCTGTCATTATGGCAGAGCCATTATGACGCTTTATGTCAGAGACGTCGCAGCCGTCGAGTCGTGTCAGAGCATTAAACGAGGCCATTACTCCCGTAGCCAGCTGTGGGGGGATCACACGTGGCGTCAATTGAGCCGCATGTTCCTGCTGAACCGCATATATCCCCGAACCGCATGAGTCTGAGGGTCTTCTTTCGGGCCGCATGGGGCAACTCCAGTTATGAGCCGCATAGGCTTGCTACCCAAAGCCGCATGGGCTATCTATGCTTTTATTCTAGTATTTTCCATGCTTCTACAGGACCCCCTTCAAAGTTTTCAATTTGTAAAATTGAAACACTTTGAATAAGAAGCATGGCCCCGTTTATGCCGCATAGGATGTTCTGTTTACCTGAGCTTCCTGGCCGTATTAGCATCTCGGCCGCATAGATCCTTCTGGCCGCATAGGCTCTTTGCCACGCGTCCTGACCTCGTGAGCAAATCTTTATTAATTGCTTTCGATTTGATTTAATGCCGTCTTTTGGGGGAGGATCCCAAGGGTCGGTTTTTTGCTTTGACCGAAGCGTTCTCGCCTTTATTTTTGGAGGCGGCGCGTAATCCGAGGCGTCTTTCTACTTCATGGATCGCCTATAAATAGGAGTCTTTCAGCTCCTGGGGATTTCTTTATCTCCTTTCTTTGCTTGAATTCCCTGTTGTCAGTTTTGCTCTTCGTCGTCCTCCTTCATCTATCGACCATGGCTCCTAAGAGATCTGCTTAATCGAAGGCCGCGAAGGGCAAGGCAGTTGCTGCGGCGGCGACTGCAGCGACGAATGTGGTCGCTCCTCCGTCGGCTGCTGTAGGCGTTGTCTATCCTGATGTTCACCTGCCCATCGCTGGTAAGGGGGTCACACCGAAAAACCCTAACTGCTGCCATGGCTCTGTTGCATACTTTATGCACAAGCCACATGTACGAGATGTATCGATGTGGCCGCATAGGCACTTCGCCCATTATGGTCGCATGAGTTTGTCATATTCGATCAGTGCCGCATGTGTGTTTTCGACTTGGGCCGCATAAGCGTTGCTCACTTTTGAACCGCATGAACTTGATGGTTTGTAGCCGCAGTGGTTTATATGAGTCGGGCTTAGCCGCATGAATTTATAAACCCTTCTGAATCTGAGTCGTACGGATTTGGTTAATTCAGAGCCGCATGGGGCTATGACGCGCAGAGCCGTATGGACCTATCTGCTGATGAGCCGTATGAGGCTGTGGCAACCTTAGCCGCATAGACTTCAGTAATCTTTTCTAATACTTCTGTCTTCTTTGTTTGTCTTCTGACCTTGTTTCTTTTATCTTTTTCTAGTGAATCTGCCCGTGAATCCTGCTGGGGAACTTATGGTAGGCTCGCGTCAGATAGCCTCGGGCGTTCATCGGGATGACTTAGTTCGTCAAGTGTCCGAACAGCTACTTGTTGATGAACCTTTAGAACGGCTAAACGTCATCAGGGTTCAATCCTTTCAATTCCTTGTTGATATGATAAGCTCTGGGCAGTCTGACGGGAAGTATCTAAAACCGGTCTTCCTCTTTGGGGATGCGTTGGTTGTAGAAAACTCCCGAGTGTTGGATGTTTCGGAGAGTTGGGATTTTGACCTGGATGGGATGCCGATTCACATCCCTATTATGAAGCGCCATTTCCCTTTTGAGTGGTTCAATATGATCGTTCTGGATAGGCAGATGCCGGACACCCTCACTCCAACCAGACCGGGGATCTTTGTTGGTAATATCCGTTATAACAGGGCCACTAGGTCAGTGCACGCAGTCAAAGATCCAGCCAGTCGGTCCGTGATGGGGTTAGTTCCAGGTACCTTCATCAACACCCCGGGTCCTAATTTTTCATTCTTCCAGGCTGATACCTTCCTGAGTCAGCTAGCTTGCAAAGGGTCCTATCCTATTGGTAGGTTGGTCCTGCCGAGCTGGGTACACCCTATTCCTCCGTGGGCTAATCTGTCTTCATGGATCCTACGGAAGTATGAAGAGTTTTTGTGGGGAGTCAACCTTTATGAAGCTATACGGGGTACCAGCCACGGATTGCCCGTTAATAAGCCCCTATTCATGGCCCTTCTGGAGATGTACAATCATCGAACGGGGACCTTTTTTACCCCTGTTGGAGAATTAGGGCTCGCTCTTCACGAGATGTATGCTGTCTCCAAGCTCCCCTGGGGGGATGAACCCTTCGAAGTGTATACGCCGACAAATGAGGAGCTCCAAAATTTGGATCAGCGATTCTCCGGTTTCGTTACCGTGTATCAAGAATTATTATGCCATCATAGCACCTGTCACCGGACGACTATCCAAAAAAATGATAGCTCGGAGGGGGACTCTCCCCATACTAAATCTTGGGTTGCATACCTTTTCAAATTTAGCGCGGCTGGCCGAGTTACTTCCCGAGATCGTTTAACTCCTAAAGAAGTGGAGGTCTTGATGTCGACTGCCCGGAGGTCGAGGTCTCACAGTGACAGGTTCGGGAGCCAGATTGACTCCTTTAGCTACTTTCGTTATGGCACCCGACGGTTGTCCGAGAAGGCACTCTTGGCCGGATTTTTAATGGTATGGCTGCGCAATTGCGTGGTCTCAGGAGGGGCAGGCTCTATTGAGAGGATCAGTCGCCACTTCATTCTTTCTGCCGTGAAGTTGGCCTTTGGGGTCAGGCTGGCCCTCCTTTCTGACATGGTGTGTAGTATTCAACATGGTCTTCGTGTCTTCTCGTCCAAGGTCATTGCTCGTGACGTGGCAATGGATTTTGAACGTGTAGAATTGCCTTACCATTACTTACTGGGATGGCTATTGCTGCATTATCAATCCTTGATGAGACCCGGGACGGGAGAAGGCGTTACAGGTGATGACGCGTTTCTTTTCAAGTATCACCACCAGCCTTGGGAATGTAATACCATGCCGGCGTGTCGGAGGATACTGGCGAGGGTGGATGGGTACAATTTCTTCGTATCCGTTCCTCATTTCACTGATCAAGAGGTGAGGAGTGTTCATGTTGATGGGGTCGGACCTCCTCATTTCTTGCCTGAAAAGATGCGTTTTTGGCTGCGCAACATTCGCCCGGCGCATCTAGTTTACCGGAATCGCACCACTGTGTATTTGGAGCCCTACTTGCCTAGTAGGTTTGCCCGTCAATTTGGGTATAGTCAGCTATTCCTCGGGTACCCCAGTTCTCACCTGGGATTTGAAGGCAGCATTCTTGACGGTATCAGAGCATGGAGCTACTATGACACCTATCATACTCGGACTAGCTTCTTGGTCCCTGCCGTAAATGTGACGGATGAAATCCTGCATATGGCAGCCCTGTATCATGTCACGGTGAATCCTTCTCCCCTCGATTTTGACTTGAGGACTAGCTTCATTGTGGGCACTCGCCTAGCGGAGAAGGCTATGACGTCGAGAGCAAAGAAGAAAAGGGCGAATAGGGTTCCCTCGCCCGATTCTGAATCCTTTGACACAATTGAGGAAAATAATGACCGGGACAGCGAAGACTCCTTTTCTTCGGGTGATGGGATAATGGCGGGTCAGCCTCCAGTTATGGCGGCTGAGATGGCGATGGAACAACCGTCGGCCGTATTTGACGAAGCAGTGGACCCGTTACCGTCTACGTCGGAGGAGGTACGGGTAGATCTATCGCCCGCCATGCCTGGTCCTTCGCGTAAGCGAGGCAGGCATGAGCCTACCGGCGGAGAAGTAACTTTTTCTGTAAAGAGAGTGGCTGTCGATCCCCGTAGGCTGCTTTTTACGGAGAAAGGTGAGGGTGTAGACGATGTTCCGGAGGTAAGTCCCAGCCGGAGTTCTATCTTTATTGTAGTCTTCTTTCCTCTCGGGGACATAACTTGGTCATTTCTTTTTATAGGTGTCTGACGAACCAGGCTCTCCTGGACCATCCGCTGCTCCAGTAGTTGATCCGGCCCTTGCCGTTTTGATTGGCGACATGTGTACCGCGGTCCTCTCTGCGGGGGCTCTCTCAGCGGCGACTAAGGACTCCCAAGCTGCTGAGGCTCCAGTTCGGGGTGACGGGATTTCTGAATTTCAACGAGACAACACCATCCTCGGTGCATCCCCTTCCGAGGATGCAAGGGCAGATAAGTCTTTTATTCCTGACTCGGAGGCTGTTGGTGAAGAGGTTGTGATGGCTGTAGGCAAACCTCAGCCTCCACATTCTTCCACTGGTAAGCTGAGCCACATATTGACTACCGAGGGGGCTTATTCGCTCTATCAACATATCCTTCGGGTCAAGTCGATTCATGGTTGCCTTGGCCCTGCAGGTCCTGACCTTTTACCTCCCGTCGCGGATGTTCCCCGGGAGAGTTCGGTTGGCCATTATCCGGACGAAAGGAATGTTTCTTCTCCTCTCTCTTATGTTGAAGAGCCTCCTGCCGTCTCCGGGCAGACGGGGAGGGAGTTGGCAATGGTTTCCGCCTCGTCTTCCGCTGTTGACACGGCTCCGAAAGTCGACTTCTCGACCTTGTCGAGCATCCAAATCCTGCGGGCTGCTGAAGAGGAGTTGGCCGCTGTTCAAGCGTCTTTCCGTACGGAGTTAGTTTCTCTGGTGGCAGGAGCGGCAGACTCCATCGTGTCTTCTTCCGTGCTACCAGCCACACTCCCGCTGACACCAGTTTCCTCGGAGGCTCTGGACGAGGTGACGCAGGATGTGGTTGACAGCTTTTATCGCCACTTAGGGAGGGGTATAAATGCTGCCGTGGACCGGGGGGTCCCTTTTTCTCTGTCTCTACGGGGAGCTCGGGGTCAAATTGACACTCTGAAGGGTCTTCCTGGCGGGCTGGGGTTAGCAGCGTTCCTGGAGCCTAAGCTGACAGAGGCTGACCAGCTTGTGACCCAACTGCTGGCAGTACGGCAGGCCGGTTTGCCTGCCGCGATCGAACGAGAGCGGGGCTTCCTGGTTGCGGCTAGGGACAGGATCAAGCTCGCTCGAGAAACTGCCGGGCCGGCTGTGCAGGGGGATCTTGACAAGTTTTCCGCCTCCTATGACCGGCTGGGTCGTCGGAGTCAGGCTTGTAGGGCCCGGGAAGAGTCTGCCTCTCGTGGAATAGCTGACACGATGGAGCGGATTCTCGCGCTCCAGGAGGAGTTAGCCTTCTTAGAGTCAGAGCGGGAGGCTGCTCATGCAGAACAGGAGTCGATTGCTCGGGAGGCCGAGCGGATTTCTCGAACTTCTGCCAACCTGGAGCGATCTTTTAAGAAGTTCGAGGACAACTGGCAGGCCCATGTTCATCTGGAGGACCCGGCGGTGTTGAACCAGGAAGCTGAGCGTCGAGCCAAACAGAGGTTTGAGCGGTCGGTCGCCTTGATAAAGGACCGCCTCACGGTGTTATGTGCCCCGGAACAGTGATCCGCCCTCTGTCTTCTTCTGCCTCTTTTTTTTTTTTTTTTTTTTATATGTGTATATTTTTATTTGCAAGGGATGTGATCTCCAATGATGTAGCCCTTTGATTTTTGGATAAATGAGCATGTTTCAACTCATCTCCTCTTTCTTGTTCTTATGGTGTTCAAGGAATTGGACTTGCTGGGGGATTATTTGTGGACTTGTTACCCTGGGCGTACCTTGGTTTTAGGTACGGATAACAAGTTTGATCAGGATGTCCGGGACAGCCACGACAAAATGGTCATGGATGTTCTCGGTACTGGGGAAAGGAATGCCGTAGAGCAGCTGGGCTCCCGGGGCATGGTAAGATGGTGGATTTATGCCAAGAAGCTTAGCAAGGGATATTTGTGGACCTGTTACCCTAGGCGTACCTTGGTTTTAGGTACGGATAACAAGTTGGAAGGAAGCCAGTCATATTTGCTCCGAGGTTACGAGGGCGTAGCAAACATGAGGGTTTTACCGTGGAATCTTCCTACTCAGAGGTAATGAGAACATGGTAGGGAAGACTTCACAGAAGACTTTTCTATAATCAATAGTGGTCAACAGAGGACGTTTGTGGTCAACAGAGGACATTTGTGGTCAACAAAGGACATTTGTGGCCAACAAAGGACGTTTGTGGTCAACAGAGGACATTTGTGGTCAACAGAGGACATTTGTGGTCAACAAAGGACGTTTGTGGTCAACAGAGGACATTTGTGGTCAACAGAGGACATTTGTGGTCAACAGAGGACATTTGTGGACCTATTATCCTTGTCGTACCCCGGTTTTGGGTACAGACAATAGGTTGAAAGGGAACCAACATACTTGCTCAGAGGTAATGTGGACATGGCAAATATGGTGATTTCTTCGACGGAGCCTTCCCACTCAGAGGTAACGAGGACATGGCAGGAGTGGGCCCAATGAAGAATGGGTGCATCGAATTACTCAGAGGTAGGAGGACATGGAAGTTCTATGCGAGGGGGTGGTTTGTTTTTTGGTGGAAGTGAAAACGACTCAGAGGTAATGAGGACATGGTCGTTTCGGAGATTAGTGGATCGATTACCCTTTTTGTGCACTGGGAGCACGGGTAGTGGATCATGAGGGAGGATCTCTTTCAGAAAGAAAGTTCAGAGGTATGATTATACGTGACTTACTATCTGAGAGAGTGACCGGAATGTAAGTACATAATTTGGATTTTCTAGAATATTGAGGAAATGAGAGTTCGGTGGCACCAGCGGGTGCATGGCTCATTAATCTGAAATGTTGTGGATGTGGGTTCAGTGGTATCAATGGATACATGACTCGATAATTTGGCAAATGGTGGGTGCGAGTTCAGGGGTACTAAGAGGGTACATGACTCGATAATTTGGAGAATGTTGTCTAAACATAGTATTTCTTCAGAAACTTGCCGTTGACGGGCAACATAAGCAAGTCCCCATTCTGCTTGGCGAGGCGGTAGGCGCCGTTGGAGAACACGGTCTCGATGACAAATGGACCTTCCCATTTTGGCTGGAACTTGCCTGCGATTTTGTGAGTCATGACCATTGGTCTCCGAACTGCCAGAACGAGATCGCCCACTTGGAATGTTCTGATTTTGACCTTCTTGTTGAAGGCTCCTGAGATACGTGCTTGGTATAGCTCGATCCTTTGCTGGGCTAGTAGGCGCTTTTCGTCTAAGGCCTCCAACTCTTGTAATCGACGTCGATAGTTATCATCCGTTGTCAGTTGATAAGTGAGGGCGACGCGGAGTGAGGGAATCTGAGTTTCTAGTGGGAGGACTGCCTCACTCCCGTATACTAAAGAGAATGGTGTATTCCCAGTGGCTGTTCGAACTGTGGTGCGATAAGCCCATAAGCATTCGCCGAGCTTCTCGTTCCAGTCGCGTTTGTTGGAGGAGACAAACTTCTTGAGGAGTTTGATGATTGTTTTATTGAATGCCTCTGCCAACCCGTTTGCTGCTGGGTTATATGGCGTCGAAGCGACATTCTGAATGCGGTGCTTATCGCAGAATCGGTAGAATGCATGGCTTATAAACTGTGGACCATTATCATGGATGATCCTCCGCGGTAGTCCGAAGCGGTAGATGACGTGATGCTTAAGGAAGCTGATCACGTTTGAAGTCTTAACTTCTGTTAGTGGGACGGCTTCCGACCATTTGGAGAAGTAATCGGTGATCGCAAGTATGAAGCGATGTCCTCGGGAGGAAGGTGGGGTGATTGGGCCAATGATATCCATTCCCCATGCTTCGAATGGCCAGGATGCCACCGTTGGATGTAGAAACTCGGAGGGTTGGTGAATGAAGTCTGCGTGGACTTGGCAAGCCTTGCATTTTCTGGCATAGTCTATTGCGTCTGCCACCATCGTGGGCCAGTAGTAGCCCATACGGCGAAGGCGGTCCTGTAGCTTAGGGCCAGGCTGATGGGCCCCGCAGACACCATCGTGAGCTTCTCGTACAGCTTCTTTGGCTTCTGTATTCGACAAGCACCGGAGTAATAATCCGTCGTAGGATCGTCGGTACAGCATTTTTGTCTCTGTATCGTAGAAGAATCTGAGAGAGCGCCGTCTGATAGAGGTAACTTCCTTTGGATTCTCTGGAAGGATGTCGTATACGACGAAGTCGATGAACGGCTGTCTCCAGTCCGGTGTGTCGTCGACCGTCTGGACGGAATAACTTGCCATGGCTTGAACGTTGTTCTTGGGACAGACCAGTTCGTGGCCTATTACGTCAACCGAATGAGGAGCTTGGTTCGGCACTGCTAAGGAAGCGGCAAGGCCTGCTAGGGCATCGGCTTCGATATTTTGGAGTCTGGGGACGTGCTCGATGAAGAATCCCTCGAATGATGAGATAATGTTGATCGCAATTTGATGGTAGGGGATCATGTCTTCATGGCGGACTTCGTACGACCCCCGAATCTGATTGACGATTAATTGTGAATCTCCGTATGCTTCGAGATATTCTACACCCAGCTCCTTTGCGAGTTGGAGGCCAATGACCAAAGCGTTGTACTCGGCCATATTGTTGGAACAGGGTTCCGTGAGAGAGTAGGCGCGGTTGATCACTAGCCCGGTAGGAGAGATCAATACCACTCCGACCCCGACGACGATATTTCCCTTGGGTCCGGTTCTTGAGGCGCCATCGAAGAACATTCGCCATATGTCATCGTGAGTGGCTGTATTCGAATCGGCGACCTCGTCTGGGATCTCTTCATAGATTCTGGATGACTCCGATCCTGGGTGGACTGCCAAAAAGTCTGCTAGGGCTTGACCCTTGACAGCCTTCTGTGGGACGAAGATCATATGATATGGGGATAGCAGTATTGCCCAGGTACCGAGGCGAGAGCTGAGCGCCCCTGGTTTAGTCATGAGGACCCTGAGGAGATTTACCCGTGAGATCACATGTATGGTTTGTCCTGTAACATAGTGCCGCGTCTTTTGAATAGCGAACACTAAGGCGAGGCCTTCTTTCTCCACGGCAGTGTATCGGTGTTCGGGCCCGACCATCATTCGGCTGAGGTAGTATATGGCCTGTTCGTGTTCTGCGTCGTTATTTTGTGCCAGCAGGGCACCGAGGGAGTGTTCCATTGCTCGTACATAGAGCAAGAATGGTTTTCCAGGGACCGGGGCCACCAGGACTGGAGGATTTGACAAATATTCTTTGATGTCGTCGAAAGCGCGTTGGCATTCTTCATCCCATACGAATGAGACTCCCTTCTTCATGAGGTGTGTGAACGGTCGGCATCGTCCGGAGAGGTTGGAAATGAACCTTCTGATATAGGCTAACCTCCCTTGGAGGCCTCTAAGTTCGCGGAGATTTTTCGGGGGACCCATCTCCATTATTGCCTTGGTTTTCTCAGGGTCTACATGGATACCCCGTGCAGTGATGATGAAACCTAAGAACTTCCCGCTGGATACGCCCAAAAATGACTTTGTAGGGTTCATCTTTAGGTTATGGGCTCGCATCAGGTCGAATACCGTTTTTAGATCTTGCAGATGATCCTCCTTGCGACGACTCTTGACAGCGATGTCGTCGACGTAGCATTCCACTATTTTGCGCAAATGTTCTCTGAAAATGATACTCATAGCCCGCTGATATGTGGCACCAGCGTTCTTTAGATCGAATGGCATGACTGTGTAACAGTATATGCCGATCGGTGTTCTAAATGATGTGTGCTTCTCATCGTCGGGGGACATCTTGATTTGATTGTATCCCGAGAATCCATCCATGAATGACATACGTTCGAAGCCGCATGTGTTGTCAATCATGATGTCCGTGATTGGGAGGGGAAATTCGTCTTTCGGACATGCCTCATTTAGATTGCGGAAGTCGATGCAGATTCGGATCTTCCCGTTCTTCTTAAGGACCGGGACTATATTGGCGATCCAGTCAGGGTGTTGCTCCTCCCGGATGAAGCCGCTGGCTATCAGTTTGTTGACTTCGGCTTCGATCGCGTCCATGACGCCCGGGCGGAAGCGTCGTTGCTGCTGCTTGACTGGCTTTGCATTCGGCCGTATATTGAGTTTATGGAGAGCAATATCGGGATCTAATCCCGGCATGTCTTCGTAACTCTATGCAAATACGTCAATGTATTCTCTGATGAGTTCCAGCAGTGATTCTCGTTCCTCGTCTGCTAGGCTTTTACTGACGAAGATTGGCTTTGGAGAGGATTCGGTGCCGAGGTTGACCTGCATAACTTCGTCCTCCGTAGGAGGTTCTCTTAGCTCGAACCACTTTTCCCATTGTGCGTCTAACTGTTGGGCCCACGGCTCAAGCTCGAGAATTTCAGGAATGTCTTCGTCTTCTTCGTAAGCGTCGACAAATACCATGTTGACTGATAGGACTTGTCTGAAAACGTCCCCAATGCTTGTGTCTGAGTCGGAAGTTGGTGACCCGGTTGAGTGTGACTGCCAGTCGCATTCTTCATCTGAGTTTTCAGGGGTCGTAGTTGGCGTTACATACCCTAAACCGCATCGGGTTTTGTTATAGTAGTTCCGTGGTTTGCCCGCCGGGGCTGGCGTCTTCAAAGATAATCGTCGTCCAGTGCCGTAGTTCAGTCCCGGCATTGTCTCTAGATCATACCCCTGTTTCTACATGAGATATTTGGATTGAGGGCTATAGAGATACAGAGGCAGTCTTCCGTTAGCTGACCCGAGGGGATGCAGGTTGTTCGTCCGGCCGAAGATGATTGGGTGGTCCCCTCCTTCGATTATTTGGTAAGCATCTTTTACTGGAGTAAGTTGGATAGCGGTGTACATATTCGTCACCTGTGTATGTAGGTGAGTGCCTATACCGTGGTCCATAGCATACATTGTACATAGCTTGTTGAGTTCGATGTAATTCAAAGATAGCCCTTTATTGATAAAATAAGGTATCTTCTCGAGAGGGATTACATCATCCGCGGAAGGGGTATCGGAGTGGGCAGCCACATACTTGGCTAATTCTGGTTCTTCTTCGGCCACCCCCTGTATAAATGAAGACTGAAAGAGCGACCTAGTCAGCTTGTTCTTTAGGGGCTCGACCGGAGGGACAGGTCGTGGAGTTGTTGGTGGACTAGCAACCCCCAGCTTGGTATCTGACGTGGGGCGAGAAGTGACTGGTTCACTGGAAGTGTCAGACCTCGCGTCGGGGTGACGGCCCTTTTTAGGAAGACGTATCGTGAGCGGTCTGTCGGAGGGATTGAGTTTCTCTGCTTGGAGCTGACCGACTCTCGGTAGTCTAATGGTAAAAGGTCCTGGTGTGGGTCTCGGCACTTGGCCAGACCTCGGCAGCCGGATCCTCATCTGCTCTCCTTGCGCCGATAGACTGATTGCGTCCTTACGCAGAGTAGCCGTAAGGGGTACAGAACTGTCCGGTTTGCGAGCCTGGAGATGGATTGTCAGGGGTTCTTCTGATCTTGTGGTCGTCTTGGTGTGAGCTTGCACCTCCTCTTCGACCAGATGCTTCTTTGATTTTTCGTAAAGACAGGAGTCTGAGTAATAAGATTCGACCCCCTTGAAGGGATCGATATCAGCAAACTCTGTCCTCACGAAGCCGTGCTTATCGACATATTTGAAGCACTGGTGTAGCGTGGAAGGCACGATCATGTAATCGTGTATCCAAGGCCGCCCCAGAAGGATATTGTAAGAAGTGTCGGCATCTATGACGTAGCAGGTAACTTCTGATTGGAGATCGCCAATCTGACATTTCAAGCGAATCTTCCCTATTGGGTAGCTCCTGCCCGAATTAAAACTGCTAATGGCGGTGCTTGTAGGCGTCAGGCGATGCATTGGAATGCGAAGATGATGTAGCAGACCCTTCGGAATGATGCTTATGGAGGACCCGGGGTCAATGTGCATTCGGTCTACCTTTACGTCGCCGATGTATCCAGTGTAGTACAATGGGCGATCGTGCAAGTTAGTTTTGATGAGCATATCCTGCGGAGAGAATACGATATTGGGCATTGCACCTGTACACGCACTATCTTTGAGATCTGTAGGCTGATTATCTCCCGTGAGGTTGACCTGAGCCAAGTATGCGTCGGCATTTTGGAGCGCCTCACTTAGAGCTGTGCGGACATCTTTTGAGAGTCTCAGGAGTTCGTATAAGGACAATTTGGCCGGTGTGTTAGCCAATTGTGCCAAGATGTCGAAGTTATAGGGCCTCTCCAGCCCCTGAGGTGTCTCCTTTCGGAGAGATTTGTCGAAGCGAGTCTCCTTCGGCCTAGGCTTGTCGGTCATCGAAGGCTGAGCCGGTCCCGGAGTATCAGCGTTTGTGGGCTGCTGATCATTAGTAGGATTCTCGGCCACTGGTTGGGCTTGTGCTCCAGATCGGGTAGTGACGGCTGAGACTTCCCCCTCCTCTGCCGAGGCGGTGCGGCATGATCTGACCTTTCCACTTTTCTTTTTAGAGGATACAGTGGGCTGAGTCACCTCATGGACTAGGTCCGGATGGACCCACATGATCTCCCCTCGTGATGTGGTGAGGGGTATTAGGCCGGGAGTTTAATCACGGGCAGGCGGAAGGTTAGTGATTTCTATTGTTGCCAGAGGGATGGGCATGACACCGTCTTGAGTCTCTGTTGGAGGAAAATTGCCGAATTGTACGGACACCATGTTGGCTGCTACGGTTACCTCCTCGAAGTCGATGGCCAGAGCGTTTGAATCGATGAGGTTCTGGATATAGCGTTTCAGTTGGTAGCAGTCGTGTGTAGCATGGTGGACGTAGCGGTGGTAATGGCAGAACTTCAGATTTTCCAAATCAGCAGGCCGAGGTTTCCGCCTTGGTGGAGGAAGCTGAATTCTATCTCCTTGTATAAGCATGTCCAAGATAGGCTTGACGTGGCCGTCTTCGAAAGAATAAGTGATTTGAGGCCATTGTTTGTCCGCTGGCTGTTGCTCGGGCTTCTGGGCTGTATTGGTCACCATGGCCTGCTTGCCTTTATTGTCTCGGTTGGAGGGGCTACCCCCATTGTCGTTGCTGGCGTTGGGACGCTTCCCCTTGTTCTCTCCCTCTGAGATATGCAACCCCAGTTGGCGAGCTTTCTTCAATCGTTCCTCGGCACTTGTAGCGCTGATGATAAAGGCCTTCCAGTCTTTGAATTGACTTTCGCCCATCCAGAGACTAATTGTTAAGAGTAGTCTCTTTTGGCAAATTTCAATCAAGGAAGAGTCCGGGTTGCCAGATGGTAACTTCATTGCGGTTTGACGAAACCGCTCAATGTAATTCCTTGTCAGCTCTTTCTCTCCTTGGACGACGTCCATGAGGGTAGACATCGTGACGTCCTGCCCTACCTCATAGAACCTCTCCAAGAACAAGCGCTTGAAGCCAGCGAAGGAGTGGATGCAATTATCTAGCAGGTTGCGGTACCAATCAAAGGTGACTCCTTCCAGCGCCCCAATGAATAACCGTGTGAGGATGGCGTCCTCATGGGGCAGATGGTCGGTAGTGACCTCAAAGTAAGTGATGTACCGGCTTGCTGAAGTCTTACCATCATATGGGTTGATATTGAATGGCTTATATCTTGGGGGAAAGGGCACATCCCTCCATTCAGCTGGGTATGGTTGCCGTATTCTGAGGTCTTGAGAATTTTCTCGGGCGTGGAACATCGCTCGAAGCTCCTGAACCTCTCTCCTTACTTCTCGGGCCTCATCTGTCGCGGTAGGGGCCGTTATCTCGGGAGCATTATTGCCCGGGTTTGGTGCCGCTGAATTTGAATCTATGTTGTTCGCGGGACCGGTGCTTGTCTGGCCAGGTGTCACTCCCTGCAGAGTAGGCAGTGCCGCTTTGATTTCGTCTACAGACTTGACCAAGGCATGCAATATGGCCTCCAGCGTGTCAATGCACTGGCGATCGCTGGAACCGCCTTGATTGCTGTCTGTCATGAATACCGTCTTCACATGAGGAGTGACGGAGGGAGTGGTGGAGGATGTACCCTCCGAGTCGTACCCATGCGTCGAGAAATCATCTGGATATGTGGGGATGTTCTCTTCAGGTTCGGACTCGGAAGGAACACTATTTCCAGCTTCGGAGCTTGCTTCGTCTAGAGAATCATGGATGTCCTCGGGGATATCAGCATCTGTTGTACCCGATGGGAGGGTTATTTCTCGGGGTTCGTCTCCTTGAAACATTGGATTATTGTGGATGTTCGGAGGAGTACTACCCCCAGCTCCTACGACCCCCAGGGTCGGGGACGATGAGCCTCCTGTTGCAGCAGATTTGGTCTTCGAACGGGTGTGTTGGTATACTCCAGTGGATGGCAACCGTTTAGCCGACAATTTCTTAGCTGTAGTGGCCGATATCTTTGGACTGGAGATGCTTGTCTTCTTCCCTCTCCCCTCCACGGGGACTTTTCGTGCGGAATTGCAGGAGGCAACGGGAGGTGCCTCGTCTTCCGAGCTCGGATGTTGTAATCTTTGGAAGACGGATGGCCGGTCTTCCGTTACTGCCGTGTTGTTGCAACAGCAGTTGACGATAATCTGGGTGCAGTGACGTCCTTGTGAGGACTCTCTGCATGCTGAGGCTCCTTCTCTTTCCTTGCGTTTGTGGAGGATAGCTTCACGCAGGTCAGAGGAACCACTTTGCCCGTTTGCCGCCGGGGGCTGGACTCGAGTGGTTTTATACAACTTCCCGTCAGAGGCCCGTGTGATACTCAGCGGGATGCCCCGATAGTCAGAGGTTGGGGCAGCTGTCTGGACTTGATGAGCCCGCGCTGCCCTAGACTTTTTCTTTTTAGCACTTGTGGGTGCGTAATAGGAAGAGTCCACATTAGGTATCACAGAGTCTGGATTTTCATCCAGAAAGTGATCAGAGTTAGGACCGTATGAGAGTCGGTCGAAAACTGATCGAGAGAAGCGCGGTAGAGACGCTATGCGGCTAGCGTTGGGTGTCGTGCAGGCTATCTGCATGCGACTGTCTTCTGTTGTGGGACAAGTTCTTATGCGGTTAGGAGTCACGGCCGTGCAGGCTGTCCGCATGCGGTTGGCATCTGTGGCCGCATGGGTTTTCTGCAAGCGGTTGACTTTACTAGCCGTATGAATCTCATCCATGCGGTTGGGAACTGTAGCTGCATAAGTTATGCGGCTGACAGAAGTGGCCGCGTGAGTTTTCTTTATGTGGTTGACGGTTGTGGCCGCATGGATTTTCTTTCTGCGGCTAATATCTCTCTGCGGTTCAGGTTGAGCAGAGACCCTCTTTGCCCCTGCAAGTCCAGCATCATAGTGTTTTCATCTGCCGGACTTGGGGACAGCAGAGGTATCTGCGATCTGAAGTGGGGCCGTAGGAGAATCTTTCTCGCCGTTTTGAGCGACCGAGGGTATCCCATCGAGGGCTTGGGGAGGAGCAAATGACTTTGGCCTCCACTCTTTAAGAGCCTTCGTGGTGCGGGTGCGTTTCTGGACAGGGCCAGCGCTGCCTTCAGAGAGCATCTCTTCGAACGCCTGTTGGTCGAAGCGGACGACCATCTTCTGTTGTGTGGAGCCAAGTTTGGCTGCATCCGATTGCGTCACCAACTCCTCAGCCGTGGAGAAGTTAGTCCCCAGCAGAGTCGCCATCGTGTTTGCCATTGATTGTAAAAGAACAGAATAATTATCGGAGGACTGAACTTAGACTCACAATACAAACTCGTTCGTACAAAGAAAGCCTAGGGACGAAAACCTAGGTACAGCAGACTAAGTACGATTGTTTATTTTTGATTCTGGGGGGTGACGATAGAGGCTCGGGAAAGCGACGGCCGCTCTGCCTTACTCCTTGGACGATCAGTATACAGCCTTGGCTCGGGGAAGATCTGCTTGGCGTTGACGAAGAAAGGCTCTTCTTACTCTCCTCGGGTGGCTCTCCTGGCTTCTCTCTCTCTGCGAGTATCAAGAAAAAAAGGGGGAGCTCTCTCTGTGTAGATCTCTCTCTTCTTAGTTTTTTATTCTTTTGTTGCCGACCTCTCTCTCTCCTCTTCTTTTTTTTCTTTATGGGGAGGATGCTGGCTATTTATAGGAGTGGGGTGTGATCAGTAGGGTTTGCTGATGATTATCTGTTTGGAATGTCGGCGCTTCCTTCATTCTATCTGAGCCCTTGATCCTGATCATAATGAATCTCGGCCACTAATGCTGATAGCACCAAATCTCATGAGCAGTTAATGCTCACTGCTTTAAATCCTCGTGATTGATTATGCCAATATTTGATTGCTCGCCACGTGTCCTATTAGCTTGATGATGAATGATATGCCCT
This sequence comes from Iris pallida, assembly GCA_029216955.1. NCBI lineage: Eukaryota > Viridiplantae > Streptophyta > Magnoliopsida > Asparagales > Iridaceae > Iris > Iris pallida. The sequence continues at coordinate 6,549,478 of JANAVB010040216.1, read as the reverse complement.
GATCTCGGCAATTATGATAATGGTATCAAATATTCTTGTTGGGATTCGGTTGAATCTTCAATGCCACGTGTTTTAATTGAAGGTCCTGCCAGGGCCGCATAGGATGGCCAATACTTGAACCGCAGGGAGATACTCTTCATGAGCCGCATGAGTCAATGCCTCATCGAGCCGCAGGGGACGAACTTTCCGTGAGCCGCATATGCGTAGTCTCTGCGAGCCGCAGGGGACGAACTTTCCGTGAGCCGCATATGCGTAGTCTCTGCGAGCCGCAGGGGACGAATCCTCTATGAGCCACATATGCATAGTTTCTGTAGGCCGCCTGAGTTAACATGGTATTGAGCCGCATAGACCGGGCTAATGGGTGGACTGCATATGGCGGATTCCTGTTAATCATATTAGAGTGATTCCTCGCTGAGCCGCATGAAGCTGTTCTCTACCCGAGCCGCATGAGACTTTTGCCACGTGGCAATCTAGGATTTCTTACAGATCGGGTCAGAGATTGTCTTCTTTCCCCGAGGAGTCTGTCATTATGGCAGAGCCATTATGACGCTTTATGTCAGAGACGTCGCAGCCGTCGAGTCGTGTCAGAGCATTAAACGAGGCCATTACTCCCGTAGCCAGCTGTGGGGGGATCACACGTGGCGTCAATTGAGCCGCATGTTCCTGCTGAACCGCATATATCCCCGAACCGCATGAGTCTGAGGGTCTTCTTTCGGGCCGCATGGGGCAACTCCAGTTATGAGCCGCATAGGCTTGCTACCCAAAGCCGCATGGGCTATCTATGCTTTTATTCTAGTATTTTCCATGCTTCTACACAAGTCACTGTCATCCTGAAGACGAATTGAACCCAAGAGATCAATATGGCACAAGATAAGATATTATCAAAGAAGGACAATTGAATTCAAATGCATGAAGAATTGTCATGGTAATCAAAAGATCAGAATTTTTCTAAAATGTGATTGAGTAACTCCTATCATACCCTAGATCCTACGTCCTAATCGCAGGTTCGTAATTAGTACTCTAAGTCAAGCACCATTACGAAATTGCACTAATTGCGACTCTGACCTGCATGGGCCACCACAAAAACGTGTCACGATCCGCACCCTGATTAGGGGCACGAGAAGTGGGTACGTCCAGCCTACGCCGCAGCATCGGCGGTAGAAAGCTGTATAGGTCATCTATAAATACTATAACTAAACAGTATAAAGATACCTGTACAGTATATACTCTCCGAATGGAGGTGACATAGCAATACAGTCTCAATCATAAATATAAAACTAAGGTAGATAGCATGGAAAGGAAATATGATAGATAAAACAAGAAATGAGTCCAAGATCCACACAAGTCCAGAGCTATACACAAACAACCCAGAGAATCACATAATATATAAAAACTACTACAGTCTAAAATCTAAAGCTGGATCGCAGTCCAGGCAAGCCTAACAAGTGCTAACTACTCAGGGAGTATAAAATCTAGTGGCCAACCTATCAGGCCACAGCCCTGGCCTGAGTCTCCATCTGTCTCAGAGACATCTGTAAAATTGTCAACGGTATCCTGTCAGGAAAATGAGCAAGTACAAATACCAACAGCAGTTCCATATGAATTGACAAAAACTATAAGTAACAGTATAATAAAATATAAGACAAAGATATAGGCGACTTGGGAACCATTCGAAAGCCGAGTTACAACCCTTGAACCAAACAAGGACCGGGGCTGTAACCCTTCTTTCAAACAGGACTTAGTCTCAAATCATGGTACAGTATAAAGGCAGGTAGAGCATGTGAGTAAATGAAATCATAGCATGGTCAGAAGTACAGAAAGTAAAGCTGAACTGGATATAAGATACGACAATAAATATAAAATGTTATTTGAATTATTAGAGCGATATGTGATCGGCTAGGGAGTCAAGGTAGAGTTATCCACTTGGCCCGGCAATCCGCGGTAACCTCAACGGAGTGTCATGCCGTCCAACTTGGATAACTGGCACATGGGGTATCTGCTACACCCTATGTGAGGTGAGGGTGGCGCTAACAAAATAGTGACAGGAGGCTTTGATGACCTAACCCCTAATAATTCCTCTATCTCTGAATAGTATCACGGATCCGGACATGGCACGTCATGACACAGGGTTCAAGAACAGGTGATCAGCCCACTCCCAAATCAATGTCTATATAAGTACAAGAAATACGAAAATATCACATACCCATATACCAAGAAAGTCCAGGAATAACATCTCATGACAGGATCCGACGTATACGAGTCCGTGAACCGTCGTGTCGGGAATCATGTAAGATACTACAACTGAAATAGATATAGTAGATATCAAGACAATTAAAACAATCAGTGAATGTACTCGCTTGTGGTCCTGAACTGATAAGGTAAATAGACGCTCAGAGTAATCACAGACCTAAAATAAGATACTACGAGTCAAACAGGGTTTCATACTGAAAAAGAAAACTAATTTAAGTCATGAATGCAAGTCTAAGTCAACACTAGGTCAATCTAGGTCAAACTGAGTCATACTAGGTCATATTGGTTCATACTAGGTCATACCAAGTCACTGGGAGTCAATCCAAGTCAAACTAGGTCAATCGGGGTCAAAGGTTGACTTACAGTTGACTTTTGGTCAACTGGTCAACCTTGGTCAACTCTGGTCAACCCTGGTCAACTCTGTTGGCCCATTCCATGGTCACACCCGATTTCGATAATCAACCTATACTTTAGTCCATACACAAAATATAGAAAATGCTGCTAACTATTTCAGGATGCATGAAATCATATTCAACGGACGATGTACTGCATAAATCAAAGCGTCAAAGTCATCAAAATCTTCTGAAGACTCTTTTCTACTTTATTCTGTATTTTACATTTTATTGAGAATAGGAATTACTTTGTAAAATTAATTATGGTAATACTGGCTTAGGGTTAAAATTGTCCTCCTTTCTCAAAACCTACTTTTACCCTTTCATATTTTCGATTACAAATATTTCAAAAATATATTTCGAAAATATTCATTTTTCAAATGATTTTACAAATAACCAAAAACATGTTTGAAAACTGTTTTTACAAAAGAATTTTAAAATATATCTCCTGACAGAACTCCAAGCCGAGTTCGGCCCGAGTTCTGCCCGAACTCTGACCGAGTTCGGTCAGTTTGTATTCAAACTTCAGTTGCCTCCAAATCTGCGAGCAACGTCTATTTTGCGAGATATTTGCATTCGAACTCTGCCCGAGTTCTGCCCGAGTTCGGTTGATGAAAACACCTATAAATAGAGAAGAACTTTTCACTTCAAAACATCAATTCATTCTTCATCTTCTCTTCTCTACTATTCAAGTGTTTTCTAAACGATCCAAGATTTTCAAATCTCACCTACATATCTCTTAGCCAAAAGCCAGTACTATCAGATTGATTTAGAAGTCTTTTGGTTATTCAGAGTTGTAAAGAGGTCGTCAAGTTTCAACAACAAATTCTCGTTGTGGAGCTGGTCGTGCGCTCGCCACCAAGCACGGTGTTGTGAAGCCGGTCGTGCGCTTGTCACCAAGCACGGTGTTGTAAGAGATTGCAAGCTCTCAGTTAAAGCTTGTGCCATAGTGGATTAACATCGAGCAAGAGTACTCGAGACTGGATTAGTCCTCTCAGAGGGATACCAGTATACATCGCTGTGTCACTGAGTTTGATTCTCCTATCTTTATTTACTGTCTCTTACATATCTGTCATAGTTTAATTTTTTAATTGGTGATTATATTTCCGCTGCACACACGCACTCTATTCACCCCCCCTCTAGAGGTGCTCAACGGTCCTACAATTGGTATCAGAGCAGGGTTATATTCTTATATAACATACCCTAGAGAGTATATATATGGCAGCCGTGAAATCTATATTCAACGGTGAAGGGCAATCCACAAATAGACCTCCCCTATTTGATGGAACAAATTACACTTACTGGAAAACACGTATGACTTTCTTTCTTAAGTCTCTAGATTTTGATCTTTGGTCAATAGTCATTGATGGGTATAAGAAACCACCACCTACAGTGGTTGAAGGTATTCTTATGGAAAAGCCGCATGACAAGTACACCGATGCTGAAAAAGCAAAGGCTAGTCTTGATGCTCGAGCCATCAATGCACTATTCTGTGCAATTGACAAAACCGAGTTCAACAGAGTTTCAACCTGCAAGACGTCTCACAAAATTTGGAAACTTCTTGAGGTAACCCATGAAGGGACTTCCCAAGTGAAAGAATCCAAAATTAGTAGACTGACTCAGGAATATGAATCTTTTAAGATGAAACCCGGTAAGTCAATTACACAAATGTTTACTCGTTTCCTTGATATAACTAATCCTCTGCAATCTCTTGGTAAAGATTACAGCAATCACGAGAAGATTAGAAAGGTGCTGCGGGCTCTAACAAAGAATTGGAATCCAAAGGCCACATCAATTATTGAAGGAAACGACCTCACCACAATGTATTTGGAAACTTTGATGGGCAAGCTCATGACCCATGAACTGGACTTGCAAGATTTTGAAGAAGCAACACCAAAGGAGAAGACTATTGCCTTCAAAGCTCATGCAAGAAAGCCGACATATAATGATTCCGATGAAGAATCCTCAAGTGGTGATGAACAAGCCCTACTTGTGAAGAACTTCAGAAAGTACCTAAAGTTTACAAGCAGAAAGAAGAAAGACGTCCAAGAAAGCAATGAAGATGAAACCATATGCTTTGGATGTAAGAAATCAGGGCACATGAAGAAGGACTGTCCAGCTACCAAGAAGTGCAGTCCATATGACAGATCAAGATCAAGCAGAAAAGCTACAACTGGTTGAAAGTATACAAACACAAGTATCTGGCATGAAAGCGACGCCAGTGATTCTGAAGAAGAGGATAGACCCTGCAGCAATGCAAATGTCTGTCTTATGGCATTTGACAAGGTATCTTCAAACCCTCTATATGATGAATTTACTTTCGATGAGTTAGAAAATGCCTTTAGCGATTTACTTGAAGAACACAAAAATATGCTTGACAAGTATAAGCAATCTCGAAAAGAGATTAAGGCATACACAACCGAGTTAGCTAGACTGTCCAATCTTATTCAAGATATTAAAGAGACGTCTACTACCGGTAACAGGGAAGAGATAGCCAAACTCAAGGTAGACTATCATGAGGCTATCCTCACTATTCAAAAGAAAGAAAGAGATTATGGTAAGATGCAAAAACTGTATGACACAGAGAAGAGGATACACTTAGTAACAGAACAGAGACTCTCAGTTATGACTGCTAAATATGAAGAGTCTATTGCGATTTCTAAAAAGTTAAAAATCAAGTTAGGCAAACAGGAAATGCCTGTGACACAGCCTAATTTTAGTCCTAATGCAAAGCATACACCTAAGAGGACTAAAAACAAGAAAGCACAGAAGAAACACGATTATCATCATGCTTTCACTTATAGGTTCTCCAAGAAACCAAACAAGCATATGAACACAGTTTCAACCACATCTGGTTCTAAACTGACTTGCACTTATTGTGGTACACACGGACACATATCACAGTATTGTCTTGCAAGAAAGCTTGTTGATAATTATATTTTAGTCTGGAGACCTAAAGCTAATCAGCATGGACCCTTCAGAAAATGGGTACCAAAGGATTCATCTACTTGTTTTGTAGGTGGACCCTCAACCCTCTCATGCTAGAAGCAAATGGATCCTCGATAGCGGATGTTCGTGACACATGACTGGTGATGCATCTTTATTCGCTACGCTATCGATGAAGAAAGAAGGATACGTCTCCTTCGGAAATAACTTGAGAGGTGATATTATAGGTAATGGTACTGTAGGTATTTCTCCTTATCCAATAATAAAGGATGTTTGTCTAGTAACTGAATTGAAACATAACCTATTGAGCATAATTCATTTGTCAGATAATGGTTATGGTATCAATTTTGTGAAAGATAAATGTACCATATATGATATGTCATCTGGTGATCCCGTATATAAGGGGATTAGAGAAGACAATATTTATGTTTTCTTTTTGGAGAATACTAATAATGCAGGAAGGTGCCTAGTAGCCAATCAAGATGAAAGCTGGCTATGGCACATGAGACTAGGACATGCAAACATGGATACTATCTCACGTCTGAACACAAAGAAGTTGGTAAAAGGACTCCCAGAAATTCCATTCAAGAGAGACATGGTATGTGCTGACTGTGAAAAGAACAAAGCACATAGATCTTCTTTTAAATCCATCAACGCTGTAAGTACTTCGAGACCTTTACAGTTGATTCATATGGATTTATTTGGTCCAAGTAGAGTCGCTAGTCTTGGCGGTAAACTCTATGCTTTTGTCATTGTTGATGATTTCTCTCGTTTTACATGGGTTTACTTTTTATCAAACAAAAGTGATGCTATTTTTGAATTTCAGATATTTTGTAAAAAGGCTCAAAATGAAAAAGGCTTCATGATTACTCGTATCCGAAGTGATCATGGTGGCGAATTCGAAAATACTGATTTCAAAAAGTTTTGTGATGATAGTGGATACTACCACGAATTTTCTTATCCTAGAACTTCCCAACAGAATGGTATTGTGGAGCGGAAGAACCGTACTCTAAGCGAAATGGCTAGAGTCATGCTTAATCAGCATAATCTTCCTAAATATTTTTGGGCAGAAGCTGTTAGTACAGCCTGTCATATTTTAAACAGGGTGTTAATTCGACCTATCTCGAAGAAAATACCATATGAGCTTTGGTTTGGAAGAATTCCAAACATTTCTTATTTTAAAGTTTTTGGTTGTCGCTGTTTCATCCTGAACATCAAGGATAACTTGGGTAAGTTCGACTCCGAAGCAGATGACGGAATATTTCTCGGATATGCTGCTAAGAGTAAGGGATATAGAATTTTTAATAAAAGATCTCTGATTGTTGAAGAAAGTATTAATGTTACCTTTGATGAGTTGAATAGTCATAGATCTAGCGACAGTGTTGATGAAGATGCACCTACAAAAACAAAGAAGAGTTCTGAGAAAGATCCTACCAAAGAGGCAAGAACTGATAAAAGTTCCGAAGATGCAGGAACTGAGAAGAGCCTTGTGAAAGGTATGGCCCAAAGATTCGAATCATTGAGATTCAAACCAGATCATCCAGAAACTCTCATAATAGGTGATGTATCCAAAGGTGTAAGTACTCGCTCATCTCTTAGAGATTCTGAAGTAGCAGCTAATGTAGCATTTATTTCTCAAATAGAACCTAAGAATGTTGATGAGGCATTTTCTGATGAATTTTGGATTTCTGCCATGCAAGAGGAACTTAATCAATTTGAGAGAAACCAAGTTTGGGAACTTGTTCCTAAACCTATTGGTCAATCGATAATTGGTACCAAATGGGTGTTCCGAAATAAACTTAGTGAAGATGGAGAAGTTCTACGCAACAAAGTACGTCTAGTTGCACAAGGTTATAATCAAGAAGAAGGAATTGATTATGATGAGACCTATGCTCCTGTTGCTAGACTAGAAGCCATTCGCATGTTTTGCGCTTTTGCTTGTTTTAATGATTTCAAACTTTTTCAAATGGACGTGAAAAGCGCATTTCTAAATGGATTTTTGAAAGAAGAAGTTTTTGTGAAACAACCCCCTGGTTTTGAAGATTTTCAAAAACCTGATCACGTCTTCAAGCTTAAGAAAGCACTTTATGGACTCAAACAAGCACCTCGTGCTTGGTATGAACGCCTAAGCGCTTTCTTACTTGAAAATGGTTTTTCAAAAGGTAAGATTGATACTACTCTTTTTATTAAATCTATGAATAATGATATACTTCTAGTGCAAATTTATGTAGATGACATCATCTTTGGTTCTACTAATGAACAACTCTGTCAAGAATTTGCCAAGTGTATGCAGAGTGAATTTGAAATGAGCATGATGGGAGAGCTGAACTTCTTCCTAGGATTGCAAATCAAACAACACTCAAACGGAACATTCATCAACCAAGCCAAGTACACGAAGGACATACTGAAGAAGTACGACTTCGAGAATGTGAAGCCAATTGGGACTCCTATGGCTACATCTACAAAGCTTGATGCTGATGAAAGTGGCAAACCTGTTGATCAGCATAAGTATCGAGGTATGATTGGTAGTTTATTATATTTAACTGCTAGTCGCCCTCATATTATGTTTAGTGTTTGCATATGTGCACGATATCAGGCAAATCCTAAGGAATCACATCTTAGTGCCGTTAAGCGTATCTTCCGATACCTTAAAGGAACTTCTACAGTTGGCTTATGGTATCCCAAAACCAAATCCTTTGACCTTATAGGTTACTCGGATGCGGATTTTGCTGGATGCAAAGTGGACCGTAAAAGTACCAGTGGCACATGTCATTTCTTGGGAAAGACCTTAGTCTCTTGGTTTAGCAAGAAACAAAATTCAGTAGCATTATCAACAACTGAGGCTGAATATATCGCCGCAGGACGTTGTTGTGCTCAAATTTTGTAGATGAAGCAAACCTTAGAGGACTACAATCTGCACTATACAAATGTTCCTATATATTGTGATAACACTAGTGCAATTAATTTGACTAAGAACCCTATCTGTCATTCACGCACAAAGTACATAGAAGTTAGACATCATTTTTTACGTGATCATCAACAACACGGGGATATTTGCTTAGAATTTATTGATACTGAACATCAACTAGCAGATATTTTCACTAAACCATTGGCTGAAGACCGTTTTAACATCTTGAGACGTGAGCTCGGCATTCTTGAATTCTCGAACTCTTAAAACATATGGTAATTAAAACTGCATTTATAACTTGACAATTTATTATTTAATGAAAATTATTTTTGGGGACAAATTTACAAAGGGTATGTCTGTCACCACGGCTACGGTCGAAACGAAGCGGTACTTAAGAGTTCCCCGGTGAACCACCGTTAGCTGGGACAACCCCTACAGTTAACCCGAAAATAATAGCAATTATTTAATAAACCAGTCAAATGTTACTTTTTACAGTCTTTATTTACCTGACTGCTTTGACTGTCTCGGGAATGCAAGTGGCTGAACTCGGCCCGAACTCTGACCGAGTTCGGACCGAATTCGGACCGAGTTCGGTCGGCGCTGTGATGGTTCCAGAATCGAACAGCCGGCCCTAGCACCTATTTATTTCATCCTTTCTTCCACTTTTTCTCCACACCAAAACGTGGAATACTTCCATCTCCTACTAGAAATTCTTCCTTCTTCTTCTTTGCAAGGAATCGACTAGTTCAGTGGGCGATCTTCTTCCTCATGGCTCCGAAACGTCAACGAGGAAATTCTTCTCAAGGTGCTTCCTCCTCATCCGACTACACTCCGGCAAGTCTCTTCAGTCCAGCCAAACCTAGAGATCCCGAGGAATATGATAGCACTTTGTTTCCCGACAAAGACTTCTTCGATCTCTGGTTTGATTCTTTCTCTCTTCGTCGTATTTGTGCTGGAGCCTTCGTCAATTTTACAACCTTCTTTGAATATGCTCCTGTTTTTGATCAACTTGGATTTCGCGACTTTTTCGAGGTCCAAGATAGTATTTACGACAATGCAGTCCGTATGTTTTACTGCAATTTGCAAGTAAAACAAAACGGGAATTTCTATTCCTGTATTGCTGGACAGGAATTAGAATTTAGCGCCACCGATATCAGTGAATATTTTCATATTCCTGATCTTGGTGATGCACTTGTTGACATCCACCATGTTCAATTCCCTGCCGATGTCACTTTAGCTTCCTTTAGGGAATTGATTTGTCACCCTACTCCTCCTCCCCGGAGAATCTTTTCTAGACATCTAAACCAAACTTTTTACGAGCTTCATCGTATGATTTTCTCGGCCCTTCTTCCGAAGAAAGGCTCTACCGATGAAGTTACATTTTTGGAACTCTCTGCTCTTTATCATATTCATTTTGGAATTCCTTTCTCCGTTCCAAAAACCATGATGTCTTGGATGCTCAGCTGCAAGAATGCAGGTAGGAACTTAGTCTTTCCTATGCACCTTGCTAGTATATTTCGACGTTTTGAGATTGATCTTGAAACGTGTGCCATTTCTTCTCCACCTGTTGAGTTGACCCGATCTCGTCATTTTCCTCAACCTCCTGGTGCTGCTCCTGCTGTCCCAGCTGCTGATGCTGAGGCCCCTCCAGCTGATGCTCATCCTGCTCCGGCCCCTGCCCCAGGACTTGATCAGGCATTCTACCAGCGGTTTGATGATTTCGTTGCTGTATCCACGCAACGTTATCAGGACTCCGAATTCCGGCATATTTCTCAGGCCCAGGTGCTGAGAAACAGTATTGTCGATCTCCACTACAGCCTGGTTCATGATCCCGTTCATCCACTCACTATCCTTCTACATCCTGTTTTCCCTGGTCCTCATTTTACTGATGAGACTACTTTTCAGTACTTCGACCCGACCACTGCCTATTTCCCTCATGATCCTCCCGGTGCGGACGACGCAGAGATGTGATGTGGATTCAGCCATAGGATAGTGGATTTAGTTTTGTTTAGTTTGATGAAGTTCATGTAGTACTTTTTACTTTCATGTCTAAACTGTTTTAGTTAGACATTTATCAGTTGTACTATTTGGCTTTCTAGTGGAAAACTTATGATACTTCAGTTTATTATGTGTTAGTTCATTGCATTCCACTTGTCTATGTTGTGATTACTTCTTATCTTTCACTTTGTCTTGTCTTTTCTATTGTTGGCTTCTTGATTTACGGGGGAGCCTATTCATTTTACTACTTGACAAAGGGGGAGAAAATGAGTATACCCAAAATCAAAAATCGCAAGGCTAGAACAAAATTTTTTTTCAGGTATTTTGATATGTTATTTTTTTTATAAATATATTTTGGTATAGACTCAAGTTTGTCAATTATCAAAATGGGGGAGATTGTTGGCCCATTCCATGGTCACACCCGATTTCGATAATCAACCTATACTTTAGTCCATACACAAAATATAGAAAATGCTGCTAACTATTTCAGGATGCATGAAATCATATTCAACGGACGATGTACTGCATAAATCAAAGCGTCAAAGTCATCAAAATCTTCTGAAGACTCTTTTCTACTTTATTCTGTATTTTACATTTTATTGAGTCTAGGAATTACTTTGTAAAATCAATTATGGTAATACTGGCTTAGGGTTAAAATTGTCCTCCTTTCTCAAAACCTACTTTTACCCTTTCATATTTTCGATTACAAATATTTCAAAAATATATTTCGAAAATATTCATTTTTCAAATGATTTTACAAATAACCAAAAACATGTTTGAAAAATGTTTTTACAAAAGAATTTTAAAATATATCTCCTGACAGAACTCCAAGCCGAGTTCGGCCCGAACTCTGACCGAGTTCGGTCAGTTTGTATTCAAACTTCAGTTGCCTCCAAATCTGCGAGCAACGTCTATTTTGCGAGATATTTGCATCCGAACTCTGCCCGAGTTCTGCCCGAGTTCGGTTGATGAAAACACCTATAAATAGAGAAGAACTTTTCACTTCAAAACATCAATTCATTCTTCATCTTCTCTTCTCTACTATTCAAGTGTTTTCTAAACGATCCAAGATTTTCAAATCTCACCTACACATCTCTTAGCCAAAAGCCAGTACTATCAGATTGATTTAGAAGTCTTTTGGTTATTCAGAGTTGTAAAGAGGTCGTCAAGTTTCAACAACAAATTCTCGTTGTGGAGCTGGTCGTGCGCTCGCCACCAAGCACGGTGTTGTGAAGCCGGTCGTGCGCTTGTCACCAAGCACGGTGTTGTAAGAGATTGCAAGCTCTCAGTTAAAGCTTGTGCCATAGTGGATTAACATCGAGCAAGAGTACTCGAGACTGGATTAGTCCTCTCAGAGGGATACCAGTATACATCGCTGTGTCACTGAGTTTGATTCTCCTATCTTTATTTACTGTCTCTTACATATCTGTCATAGTTTAATTTTTTAATTGGTGATTATATTTCCGCTGCACACACGCACTCTATTCACCCCCCCTCTAGAGGTGCTCAACGGTCCTACAAACTCTGGTCAACCCTGGTCAACTCTGGGTGAACCCTAGGTCAAAATAGTCTAATGTTGACCAACTGTTGACTTTCAGTCAACTGGTCAACTCTGGTTTGGTTTCGGTCAAATCTAGTCGCTTAAAGGCTAAGTTTGACTCTTGGTTGACTTTTGTTGACTTTTGGTCAAAATGGTCAACCGACGTTAAAACTAGTCTATGAGCACTATATTTGATCATTACCAACCAAGAGAACCAAGTTCTAACCCTATCTTAGACTCGAAACTCAAATACCCTATTTCTATCTAAAACCTATATTACCCTACCAAGGTAAATCCCGATACCATGCCCAATACCAAGGAAATCCCGCTAATAGCCATGATACTAGCCTAGGCTCCTTAGGGTAGCTAGATACCATCCTATCTAGGGTTTACCTACCAAGAAATATAGGTATCCTAGGTATCTAACCTATCTTAGAACGTGTGTTGGTTTACCCTACCCATTACCTTACAAATATCATATACTATCCTCACATCATTCTAGCACTCACCCACACAACTCACTCATACACAACACTCTCATATATAACTCATGACACCACACTCATAGGCCCTCACCTAGGCTTATATGTAGGCTAACCTATAGGCTATGCCAATCTCACAAAGGCTCACACATACACTCACACACAAGCTCATAACACACACACAAGCATGCAAAGTGGACAGATTTTGGGCAGTAATATGGACTGATTTATTGGACAACCATGGTGGTTTGAATGGGGTGAATTGGACAGCAATGTGGGTTGAATGTGGGGGCCTAATGGTTGCAAATGGGACAGCCAACAAGGCTTGTATAGGACTGTTGTTGGGGGCTATTTTGTAGTGATAATAGGACTGATTTATGGGCTTGTTTGGAGCTGTGTTTGGTGGTGGTTCAGGCTGATAACATGGGGTATGTTGGGGCTGAAATGGAGCTATTATTGGACTGGTTTCTGAGGCATGTTATGGGGCTGTTTTAGAGTGGTTTAAGGGCAACAATTAGGACAGTAATATGGGGATATTTAGGACTGAATATGGGGTGGTCATAGATTGTTTTGTGATGGGGTTTTTATGGACAGCTTTGGGACAGCAAAGGGGCATCAATGTAGACAATAAGGGACTGAAATTTGACAACCAACAAGTGGTTTTAAGGACAGTTAAAGGGCTGTTTTAGGACAGAAATTTGGAGTGTTAAGGGAAGGTGAATGGGGCTGTCATGGTCAGCCATGTATGCTGCTGTCCTGCTGCTGTTAGCAGCAGGGTTATGGGTGTTCCCCTCCCCCTCAACACCACTCTCCACTTCACATCTCAATTCCCCTTTCTAACAATCTCTCAAACACCACACCTACACACACTCTAATCCTCTTCTATTCTAACATACACACAAATAACTTCTCCTTTGGCCGAACCTTATATGCCCCCATACCAAACACAAAATCACACATACACACCATAGTATATATCCATATATATATATATATATATATATATATTTTTTTTCCAGTGCGTGCGGGCTCAGTATAATCGTGTGTCCCACGCACACGATTCTTGGCCTGTCGTATGGAACGACTTTTGGAGTGCGGACGTTGTCCGTTGGCCTTGTCATCATCGCCGTGCACACGCACCCCGCGCACTCCGCGCGCTCCAGAGCTCCGCTCAGCAGCACACCGTCTTTCGACGGCAGTTACTCAATACCTCGCTTTGCCCACGACGCCGAAGTGACGCCCTCGACGACCAAGGGTGACCGCCCGTACGACGGCCACTGATTCCTTGTCGCCTGCGACTACCGATTCCGCCCAGCCGCCCGTTCTATGCGCACGACGCGCATATTGGCGACGTCCATATATATATATATATATATATATATATATATATATGAGCCATAATATATATATGTATATATATATATATATATATATATATATATATATATATACATATATATATTATGGCTCATATATATATATATATATATATAAATATATATATATATATATAATATATATATATATATATATAGGTATACATGAAGGATGATCGCGTGCGCAACCCTAGCGCCGCGGTGATCTTCTGAAAATTTCTTCGTCTCCCGTCGTTTCCGGCTTGGCCGTTGGCCAGGCCGGAGCCCTGATGGCCGCGCCCAAGTCCTTTACGGAGGTGGTTGCTAGTCGTGTTGAGGCCCCCCTAAAACTGGCTTCTCGACCGATCTCTTTCTTTAAAGGCGCGCCTGCAATTACTTTTACTGAAGATGAGGAAGACGCTCTTGTGGCCCCTCTAAAATTTGCCCTCTTTGGGAAGTTTTCTCACAACAAACCTCCGATGGAGGTTATTCGCAAAGCTTTGCAAGGATTTGAGTTTAAGGGATCAATCAAGGCAGGAGTTATTGATCGGAAACGCATCTTAATTCGTCCATCTATTGAGGAAGATTATCTTCACCTCCGATCTTAAGAGATGTGGTTTCTAGCTCGTGCGCCCATGCGCATCTTCAAGTTGGAGTCCGACTTTACGCCATTGATTGAATCGGCTTTGATGCCGGTGTGGGTGACCCTTCCTGATCTGCCTCATCATCTTTATGCAAAAGACGCCCTCTTTGCGATCATGTCAGCAATTGGGACACCTTTAAAAATTGATCGGACGACGGAAGAACTAGCTAGGCCTAGCATGGCTAGTGTTTTCGTTGAGATAGATGCAGCAAAACCATTGCAACGTAGAGTACGAATCAACTTATCCAAGGGAAGGAGCTTCTGGCAAAACGTCGAATATGAACATATACCACTCTACTGCAACCATTGCTTCCACCAAGGGCATACAGTGGACTCCTGTAAACTGAAGAACAAGGGAAAGGCTATCATTCAAGAGGGTTTACCTGAAACCGTCATTAACGCTCGACAGGACATGCGTCGGCCTCCCAATCCTCCATAATTCACGTCGATCTTGCAACACGAGGCTCCTGACCAAGCAAACAATAATGATGCTGCTAATCCCTCGGTTGGGGGGATTAATGATGTTGATGCAGCCACTCACATTGAAGCTCCCATGCCGCCATCTCACGATCCTCCAGGGAGTAATAACTCTGGTCCAAGTATTCCAATCAGAATAGAGCAGCATTCAGTCATAAATAACTCTGAGTTGCACACGGATATTCCCGTCGATGTGACGGTGGAGGTTTCGTCTATACAGGCTACTGTACAGGCCACTACAATGGTTCCTTCGTCTTCACTGGATGAATTGGAGGAAGGTGAATTTTGGAGACTTCACAGTAATTGGGCTGATATTGTGGACGAAGAAGAACGTCTTGATAAGGAAGATGGCAATATTATAGAGCCAACAGGGGACGAACAGGGCTCCGAGCAAGAAGAAGGTGGAGAAGTTGGCCGAGGCGCCAAGAATACTGAGCCATTGCCACATGAAGCTCAAAAAGCAACAAGATTTACTCAAAAACGTCCGAAAGGGAGGAAGGTGGTGGAGCCATCTGATAGAGTCACACGCTCGGCTGCATCCAAAACAATCGCTGGTAGCTCTCAAACCCTTAATGTTTAATTTCCTGATATGGAATGTTCGAGGAATTGCGAACGCAATGACGTTTAAGCGGTTAAAGACACTTATTAGAACTCATAAAGTTAATTTGGTGGCTATTATAGAACCTAAAGTGGACAGTGAACAACTAACTCGTTATCGGGTTAAGTTAGAGTTTTCTGTAGCATTTTCAAACTCCGAGGGCAATATTTGGATCATGGCCAGAGCTAATTGCGAAATTTCATTAGTCGAGGCTTTCGATCAGGCTCTTTCTATTCGACTGGTAGATCCTCTACTACCAGTTGAGACCCTACTCTCTATTGTGCATGGTGATAACAAAAAGGAAGAAAGACGGCTTCTATGGGATAGATTATTGGAGTTGCAAAGTTTGCAGGGACTGCCATGGATAGTGGGTGGCGACTTTAATACGGTTATTAGATCAGAGGAAAAACTGGGTGATCGACGTGCGAATGCGGTATCCATGCAAGAGTTTGCTAATTTTCAGCTAGCAGCGGGTGTTACTGAGTTGCCTTATACTGGGAGTGCATTTACTTGGGTTAAGTCGAACAATTCCGATCGTCGGGCTTCACGGCTGGATCGAGTACTCCTGGACAATAGATGGCAGCAGCTGGAACCTTACTCGATAGAAGAACATCTGAACCGAACGGAATCGGATCATACCCCAATTTTATTTCGATTATTAGCTCATCAGTAAGGAGGTCATAAGCAATTTCGGTTCCTGGATTTCTGGACTAAGCACACGGATTACAAACAGCTGATTCATGATGCGTGGCTCTCAGTGGACCACAAACTTGCCCTTACTAGAGTTGCGCTTCGTTTAGACCCGTGCAGGAAGGTGCTCTCGTCCTGGAGTCGTGCAACCTATGGAGACTTATTTCAAGCAGTCAGGGAAGCGGAGGACAAGGTGTTAGCAGCTGAGCTAACTTTCGAAGCTGATGACACTGAGATAAACATGATTGCACTTGGCCAAGCTATTGCTTTACTGAAACAACGTGTTCGAGTAGAGGAGGAGTTCTGGAAACAAAAGTCCAGGCTGAAGTGGGACTTAGAAGGGGATAAGAACTTGGCATATTTCCATGAATGTGTGAATTATAAGAAGAAAACACTCAGGATTCATTCTATATCTACCCAGAACGATACTTTGTTGAATGATAAGGCACATATCCAAGCTTATGCAGTTGAGTATTACTCAGCTTTATTTCAGAGAGGAGATATTAAAGAAGATGAAGAATTGCTTTCAGTTATACCCTGTTTAGTCGGGGATCGTGAGAATGACTCTCTCATTGCGTTGCCATCTAAAGAAGAGCTCTTTACAACGATTAAATCGTTGGACATGACCAGTGCCACTGGTCCTGATGGTTTTACTCCTAAATTCTTCCTTAGCAGTTGGGAGATCATAGGTGACGACGTTACAGAAGCAGTGGGGATGTTCTTTGACGGATTCTCGTTACTTAGAGCCATTACAAATACATTATTGGTTTTGATCCCTAAAACGAAGCAGCCAAAATATTTTTCGGATTACCGCCCTATCAGTTTGTGCTCGGTGCTGAACAAGATCATTTTGAAGACTCTAGCTCTCCGGTTGGCTCCTTTGTTGCCCTGTCTCATTTCTCCTAAACAGAGCGGGTGTGTTCGTGGTCGAGAAATAGTCGATAACATTGTTCTTACACAGGAGATTGTGGCGAAAATGAACAAAAAGCATTGGGGAAGCAATAGCTATTAAGCTTGATATGATGAAGGCTTATGATCGTTTAGATTGGAGATTTTTACTGAAAGTACTGCAGAAATTTGGGTTCCATAATAAGTGGGTGGATATGATGCTTCGTCTACAAAACAATGTATGGTTTTCCCCCCTAATCAATGGTGAATCAGCTGGTTATTTTCAGGCTTTTCGTGGTGTTCGACAGGGTGATCCCTTGTCCCCGGCTCTGTTCATCCTTGCGGCAGAGGCTCTATCTAGAAGTTTAAAGTTGTTGCCCGCGACGGAAGGATTCACTCCTTTTATCTCGCCTAGGGGTTGTATACCTATAACGCATTTGTCTTATGCTGATGATGTGCTACTCTTTTCGGCAGGAGATCTAAGATCTATCACATTGATACAAGACACTTTAAGAAGGTACGAGGATGCATCAGGGCAAAAAGTTAATGCGGCTAAGACTTCCCTTTATGTCTCGACAAACACAACACCTGAACAGGTTGCTGAGTTAGCTGATCGTACTGGTTTTTCCATTAGCTCACCTCCTTTTACATATTTGGGATGTCCTATGGCTGCGGGACATCAGAACTCTGGTATGTACGAAAAATTAATCAACAAAATTAGGGCAAAAGTTGAAGGATGGCATAACAAGCTATTGTCGCCTGGGAGGAAGTTGGTGTTGATTAAGTCGGTGCTTACTTCAATACCAGTGTATACGTTAGCTGCCTGTACTCCTCCTATTTCAGTGTTGAAGCGAATTGAAGCTATTTTCAGTAATTTTTTCTGGGGATCGATCCAGGGGGCACCCAAACGAAGATGGTTGGGATGGTAGTCCATTGCTAGAATGAAGTCGGAGGGAGGGCTTGGCATTAAGAGATTGAAAGACATTATGAAGGCTTTTTCTATCAAGTTATGGTGGAAATTTTGAACTCAAGATAGCCTATGGGTACATTTCTTCATGCAGAAATATTGCCCTCAGTTACACCCAAGTGCAGTACGGATTACATCCAATACGTCTCATGTTTGGAAAAGACTTCTATCAGGAAGGGAGATGGCTGATAAGTACATATTACAGGATGCTGCGGGCCTATACTGGCGTGAACTTCATGTAGATTTACCTTAGCTTCGGCATGGGATGTCTCTAGAACGCAGTGGCCATTAGCTCCTTCTTTCATCCATATTTGAGGGACCTGCATTCCGTACAAATGGTCAATACTGTTATGGCGTGTACTGTATAACAAAATCCCAACTGATGAGCAGATTATGAAGATAGGATTCAGTATGGCGTCTCAGTGCCATTGCAGCGAGAACAGTTCTATTGAAACAACAGAGCACATCTTCAACTCGGGGGAGTTAGCCAAGAAAATCTGGGCGGTTATGCAAGATGTGTTTCACATCAAGGGTGGTGGTCGAACATTGATCCAACAGATGAAGAGGTGGTGGCGTGGAGGAAAGCTGCATCAAAGACAGATTGGAGTAGGGGCTATCATATGGGTTTTGTGGAAAAATCGTAATAAATGGCGATATGAAGGATATAGGTACTCCTCTTCCATGCTTGTGAAGGAGATTCATAGGCAGATTGCTAAAGCTACTGTTAAGTGTTCGCATTAGTTTTTCTAGATTTCGTTTTTGGATTATTCACCATCTTTGTGGTGACTTTTGTAACCTGAGTTGGTACTCCTCTAATATTCAATAAAATCCTAGTGTTTCATTAAATATATATATATATATATATATATATATATATATATATATATGGGTCGTTCTACAATACATCTGCTGGAAATGGATGTATCGATACATCCGAAATCTGGACCGTTGGATGTTGATCCAATGGTTCGGATTGAATAATAGTGTAGAAACATCATTTAATGCTGATTTAGACTTTTGACCTGTTGGTATCTTGCTTTAGCAGGTCATTCTTCACTTTAATTTTTTCAATGAACACCCTAAATTAACTCATATTTACTCTCTCAAAAGTCCATCCAATTTAATATTTCGTATTTTTTTTGGTTACAGGCCGTCGTGGTGGTGGTGTTGGTGGTTGTGGTGGAAAGAGAAACAGAGATGAAGATGGAAATAAGAATCGGTCCGGATCGCGTCGAACGTCGTCGAGCCCTCCTAGAACAACGAGGAGTACCAGCTGCGCCGTGAAGAATCGGTTCGCTTCGCGTCGGACATAGTCAAAACCTCCTCGAACAAGAAGTACTAGCGGCGCCGCTCTAATTTTACTGTCCATGCCATTGTCAGAAATCTTATTTTTCATCTATTAGTTTAATATTTTGTTAATAAAGCTACATGTCACGGTGGTGGTGGTGAACTGAGAAAACCTACTTCTGAGGTCGGGCGGATCATCTTGTCACATATTTAAAAAAAAAATCTGTATTGATCGGACGAATTTTTTTTTACTTTTCTAATGATAATATTTTTGAAGAGAATATTTTATTTGGACGGTGAATGGCCATTCTCTTTGCTTTTAACACGGAGAATGGCCATTCTCTTTGCTTTTAACACGGCGAATGGACGGAGAATGGCCATTCTCTTTGCTTTCCACACGGCGAATGGACGGAGGATGGCTGTTCTCTTTATTTTTAACACGGAGAATGGCCATGCTCAAGGAGAATGGCCATTCTCCGTTACTTTAACATGGAGAATGGCCATTCTCCGTTCTTTGAAAACGGAGAACGGACAATCTCTGTGCTTTTAACAAAGTATGGTACATTTAGGACTGGAAATGTTCAAGTATCTCATATTTTTTTCACCAAATATTTACAGTATTTTTAATATCATTTACCATAGTACATTCATTTTATATTAAATCATTTTCAAGATAATCCGAATATCATTTTATCAGGCTTCCACTATATGGCTGAACAAAATTTCTTGCGAATATTTGAATATAATTAACCTACTATCAAAGAGAATTTTTCCTACATTACATTATGCCTTACACTGGCATCAACTTCATACTGATGGCATCGATGTACTGATGGCAATAACAAAGGATGAACATGCAGGATTACAATTATGTTTTCGCAATAACAAGGGATGAACGCAGGATTATAATTTTGCTTCAGCAATAACAAGGGATGAACAGGCACTGGCATCGAATTCATACTGATGGCATCGATGTAATGATTTTTTACAGAAAGCAAAATACATTACAATCAAATAAAGTTTCAGTGATCCCAGGAATGCATCCGTAATGAGGCCACCTGTAAACCCTAGCAATGCACCCAGGACTCACGAAATCTGTGATGGGCATCTGCAAATCAAAGGAATACACCAAAATATCAATATCATCTATGAAGGCCAACTGCCAACCAAATAAACGCTTCAACCAAAAAATGATAATCAAATACTTCATTCCAAGTCCAATAAACTGCATAATTCACGTTACAGTAATCTGCCCAATCCACGTTAGTAATTCAACATAGAACCTGCATAATTCACAATACAATAATCCAAATAAATATCAGACCTACTCTAAATTCAAGACCATATTATATTTTCAAAACAAATTACGAACTATGCACTGAGTACAAGCAAAAAGTTTAGTCTGACAATATTTCAAACACAAAATTTAGTTTGTCCGCCATGACCAACAAATATTCAGAACAATATTACAAGTCAAATATTACTTCCACATTGAAATAAGAGACATTCAAAACTCAAAAGATGAATCTTCATAGCCGTCTCCATCTTCTTCTTCTTGTTTTTTTTTTTCCTACTTCTTCTTCTTTCTCAAAATATCCTTCACCTACACCTTGAGGGACGGATGAAGAAAAATTATAGTCAGTATTGACTCACTTTATAGGTAGAAATGACATCCAGAAACATAAATAGAAGTATCAAAGTGATGGCTAGTGTCACTCCCCGATCCTGGAATACGTATTTTAATACGTAAACCGATAAAATTGTATTTACCTTGTATTTATACTATATTTATTATGCTGTGTTTCTTCATACATTTCCCAAAAATATTTGACAAAATATTATTTCCTAATTTATTTTCTGCATTTGGGCCTACAGTTTCGGCTCATTTGGGTAACCCATTCTTGGTTCACCAATGGTTCATCATGAACCCTTTGGTTCATCATGAACCCATGAGTCCAAGATCTTTATATATACTCATCTCATTCTCTCTCCTCTCATTTACTTCCTCTCATTTACTTCCTCCACCAACCAAGGCAAGTACCAACTTGCTCAAGAGATAGATTAATAATTTTTGTCAATGATTTCTTACAAAACTATTTGCCAAAACATATTCTTCTCCTCAATCTATACTAGTTTAGAACTTGGAAATTTCTATTTTGAAGCTTTGATTTTTGTAGATCTAGGTTTTAATCATTTTCGGATTTTGTATGGTTTGATCTACTTTAGTTGGATTTTATGGGTTTTTGATGCTTCTATGTGGAAGAGCATTCAGTTTACCCAAGTTGGAACTTTGGAAATCTGGATTTGGAGTTCGAATGGCCAAGTTATGATGTTTTGAAGTTTGGGTTCAGCCATGGTGTTCTTGCTGTTTGGAGAAGACAGTGAACAGTGTGCTCCTGTTTGAGCACACATCCTGTTGGAAGCGTGTCTCTCCTTGAGCTTGCGTGACTTTTCACGCAGCTCTCTCTCCTTGAGCTTGCGTGACTTTTCACGCAGCTCTCTCTCCTTGAGCTTGCGTGACTTTTCACGCAGCTCTCTCCTTGAGCTTGCGTGACTTTTCACGCAGCTCTCTCTCCTTGAGCTTGCGTGACTTTTCACGCAGCTCTCTCTCCTTGAGCTTGCGTGACTTTTCACGCAGCTCTCTCCTTGAGCTTGCGTGACTTTTCACGCGGCTCTCTCTCCTTGAGCTTGCGTGACTTTTCATGCAGCTCTCTCTTTGAGCTTGCGTGACTTTTCACGCAGCTCTCTCCTTGAGCTTGCGTGACTTTTCACGCAGCTCTCTCCTTGAGCTTGCGTGACTTTTCACGCAGCACTCTCCTTGAGCTTGCGTGACTTTGACTTTCATTTAGTTCATGTTTTGATTTCTCCATAAAATAAGCCTACTTATATGAATGCAATGTAATCCCTGTAGATCCAACTCCTTTTATCACCCAACTTGAATTCTTTGATACGTCATGATACTGGGTTGGATATGGCTCAACTCCAATTTCAGATTAAATTATATTACGGGACAAATAAGGATATAGTACTGGCAAACATATTATTTAACATAGAAATAGAGATCATTTCTTTTTAAAACTTATAAGATGGGGACTGGTAATTGTCTCTAAGGTTAATGGTGCAAATCCTATGAAATTGCAAGCTCTGTGATATATCCGAAGACGTGTGCACTTGAGGTAAGTATCCAAAGACGTGCACTTGATGTAGTGCATTTAACTACTAATAATTAAAGAATATCACAAATTTAACTACTAATAATACAGCGCCAGTTCGGCATCAGCAGTTTCCAGCATTGCCAGCTCCGGTGGCAACCCCGAGTGGAGGGCCAGTATTAGCAGTAAGGCCCCTAGCCCAGCGTCTACCAACGCAGGCTCAGATGTTTCGCCAGGCACAGGAAGCCGAAGGCCCTCAGAGGCAGCAACAGCATGTTCGAGGAAGGCCGCAACAAGGGGCTCCGCGGGGCCAGGCTCTCATATTGACCTTGGAAGAGGCTCTAGCGTCTAGTGACGTGGTGGCAGGTAAAATTCTCATCACCTCATTTCCCGCTGTAGCATTATTTGATTCAGGCGCTACTCATTCATTCATCTCTGCATAATATGCTACACGGATTGGATTAGAATTTGAGGCATTGCCGGAGAGGATGGATATACTCACCGGCAATGGGCTCGTAGAAGTTAGCAGAGTGCGCTTTTCATGTCCGGTAGAGGTGTGTGGGCATTTATTGCCCGCATCATTGATTGAATTCCCTATGGGGAATTTTGATGTTGTTCTTGGCATGGACTGGTTGAGAGACAGTCATGCGACAATTGATTGTAGAGGAGGTAGGGTCATATTCAGCGTTCCTGGGATGGAGCAGTTCATCTTTACTCGAACCTTAAAGAATCAGGCCGGAGGCGTCATTTCAGCAGCAGTGTCAGAGCCAGGACAGATTCCGAGAGTGGTCGAAGAATTTCTCGACGTCTTCCCTAGTGAGCTCCCAGGGATACCCCCAGTCAGAGAGGTAGAATTTAGCATTGAGTTGAACCCTGGAACGAGGCCTATTGCAGACAAAGTTTACAGAATGTCGCCGTCAGAACAGGATAAGTTGTATCAACATGAAGAAGAGTTGAAGTCTAAGGGATTCATCCGAGACAGTAAATTGCCCTGGGCCGCGCCAGTGATTCTAGTTCCCAAGAAGGATGGATCGACGAGGATGTGCATCGACTACCGCAAGCTGAATGCAGTAACAGTGAAGAATAAGTACCCACTACCAAGGATTGATGACCTGTTTGACCAGTTGAGCAAGGCCAGTGTCTTTTCCAAGATCGATCTTCGGTCGGGATACTATCAAGTAAGAGTCCGGGAGAAAGACATACCGAAGACAGCATTCAGATCTAGATATGGGCATTATGAGTTTTTAGTAATGCCCTTTGGACTAACCAACGCCCCCGCAGTATTCATGGATTTAATGAACTGCATCTTTCTGCCGTATTTGGATAAATTTGTGGTGGTGCTCATAGATGACATTCTTGTCTATTCTAGCAGTAAAGAGGAGCATGAGAAACATCTTAGGACTGTCTTACAGACATTGAGGGAGCATCAACTTTATGCGAAGCTCGACAAGTATGAATTTTGGTTAGATCACATTTCGTTCCTGGGGCATGTAATTTCTGGGGCAGGAGTGTCAGTGGATCCGAAGAAGATTGAGGCCGTAGAGAATTGGCCAGTCCCGAGAACGGTTGCAGAAGTGCAAAGTTTCTTAGGATTAGCTGGTTACTACAGAAGGTTCGTGGCAGACTTTGCCAAGATCTCGGCGCCCTTAACGCGTTTGACGTACAAGGACGTGGAGTTTGTTTGGTCAGCTAGCTGTCAGGCATCATTTGAAGAATTGAAGAAGAGATTGATCTCAGCCCCAATCTTGACGCTTCCAGTAGGAGCGGGAGGCTTTACAGTATATTGTGACGCATCAAGGAAGGGTCTTGGATGTGTATTGATGCAGCATGGAAAGGTGATAGCATATACGTCTCGACAGCTTCGAGACCATGAGAAGAATTACCCGACTCACGATTTGGAATTAGCAGCTGTGGTATTTTTACTCAAGTTATGGAGGCATTATTTATACGGAGATCGGGTAGAGATCTATACTGATCATAAGAGTTTGAAATACGTATTCACGCAGCGAGATTTGAACATGAGGCAAAGAAGATGGTTAGAACTGCTAAAGGATTTTGATTTAGATCTTCAGTATCATCCAGGCAAGGCGAATATAGTTGCAGATGCACTGAGTAGGAGAGACAGTGCCTTTATCTTGACCTCGCAGAAGCATATTTTAGAAGACCTTTAGAGTATGGGAATCTAAGTAGTTTTGCCAAGGGATATAGGAAGAATGACCAGTATGCAGATTCAGTCAACCTTAGTAGAGAGGATAAGGGCAGCACAAGCAGATGATCCACAGATTTAGAAGTTGCGATCGGAGTGTGAATCAGGCCGTAGGAAGGAGTTAGTGATTCATGAAGATGGTACGCTCAGGTTTGGAAACAGACTCTGTGTACCGAGTGGAGACCTTCGGCAAGAAGTTATGTCCGAAGCTCATAGCTCTATTTACTCCATTCATCCAAGAGGAACGAAGATGTATCGAGATATCAGGCAGTACTTTTGGTGGAATGGCATAAAAAGAGAGATAGCGAGATTTGTATCCAAGTGTCTGGTATGTCAACAGGTGATAGCCGAGCAGCAGAGACCAGCAGGGTTGCTACAGCCGCTTCCTATCCCAGAATGGAAATGGGAGCACATCACGATGGACTTTGTGACCGGTTTACCTAGATCCCCGGCTGGCAAGAATACAGTCTGGGTAATAGTAGATCGACTCACGAAGGTCGCTCATTTCCTTCCCTTTCGAGTTGGACAGACTACTGAGTAGTTAGCAGAAATGTACATGAAGCAGATAGTAAGGCAGCACGGTGTTCCAGTTAGTATAGTATCAGATCGGGATACGCGGTTTACTTCCCATTTTTGGCGGAGCTTACACCAAAGTTTGGGAACCAAGTTAAGATTCAGTACTGCTTATCATCCACAAACCGACGGACAATCAGAAAGAACCATCCAGACGTTAGAAGATATGCTACGGGCGTGTACCTTAGATTTTGGCGGATCTTGGGAGGATCACCTTCATCTAGTGGAGTTCTCCTATAACAACAGCTATCAGGCTATCATTCAGATGGCCCCGTTCGAAGCATTGTACGGAAGAAAGTGCAGGTCCCCTTTGGCATGGGACGATGTCGGAGAACGGAAGCTGTTGGGGCCAGAGATGATCATGTAGACTGTAGAGATAGTTAAGTTGGTCAAAAAGCGCCTTCGAGTTGCACAGGATCGACATCGTCATTGGGCAGATCAGCATCGTAGGCCTCTAGAGTTCAGGGTTGGCGACCAAGTGTTTCTGCGGATTTTGCCTACTCGGGGTATCATCAGATTTGGAACCCGAGGAAAGCTTAGTCCAAGATACGTTGGTCCTTTTAAGATTCTCGCTCGGGTAGGCGATGTGGCTTATCGACTTGCCCTTCCGCCTTCGTTAACTGGCATACATGATGTGTTTCATGTATCCTAATTACGTGGGTATGCCCCGGATCCGAGTCATGTCCTCGATCATTCTGAGTTAGTCGTTGGTACCGACCTAACTTATGAGGAGCAACCCGTATCTATTTTAGACCGACGAGAGAAGGTACTCAAGAATCGGACGATAAACCTTGTCCGTGTTTCTTGGAACCATCACTCTCCGGGAGAGTCAACCTGGGAGCGCGAGGACGAGATCAGATCTCGGTATCTGCATTTGTTTGACTAATAAGGTATATTTTTGCACCTTATTGACACGATTCCATGCTTATCTGCACCTGCTTGTTTTGCACTTTGTGATGTATGATAATAACTGCTATGATAGTTAACTTATATATGATTGTGCCTTGCTTGCCCTGATTTCACTATCCTGTCTTGGCTGGAATTCCGAGGACGGAATTTTTCTAAGAAGGGTAGAGATGTCACTCCCCGGTCCTGGAATACGTATTTTAATACGTAAACGGATAAAATTGTATTTACCTTGTATTTATACTATATTTATTTTGCTGTGTTTCTTCATGCATTTCCTAAAAATATTTGACAAAATATTATTTCCTAATTTATTTTCTGCATTTGGGCCTACAGTTTTGGCTCATTTGGGTAACCCATTCTTGGTTCACCAATGGTTCATCATGAACCCTTTGGTTCATCATGAGCCCATGGGTCCAAGATCTTTATATATACTCATCTTATTCTCTCTCCTCTCATTTACTTCCTCTCATTTACTTCCTCCACCAACCAAGGCAAGTACCAACTTGCTGAAGAGATGGATCAATAATTTTTGTCAATGATTTCTTACAAAACTATTTGCCAAAACATGTTCTTCTTCTCAATCTATACTAGTTTAGAACTTGGAAATTTCTATTTTGAAGCTTTGATTTTTGTAGATCTAGGTTTTAATCATTTTTGGATTTTGCATGGTTTGATCTACTTTAGTTTGATTTTATGGGTTTTTGATGCTTCCATGTGGAAGAGCATTCAGTTTCACCCAAGTTGGAACTTTGGAAATCTGGATTTGGAGTTCGGATGGCCAAGTTATGATGTTTTGAAGTTTGGGTTCAGCCATGGTGTTCTTGCTGTTTGGAGAAGACAGTGAACAGTGTGCTCCTGTTTGAGCACGCATCCTGTTGGAAGCGTGTCTCTCCTTGAGCTTGTGTGACTTTTCACGCAGCTCTCTCTCCTTGAGCTTGCGTGACTTTTCACGCAGCTCTCTCCTTGAGCTTGCGTGACTTTTCACGCAGCTCTCTCTCCTTGAGCTTGCGTGACTTTTCACGCAGCTCTCTCTCCTTGAGCTTGCGTGACTTTTCACGCAGCTCTCTCTCCTTGAGCTTGCGTAACTTTTCACGCAGCTCTCTCCTTGAGCTTGCTTGACTTTTCACGTAGCTCTCTCTCCTTGAGCTTGCGTGACTTTTCACGCAGCTCTCTCCATGAGCTTGCGTGACTTTTCACGCAGCTCTCTCCTTGAGCTTGCGTGACTTTTCACGCAGCTCTCTTCTTGAGTCTGTGTGACCTTTCACGCACGCTGCCTTGAGTGAGCCTGAGTGAGCCTGCGTGACTTTTCATCCATTGAGCGTGCGTGCTTTTGTGCGTACGCTTTTTGATATTTTATTAGATATTATATGCCCATTTTATATCCTTACGCCTTTTGTCACGAGCATGATATGAGCACTAATGTGACCCCGGAGAACAAAGTGTTCCTTCCTGATACATGTACCTGAATGTCCCAGTTCTTGTTCATGCTCGACAAATGACTCGTAACTCCACGTGGCGTATTTGCAATGATGCATTACACTAAGGAGGGTAGAACATGTTGACATACTGATTAACATGGATCCTCTTTGGGGTACTCGTACTAAAGTACGACTTTAGGAGGATAATTATGCAGGCCACAGCATGTGAGTCCAAGATTTCACCTAGGGTTAAACTAGGCAACTAAATATACTAGATGCATGGGGAGAGCAGAATCCCGAGATCGTGTTACACCAGCCGCCTTGAGATATTGTCTTGACGCGCCGACTGGTCTCCATGGATACTGTGTCATCTACAACGAGTGGATGACTGTATCCGATTAATTCCTGCTATATAATATATGTTTTGGCAAGTTGTCCTTACGAGGGACCTGTGCTCAATCATACCTGTCTATGCGAACCCCTGGGTTGGCTAGCCTTGCTGGAAAGATACGATCTGAGGATTTTCTACATAACATGATGCGAGGATAACCTCGTCCCACTAGAAACTCGTAGACTTGATTGGCCGTGAAAACGAGTTGCATGTATCCTATTTTACCTTCCGTGAATAACTGAGGAAAGAGGACTTTCATGGTACGTGATCCAACCCATGTTCTTGTTTGATTGTTGGGTTGGTTATCGTACTATGACAGGCTGCGGACCGAAGTTATGAACGGAAGACTTATTCTGGTTGTGAAGTGCTACTTCTGTGAATGACTGAGGAACATGGTCTATCATGGTACATGATCCAACCCATGTTCTTGTTTGATTGTTGGGTCGGTTATTGTGCTGCGATAGGCTATCGACCGAAGTCACGATCAGGAGATTTTATTGTTTATACCTTTTAACTTATGTGAAAGTTATAGAGTACGACACGTCCCGACTCCATGCGGCACCTTTTGTCCTTGTTTGGTTGTAAGGGTGCCATATGGGCTCGAGGATGTTGCGCTACCCTATAATAGTAGCATAAGTATTGCTATTATCAATCATTCTATTAACTGGGTTTTTAATCTTAACTCTTGTGCCCCTTTGGCGGTACTTGCTATTCGGGGCTGACCCCGCTGGTTTTGTTTGGCCAGATCTCGTAGCAGAGCCGGAGGACACGATCTTCCTCCCTGACATCCAAGGTGCATACTAGGAGCATGGCGGTTCGGGGACTCGAGTGGGTTTCTTCTCCACCACTCCTGTTTATACTTTTGCGGCATTTAGCCACCGACACCTGTTAGCCGGATTACTTGATATTTTGTGTCAGTACATAATTGTAATTAAACAGACTGCAGCTGTGTATAATTTTGTACTCCTGACTCTCTGAGATAGCTAAATTACAAAGCTAGTCTCTCATGATCATTTTGATGAAGCGTCGGGGACGCCTTACTGCTTTATCTTTAATGTTCATTTATTTGCTGATGTGATTTGATTGATTGAGACATAGAACTTTGTGGGACCATAGGAGACTTGATTGTAGCATGTACCCCCTAGTCTCTCGACAGCCACGATCGCCGTATGACGTTACGTACCTCATATGGAGTTGCTGGCCTAGTCCGTCTCCGTATTTCGGTACTGGGGCGTGACAGCTAGCATTAAAGTGTCAATGTGCACAGTGTGTATTTTTACATAAGATTTTGGGCTAGCCCCATTTACCTTCTTCACGAGGGAAGGAAAATCTTATTCTTGGTCAGCAAATTCAACCTCTATCTGGATAATCTTATCCAGAATCAACTTCTGGTTGTCGGATATAGTCTTCATCTCTTTGAAGACATTCTCAAAGTTTGCAGCAACAAAATTGTATAGATCATCAACCCTGTCCTTAGTGTTTTTGATTCCATAAGTTGATGGTTTTCCAGATGTTGATGGTTTGCTTGCAGCTGCTGCCCGTTTTCCAAACATTCGTGTGAAGGTTAGTTTTCTCATGGGGCCTTTGTTTTTAATATAAACATTCCCTGCTAAGCTAGGGACAGAATGTTTATTAGCCATCGAGCATACAAATCCTCCGAAAGGGAGAGCTGTCCTTGCAGTTGGTTTTCCCACGAGATGCATCATTCTACTGAACATGTAGGAACCTATATCCATCCTTTTTTTCTTCCCCATATAATAAAGAAATTTTACTCTCTCGGGATGGATGGAAAACTCATGTCCAGTAGGGTTGAGTGTTTGAGATACGTAGGCATGCAACAATTTATACAAAGTTTTTAATTGATCTTTGTATACATTTTGAGGGGTCTTGGCACCCATTGAAACACCTGTAATCTCATGAATTGCATCCGTCATGGAAACATTATGAATATCTTTCATATCAAACTCAGGAACTGGATCAAATCCATAAAATTCGTTGATGACAGCAGCATTTACCCTAATCAGTTTCCCTCTCAGAAACACCAGTGGTTGATCCTCTTCTTTTTCTTTAATTTCAGCCGGAAGATTTGAGTAAAATTTTCTTACTATTGTTTGGGAGATTTTCTCAAGACAGGATTTGTTCAGTTTCTCCAATTGATAGAATTTCAATATATCCAGGAAAGCTTCGTCTTCGACATCATCCATCTTAATTGATCTTTCAGGCATAACAGCCTTTTTTTTTGAAATATTTAATGTATATCTTCTTAGTTTTAGAGTCTTTAAATTTTTTTACCTCCTCTCCAGCCTGGGACTTATTTGATGATTGCTGTTCCTCTTTATTTTCCTCTTCTGATGAGGATTCAAAATCCACAAAGTACACTGATGACTCTCTATCCGTTGCCACCTTAGCCTTCGCTTGAGTACGCCTTCGATCATCATAAGTTGAGTCTTCCGACGACTCTGTATCGAAGATAGATTTTCTGGTCTTTGTCGAGCAATGAGTGTTTTTAGCCTTTTTTGCACGTGGCTTGGCCGCCGCCTCCGCTTTCATTGTCGTTGTCGCCGCCACTGCTTCCGCCGCTGCCCTTTCGGCCTCTGCTCTAGCGACCATAATCTTGGTTTTTGCCGCCCTTACAAGTTCTGTCCTTCGGGCCTGTATCGCATCCCTTCGTGGATCCTTCCCCTTCGGCGACGGTCGTTGTTTCTTCGGCGGCATTTTGATTAGAAGAGGGTTTGGGAGAGGATTTGGGAGAAGGAAGAGGGTTTGAGAGAAGAAGAGGGAAAATTCGACCGTCTTATATGACCTTGGGAAGTGGAAAAAATTAGAATAGTTTTGAGTCTTAAATTAAATTTATTACTATTATTACTAGTATAAGACGGTCGAATTTATCACTATTAAATTTAAAAAACTACTTTCCAAAATTAAATTTATTACTATTATTACTAGTATATATCTATGTGAAATCACTACATAAACCTTTGGGATTTTGAGACCTTAATTTTAAAAAATTCTTTTCCAAAATTAAATTTATTACTATTATTACTAGTATATATCCACGTGTTCCGTATAAATTATTGAAAAATTTGGCAGAAAAAACGTGGTGGAAACATATTTATTTAAAAAAAATTGACAACATATTTAAGAATGTGAAGTTTAAGACTCAATATTTACATTTTACGAATATTTGATTAAATTTTTGAAAATAAGAAGACTATGTACTTGAAAAGAGTAAAATTGAAACACTCAATGTTGTCCTCTATTTTACTTTGTAATCATATTTAAGATGGATTTGACGGCAAGATTGACGCTGGCAGCATAATCAATTCTATGACGTAACAAGTCATTGATGGGGATATCGTCGCTGATATATTGATTTGACGCAACAAGATTTGTTAATTATAAAGAGCAATGCTATAGTTAGCAAATGGGTGTAAGTTGTAAGAAGGTTGTAAAAGTTTGATTGTAGCCGAAACCAAATTGAGTTAACAAAATATTATATTTCATTAAATCCCAGCTTCGTCGCCGGAACATTCTCCAGAGAAGTATACAAGAGGAGGACAAAAAACTGTAAAAAACGAAAAATAAAAAAAGGGTCTAGCCCTCACTGGCCTCTCGGAGGATCTCCGCAAAGTCCTGCAGGGTGCGCACACCCGCCCTATGGCACAGGCGGCGAAACGCTTCCCTCTTCTTCAGAGAATCCCGTTCCTCCGGAGTGATCGGCAACAGGTCAAAGTTTGGTGCCGGATGAAGAGGTCGAGCGATGACCTCCAGTGACAACCCGCAGGAGGTCAGAAAGTTCTCAGCCGCTGCCATCCAGTCATGGGCCGGAGGCGGTGCAGAGGGTGCTCCATGCGAAGAGGCTCGGCGACGACTGAAAGAAGGCTCTGGCAATGGTTCCCAACCAGATGATCTTTTTGGAGCCATGTTAAATGTGCAACCTACTCAGATGAATGGGGACCCCTATGTATATTTATACACGTTCCTAACCGACTCTTCTTATTCCATATTGGAAGTTGGGATATAATGTTAAAGTTACAACCAAATCCTTACAACACTCTTACAACCTTCACCCATTGCTGACATGTGGGCCATGGCCCACATGTCATCAATGGGTGAAGGTTGTAAGAGTGTTGTAAGCAAGCATTTGGTAGTAGACTTAGCATTATTGATGTCTTATTCCAGGCTTAGTTGGTTGTGCTATTTGGCTTTTACATGGAAGGCCTAGGTTCGAGTCTGGTGTTTGGGTTCTGTTGAATTTTTCTATTGTTAACATTTTTTGGGTGCTATTATATGCTTTTAACTTAGTATGGAACAATTTTTGGGACTGTTAATGGCCATTCTCCGTTCCTCTAACACGGAGAATGGTACATTTAGGACGGAGGTAGGACAAAGAATTGTACATTTAGGACGTCGAATGGTACATTTAGGACGGAGAATGGTACATTTAGGAATGTTCTGTAGGGTTGTGAATTTTAAATAGTTTGGCTGTTTAGTTTTGTTTTGAATCTATATAAATTGGTTTTGAAGGCTCGTGAAGATGAATTAGTTTGGCTGTTTGGCTGTTAATGGTCATTCTTCGTTCCTCTAACACGGAGAATAGTAAATTTAGGACGGAGAATTGTACATTTAGGACGACGAATGGTACATTAGGACGGAGAATGGTAAATGTATGAAGGAGAATGATAGATGCAGGACGGAGAATGGTCCATATAGGACGGAGAATGGTACATTTAGGACTGTTCTGTAGGGTTATGAATTTTAAATAGTTTGGCTGTTTAGTTTTGTTTTGAATCTATATAAATTGGTTTTGAAGGCTATGAATTAGTTTGGCTATTTGGCTGTTAATGGCCATTCTCCGTTCCTCTAACACGGAGAATGGTACATTTAGGACGGAGAATTGTACATTTAGGACGGCGAATGGTACATTAGGACGGAGAATACGGAATGTTGGACGGAGAATGATACATGTAGGACGGAGAATGGTCCATATAGGACGGAGAATTCATTTTGAATAAGGTAAAATCTGTGTTGGGAAATGACGAAATCTCTTGGATTTGATTATACTGAGATGTTGTATTAATGATAAAATCTGTGTTGGAAAATGTCGAAATCTCAGAAGTGAGCCGTCTTAGGCGTCATTATATCACAGTCCATTTTATTTATAAAAAAAATAATCATGTTAAAAATTAGTATTGACAAAAGTAAATTTTGCTCAAAATGGAGAATCGAACTCATAAAAAATATCTTGTATGTAGACTAGTGAAAAATATATACTCCCTCCGTCCCAAAAATATAGTCTCACTTTCCTTTTTGGTTTGTCCCATATTATAGCCCATTTCTTTTTATATAATGGATGTTTGTGGAGTAATTTACAATTTTAGCCTTATTTAAACTGCAATTATATCAAGATAAACTCTACAATTCTCTATGCATTTAAGAGTTGTATTTTGAAAATATACTTGAGCTCTAATGATGGATACTGAAAAGACACTTTAGTTTATATTGCCTCCAAAATTCAAACTAAAATTTGCCAAAATATTGTCTCCAAAGTTTAATTTACATAGCAGAATGTGATATCATTAAATAAATCCAAATAGAGATTTAATGGCATTCATTAACCCAATTAGAGATCACAATAAGTACAAAAGCAAAATTCAAAACTTCTATAAGGGGCAAATTGGAGAGATTTTGTTTTATTGGACATATTAATTGGATTTTCTTAATCTTGGTGAAAATAGAAGTAGGACTATATTTTTGGGACGGAGGGAGTATAAAGAAATGCATGCATGCATGCATGCTAATGTTTTCACCATTCACCCCAGGAATGATAGATCGTATCTAAATCATTATACCACTCGTACACAGGTTCTCCTGGTACTGAGATTACATTATCAAATGGTTTTTTAAACGTCTGAATTGAATAACAAATTTTCCAGAGTTCGTCGTCGAAGATCACGTTGAAGCACCCACGTATGTCGAGCAGGCGAAGACCCTTGCAGTTGCATATGATAGATCGCAGCGTGTCTCCATTGAACATGCCGAATCCCATATGTAGGTGCTCGAGACGCGGCATCGAATCAGCCACGGCCTTTCCCTCTGCCTCGTTTTTCGTGTTCTTCACGAATCTGTTCCTGAGCATGTAAGATGGAGGGGGCATGTCCCTACTCAGCTTGACCAGACGGCGGCAATAATTTCTGATGGAAATTATTCCAGTTGACGTGATATAGAGGCAGTAGCTAATGTCGAGTTCTTCCAGCACAGGGAGAAACTCCAAGTGTCTCACGAAAGTTTCATCACTCACGTCGTACTTCGGAATGTGCAGAACCCTTAGAAATTTCCTACTGTATTATAAAAATGGGAAAACATCAATAGAAATTAACAAAAGTATACGTAAAATTTTGTAATAGAAAAAATAAAGTATTAGAATAAGACCAAATAAAATTTTACACTGGCCTTAAACATGCAAAAGAGAAGGCTGCTTCGTCGAGCTTGTACGCGGAGAGGGACCTTAGATGTCCCTCACTGCGAGCCACGAGCTTCATTACGGTCAAACTAATCTCAACGGTTTGCTGGGTCCTCCGGCACCACTGTACCAAGTCGACGTTGGACCAATAGTCTAAGGGACCGTTGAGCGCCTTCCACCACGAACGGCAAACTGGGGCCACGTTGCACATTACCTCGTCCGCCGGCATCGCCGACAGTACCAGTATCATCGAGAGAATCTCGGTAGGGATGACGGCCCATCCGCTGCAGTTGATCTTGCTTCTCTCCATTGCGACTGTTTTTCTTCTTCTTTCCTTTGTTTCTCTCTAGTCGGATGAGTTCTCTTCTTTGGAAAAGGCTATTTAACCCTCGTTTATGCGGGTGTATGTAACCCGCTCGTGGAGGGGTGTGACCGAACAAGTCACGAATCTATTGGAAAATAACAGTAATGCCACTGTATTAATATTAGCAATTAGTCGTTTGGGCTCCCAACATATTTGGGTGATGCCATCTCCCATTATGTGGCATCTGACATGGCAGATGACATAACAGCTGACATGGCAAATTTTAACCCCAAAAATTAATTAGCCAAATTTTTTTAATGTTAATGTTAATGTCAATATTAATATTAATGTTAATGCTAATGCTAATGTTAATGTTAATATTAATGTTAATATTAATCAATGTTAATTTAATATTAAATTATTTATTTACTATTAATGTTTATTTTAATATTAATTTTATTGTTAAATTTTGCCATGTCAGCTGTCATGTTAGCAACCATGTCATATGCCACATAATGGAAGATGGTATCACCCAAATTTTTTGGTAGCAAATAGCATTTTTGTAATATTAGTTTTAATTATATTGTAAATTTTAAATTAACAGAAAAGCTAATGTAGATTTAATATTAATGCTACTGTAAAAAAATTTTGATCATACCTCGATACTTACGTTTGTCGACCGAGTTACCGTCTTCATCATTATCAAGTTTTCACCCGAATCATCGTCATCGCTGGGGCGTGATGCCGTACGAGCCTATAGTTGTGCTCGTGCAAGGCAAGATAACAGATTCACAATAGTGTTTATAGCTCAAATTGATAACATAAGCAGCGGAAGGAAAACGTTACAATGGCTCTGAATAGCCCAACTCATCATGCCAATTGGCTACAACGCTCATGATCTCTCTAGCTCACAAAGGTGTACATTGTTCCATACATTATGCCTCTTTACAGCCAAGAAGTAGTCTTCGGCTGAACATCTCGCAAGTCCGAACGCCAATGCGGCAGCTCCTCTTGAACGCTAAGGACTCCATGCATCTGGAAGTCCAAGCCGAGCCCCGCCTCGAGCCGAACATATCCTGAACTTGTCCACCACCGGGTCCCTGCGGCAGATACAGTTAGACATAATCTTAACATAAACATTGTGATCGTGCTCATCTATGTCCCATTTCGCCTAGCGTGTAAGGTTAGAACTTTACATAAGAAATCATATCATTTCACTCAACCAACCAACCGTAAACTTAAACATATGCATAAGGGTGGCAGGCCCTGCGCCTGCACCCAGCGCTAATCTCAGCCCACCGGCCCTATCTATATGAAGGTCACGGTGTTTCTGTCACGACCGGCACCCTGATTAGGGGCACGAGTACGTGGTTACGTCCACCCTGATTAGGGGCACGAGTACGTGGTTACGCCCTATCTATATGAAGGTCACGGTGTTTCTGTCACGACCCGCACCCTGATTAGGGGCACGAGTACGTGGTTACATGGTTACGTCCAGCCTCGAGCCGAACCTATCATGAACTTGTCCACCACCGTGTCCCTGCGGCAGATACAGTTGGACATAATCTTAACATAAACATTGTGATCGTGCTCATCTATGTCCCATTTTGCCTAGCCTGCAAGGTTAGAACTTTACATAAGAAATCATATCATTTCACTGAACCAACCAACCGTAAACTTAAACATATGCATAAGGGTGGCAGTCCCTGCGTCTGCACCCAGCGCTAATCTCAGCCCACCGGCCCTATCTATATGAAGGTCACGGTGTTTCTGTCACGACCCGCACCCTGATTAGGGGCACGAGTACGTGGTTACGTCCACCCTGATTAGGGGCACGAGTACGTGGTTACGCCCTATCTATATGAAGGTCACGGTGTTTCTGTCACGACCCGCACCCTGATTAGGGGCACGAGTACGTGGTTACGTGGTTATGTCCAGCCTTGAGCCGAACCTATCATGAACTTGTCCACCACTGTGTCCCTGCGGCAGATACAGTTGGACATAATCTTAACATAAACATTGTGATCGTGCTCATCTATGTCCCATTTCGCCTAGCCTGCAAGGTTAGAACTTTACATAAGAAATTATATCATTTCAATCAACCAACCAACCATAAACTTAAACATATGCATAAGGGTGGCAGTCCCTGCGCCTGCACCCAGCGCTAATCTCAGCCCACCGGCCCTATCTATATGAAGGTCACGGTGTTTCTGTCACGACCCGCACCCTGATTAGGGGCACGAGTACGTGGTCAACGGTATCCTGTCAGAAAAATGAGCAAGTACAAACACCAACAGCAGTTCCATATGAATTGACAAATACTATAAGAGACATTATAATGAAATACAAAACAAAGATATAGGCGACTTGGAAACCATTTGAAGCCGAGTTACAACCCTTAGACCAAACAAGGACCGGGGTTGTAACCCTTCTTACAAATAGAACTTAGTCTCAAATTATGGTATAGTATAAAAGTAGGTAGAGCATGTGAGTAATGGAAACATAGCATGGTGAGAAATACGGAAAGTAAAGCGGAACTGGAATATAAGATACGACAATAAATGTAAAATGTGATTTGAATTATTAGAGTGATATGTGATCTGCTAGGGAGTCATGGTGTTCCCTGAACTGTAGCCGGTACACCTCTCTCTACTGCTGCCATAGCTAGCTGATGCAAGTTCTCCATGGTCTGTCGCAGCAATGACCATGGCCTGTCATCACGCAATGACCATGGACGGTTCGCACCGTAATTCATCTTTGGCATCCTTATGTATAAGACTATGATCGCTTCGATACGGGTTGCTAGACCAATATTCGAAGGATCCCAAACCTACTGATATCATAGCTTATCACAACACTTGACGGTCACAACCCGTCCTAATGATGTGCACCATAAATACCATACATAATTCTCTCCTTTGAACTACTAGGTTGAATTAAGATGATGTGCACCATAAATACCATACATAAATACCTACACTGGACGGTCGCAACAATATCATAGCTTATTGAGTATATTATATTGACATTGCTTGTCCTCCATTCGTAGTTGATCGTTCTCGACAGGTTTTGATATTATATATGTTGTTAAATAGTAGAACTAGACAGCGTTCTACGTCGTTTCTGCGGTATAGGCTGGGACGCTGTCACGTTATGGAATGGCTTCTCTGGAACCATCCTGGACGTATAGCTTTGTTAATCGGGGTCCTTTCAACGCAAGTAGCTAGCTCCGATGCAAGTCCCCGCTAAACCTGTGCTGATCGAGGAAACTACGTTGTCGACAAGTTGTCCATAAACGTGCGAAGACATATTTTCCTTTTAGTTATTAAGACATAGCCTACATTATCTTTGAAAACTCAATCCCTTTCCCGTGTTTGTGCCCTTGCATTTATCCTTTCATTCGCAACAACATTATCAATTTACCTAGGAAGGGGGTCGAGAAGAGGAGGGTCAGCCACTCACATTGAGTTTACTTCAGGCGAGAGAATGGATCTTAATTCAACCGTTCCCGTTCGATCGAGTCAATCGATCCCGACCTATCGGTCCCGACCGAATCAATAGCGACAGTGTTCCTTTCTCGCGCACCCTATCACGACCCGCACCCGGAGTAAGGGCATTCCATAACGTAACAGTGTCCCAGCCTACACCGCAGAAACGACGTAGAACGCTGTCTAGTTCTACTATCTAACAACAGTTAGATATTACAACCTGTCGAGAATCAAGGGTCGTCGTCTAACCCAGCTATGGCAGTCTATTCTTGTGTATTGCTCCTTCAACCAATCCATTCCTAGGCCAAGGGACCAATTCAGCCCGCAGCAAAAGGGTCGTCGTCTAACCCAGCTATAGTCCGTGATGTCTTGACATTGCCAGTGGCCTTCACACCCTTTCACTGCTTATCAAATGCACGTGACACGGGACGGTGCTTGCTATACTTCGATAGCCTAACAAAACTCTTTTCTAATGTGTTCGTGCAACGACTTGACAAGCAAGGGCTACGTCAAGCCTAGCATCGAGGGAAATACGACTTAAACTATGGGACAAGCGAATGTTAGTATTAATTGTAGTTCCAATTACATTTTAAATAAAAAAGAATGCAATTTTAACTTTAACTAGTTTGAAGTAAATGTTAAATCCAAAACTATTTTTAATTTTAGTAGTCATATTAGTTTCAATAATATTGTAAATGTTTAAATTAACATGAATGCCACGGTATTAGAAACCTAGCTAGCTGATGTCACGTTGCTCGGGGCTCGATTAATGTTCGTCTAAACTAGTACGTGCCAACTAGTTATTAGTAATGATAACCTAAAATTGAATTTTAAGTTTAAAATCTAGTCGAGCTCGATCCTTCCTCTTTATCCCATCTTCCACACTCTCTTTCTCTCTCTCTATCTCTCTCGGGTTCTTTCTCACATGCTGTGTTCCTTAACGCAACAGGTCCCGTAGCATTAAATGCTCTGCATGCGTTATTTTACACAATTTAATAATAAACACTGATACCATATCATTAGAAGAGCAAAGGTTGTCTTGGAAGTCGTAAAAAATTACTTTATATTGTCTTGTCAATACTTTTTTGCATTGGAGATGACTTTTTAAACTTCTTGTCATTTGTGAATATAGCCGCCTATGCAAGTTATTGTCTTCTGCGGCTCTGCCTCATGCCACATAGGATACACAATACATAACAAGACAATAGGGTTTCGTAGCATTAAATGCTGCTGCATGTGTTATCCTACAAAAGAGGGCCACGTGGAGATTGCTGTTGCATGCTTCCTCATGCGTTATTAGCTACACATTTTAATAAGGCACGTACCCAGAAGACGAGAAAGTTTTGTTGGAAGTTGTTTCCTTAAAATTATGCTTGCTCCTAGAATTACTCAAGATTTTTCATGAGCCATCAAAAGAGGGCCACGTGGTGGAGTTACAATGAAGACGAAAAGGTTGTGTTGTTGCCTTGCTGGAAGTTGTTTCTTCCTGAATAATGTTTTTTGTACCTCCAAATTGCACTTTCAAACTGTCCATCCTTACGTGGCAGCTGACATGACATGTTGATCTGGCAGCTGACGTGGCAAATTTTTTTGTAAATAAAACTAAAAATAAAAATTAACATTAAAGTTAATATTCCAGATTAACATTAACATTAGTATTAATATTATCGTTAACATTAACAATAATATTAATATTAACATTAACCTTAACATTAATATTAACATAAATTAATATTAACACTAAAATAACTTTGATATTAACGTTAAATTATTATGGAGAAAATTGGGTTGTTAACTTTTTGGATTAAAATTTGCCATATCATCAGTCATGTCAGATGACACACTATTAATTTAGGAAAATGCTAAGAAGCTCATTTATTTAACATGCCACATCAGATGGGAGGGCTATATATAGAGGGTCAATATGGAGGTACGATAATATCATTACTCTTTCTTTTTCTATTGTTTCTTGTCCTTCGTTTCTTCTGCTGGTTTCTAACACACACTATTTTCTTCAATGTCGACGTCACATGGAGAAAGTGATCGTCGTGTGGAAGATTTAGTCGATGAAGAAAGCCTCCTTTCAAGAGGACTGTCAGGTGATTTGGATGATGAGCAAAGTTTGGAAGATGTTAGCTTAGGAGACAATAAAGAATAAGATGAAGACA
Organism: Iris pallida; assembly: GCA_029216955.1. Classification (NCBI taxonomy): domain Eukaryota; kingdom Viridiplantae; phylum Streptophyta; class Magnoliopsida; order Asparagales; family Iridaceae; genus Iris; species Iris pallida. The sequence continues at coordinate 6,508,985 of JANAVB010040216.1, read as the reverse complement.
TCAACTCAAACAACGAAATGTTATTTCGCATCACCCTTTCTAATGGATTTAAGAAATGCATTATATTTTTACATCTATTTCTCATGTTTATTTTGTTTTATTCTGTTCTTAGGGACGCCGATGAATCTCCATTGGATTTCGATGCAGCGACGATGAAAAAAATATTGCAATCTGCCAACATTAATAAAGATCCAACCAAGCTCTTAGAAGAAGATATTATTGGCCTACAGTTCAACTCTATTGAAGAAGCAGGGACATTCTACCAGATTTATTCAAAAGCATATGGTTTCTGTATTAGAAAGAACGAGGTAAAGAAAAACAAATCTGGTATGGTGACTATCCGTAGTTGGTGTTGTTCGAATGCGGGATACAGACACAAGAAATACAAGGAAGCTCCAAACAGGGTTCGTGAGCCAAGAAGTGAAAGCAGAAGTGGTTGTAAAGCAATTTTTCGTATTGGGTACACCCATAAAACAAAGATGTGGTCCGTCAAAAAATTTCATGTACCTTACAACCATAACCTGGCGAGTAATTATGAATCAGCTTTTTTGAGATCCCATCGTAATATAACACCCGCAGAGTTGGAAGAAATTAAGATTATGAAGCAATCAGGGATGGGGACTGGAGAGATATGGAATTTACTTGTCGAGAAGAAAGGTGGCTGGGATAATGTTGGGTGGACGAGAAAGGATTTATACAACGCTCTAGCTCAAGATAGTAGAGCACTCGACGATGTTCATGCTTCGACAACACTTATATTTCTTCAATCAAAGGAGAACAGTGACCCAGATTTCTTCTACGACTACAAGGTAGACGAAGATTCCAGATTGACCCATCTCTTTTGGGCTGACGGTTCTTGTCGATTCGATTACGAACAATTTGGAGATTCACTAGCATTCGATTCTACATATAAAACAAATAGAAGTCAAATGCCGTTGGTGGTTCTAGTGGGTACAAACAATCATGCGATGACTTGTGTGTTTGGGTTTGCAATGATCCACAATGAGACTGCGGAGACTTATTCCTGGGTTCTGCAAAAATTCCTAGAGTGTATGAATGGCAAATTACCATTGACAGTTCTCACGGATGGTTGCAGATCCATGAATAAAGTAATTGAGGATTTAATGCCCAGCGTAGTTCATCGAACGTGCTCATGGCATATCCTTAACAATGCTGCCAAAAATGTACACCGAGAGGGTTTTCACAATAAACTGAGTCTTCTGATTAAAAGGTACATAGCACACTTGCTACTTTACTTTGAAGTATGTTGTTGTTACAATATCACAACTTTAGTTAATGTCCATGTTTTCTAAACAGGTACTATTCAGTCGAAGAATTTGAAAACCGTTGGCAGCAGATGCTAACAGATTATAATTTAGAAAACAATGAGTGGACCACTGCATTGTACAGAACGAGGGAGCGATGGGCGGACACATTCCTACGTGGTAATTATTTTGGCGGTTCTACTGCAACAAATAGATGTGAATCTATGAACGCATTTCTGAAAAGGTTTTTGAATGAAAAGCTGCCACTTTGGAAGGCCCTTTAAAATTGTGACCACGGTTTGTCGGCCTTACGTTACGGCCAGATGGGTAAGCATGTCAATGATAAATTCTCAACACCAGTTGTGAATCAAACTAGCATGGCCGTAATAGAAGGTAAATTTGCCGCAATTTACACTAAAACGGTGTTTATAGATGTAAGGAAGGAAATCACACGTTCTGATGCATATATTGTTCCCCATCATCACATCGTAAGAGAGACAGAAGTTTGCACTGTCCAAAAGTATTTGTCGCCAAACAGTGTCAACCGTAAGGTTACATTTCTTCCGGCCGACAACATCATAAAATGTGAATGCATGTGGATGGAGACCAAGGGGATTCCTTGTAGGCATATTTTTGCAGCAATGAAGAGATTGCAAATTGGAGATATTCCAAAGAACTTGATAAAATCTCGTTGGCTCAAGGATTGCAAAGAGAGTTATCTCTCCGGACCTGGCTCAGAAAGAAGATTCATCCACCCAGACATTATTGAGGGCAGAAGGTATGGTGCTATTAATGAACAAGTTAATCTGTTTACATACTATTGTAAAAAATCAAGCAAAGTTCAAGAGAGGGGAACGGAGTTGATGTCGTCTGTTCTGATGGAGTTGAAAGAAATGGTGACCGATATTGGCGAAGAAGAACAAATGGTAGCTGATGCAGTTCAAGGAGTGCATGAAGCTTTAAAAGAGCCAAATCCGGTAGCAACAAAAGGAAGGCCTTCTCAAGGGAAATCAAGCCAGCCTACAGAAAGTCAATCTATCCCGAAGGCTAGAATATGTAGATTTTGTAAAAAAACGGGTCACAATAATCGTAATTGTAAAGTACGAAAGCGAAATAGTGACAATGAGCAAATGGAATAAAATGAAACGTCGTTGACTTAAGATAATGTCTTTCTTATGTGGCAAGATGTCATTCACACGAGACAATTAGATAAAAAAATATGTTCTCCAATGCAAAAGTTTGAGAAGACAATTAGATAAAAATGGAGAACATTAAATTCCAATTTCAAAACGTAGTACATCAAAAATGGAGAAAATATGTTCTCCGTGCAGTTCAAAACGGAGAATAACATTCTCCGTTTCAAATGACACGGTGAATTTCATTCTCCGATTCAAATTAAAACGGAGAATGAACATTCTAATGTGTTTTTAACACTGGGAATCTTATTCTCCGTTTCAAAATAAACGGCGAATACCGTTCTCCGTTCCAAATTAAACGGCGAATAGTATCCTCAATCGTTTAATACTGGGAACGACATTCTCCGTAAAGTTCAAAACGGAGAATATAATTCTCCGTTACAAATGAAACGGAGAATATCATTCTCCGTTTTAAATTAAAACGGAGAATGTACATTCTAATTTGTTTTTAACACTGTGAATGCTATTCTCCGTTTAATTGAAAACGGAGAATGTTATTCTCCATTTAATAAAACACGGAGAATGCTATTGTGGTGTCGTGGTTACACTGCTAGACTTGTATTCAAGAGGTCATTGGTTCTAATCTTGACTATAACAAAATTTTGTTTTATTTATGCTTTTTTTGTAAGTTAATTATGGGGCCCATTTAAAAGGGAAAAAACTTTGATACATGCACCTATGTATGACATGTGGGCCATCTCAAAAATTAATGTCTATATATATATATGATTACACGTTTTACAAAGCAAGAGGGGACCACATGTCATACATCGGGGTATCAAAACATTGAAAAGAGTTTTGTTAGAAAAGAGTTTTTTGGGCCCTATTAAAATTTATGTATATATATATATATATGTGTACACATTTTATAAAGCAGGAAGGGCCCACATGTCATACATAGGGGGTATCAAAACTTTGATACAGTAGGGGGTATCAAAGTTGGCAGAATTCGAAGGGGCAGATTCATTGGTATTAATGGCATATAGATGGCCGTAGTTGGAAGTCTTACTTAGCTTTAATTGAGAAGGGGCAGATGCATTGGTATTGATGGAAATTAATTGAATTGAATTCGAAGTGGCTGCCTTTTTGGCGCATGAGTCCGAGTTGTTCCATGCCTATAAATGCCAGTAGTGTAGAGAGAGTTTGTTCTCATCTCACTTAGCTTTTCTTGTGGCGATGGACTCTACCGATCCCCCGCCTTGGCAAGACTCTTTTCTCTTGGTTGTCGATCTCCTCGTTCGAAGAAGCTTTGGTGGTGAAGTCCTCCAGAAGACTGACATGTGCCTGGGTTTGGATTTATTGCCATTCCACGCTCTGTCGAAGCGCCCGCACGTTGATTGGCTCGGACTATGCACGGTGTTCCTTTGCCGCCAGGAGTTCATCTCTTTAACGTGTTCCATTGGTCCGACGATGCACGGTGGTGAAGTCCTTCAGAAGACTGAGATGTGCATGAGTTTGGAGTTTATTATCGTTCCACGCTCTGTCGAAGTGCCAGCCAGGAGTCTATCTCTTCTACATGTACCTTGTTGAAGAAGGATGGCTTTGCACGGTGCTCTGCCTCAAGGAATTCCTTGAGGCAGTGGGTTCCTTTGCCTCAGTAAGTTCCTTTGCTCGGAGGATACACGATGAAGTGGCTTGCCTCAAGGAGTCATCCAACGGTTCCTATGCTCTGACGATGCACGATGAATACCATCTACCACGCGAACACGAACTGAAAGACGATAGAGAACAACCCTCCTTGACAGATGAAGCTTTCAATTGTATTCCTTGAGGCAAATCACTTTATCGTGCATCGTCAGAGCAATGGAACTCCCTGAACAAAGGAACTCCGTGCATAGTCAGAGCAATGGAACTCCATGAACAAAGGAACTCCGTGCATAGTCAGAGCGAATCAAAGTGCGAGCGCTCCGATAGAGTGTGGGTTTGGATTTATTGCGCTCACACTTTGATTCGCTCTGACGATGCACGGAGTTCCTTTGTTCATGGAGTTCCATTGCTCTGACTATGTACGGAGTTCCTTTGTTCAGGGAGTTCCATTGCTCTGACGATGCACGATGAAGTGATTTGCCTCAAGGAATACAATTGAAGGCTTCATTTGTCAAGGAGTGTTGTTCTCTGTCGTCTTTTAGTTCTTGTCCGTGTGGTAGATGGTATTCATCGTGCATCGTCAGAGCATAAGAACCGTTGGATGACTCCTTGAGGCAAGCCACTTCATCGTGCATCCTCCGAGCAAAGGAACTCACTGAGGCAAAGGAACTCACTGCCTCAATGAATTCCTTTGCCTCAAGGAGTTCCATTGCTCTGCGATGCCCGCACGCAGCTCACATTCAACTTTTTTCTTGATAGTAGGATTTTATGTAGTATTTCAGACTTTCATAATGTACATGTAACTCAAAAAGTCAAACTTTTCGTGGTTATCACAATGTAAATGTAACTCAAAAAGGATTTTATTACAAAAGACAGAAGAGCAGACATAAACGGCGAATAGAATACTCAAGTAAACGAAGAATTACATTCTCCGTTCCAACTAAAACGGAGAATATAATCCGAAGGGGCAGATTCATTAGGAATAAATGGCATATAAATGGAAGAATTCATTGGTATTAATGGCATATAAATGGCAGATTCATTATTAATGACAATAAAAGTGACTGCAGCCTGGCGCATGATTTTGAGTTGTTAAATTTTGCCAATAAATGGCAGAATTTGGGAGATCTTATTATAAATGACTGCCCTTTGGCGCATGAGTTCGAGTTGTTTCATATGTAAATAAAAGTCAAACTTTTCGTGGTTTTGACAATGTAAATGTATTCAAAAATGATTATATATAAAAGCAGAGCTTATCAAAGACAGAAGTTCCTTGCCCAATTACATCATAATTACATGTTGGTTCAATGTCATTGCTAGGTTCGTTTACAATTTGCTTGAAAGCAACTCCTTAGCCCATGACAACCTCATCTTTGTAATCTTCTGGTGGTTTCAATGTCATTTCCTCCCGGTATTCGAAGGAGGAGTCGTCAACATATTCATATAATGCCGTGTACAAGAGGCAGTTGGGTGCCCGTTGTTGTGGG